>OW240917.1:121266959-121417573 GCA_933207985.1 Pelobates cultripes | reverse complement strand
CAAATTTGTATTTTATTATATCTTCAATATGTGGTCAGGGGTACAGAAGGAAAAAAGGGTATGTTAGCGGGGGGATACAGGGTTACAGTATTTGACATAAACATCGCGTTCACAGAATTTGCGGAACCTGAGTGAGTACATGGGGGGATTGGTACATGCATGCATTTTGTCATAGTAACTTAAGTATATGTGTAGGCTGTTAATTCGTTGGGTGGTATACGCTATCGCCTAAGTGTCCATGCGGTTGGCTCAGGGTGGGAGCTATACCAGTGAATCCTCTCGTAGCCATGGTTGTGTGCATGAATAGTCTGCTCAGTCGACATAGTTATGATTGTAGGCTGTATAGCCTATGATGGTTCGTGCACTAGTTAGTCCCAGGTGTGCGGGTTAGGAAGTACCGGAGTTATGCCTCATTTTGATGAGTATGTTGGTGTATCAGTAGGTAGCCCTAGTGGTAGGGTGCAAACTTGGTAGGGGACGGGGGGGGAAAGGCCAGTAGGGCCCGGAGGAGGGGGCGAGGGGGAAGAAGGGGAGTAGGGGAGTGATGGAGAGTACTGATAGAATGTGGTATAAGCATTGTTCATGTCCTGTATGAGTCTTGCCCTCATTGGAGAACAGGGTCTGGCCCGGGTATACCTCCCTCCTTGTCCACCGCCCCCTCCCAATTCCCCCAACCCATATCGAATGCCAGTTTTTTGGGGGGGGATATTATTGCCATTCTTTCGTAGGTTTTGTATTGGGTGAGTTTGGTTTGAAGTTGGGCTAAGGATGGGCAGGTCTGTGATTTCCAATGTAGTGCTAGCAAGTTTCTTGCCGCCAGTATTGTAAGGGCTGCAATCTGTTTTTGTATTAGGGTGAGGTTAGTTGGGAGTAGGAGCAGGAGGCATGATTTTTTTGACAGTTGGAATTTAGGGATGTGAAGTTGGTCTAGTGTCTGTGATACGGCGGTCCAAAGTGGTTGGATACTACCGCAAGACCACCATAAGTGTTCCAAGGTCCCTGCAGTTGCGTTGCACCGCCAGCAAGTGTTGGGCGTATTGGGGTATATACGGTGCCACCCAACATCTGTCTAGGAGTAAGTGGGAGGCGAGTCTAGTCGCAGTTGGCGTTGGATGTATTGGGGGTGCGTGTGTTTGAATCACGCTTTTTAGTTGTAGATAGGAAAAGATAGCCCTGTTTGGGAGTTGCCACTTCGTTTGTAGTATTGGGAATGGTAGTACGCCTTTGGCGTCCAATAGCTGTGATATTGTTGCCACTCCCGCCGCATTCCAGTCTTTGAGGGGAATGTTAGGTACTATTGTTCTCAGGACTGAGAGTGGAGATTTTGTGTGTAGTGTATCCTTATGACCTATTGTCTCCATAAAGGTGTCCCATATGGATATTGTAAGTTGTGTGGTTGGGAACAGGTCTGTGCGCTTAATTCTAAACTTCCTTGGTGTCCATAGGTAGTCGGTTAGAGACATGCTTGCAAATTGTGCTCTTTCCATGTCTACCCATTGTAGTGTGCCTGATGTGGCATGAAGGAGTATGCCTGTGGAGAGGATCGCTGCTCTATGGTATTGTCTCAGGTTTGGGAGACCCACTCCTCCATGTCGTGGGGCAGTCTGAAGGAGTGCTAGGGACACCCGGGGTCTTTTCCCGCTCCAAATATACGCGCTACATAATTTTTGTAGTGCCTTACAAAATTGGGGCGTGATCCCTAATGGTATCATCCTAAAGATATAAAGGATACGTGGGAGGATCATCATTTTGTACGTGTTAATTCTTCCCAACCATGAGATTTTTGCGTGTTTCCATCTGTTCATTTCCGCTTTACATAGTGTAATTAGAGGTTTGTAGTTTAGTTGTGAAGTGGCAGAAATCGTGGGCGCTATCTTTATTCCCAGGTATGTGAGGGAGTGTGATTTCCAGTCGAACTGGTATGAGGTCTGGAGTGTGTCTAACAAGGGTTTGGGCAAGTTTATTGGTAGAGCTTGGGTTTTGTCTTGGTTGAGGCGGTAGTAAGAAATATTGCCAAATTCCTGTAGGAGGTTCAACAGGGGGGGCAGAGAATTTTGTGGATCCGACAATGCTATAAATATGTCGTCGGCAAACAAAGCTAGGCTGTACATTTTGTTGCGGATATTGACTCCTAGTATCTCGGGGTGTGTTCGGATCTTTTGTGCCAGGGGTTCTAGAGCAAGTATGTACAGTAGGGGCGATAAAGGGCATCCCTGGCGGGTGCCATTGGTGATGGAGAATGCCGTAGAGAGGAACCCTCCATGCGATACTTTTGCTGCTGGACGGTGGTATAAAGCCATGATGCTATTTATGGTAGATTCTGGAAAGTTAAATTGTGCCAGTACTTTTGTCATATAGGCCCAATTTAGACGATCAAAGGCCTTCTCCGCGTCTAGGGCGAGGAGGAGGCCTGATGATCTGTTGGACTCCAGTGTGGAGATCATGTTTAATATTTTTCTGGTGTTGTCTGAGCCTTGGCGGCCCCTGATGAACCCAGATTGGTCATTGTGGATTATTTTATGCAGGAGGGGGGCGAGCCGGTTGCTGAGGAGCTTCGCGTATAGCTTGGCATCTCCATTTAGGAGGGATATAGGCCGGAAGTTTTTGCATTGTGTAGGGGGTTTGCCTGGTTTGGGAAGAGTGGAGATATGTGCCAAGAGCATTTCTTCTGGGAGCGCACCTGTTGTAGCGCATTTGTTAACTAATTGGAGGAGCAGTGGTGCTATGGTTGGTGAGAAAGTTTTATAGTATTCATTTGTTAAGCCATCAGGGCCCGGTGATTTGTGTGCTGGGAGTTGAGAGATGGCTTCCGTGAGTTCGTCTAGAGAGAAGGGTCTTGTTAGGGGTGCTAGGTCGTCTTCTGTCAGTTTGGGGAGATCTAAGGCAGCTAGAAAGTCATCTATTGCGTCTGGGGTCGGTATGTGTACCTTGGGGTCCCGGTTGAGGTTGTATAATTCGCCGTAGTATTGAGCGAATTGGTCTACAATATTTTGGGGGTTCGTTACTTTTATGCCCTTGGGGTTGTTTAGGAAGGCGATTCTGGAGGCGACATTCCTCTTTTTCAGTTGTGATGCCAATAGTGCACCAGCTTTGTTGCCACTCGTAAAGAAATTGTGTTTCAATTTCCTGAGTAGGTAAGTTGTTTTGGTTAGCTCAATGTTGTTCAGTTTGTTTAGGAGTTTTGTTTTTGTGGTTGGTTTTGGGTCTCTTTTGTTTGAATGTGTTAGAGTTCGGATTTCTTCCAAGAGATTGGTGTATTCGGCCATTCTCTGCTTTTTAGTATAGCTGGCATGTTTTATAAAACTGCCTCGTATGACCGCCTTATGTGCTAGCCAAATGTGTTCGATTGCAGAGTCAGCGGTCGTGTTTTCTGCTATATAGTGTTGTAGATCTGTCGTGATCTGGGATATTATTGCTGGGTCTGCTAAAAGAGATTCATTAAGTCTCCAGGAGCCAGATCCTTTATTGTTAAACGCTTCTGTGATGCTAAGTGTAATGGGAGCATGGTCTGACCACGTCATTACCCCAATTGTTGCTCCTTCTATTTGGGCCATCAACGTGGTGGGTATGAGGAATCTATCTATCCGAGAATAGCTGTTGTGGGCTGCTGTATAGCATGTGTGATCTATATCTGTGGGATGTAGAATGCGCCATGGGTCTACCATGCGAGCTGCAGTCAGTGTGGAGCATATTTTTGTGGTTAACATGGTTCTGTGTCTGAGTGTGCAATTCTTGATTTGGGCTGTGGTGGAGGAGTCTAATCTGCTATCTAATAGGCAGTTCATGTCGCCTCCAATAATCACCTCCCCGTGTCTATACATATCAGTTAGAGCTAAGATCATTTGCAAGAACTCGCTTTGGTTTTCGTTAGGGCTATATACATTAATCAGAGTATACGGTGCATTATTCAACATACATTGTAAAATTAAATATCGACCTTTTTTGTCACATATTTTCCTAACTAAGGAGAAGGCCACATCTTTGCTGATCATTGTGGAGACTCCTCTTTTCCTCTTTTCTTCGCTGAATAACATGTATGAAAGTCGTGAGGGTACCATTTTGAGGTAAATTTGGGTCTAGAGTTCCATTTAAAATGGGTCTCTTGGAAGAATGCCACTTGTGCCCCACATTTTTTCGCCTCTTGCAAGGCTAGCCTCCGTTTATTAGGGGAGTTAAGCCCTTTGGCGTTTAGGGACATGAGCTTAATCACCATCTTTCCAGCGTGGTGGATGCTGTGGCAGGGGTTTGTGTTTCTTAATCGAGCTATTGGTTACTTTAGCTCGGCGGTCTCGAAGGAAACCTGTGGGGTTTGTATACCTGGGGGATCTAGGTAGTTTGCAACCGTGTGTATTAGTTATGCTGAGTTTGCGGAGTACTCTCAGTGGGGGGGTGGTGTGGAGGAGATAGGGAGAACAGGGGGAGAAACTATATACAAAATTCCGTAAGTCACGGTTTGGTGACATTTGGTTGCCTAAAGCAACGGAAAAGTTGGATTACTAGAACCTCGGGGGTGTACCACACTGATGTGGTAACTGGATCCCTATGTGTAGGGTATCAACAATAACTTGGGTCGAATGTAGTGCCGTCGGGTATTGCTCACCCGTTGCGGCTAGGCCTGTGGCCTTTGGTTAAACCCTTAATGGGTATCTTAGGTGAACTTGCATTATAACATTTAACAAAACAGTATAAACCTGTACATTCAGTTCATTCAGTGGGAGGCATGATGCGGCTCTGGCCCCGGATCGTTCAGGTCGGTGACTTGTTCGAGTCCATGCGTGCCTGTGGGGCCCTGTGGATTCGTGACCAGTCTTTGGACAACGCCTTTGGTGCATGGGCCGGTGTTTTTCTTCCTGGGGCTAGTAGGTAGGAGGGGTATATTCCATTCTTGCAGCGCCTTTTTGCCGTCTTCTGGAGTCAGGATAGGCTTGTCCACGCCATTTCTTTTAATTAGTAGCTTCGTAGGAAAGCCCCACTTGTAGGAGATATCTGCGTTACGCAGTGCTTCTGTGATCGGTGCGAAGGCTCGGCGTTTGAGCATGGTCGCTGAGGAGAGATCAGTGAACAGCTTGATATCTTTATACAATTCTGGCCATTTGGTTATGGTTCTGGAAGTCTGCATAATTCTGTCCTTGACAGTGAAGTGGTGTACTCTCGTGATCGTGTCTCTTGCAGTGTCTGGTGGGAGATGCTTGGGTTTCGGTAGTCTGTGGGTCCTGTCCAGGATCAAGTCGAATTCAGATAAAGAGGGGATCAGAGTTTTAAACAGGTCTTTGACATACCTGGATAGGTCTTGTTGTGAAATGGCCTCTGGTATACCCCTTATACGGATATTATTCCGTCTGCTCCTGTCTTCTTGATCGGCCACCTTCTCTTCTAAGGATTTAAGTTTGCGCTCCAAGTCTGTGTAGGCCTCTGTTATTGTGTTATGTGCCTCCACCAGCTCGTCTGCCCTGTCTTCCAGGCGTGCGGTGCGCTCTCCCATACTTTGTATGTCTGCCTTGATGTCAGCGGTCATCTGAAGGAGGTCAGCCTTAAATGAGGTGTGGAGCTCCTGCATAATTAGCCTGATTGAGGCATCTGTTGCAGGATTGCTGTGCTCTGACAGGCAGTCTCCTGTGTCAGTGCTGTGTGCAGGCGAGTGCCGTCCGTCGGCGCCATCTTGGATTTTCGGCTCCGCGGTTTGTGACCGTTCTAAGTGGGGATTGAGGGTTTTTTGTTTAAATTTTTTGGTCGCCATCAGGGATAGGGGTGTTCACCTGAGTGTGCAGAGGTTTATCGCTCGTTTCTAGGGGTTTTCCACGCTGTTGAAGCCGCTTTATTGCCGCGGGTCGGGAGAGCACCGTTCCTGCACGTCCGCTCACATGCGCGGTCAGGACACGCGACTAACCCTTTTTATTGAACATAGCAGTTTCAGAGAAAACGCTTATACTGCAGGGTTAATCCCTCCAGAGCCCAGTCTAGTGGCTGTCCATTGAGCCGTTAGCGCTTTTTATGCGTTCGCACGTAAAAAGTGATGTTAAACAGGTGCTGCCCGCCAGGCTAAAGCATTCCGATGCTTTTATAGCGCAATGCGCCGCGGCGCTTCATCAGCCGCCCGCAGCAAGGGGGAGGAGGAGGAGAGGCTCCTCTCGGGCGCTGGAGAAAGGTAAGTGTTTAACCCCTTCCTCTCTCCAGAGCCCGGCGGGAGGGGGACCCTGAGGGTGGGGGCACCCTCAGGGCACTATAGTGCCAGGAAAACGAGTATGTTTTCCTGGCACTAAAGTGGTCCTTTAAGTTATTTTCCCCTGAAATTTCCCTCTTAAAATTAGGTGCGTGTTATACGCCGGTGCGTGTTATACGCCGATAAATACGGTATACACCCTTGAGGTGGGGATTGCTCTATGCATGCTTCCTTTGTGAGTGCATTTCCTGCTTCTTACACTACTCACTTTATATTTACATTATCACACTGCTGCATATTTCTTCTGTTTGTTATTGCTCTGAAAACCACTGTCACTGTCATGTATCCATAATTAGGGATTATATCACTATTGAAACTGGAGCTTGTTTGAAGCACTATATCATGAGTGGACATTCACATCTTTACTTTTCATGTGTTTTCACATTGAGAAATACTGTACCTTTGGCCTTCTTCTCTGTTGTTTTTTTTTTTTTTTTATATTTGTTTATTTCTTTTTTACGTGTACCTACAGACACAGTTTCAAGCTTTGTAAGGAACAAAATCATGGTGATAAGTGAAAATTTTGGACTGTGCTTTTTCATAATTTTCTGCTCAAATATACTATCCATTTGTTACTGGCTGCAACCTGTTTTTTTTTCTGTAGAGGTTGTGGTGCTTACACTGCCCCTTTAATTTACAAAATGTCCCTTGTAATTAATAAGTTAATAGTGTTTGACTTGTTGGCATTGATTCAGTGTGTGCATGTTTTTATAGTAGTATTTCTATGCCCATCTCTGTTCGTGTATGAATTATTACATATTCATTGAAGTAGGGAACATGCATACCTGTTAACTTGAGTAATATTTGAATTGTAGGTATGTACTTAGGAAGAGCTTAGTGTGTGTGTTTCTTTTTCTTTTTATTTGAAATTGTCATATGAAACTAATAATGCCTATAAATCTATGGATTCCCAGTAGTGCATAAGATGAACTGAAATAATGCTTCACGCTGGGACAATGAGCAAGCTTTTAATTTAATTTGACTGGACTGGAATCATCTTTGCCTGGAGATTTAATTTTTCTTAAACTTGTAATCAGTAATTCAGATATTCTGCATGCACAATAATCTGTTGAGTTCAGCACAGATGTCTGGTGACATGAGCATTGTCTATTTTCAATTATTCCAGAAAATGCTAACTTTTCAGGTACTGGTTGTAAGTATTTCTTTATTATTTAATATGAATGAATATATATATATATATACACATATATATATATTAACATAACATTTAATAGAATTACAGTAGGGATCGACCAATTATCGGTCTGCCCAATATTCGGTATTTTCAGCAATATAGGCATCGGCCAATAAAGATACCACTACATGTGGCATGTATATTTTGTGCATTCAACTTTATTTTTTCAAAATGGTAAATGTACAGAATATCGGCAAGTTATCGGCTATCGGCCTGAAAGTTCACAGATTATCGGTATTGGTCGATCCCTAAATTACAGTACAACTAGACATCTAATGTATTGAACAGCAATAGAAACTATAACATGAAATCCAAATGTTCCAGAGTTGAAGACTGTTTAGCAACGAACAAAAAAAGGAACACTATAGGGTCAGAAATACAAACATGTATTCCTGACCCTATAGTGTTTAAACCATTATCTAGTCCCCTTGCCCCCCATTGCCTCCCTAAATCTAGTACAATTGTACTTGTATTCAAGTCTGCACCTGCTGGCTCTGCCCTTGATCTGCCTGCTTGGCTGACATCATCAGAAGTGATTCTGTGAGCCATTTACAATACTTACCTATAGAATTGGCTGAGACTTTCAAGGAAGCAGATCGGGACAGAGCCAGCACAAGCCAAACACAGCCCTGGCCAATCAGCATCTCCTCATAGAAATGCATTTAATCAATGCATTTCTATGAGTAAAGTTCAGTGTCTCCATGCAGAGGGTGGAGACTCCAAATGGCAGTGCTGCACAGTAACTTCAGAGTGTTCTTAAAGGACCACTATAGTGCCAGGAAAACATACTCGTTTTCCTGGCACTATAGTGCCCTGAGGGTGCCCCCACCCTCAGGGTCCCCCTCCCGCCGGGCTCTGAGGAGAGGAAGGGGTTAAAATCTTACCTTTCTCCAGCGCCGGGCGGGGAGCTCTCCTCCTCCTCTCCTCCTTCATAGCGACGTCATTGGCTGAATGCGCATACGCAGCAGTGAGAAGCACGCAAGCGCCTCTAGCGGCTGTCAATGAGACAGCCTCTAGAGGCTCTAGAGGCTGGATTAACCCTATTATAAACATAGCAGTTTCTCTGAAACTGCTATGTTTATAAAAAAAAAAAAAAAAAAGGTTAACCCTAGCTGGACCTGGCACCCAGAACACTTCATTAAGCTGAAGTGGTCTGGGTGCCTATAGTGGTCCTTTAAAGAAGGATCACTGCTATTTTATGTTCAGCTTAATTTTGTGTTTATGAATTACCCAAAGTAAAATTTAGAACTCTGGTGCTCTCAACCTCTGATATATAGCACTATAACTACTGCAACGGGCTGTAGAAGTTATGGTGCTTAGCTTGCCCCTATAAAGTTCCCAAGAATTAACACTTCATATTTTGACTAGCAATGTCACTTAAAAGCATGTTATGGGGATGTAGATGGGAGGTAAATGCAATTACAGTTCTGTCTAGAGGTTACACTTTTTGTGGTGAGCTTTCCCATTCGTGGCTGCGGTAATATATAGTTTTCCTTCTTTGAGGCTTGCTCTGTAGTAAATGATTTAGTGTTATGTTAAGGGTTAGTGGGTAGATAAACATAAACTAATTCAGGATTAGAACACTGAAATTATTGGAGAGCCTGCTATCATCTCTTTCTCTTTGAATGCTCCTGTTTATTAAAAGATCAATGTAAGACATAAACACGCCAGCAGTGGAAAGAAATCTACTGACATGCATGCCTGAAATACAACCTTTGTCAGTCATGCACGTGCGCGTTGGACAAAGGTTTATGGAGATTTCTATGCATTTACAATTGGAGGTCAGCGTTCCCAAGTCCCTTTTCCTAGAATTATTTAAAAGGACACCATGGTCACCAGAACCACTACAGCTTAACCACTTAAAGACCAAGGCATTTTTGCCAAGCTTTCATTCTACGACAATTTCCATCTTATCCTTTTTTTCCCCCTTTTTCCTAAGGTGCTCCCATACTGTGTGTGTGTGTTGTCACCCGAACAACTACAGCTTATTGAATTTGTTCTGGTGAGTATAATTATTCCCTTCAGGCTTTTTGCAGTAACTACAGCCTAGTGATAACTCCACTGACCACTCTTTAGATGGCTGCTAGAGGTGTTTCTGTGGCAGTGCTGCGCACACTGCAGTACTGTCATTTAGTGTCTCCACTTTCTGCATGCAGACATTGAACATTCCTTATGGAGCTGCATTGATTCAATTGATCTCTATGAGGAGCTGCTGATTGGCCAGGGCTGTGTTTGACTTGTGCTGGCTCTGGCCCTGATCTGCCTCCTTGACAGTCTCAGCCAATTCTATGGGAAAGCATTGCGATTGGCTCACAGAATCACTTTTGAGGATATCAGGCAGATCAGGGGCAGAGGCCGCAGCTGCAGACTTGAATACAAGTAAAACTGTACTATATTTAGGGAGGCGAAAGGGAAGGGGGGCTAGATGGTGGTTTTAACACTGTAGTGTCAGTAAAACATGTTGGCTCCTTTAAACAGGAAGAAAATATAAAAATGGAAAAAAAGACTATTAATTAAAAATGTTTACACACAAATTGCAACTAAAGAAAACTAACTCAAAATAGATTCACTAATTAGTCCTTATTGTTAAAATGCCCAATATGTCTAGGATTCCAATTATTTTTTTTAACAAATAGTGCAAGGAGTTAATTACGGTTTTAAAGCAAAAATTTAGCAAAATATGTCATGCTGAGATTACAACCTTAAAGGGACACTCCAGGCACCCAGACCACTTCTGCCCATTGGAGTGGTCTGGGTGCCAACTCCCACTACTCTTAACCCTGCAAGGGAAATTATTGCAGGTTTTTTTATAAATTGCAATGATTACCTTGCAGGGTTAACTCCACCTCTAGTGGCTGTCTAGTAGGGCACTTCCTGGTTTCTAGCACAGGAAACCTGTGCTAGAGCGACACATACTAACATACATACAGACACACATGCATGAGGACATAAAGACACATACATACATACATACACACCGACATACATACATACATACATACATACATACATACATACATACTGACAGACATACAGATACTGATATCCATACATTCATAATGACATATACAGACATACATTCAGACTGACATACATGGATATATACAGACATACTGACAGACATACATACATACAGACAACCATACACACAGACATACGTTCATAATGATATGCAGACATACATTCATAGTGACATACATATATACATACAGACATACATACATAGACATACAGACAGACATGCATGCATACAGACATGCATGCATACAGACATGCATGCATACAGACAGACAGACAGACATGCATGCACGCACACAGGCAGGCACGCACACAGGCAGGCACGCACGCAGGCACGCACACAGGCAGGCAAGCACACAGACATGCAAGCACACAGACATGCAAGCACACAGACAGACATGCATACATACGTGCATACATACAGGCATACATGCAGGCAGGCAGGCATGCATGCATACATACATACATACATACAGGCCACAGTGTTGACCGGGCCCCTGAAGATATAGGGCCCATCAGTTCCGCCCCTACACGTGGGGCCCGGGCGGCCGTGCACGTGACAACCGTTATGGTTGTCACCACCTGATGGCGGCCTTGCCTCACATCTATACCTTTTCTTCTAATCCTGCTTTTGATCCAACCTGTAATCCAAGCCCATAATCCAACCCATTTTCCTAATTATAATACAAATCCTTATCCAACCCATAATCTTATCTATAATTTCGGCCATAATCCTACCTATAATCCGATACTAATACAACCCAAAATCCTATCTATTATTCCTGTCCTAATCCCACCTTTCAAAGGATTCCCTCTGCTGATGTCATTACTGACATTAGCAAAGCGATTTCCCAGCTCACACAGTAAGAGGGTTATGTGTGATTGCAGCATGAGAGTGAAAGCTCTCTAATGCTGCAGCTCCAACACACAGAGATAAGTGCTGGGCAGCTGGCAGAGTCCAGCACCGATCCCGATTCAAGCACTAATCCCGCTGCAGGGTGCATGCAGGTAGTCTCTTCAGACTCTGGAGGTTTTTCAGACACTGTGCCATGTGGTGGTGGTGGTTGTGGGGGGGGAGAGGGAGGGCAGGGGGGGGCGGGTGCTAGAAGGATTTTTACATTTACTCAGCTAGCGCGATTGGGATGTGAGCCCAACCAACTCACTAACTGTGGCCCGAACTGACAGAGGGGATGCACAGGTATCTGGGATTCCCCTCTTTGTAATATTGGAGGCTGGGGGCAGGGAAAGCAATTCTGCAACTGAGCAAAATTGCTCAGCAGTGTTTTTTTTAAGAGTTATGAGCAATTTTTTCTTTGAGCGTTGCTCATAGCTAATCTGTCAGTCTTGGGACACTATCAGGTAAGATATCTGGGATCCTTGGTACAAGCAGATAATTAAACCCCGCTTTGCCGCTCATGGTCAATAGATTGATGATCTCATGGTCATGGAGGCAGGGCCCGCTACAGCGTTAGTGGTGTTTGTGATCCCAACGTTATAGTGTTCCTTTAAGAAAGAATTATTGCAGATTAAAGACCTAGTTTTACAAATAATTACATGTCTTCTGAAACTGGAGTTAGATTGTCATAGCAGTATTATAAGGCAATCTCAATAAGGGTTTTATTTACACAGGTCTAATATATTTAGTAGCCAGTCTGATTTGCATAGGCACTATATAAAAGTGATAAGCCAATTAATTGTCATGGATCCATTGATACAGGAATTTGCAAAGCCCGTGTTTGCTATTTCTTTAGCCTTGCCAATTCTATGTTTTAGGAGTAACTATGTTTGACAAATGAGACTTTGTCAGTTGTATCTGTGTTTTGAATATTATTTCCTTTACTGCACATTATGTACCAAGATCAGAATACTTTTTTTTTTCCTTTGGTTTTGAAGACCTGATACTATTAACTTATTTCTAAAATTGATTTCTGTCTCACCTTGGAGATTGGGTGCCAAAGTTAATCTCTGCCTTAAACTGTGCTGTCTCTGTAGGAAATGGAAGCAATTAAATGAGCTAGCGCTGTAATCATTTCTGGTGTCTAGCACAAACCGTGTGTATCTCCCTGCAGTGGGCAAACTGTCTACATTCAGAAACTAGTAATGGTTAATGTAAACATCATAGTCGGAGAAGTGAAGAAAGTGCACTATATGACAATGTATGCACTATATAGTAAGGTCAGTACTTTTAGTATATGTGAGATTAATGCAAGAGAACTCCAGTCAAACGATGATTAATGTCCATTTAAACACAGGGGATTTTTAATGAAAGTGCACAGTCCATATAAAATACACTTAAGGGAGGATCTGATACATGTATATAATTTATTTTTTTTGAAAAATTGCTAGCAATTGTATAGATCATTTTGTGTAGATTAGCTACTACCTACCATTTTTAGAAAGTGTAGCAAGCAGCATATGCTCTGTAATTGTGCTAAAAGTATTATGGTAATGTTTTGTGTTTTTTTTTGTTTTTTTTTTATTCTTTATTTTTCAAGTTTTCAACTGTTGACGTGGGGTACAGAATAAAGAAAAAAGGGGAGGGGTACAAGTACAATCCTTATATTCGGGTGAGTTACGATTTCACTTTTCAGGGTAGGGGATAAAGAGACTGAGACAGTTGTGGTTGGCGTATCGAGTGTCATTAGCGATAGTCTCTTGCGCTGACGTTGGCTGTTGGTCTCAAGGATGTCAAGGAGGTGGGCTGTGAGTCAGTGGCCTTGTATATGGGCTAGTGCCTTGTACGTCTGGGGGGGTTGCAGAGGCGGCTAGGGTGGGTGGAAGACGGGGGGGTTACGCTTCCGTTCGTGGATCTCTGTGGTCTCCATGAGGCCAGTTCCTCACGGCGTGGTGCGGGGTTGGTCGCGGTGGATGGGCCTTGAGCTGTCGGAGTCAGTGATCTGTGGTGGGCGCTCCGGGTCAGGAGCCTGCCCGGGGAGGTGAGGGCCCTGTGGTGAGAGTTAGGGGGAAAGGAGTGTGGGGGTGTTGGCCCTTCGTGGGTTTCTGGTGATGAGGGGTCAGTGTTGTGGGGGGGGCCGTGATGCCATTGTTTCCAATTGAGAGTCATCAATTGTTTGAGGTGGGGGTTGAGGTGTCAGTTTGGATTGGGAATAATATTGATGATTCGTTTGCCAGTGGTCTGGCGGGGACGTTTGGGGGTTAGAGAAGGTCTGAGAAGTGATATCTTGGAGGGGGTGTGGGGGAGGGGAGCGGGACGGCTGTCTTCAGGAGTTGGGAGGATTTAGGGGTGGGTTAGCCCAGGGGTCCCATACTTTGTTGTGGTGGTGGGTTGTGTCGTGAAGTAGGGCCGAGAGATTGTCCATCTCCCTGGCCTCCTCTATTTTCTTGATAGTCGTGTCCAAGGTGGGGATGTGTTTGTTGCCCCATTGTTCTGCGATTGTGCGTCGTGTGGCCAAGGCGATTTTAACGAGTAGTTTGTTTTGTGCTCTAAATAGGGGGGTATGAGATTTGGATAATAGCCAGACCCACGGGTCTAGTGGGATCTCAGTGTGGAGGAGAGCTGATGTTAGGTCTGCCACCTTTGTCCAGAGTTGTGTTATGTGTGGGCAGTGCCACCAGGCGTGAATGTAGGTGCCCTGCGACCCGCAGCCCTTCCAGCAGTCTTCAGTGGTCGAGCATTTCATCTGCTTCAACGGTAGGGGCGTCAGGTACCATCGAAGGAGCGTTTTATAGGCCTGTTCTCTATGGTTAACGCATATGGTGAGGGAAGCAGTCGCCTCCCATATTGCCGACCAGTCTGACGGGTCATTGGGGGGGCCGATGTCTACCCATTCGAGGTCTACCCATAGTTTTAGTCCTGGGGGGGGGGCGTGTAGGTGTTGTATTTGTGTCAATTGGGCCGCTTGGAAATAGTGTAGGAAGCTGAGGAGCCCCAGTCCCCCTGTTTTCGTGGTTTTGTACATTGTGGATCTCCTTATTCTGGGTTTTCTGTTAGACCAAATGAAATTGTCAATTTTTGTCTGGAGTGCTTTGAAGTCCTTTCGGGAGATAGGGATGGGTAGGGTCTGAAATAGGTATGGATTGGAGTGGGTTTGTAAGTGTGAGGAGGATATCATCGGCATAGGCCGATATTTTGTATTTGTTTTGTCTCACAGTGATGCCGGTGATTAATGGGGAGTCGCGTGTTTTGTGTTTTTTTTTTTTTAAAGGTGCTTTCACAAACCACTTAATCAATTAAAAGGAAAATTTAAAAAGGAAATCTAAGAACCAAAACAATTTTGTTGTGGTTTAGGTGCAAAAACCCTGTCTTTGCAGTCAGCCAATTGTAAACATTGATGTTTGTTATGTTTACATTTGTCAGACAGACAGGCACAAAATGAACTAATTTAAAGTCATCACATTCGGCGTCTTCATGTACAGCGATATAGTTATATATAATGTTCTAATATTGTGTTATGTTAAGGGGCACTTTAAGCACTGTATGTCAACAGCTTTGAATGGTTTTACAAAAATGTACAGCTCATCTGCACCTTAACCAGCCCCTCTGTTGTGTCTTAGTACGTGGAAGTGAGCCATACAACTCAGCACTGTGTCTATTTTTATAATCTGAAATGTTAACTGTAGTGGATATAGTGCTTAGAGTCCCCCTTCAAAGCTAGAACATATTTAATCTATACATTTATATGAATGGAGTTTTGAAACAACTGAAATGGGGGGTGGGGGAGGACACAAAAAATGACAATTAAATCATGTTTAACTCAATAAATAATTCTTCTCAATTTCAGTAAAGTAGGACTCACCATAAAGAAATGCAAATGGTATGACCAAATGCAGATATGTGAAGGCTTTATACTATCATGGAATGTCCTGATTATTTATCATTCCCTGGTGACAGTATTGTTATGACCGTGATTGACATCGGGTAAGGGGATATATATATATATATATATATGAAACAAGGGGGGGGTTGGCTGCACTCACCTGAACATGCATAAATGGGGGTGCTGCTGGGGGCCAAATACTACAAAACACAAGATCCAGCGCACTCACCTATCCACTAAACAGCAACTTCAATGTTGAAAGATTTTATTTGTTTTTTTAAAAACACCTAATCTAGGCAAAAATAATGGGGGTTTAGTTACATTATATGATCATACATTGCATAAGCCTGACACAACGTCAATGTACCCCATCTTTGGCAGGTCCTACACTAACAGCCTAATGTCTGCTCTTATGAGATTAACCTACTTGGGAAAATAATTCCATCTGGGGCTCTCTGCAGTACAAGGCTAAATAGGGCCCTGGGATGAGGCACCTGTGACAGGGAGGGGTGCAAAACCAAGGAGCTGGCTAGACTCCCAAATATATATAAAACAAGAGGGGGTTGGCTGCACTCACCTTAACATGCATAAATGGCGGTGCTGCTGGGGGCCAAATAATACAATACACAAGATCCAGCGCACTCACCTATCCACTAAACAGCCACTTTAATGTTGAAAGATTTTATTAGTTTTTTTAAAAACACCTAATCTAGGCAAAAATAATGGGGGTTTAGTTACATTATATGATCATACATTGCATAAGCCTGCCACAACGTCAATGTACCCCATCTTTGGCAGGTCCTACACTAACAGCCTAATGTCTGCTCTTATGAGATTAACCTACTTGGGGAAAGAAATTCCATCTGGGGCTCTCTGCAGTACAAGGCTAAATAGGGCCCTGGGATGAGGCACCTGTGACAGGGAGGGGTGCAAAACCAAGGAGTTGGCTAGACTCCCAAAAATATATCAAACAAGAGGGGGTTGGCTGCACTCACCTGAACATGCATAAATGGGGGTGCTACTGGGGGCCAAATAATACAATACACAAGATCCAGCGCACTCACCTATCCACCAAACAGCAACTTCAATGTTTTTTTTTTTTTTAAATATACCTTTGGAATTTGTAATTGGAAATAAGTTTTTTTCATATGTTATCCGTTTTATTTTATATAAAGTAGAATGGATATTGGGGCAGTATGTAACAATGTTTATTGCCATTCTGGTATTTGAAAAATAGTGCAAATTCAAGAAATATGTAGAAAATCAAATTTTTTGTTCAATATTGCAGTCTTGTGTGACAAAATGCTGTTAAACAGTGCCATCTAGTGTCATGTTTGCAAGTTTTGTTTTTGTCACCTTATCCTAGGAAGAACTTCATCACACTCTGTACTGACAGAGAATCAATTTTTCAATATGATGCATTTAAATGCTGCTCATTAGTGCAGCTCTTGAGTACAGCATTAGGAGTTTGATTGCTAGAGGGATGTGCAAATCTTTCTACAAATTAGGAACTATTAGTCTTAAATTGCCGACAAAATGTGTGACATGACAATAATGTTACCCATAGCAAGTAGAGTTGCACATATGTGGCATATTTTAAGAGTTTGATCAGATTATAATTAAAGGGACATTATACTCACCAGAACAACTACAGCTTAAAGGAACACTATAGTCACCTAAATTACTTTAGCTAAATAAAGTAGTTTTAGTGTATAGATCATTCCCCTGCAATTTCACTGCTCAATTCACTGTCATTTAGGAGTTAAATCACTTTGTTTCTGTTTATGCAGCTCTAGCCACAGCTCCCCGGCTATGATTGACAGAGCCTGCATGAAAAAAAAAAACTGGTTTCACTTTCAAACAGATGTAATTTACCTTAAATAATTGCATCTCAATCTCTAAATTGAACTTTAATCACATTCAGGAGGCTCTTGCAGGGTCTAGCAAGCTATTAACATAGCAGGGGATAAGAAAAGTTGTATTAAACAGAACTTGCAATAAATAAAGCCTAAATAGGGCTCTCTTTACAGGAAGTGTTTATGGAAGGCTGTGCAAGTCACATGCAGGGAGGTGTGACTAGGGTTCATAAACAAAGGGATTTAACTCCTAAATGGCAGAGGATTGAGCAGTGAGGCTGCAGGGACATGTTCTATACACCAAAACTGCTTCATTAAGCTAAAGTTGTTCATGTGACTATAGTGTCCCTTTAATGTAGTTGTTCTGACGAGTATAATCAGTATATGCAGGCATTTTCATGCAAAAACTACCTTTTCAGAGAAAAGGCAGTGTTTACATTGCCCCTAGGGACACCTCCAAGTGGCCACTCCTCAGATGGCCACTGGAGGTGCTTCCTGGCTCAGTGCTGCACAATAGGCAGCGGTGCCGTTCAGCATCTCCACGCTCTGCATGGGGACGCTGAATTTTCATCATAGAGATGCATTTAATCAAAACGACGTTTCGCCCTGCCCCATTGCCGATTTTAGCCAATCATAGGGAAAGCATTGGATTGGCTAAATATTGTTAATTCTGATTATGTCACCAAGGGGGCGGGGCCAGTGCCAACAGACCCACACGGCGCTGGAAATAAGGTGAGTTTTTCATGCTTTTAAGGAAGGTAAGGGCAACTACATGGTGGGTTTTGCACTATTGGGTCAGGAATACATGGTTGTGTTCCTGACCCTATAGTGTTCCTTTAAAGTAAGAGCAAAGGAAGTAACTATCAAACACACAAAATAGTGATGTAAGTACAAATCCTTTTTAGTGGATCCCCTCCTCGCTTTAACACTAATAAATATACCAAAAAGTGAAAAGGAACTGCGAACCACCACCTATATAAAATATAATTCACTTGCAATTTAAAATGTATAATTGCTGAGAAAAGACAATTCTCTTCCAAATTAGGTACAGATTAGCTACTCAGCAGTACTTTAATAATAAAAACTGCACAAAGAATAGTTTTGTATGGAATCGGGAATGGAAAAAGGTGGTATTGTACTCACAATCGATCAGATATTCCCAGCCTATCTCCCTTTAAAGGGTATAGCAATAGTTCAGGTACATTTAGCTGATCAAATCAAGCATATCATCACTCCATGTGGTCAGAAAAGCAAATTCTCCTTCAGGTTAACCACTCAAATGGAAAGAAGGCAACAGGGATCAGAAAAACCAAAAATAAAATACAGCATATAAAATAATAAAGAACTTTAAACACGTTTCGTCTAGCATGCGTAGACTTCCTCATGGGATATCTTGGCTGTGCCAGCATCCTCTTTTTTTTTTTATAGCTCTTCTCCATGTCCTCCTCTGGTGTCAGCGGTTTTATTCGAGTGTGTTCCAGCTTGAAAAGCATAGACTTTAAAAGTTCCAGTCTTTGGACTTTTAACAGACAGTAGCCAGCAGCAAACAGAAGAATAAAACACTCTGTTTTTGCTATTTGCAAATTACTCAAGTTGTTTTACATTGAACAATAGTGAAAAGTAAAATACACGATGAATGGGTGTGTGTGTGATAACAATAATTGTTATAAACCACCCTAATGGGAACCCCTTTTACCACTCTAAAAAAATCATAAAATATACATACAGTCGGTGGAACACACGTCTTTTGTTTCTATAAGGAAAGATAGCATAACATAATATTTCCAATGGTAAATACACAAAGTATACATAAAAAAAAAAAATACATAAAATCTTTATCCCCCCTTCCCTCTTCTTTGCTTTGGCGAAGGAGGGGGAGGCACAGCAAGCCCTGGTGCTCCGGTGGTGGTAAGTATGTGCCTGGCTGCAGCTCTCCTGTCCTCCCGTGCAATTCTGTGTGGAGCTTTGCCATGGAAATGCGCGGCAATGCTCCACGCAGATTGCGTGGTAGTGGACAGGAGAGCTCCTTTCCAGATTCCCCCCCCGCCTCCAGGTCCTCCTGACACGAAAGCAGAGTAGGCGCCTGCCGGTTTGGGCAGGCAGGTGCCTACTCTGCATTGTGCCGACCGGTGGCGCAGCCACCTCCCCCGCTGACCTATGGCCGCGTGCCAACAGAGAGGGCTCGGCGTGCCACCTGTGGCACACATGCCATAGGTTCGCCATCACTGATCTATGGTATATAAATAGAAACAGAGACCATTTGATTGAATATTACCCCTGAGGAAGGCTAGATGCCGAAACGTCGGGGTTGATTTATCTCCTGCTCTAGGTCACTATGCTGCAATTTTATGGGTTTTAACTTTGAGCACTTACTATTGCATCTATAGGGGTTATGGGTATGTTATCTACTGTTTACATGTCTATCTTGATGTCTGCACTTTATTTGTATAACTTATATGTATCCACTGCACGAATAAAAAAATTTTATGTGCAAATCTACTCTGTGTGCTTTGGGTTATTTTCTACTAAGTCTATGGATCACGTGGGGGATCAGATTTTTCCTAAAAGCACCCAGCACTGTTTTACCACATTATAACCCATATTGAGTTCGAACTCTTACTATAATTTTTGTATGCAGATATTGTTCTTTTATATGCCTATCATTAGATGTTTATTTTGTACATAATTGTTTTTATGGTTTATTGATGTTAAGTAAACCAAAAATGCTATGTGCATATGGACACTATACTTCCTAATATTTATTTATTTATAAAATATTTCACCAGGAAAGATACATTGAGATTTCTCTCGTTTTCAAGTATGTCCTGGGTCCACAAATCATTGCATTGTTACAATTAGGGTACAATAAAATACAAAAACAATATTAATACACAATAAATACAAAATTTTACATAGAACAGGCAGGAAATCTATAATCAACCATGACAGGTGCATTCTGTTTTGAGGTTTGTAGAGAGGGATCTCTTAAAGGACTTTGGGCTTAGGGAAGATTTTAAATTGTGTGGGAGGTCGTTCCACAATTGCGGTGCTCCGTAGGAGTAGGAGTATCGGGCTGCTTTCTTTTTGTATTGAGGTAGACTAAATAAAGTGCTGGTACTGGATCGGAGGTTATAGGAAGTGGGAGCAGCTGGGGAAAGCATTTTGTTCAGGTAGGGTGGGAGTTTCCCAGAAAAGCTCTTAAACACAAGGCTGGAAAGATGAAGGGGGCATCTGGATTCCAGCGACAGCCAGTTTAGTTCTATTAGCATGTCACAATGGTGAGTCCTATAATTACATTGTAGCACAAATCGGCAGAATGAGTTATACAATGTGTTTATTAATGTGGGATTGCGATGCAGATGTATATACTGCATCCCCATAATCAATGATTGGCATCAGCATTTGCTGTACAATCTTTTCCTTTACTGTGGGGCTTAGGCAAGATTTGTTTCTGTACAGGGCACCTAGTTTTGGATAAAGTTTAGATGCAAGCTTTTCTATGCGCAGGCCAAAAGATAGATTGGGGTCTAACATCATACCCAAGTATTTGAAAGAGTAGACTGCGGTCAGTGTGCCATTTGAATTTGTTTTGATTGATTGGTGGGAATTGTGTAATTTGTGTAATTTAGGTACTGTTCCAAAGATAATTGTGACAGTTTTGTCAGTGTTTAGGAAGAGTTTGTTTTTTGAGATCCACTTTTCTACCTCTGTAAACTGGTCTTGGAGCACAGCCTCAAGCTGCGGTAGATTGGATTTGCTTGCATAGATTACTGTGTCATCTGCGTACATGTGTACATTTGAGAATTTGCAGACATTAGGCAGATCATTTATAAATAATGTAAATAGTAGGGGGCCGAGAATGGAACATTGGGGAACACCACACGTGACTGGGAGAGGGAGGGAGTCCCTGTCAGAAATGGACACATATTGCAAGCGATCCGATACATACGATCGAAACCAGTTTAGCGAACGATCACCAATACCTGAGTTTTTGAGTTTGTGCAGTAGAATGTCATGGTCTACTGTGTCAAAAGCCTTAGCAAAATCAAGGAAAATAGCTCCAGTTAGGTCTCCTTGTTCCATGCCAGTTTGGATGTCATTGCAAACTTTTAAGAGGGCAGTTGTAGTGGAGTTATTCTGGCGAAAGCCTGATTATTCAGGGGTCAGATAGTTTGATTGTTGGTAGTACTCACATACAGTTGCAAGAAAAAGTATGTGAACCCTTTGGAATTATATGTATTTCTGCACAAATTGGTCATAAAATGTGATCTGATCATCATCTAAGTCACAACAATAGACAATCACAGTCTGCTTAAATTAATAACACACAAAGAATGAAATGTTGCCATGTTTTTATTGAACGCACCATGTAAACATTCACAAGGCAGGTGGAAAAAATATGTGAACCCTTGGATTTAATAACTGGTTGAACCTCCTTTGGCAGCAATAACTTCAACCAAACGTTTCCTGTAGTTGCAGATCAGATGTGCACAACGGTCAGGAGTAATTCTTGACCATTCCTCTTTACAGAACTGTTTCAATTCAGCAATATTCTTGGGATGTCTGGTGTGAATCGCTTTCTTGAGGTCATGCCACAGCATCTCAATCGGGTTGAGGTCAGGACTCTGACTGGGCCACTTCAGAAGGCATATTTTCTTCTGTTTAAGCCATTCTGTTGTTGATTTACTTCTATACTTTGGGTCATTGTCCTGTTGCAACACCCATCTTCTGTTGAGCTTCAGCTGTCATGGTCTACTGTGTCAAAAGCCTTAGCTAAATCAAGGAAAATAGCTCCAGTTAGGTCTCCTTGTTCCATGCCAGTTTGGATGTCATTGCAAACTTTTAAGAGGGCAGTTGTAGTGGAGTTATTCCTCTTTACAGAACTGTTTCAATTCAGCAATATTCTTGGGATGTCTGGTGTGAATCGCTTTCTTGAGGTCATGCCACAGCATCTTATTCGGGTTGAGGTCAGGACTCTGACTGGGCCACTTCAGAAGGCATATTTTCTTCTGTTTAAGCCATTCTGTTGTTGATTTACTTCTATACTTTGGGTCATTGTCCTGTTGCAACACCCATCTTCTGTTGAGCTTCAGCTGGTAGACAGATGGCCTTAAGTTCTCCTGCAAAATGTCTTGATAAACTTGGGAATTCATTTTTCCTTCGATGATAGCAATCCGTCCAGGCCCTGACGCAGCAAAGCAGCCCCAAACCATGATGCCCCACCACCATACTTCACAGTTGGGATGAGGTTTTGATGTTGGTGTGTTGTGCCTTTTTTTCACCACACATAGTGTTGTGTGTTTCTTCCAAACAACTCAACTTTGGTTTCATCTGTCCACAGAATATTTTGCCAGTACTGCTGTGGAACATCCAGGTGCTCTTGTGCAAACTGTAAACGTGCAGCAATGTTTTGTTTGGACAGCAGTGGCTTCCTCTGTGGTATCCTCCCATGAAATCCATTCTTGTTTAGTGTTTTACGTATTGTAGATTCGCTAACAGGGATGTTAGCATTTGCCAGTGACTTTTGTAAGTCTTTAGCTGACACTCTAGGATTCTTCTTCACCTCATTGAGCAGTCTGCGCTGTGCTCTTGCAGTCATCTTTACAGGACGGCCACTCCTAGGGAGAGTAGCAGCAGTGCTGAACTTTCTCCATTTATAGACAATTTGTCTTACTGTGGACTGATGAACAGCAAGGCTTTTGGAGATACTTTTATAACCCTTTCCAGCTTTATACAAGTCAACAATTCTTAATCGTAGGTCTTCTGAAAGCTCTTTTGTGCGAGGCATCATTCACATAAGGGAATGTTTCTTGTGAAAAGCAAACCCAGAACTGGTGTGTTTTTTTTTATAGGGCAGTGCAGCTGTAACCAAGACTTCCAATCTCATCTCATTGATTGGACTCCAGTTGGCTGACATCTCACTCCAATTAGCTCTTGGAGATGTCATTAGTCTAGGGGTTCACATACTTTTTCCACCTGCACTGTGAATGTTTACATGGTGTGTTCAATAAAAACATGGCAACATTTCATTATTTGTGTGTTATTAGTTTAAGCAGACTGTGATTGTCTATTGTTGTGACTTAGATGATGATCAGATCACATTTTATGACCAATTTGTGCAGAAATCCATATCATTCCAAAGGGTTCACATACTTTTTTCTTGCAACTGTAGCTGCGGATGAACACATTTTTCTAAGATTTTTGACAATACCGGGAGCAATGATATTGGGCGATAGAAACCAAAGTAGTGTCACCACTTTTATGGATAGGCACTACTCTCGCAGTCTTCCAAAGTTTGGGTATGTATCCAGACACCAAGGATTCGTTAATTAGAGTTGTCACGGGTTTAGCAATTGCCGGTGCACTGAGCTTCAACAGCATTGGGATTTGATCAGGTCCGCACTGGTTTTTCATTTTTAGATTATTAAGATGTTTTTTTAATGACACTAACAGGTACAGGTCTAAAAATGAACTTGTCTATATTGGGCCTTTGCAAATTTAGTGGGAACTGAACCACATTTGTAGTTTCAGGATGCGTGTCATTTATTAGCTTGGCAATTAGGGCAGTAGAGCATCCGACAAAATAATTGTTAAAGGCATTTGCTACATCTAAGGGAAGTTGCAGGGTTTGGTTATCCACTTTGACAGTGGAGGGTTGGGAGTGGATTGGAGGGGTCTAGTTTTTTTATGACTTTCCAAAAGTTTCTAGGGTTTAAGATGTTATTGTTCAGATTTTCATAGAAATATTGGGCCTTGGCCAATTTGGTATGTTTTGTGCATATATTTGGCCATTGTCTATATGCACAGTGATCATTCATAGAACCAGTACACTTAAACTTTGACCACAAAGAATCCAGAAACTGGTACATTTAGATGAGATCAGTTGTGATCCAGTTCATATGTGCTCCTTTTGCCCTCACCTTACGCAGCGGGGCATGCAAATTCCAAATTTGTAGGAGTTCAGACTGAAAGGATTCAACAGCACAGTCTAGATCTGGGAAAATGTTTAATCTGTGCCATGGGAGGTTCTTGATGTCATTTAGAAAGGATTCAAGATTACATTTTTTGAAGGACCTAGTTATTTTAACCTTGGGAGAGCATTTAATAGACTTTATTTTGCGCACGCAGTACACTGAACCGTGATCACTGAAAGTGTTTTTGAGAACACCGGCCTCCTGGATTCTATCCGGAGAAGTGGAGAGAATCCAATCTAGCAGGGTATGGTTATGGCTTTTAATATTTATGCGAGTTGGGGAGGAGATTAATTGTGTTAGCTGCAAAGTCTTAAACAGCGTGCAAAAACTATTCTTTTTAGGATTCAGCCAATCCGTTCACTTTTTGGGTTTGGAGCTATGGTTTCACTAAGGAGATGGGCTATGTCAGAAAGGGAATGCACAGGGGAGCTAGGTGGGCGGTAGATTCCTGCAACAATGATTGATTTCCTGCATGGGATCTCAATTGTGCCAGAAAGGAAATCAAAGGTGGCAGGAGGACTAAGGTTTTGTAAAGGGGTAAACTTTATGGAATTGTCAACAAAAATAACAATGCCTCCTCCTCTCTTTGCTCTGTAATTTCTAAAACATGAATACCCCTGTATTGCAATGGCGGTGTCTGGTATTTTAGTCGTTAACCATGATTCTGAGAGCACAGAAATTCCTATTGGTTTGTAATAGGAACACCAGGCTTGCAGTGCATCCAGTTTAGGGAGTAAACTACGGATGTTGCAGTGCACAAAAGAGAGGCCTTTTTTAGTGGGAAGATTAGGACAAGAATTAGCTGGGGGACCAGGGTTAGACTCCACATCATTTGCAAGGGCAAGTAACATAAGGAATAGGAATTTGGACATAATTTTTGTTTGGCCATATAGTGAATGGGATACTTTATAATTTTGTGAGTTGGGGGTAGGAGGCTATTTTTATAACTCTCCACCAGCACTCAGCAGATATGTTACAGGAACAGAGCATGCCATGGTGTATGATAATTTGTGTTCCAGTTTGAGGTGTGTGCTTATGCTGGTAGTGGTGTGAACAAAATTGGATTAAGAAAATGGTTATTAAGAATAACAGTATGGTTATATTTGGATTCATGTTAGTGGTATGAGGTGTGTAGTTGAAAATGAAAAATTGTGAAAAATAAAAATTAAATAAAAGTATACAGTATTGGTGTGTGATATATCTATTTGTAGAGAGAGAGGGTATATGTTCTATAGGGTTAAGAGATTGGAAGGGTGTGCTGATTGGTGGTTGCACCTGTCATTTCAGGAGAATGAAAGTTGTGTGGGAGACCATCTATGAATGAGCAAATAACCATGGGGTGGGTGGCAGGAGAATCTGTTTCAAATGGCCATGGAGCTCTGAGTTCTATGCTGGACTAGGTATGTTTAAAAATCAGACTGTGGGAGAGAGATGTATATTAGGGTCAGATGGGACAGGGGGGCGGGGTGCATAGATGGACATTTGATTTAAGGTCATTTAAGGAAAAACAAAAGCTAAGATTGAGAATTACAGAGATAAGAGATAAGTAGGGAAATAAAACCATTAAACAAGGAACAGGAAAGAAATAGGGACCTGAGCTGGTTAAATTAACTTTTAACATGATGGACAAAGACAAAGGTGATAAAATACTTTAAATGATTAGCACAGGCTATAGTTACAGAGACATGAAAATATATACATTGAAAAGAATAAAACTAAATAATAGTCACTAAATATAAAACATACAACAAAATTAACAGGGTATGTAGAAATATAATGAAATGTCAGTCTTCCAGAAGGCTACCTGTTTCAAATGGCCATGGAACAGCTGATGGAGCTCTGAGTTCTATGCTGGACTGGGTACGTTTAAAAATCAGACTGTTTCAAATGGCCATGGAACAGCTGATGGAGTGATGTCCTCTTCAATAAGTATCCTTTTGATTGTGTTTTCTTACTTGTTTAGCTTGATACATATCTTCTGGCCTTATATAGTTTGTAGCTATAACTAATAGAGGCAACAATGTTACAAACTATTTGGAGTATACAGTGTAGCAAAATAGGCTACATGTAAATTTAAAATGATACATTTGTATACCTACGCCATCTAGTGGTTAGTACCACAAGAATTACTTTGGTCACAAATTCCAGAATTTTTCTCTTCAGTTGGACGGATACTCTGAGTTTAAATGGAAATCCCCTGACTACTTAAATGTACGTGCACTGACAGATCTTTTCATTGGTACACAATATGTATTGTAGTGTTTTCAGGTTGAGGGAATGCCATTGTTGTCTCCCCTTTAATATTTATTATCCTGGCAATAGGAGACCGTGGAAGCCTTAGCAGGTCAAACCAAGTAATTGATCATAACTGTGACTCCTATGTCCCCATCCCGTGATACCGATATTTAATGTTTTTTTTTTCTATGGGTGCCCAATGTAATCTGCCAGACCGGGCAGATCTTCAAGCAGAAATCAGGTCTCCGTAAGTAGGGGACTGTAATTTGTGCAAACCATCCATTAGGAAGTTTTAACAGAAGTTTTATTTGATATTTACAATGGGGATTGCTGCAACCTGTGTGATTGAGGTGCGGATGCAGGTGGACCTGTTGAGAACGAGCTCTGGAGCACATGTTGCTTGCAAAGATGTCAATAATGGCAAATACATCTTTGATCACGCGCCTAAGCTGTACTCACGGTGTTCATGGTTCACAATGATCTCTTCACAGCTCCCATTATCACTCCCCTAGTAATTCTGGTTTTAAGTGGAAATCCAATTCCCCAATTATATCTTGCACAATTTTCTCTTCCAGCCCCTCATTAAATCTTCCTAGGACCAATTATCTAAATTCTGCCCTCTTTGGTCTCTCCTACCTTCCTGTGGAGTGCCCATTGTGGGCTTAAAATATGTCAAGACAAAGCAATCCTTCCATTTAAACAACCGTAACCTTCAAATGGGACACATTCGAATAAAACAAACACATTGCAGATTTGGAGAAATAGTGATATTATAGACAAACACTATTTGACACCAATATTTTCTCATTATTCTGCACTATCTGCTTTAATCAAGTAGCATTGTTCAAATGAATGAAAATACATAATATACTCACCAACTGTAACTTTTTACCAATACCATTGCATGTTGCCTAAAAAAGTAGGTATTGTGGAGCCCTCTGTTACTTTTGTATCAGTATGTGTTCTTTATTTGTGTGTATTCCTTACACAAGTCCCGTACAGGGCTTTGGAATATGTTGCCATGCATGTCGCTATACAAATGCCAAATAATACTTAATAGTCTTGTGCACATACGCGTTTAAGCTGTACAAACAAATCAAATGTCATTTAATCTTCTGCTCCCAAATTAATCAATCCATCCAAGATTTGTGGGGTCTTATTTGCTGAATAAGACTGCATTGGTAAAGCCTGGACGGATCGATTCGTTAAATTAAAGGACATTTGATTAGTGCGTTATAGCTGAAACACGAAAGAAACACAGCACTGGTTAGGAATGGAACAAATCCATCCGCCAGGTTGTGATGGTTGAGAGATACAATGGGGCCTAACCCCTAGAAGTGCAAAGAGAAAGCTTTATAGCTGAAACACATTTGTGCACAGGTATAATAATTAGTGAGAAGCAAAAAAGATGCGTTTGGCTCATGTTGCTTTTACCTGCAGTACCACTTCTGACCACTGAACGCCTTGGAATTGTATGTCTATCTAGTGAACAGATACATTTTTTTCCCCTAATCATGCTTTGTGCATCCGCTACTATTTCTCTTTATAGTTCTCTCAGTAGGTTCTATGCGTGACCTTGTGCATTTACTCAGCTAAATGTCTTCTATCACAGTAGGCGGGTTTAGTTGTTTTTTTTTTTTTTTTTTGAGTTTCTGTTGGCTATGTTTCTACATTGAATTTTGGAATTAATGTGATTAAAACGTTGTATTGCCATTATCTGTTGTAAGCAATGAATATTGTAGTACAGCAAATTTCTCATAAATAAAGCCATATCATAATTTATTTGCATTGTTTAATCTATTTTTCTGACAGGAGTGTTGAAACCATAGAAGACATGAAGGCTCAGACCAGCACAGATATTGAACATCTTTTCCTGGATATTGATGGCAATGACATCTTACCTCTTCATACTTCGATTTCTCTATTTTTGATATCTTACTGTGATTGTAGCGCATTTAAAGTTTTCCTTGTCTTACCAGAGCGAACTGTTAATAGCTCTCACAATGAAGGATTATTACCAAGCAGCCTGGAGGTTGAAATCATCTACAGACACAACCTCCCACCAGCAGTTCAGGGTTGCCGTTTACCAGCTGTTTTAGAAGCATCTGGCACGTTTTGCAGAGCAGGCCTGGCCGTGGTTCTTAGGCACATTATAAAGAAAACATGCCTTGCTGAACCTTCCAGAAAGGATGTCAGTGAACTTCTTGGTTTTAAAAAGACTTGCCTAAAAGCCTGCGCAGAAGTAAGTTTCATTGTTAAATCTTTTTAATTTATGTTTACTGTACTGCCATCATCAAGCCCAAAGATCCTAAACATAGAACTACCCAACATGAATCAGAATCAGGACACAGAGCGGACAAGGCTAATTTGGTGCTTAATGGTAGGAAATGTCACAAAGCATGGCAGGTGTATAACTAATAAGTCAGTGGGTCGATATAAACCGGCACAAAGTAAATATATATTTAGGAGAAAGATGGACACACCGAGGGACAAGACGTTTAGGTAAATATGTGACTATAGCCGATATATAAAGATTTTTTTTTCTCTGCCGTTTTTTGGCTTACATTTTGCAATTTGATTTTCAATTGACTATGATTTAGTCTTTGGTGAACAATCCCTTGTTTTATTTTAATAATATCAAGTCTGAAATGATCCACATCATTCTGTGTATTTGATAAAAGCTGAGTGCTGTCTGTAGGGAATACATTGTAAACCTCACTTTAGCTGATTGCACAGAAGGGTGAAGCTTTTGTCATGAAAGCAGTTAGCCAGGTTTAATTTGGTGTTCTCATTTAGACGCCTTCAAAAGTGTCAGAGGCATTTATTACTGCTCCTTGGATGCTGCTGTGTTTTGCACAGGAGTAGCACCCAAGCTTAAAGGAACACTATAGTCACCTAAATTACTTTAGCTAAATAAAGCAGTTTTAGTGTATAGATCATTCCCCTGCAATTTCACTGCTCAATTCACTGTCATTTAGGAGTTAAATCACTTTGTTTCTGTTTATGCAGCCCTAGCCACACCTCCCCTGGCTATGATTGACAGAGCCTGCATGAAAAAAAAACTGGTTTCACTTTCAAACAGATGTGATTTACCTTAAATAATTGTATCTCAATCTCTAAATTGAACTTTAATCACATACAGGAGGCTCTTGCAGGGTCTAGCAAGCTATTAACATACACATAAACACTTCTTTACAGGAAGTGTTTATGGAAGGCTGTGCAAGTCACATGCAGGGAGGTGTGACTAGGGTTCATAAACAAAGGGATTTAACTCCTAAATGGCAGAGGATTGAGCAGTGAGGCTGCGGGGGCAAGTTCTATACACCAAAACTGCTTCATTAAAGAACCACTATAGTGCCCTGAGGGTACCCTCACTCTCGGGGACCCCCTCCCACCTGGCTCTGGGGAGAGGAAAGAGTTAAAACTTACCTTTTCTCCAGCGCCGGGCGGGGAGCTCTCTGCCTCCGACCCTCCTCCTCTCCTCCCTTTCGGCTGAATGCGCACGCGCGGAAAGAGCTGCGCACGCATTCAGCCGGTCTCATAGGAAAGCATTTACAATGCTTTCCTATGGACGCTTGCGTCTTCTCACTGTGATTTTCACAGTGAGAATCACGCAAGCGCCTCTAGCGTCTGTCAATGAGACAGCCACTAGAGGCTTTAGAGGCTGGATTAACCGTAACATAAACATAGCAGTTTCTCTGAAGGGACCAGGCACCCAGACCACCTCATTAAGCTGAAGTGGTCTGGGTGCCTAGAGTGATCCTTTAAGCTAAAGTTGTTCAGGTGACTATAGTGTCCCTTTAATGTAAAACCTTTTTCCATGTTTTTTCCAAAACAGAAGAATAACTGTTTGTTTTTTAACCCTGTCAGTGCCAGCAAGGCACCACACCACATTATAGAATTATACACACTATACATTATAAATAGGGTTCATAGCTTATGCTGAAGAGATATTTGTTTACAAAATATATCTGAAAATCCTGCAACTCATATATTTTTTTTTTTTATGCCATGTACCTTAATCACACATATTTTCACTAACTGTGGGCCCTCAGCCCATATTATTATTATTATTATTATTATTATTATTATTATTATTTTATTATTTATATAGCCCCAACAAATTCCGTAGCGCTGTACAATGGGTGGACTAACAGACACATAATTGAGATCAGATCACTGACGTACAGGAACAGAGGGGGTTGAGGGCCCTGCTCGATGAGCTTACATGCTAGAGGGAGTGGGGTATAGTGACACAAAGGGTTAAAGTAGGGGAATTAAATAGTTTGTTACAGAAGGGTTTATTGAGTGCTTGGTAGGTCATTTTTGACAGGTGAAGGAACGGAGTCATGGGGTGGGGGATGAGAAACCTGCTGACAGTTTAATTGATACGCTTTAATAAAGAAGTGAGTTTTCAAAGATTTTTTTGAAGGAATGGAGGCTGGGTGAAAGTCTGATTGAGGAGGGAAGGGAGTTCCACAGAATAGGTGCAGCCCTGGAGAAGTCTTGAAGGCGAGCATCAGAGGTGGGGATCCGGGCATCACTTGCCTACCCGTCAATATGTGTACTGTGTAGGCCAACACCACCGATATTAGTACTCTCTGCACCTCACTCCTGGTCTTTTCATTCTGTGGATCAATGAGCTCTAGGGGACTACACCAATGATATTTGTAAAATGCTGTAGAACATTATTAAAGCATCCTGATGATCACTTCCTATCTGGACTATAAAGTGCAGGAATTTATTATAAATGTACCAGTTTAAATGTTAGAATTTTTTTTTATTGCAACATTTTGGATTGGTTATTTTTCCATATTTATTTAAATACATTATACCTTAATGTGACTCTCTAGCTTAATATGCATATATAATTTTTAACATTAGATTTGTTTGTCCTTGTAAATTACATGTACCCCTCTATTAAATAAATTCATAAATATATAAACGAAACATTAAACCCACCTGTAATCCAGTGTCAAGACATTCACCTCAGTGCAGCCGCCCCCTCACGTCTGAAGTCATCAATGCTCCCAGAGTTCCTCGGCTCTGGGTTGGACTTCTCCTACAATGTCCGCTGGTAAGAGGACCTAATGCTCATGCGTGCCGAGCACCACATGCGCATGAGAGCCTTCTCCATAGGAAAACATTGAATCTGTGCTTTCCTTTGGGGATTTAGAAGACGCTGGACACGTCCAGAGTTGTTTCACAAAGTCAAACTCCATGAAACTGCACTAAGCACCTCTAGTGACTGTCTGGAAGACAGCCACTAGGGGCAGTCTTAACCCTGCAATGTAAACATTACAGTTTCTCTGAAATTGCAGTGTTGTACATTGCAGAGTTAAGGAGACAGTGACACTGCACCCAGACAACTGCACCCAGATTAATTGGTCAACGTGCCTATAGTGTCTTTTTAAAGGGCAAAATAAGGTGCTGGCCTCATTCAGTCTTCATACATGAAAATTTGCCTTTGAAACAGTATGGCAACCTAAAAACGAAAATGTACAATATTATAGTGTAACATTTTCAAAAGTAGACAATCTGTGGAATTTTGAGTTGTTTGGTGTAGCCATATTATAATAGCGCTGGACTAAACATAAACAGTTCAATGAACTTCTTGGTTTTAAAAAGACTTGCCTAAAAGCCTACGCAGAAGTAAGTTTCATTGTTAAATCTTTTTAATTTGTGTTTACTGTACTGCCATCATCAAGCCAAAAGATCCTAAACATAGAACTACCCAACATGAATCAGAATCATAGGACTGGACTAAACGTAAACAGGTACAGGCCAAGGTAAAGGGATCCAGAAATAGTCAGAACTGTATAACAAGTCAAAAAGTCGGTACAGGCAGCTGGCGCAGAGTAGTGAGGACAATACGATGACAGAAATATAGAATAACAAATCAAGTCACATAAAAAGTATTTTGACTCAATAGTTTAGCTCTGTATAGTAGACTCTGAGACAGTCTGTAGTACATAGGCCAGGTAGAGATGGGCAGGAGGGGCGGGAGTTGCTTGCTGTGAGAGCATCCTAGAATGAATGTGCTTGCCGCAAAGTCTCTGGACATCGTCTGATTCAGATGTGGAAGGATGAGGAGGCTAGCTAAATAAAATATCTAATAAAGGCTTTATTGTGAATTCAAGTAAAGTATATAGCTTCAGTGTGTCTGTTTTTTTGTACAGCACATACAAATTGTAGATTGCAATCTGGGTTAGCTATATGGCATTTTTTTCTACCAGGTTTTGGACTTGCAGTGAATCAAATATTAGCATTTTGCTGGGATTTTTACTAAACCATTATTATGGTCAGTGCTCAAAAGGTGTTTTTTTTTTTTTTTCCCATCTGTCACGCCAGGTGTGTTTGTTTGTTTGTTTTGTTTTGATTTATTTGGAAGATACTGGGTATCTGGGTTTGTTGTCTGTAACGAAGTTTCAAATAGTTTATTGGCTTACAAACTTCAACGCTGGTTTTTTTGTTTGTGTATTATTAAGTAACAAAAAAAAAAAAAAAATTAACTGAAAGCTCAGGTTGATTATAGATAACACTTGGGCACATCAGGAAATTGTTAAAACTGACAAAAAGCGTGAAAGTTTAACAAAAAAAAAAATGATTCCCAAAAAGACTAAACAAAACTTAATGAACTGTTCAGGCTGATATAGCAGTTAAATAAATAGAGGAGTTTAGGGCTGCGCTGTTAGATAATACACCGGAAATCAATAAGTATAAGACATACAAATACTAAAAACTAATGGATTGATTCAAGTTAAAATATATATAAAAGTAATGTCCATACAGATTTTTCAATAAAAATAGATAAAAAGTAGAGAAATTCCAAATGGAATAAAATGAAATAAAAAAAAAAAACAAACAGTCTCACTGATATCAGGTATGATTACAGTCCCGGAGATGGTTCCGTCCGGGTAAAAATTGTCAGTTTATGTGGAAATAAGAAACACAAGGAGAAATGCCGATAGTGAAGTATTGTAAATCCAAGGATAAAAAATTAAATCAGGATTTGGAACTCACATTTGATGGAGCTATGGCCAGCTCTGAGATGAAGGGCACTTAGTGGTATAATCCCCACTTCAGGATATACTTGGATGGTTGTTCCGTCCGTCCGACTTAGGTTCCGTCGAATCCCACAGGATATAGGAAACAGCAAATAGTGCTCTCAGTAGGAATAATTAGAAATAAAATAAATGAAATAATACTCACAAAAATAGAGCAGGAAATACTGCTCTATTATCACAGCGCTGGTGGAATGATCCCCACCTATGGATTGCTTGGCTGTAGTTTAGACCGGCTCTTGTGTGAGAGACGCTTGATGGTATGTTCCCCACTGGTGGGTATGCTGGAGAGGTAGGTCCGTCTGTTCGGCTGGGTTCCGTCGGATTCCACAGAATATATAAAACAGTGATAGTGCTCTCAATTTGAAAAAATTAGATAAATAAAATAAAATAAATTATACTCACAAAAATAGAGCAGATTGATACTGCTCTATTACCACAGCGTTGGTGGAATTATCCCCACCTAAGGATTTCTTTAAGACAGGATATAGTATATAAAAAAAAAAAGATGAAAAATATTTAAAAAGGTTAAAAAATAAAATTATAAAATGCCAGGAAAAGTACTAAAAAAGTGTATATAAGTACAATAAAATAAGTAAAAGATTGGTCCTATAAAAGAAGTAACCAAAAATAACTTTTATTGTTTAAAATACACTATATAAAACCATTAACGCGTTTCACCAATCAGGTTTTTTCAGAATGGTAATAGGACAATATAAAACCATAAAAAGCACGACCTAAAAGTACAAAGGGAGACCAATAGTGCAGACAGAAAAAACTAAATACATAAAAAGGGGAACTATAAACACTCACAAACATAGACGTAAAAAGGCAGGGTATAACCAGTCTTCTTTAAGTGCTTCTTCTTTTTCTTGTATATGAAGATGAGTACTTAGAACAAAGCACAGAAAAAAAAATAGTGTATAGCTGTATGGTATTCGAAAAATTGCTGTATTATATGCACTTACAAAATAAAAGAAGTAAAAGGGCTCATCAATTCAAATCACATCCGCTGTCTGCCACCCGGAACAAGTAAAAACGCCAAAATGAGGAGACAAAATGGATGGAAAGAGTCCACAGTAAAAGAATTTTCAAATCGTGAAATAAAGCTTGCCACCCTACGCACTTCGTCAGGGGCTCGTGGCAACAATACACAATACACATACAATTACATTTAAATACCCTGCCAAGAAAAAAACTTAAAATCCTTTAGCCAATCACAAAACAAAACTTCTAAATAAGTCCACCTGAAGGTAATTTATTCCGTCTCGTTCTGTTCTTTTTTCGCGCTTCTTGAAAGCGCTTGTGTCCCAAACCTCTCTCTCAATAGTGCCGAAATGGCCACCAATCCGCATTCAGAACGCTTGTGTTCCGTCATTTCCGGACGACACCGACACCATTTTTCCCTCAGCACATAGTGACCGGCATAATTACATTACCCAGGGAGCACTGCTCCCTTATGCCGGTCACATAGTACTCATTATGGTAGATTGATCAGCCTAACTACATTCCCCAGGGAGCACTGCTCCCTTATGCCGGTCCCACAGTTCCAAATTGCGGCAAAGTGATCCGCCCATGTCCTGCGCAAGAGCATTGCAACTTCCGATTGCGCATGCGCACGGCAACTCCCGATTGCCCATGCGCACGGCAACCTCCGATTGCGCATGCGCACGGCAATCTCCTGAGTCCAGATCATGTGACCATTAAAGCTAAAACATAATAAAGTCAACAGTGCCTCGTTTTACACAAACAAATACATTTTAAGATTTATGAAAGTTAATTTTATGTAACAAAATAGTTTTTTGTCTGTTTTGAACTTATAAAATATGATTGTTTTAATACTTGTTTCTAATTGGTGCAAAAAAAATTTGGCACCAAATTCAACCACTGTGTATCCTTATAAATACTGTTTTATGCCAGGTATATTGTCCTATTACCATTTTGAAAAAACCTGATTGGTGAAACGCGTTAATGGTTTTATATAGTGTATTTTTTTTTTTTTTATTCTTTATTTTTGTGTGCATGAGAGTGACAGACATTCTTGCAGTGCCCCAACAGCAAAGGCAAGATAATGAGCTGAGCAATGCATAACAGTTATAAGGCATTTGATTATACTGCACATTTTTTATGGTGATAGGTACAGGCTAGGCAGAACATGTCTAGAGGAGATTCTAGGCGAGATCTTCTATTCTATGCATGCAATTTCAAAGACATGTAGGTATATAAAGTTTGTAACATAGATTGTGAGACATGCTATAGGTACTGGGTTAAAGCAGTGAGACAGCAAGGTTATACCAGGCTAATGATGGGTTCTGGCGTGGGCTCTAGGTTGTCAGATGGTATGGGACCACTGGCCTCCGGGGTGCCTCAAAATTGGAGCAGTAAACAGTAAATAGTTAGCATCGCCCTTGTGTTATTGGCAGGAGAAGGAAAGTATAAGGGAAAGAGGGAGAGAGAAAAAAAAACGAAGCAGTAATGATATGATTACAGAACATAATAGCAGGCAGTGTGGTATTGTGAGTGCCAGTCCAAGAGGAGACAACTCTGGGGTCCCCACCCTGGGAGCGATGCTTGTGCTGCGTCTGGTTCATCCGATCCCCGCTTGTGGCATATGTGGGGGTTGTGCTTGAGCATTCCGGTGATCGGTGTTGGCATAACGATGCAAGACTTCGTTTCCGCCCCAGGCTTGGATGAGTGCCTGTTTTGTTTTTATGCTGACTCTGGTGTTCGCTGGAGCCAGGCTCTTCCTTCTCTCTGGGTGAGTAGTGGGTTTAGGTTTTATGCGCCTGTGCCGGCGGGTGATCCTCCGCTTTGGCGCCTGAAGCGTGGGGATTGTGCCCTGAGGGGTTCTCAGCCCGGGCGGGCGAGCAGACGAGTGAGTGGGCGCAGGATTGTGTGCTTTGCCCGGGGGAGGCCTGTTTCCTCTCGGCTGCTCTGTGCTCTTAGGAAAGATTTCCCTCTCCGCCATGACGGTCTGCTCCCGCTCCAGGATCCTCCGCCAGAATCTCTGAAAAATGTCATCCAGGCGCTGCAGTGTAGATTCCAGGCTGCGTTGATTCTCTATGGAGGGTTGTAAGTGCTTCCTGGTCGGCAAGCAGGTAGCCGCCATTTTGTGGCTTGGTGTATCACACGTTCCTCCGGGAGCCAGTCTGTTGCCCCAGTGTGTTCGGTATGGACCGGGATATCCCCCACCGGTCCGGGGGGGGGGGGTTGGATCGCTGCCGAGCCAAATGGGGGTTTTCAAGGCGAGGAGATCGGCCGCCTCTCCCCAGCCCTCTCCCAGTAGGCCGCAGCAGCGTGGCTCAGGTCTCCCAAGGGTTACAGGCTAGATTCAGGTATCTGTGCGTATCACACGAGCTCGGCTTCCCGGTAGTGTCCCCCAGTATCAGGGTACGTCCGATTAATCGGGGTTATCACCCCAAAGAGTGCTGAAAGCCCGGGAGCTCGAGCACCACACGTCTATCCTGCATGGATGCCAGGCTCCGCCCCCCTATATAGTGTATTTTAAACAATAAAAGTTATTTTTGGTTACCTCTTTTATAGGACCTTTTACTTATTTTATTGTACTTATATACACTTTTTTAGTACTTTTCCTGGCATTTTATAATTTTATTTTTTAACCTTTTTAAATATTTTTCATTTTTTTTTTTTTATATACTATATCCTGTCTTAAAGACAACTTTAGGTGGGGATAATTCCACCAACGCTGTGGTAATAGAGCACTATCAATCTGCTCTATTTTTGTAAGTATAATTTATTTTATTTTATTTATCTCATTTTTTCAAATTGAGAGCACTATCACTGTTTTATATATTCTGTGGAATCCGACGGAACCCAGCCGAACAGACGGACCTACCTCTCCAGCATACCCACCAGTGGGGAACATACCATCAAGCGTCTCTCACACAAGAGCCGGTCTAAACTACAGCCAAGCAATCCATAGGTGGGGATCATTCCACCAGCGCTGTGATAATAGAGCAGTATTTCCTGCTCTATTTTTGTGAGTATTATTTCATTTATTTTATTTTATTTCTAATTGTTCCTACTGAGAGCACTATTTGCTGTTTCCTATATCGTGTGGGATTCGTTGGAACCTAAGTCGGATGGACGCAACAACCATCCAAGTATATCCTGAAGTGGAGATTATACCACTAAGTGCCCTTCATCTCAGAGCTGGCCGTAGCTCCATCAAATGTGAGTTCCAAATCCTGATTCTGATTTAATTTTTTATCCTTGGATTTACAATACTTCACTATCAGCATTTCTCCTTGTGTTTCTTATTTCCACATAAACGGACAATTTTTACCCGGACGGAACTATCTCCGAGGACTGTAATCATACCTGATATCAGTGAAACTTTTTTTTTTTTTTTGCATTTTATTCCATTTGGAATTTCTCTACTTTTTATCTATTTTTATTGAAAAATCTGTATGGACATTACTTTTATATATATTTTAACTTGAATCAATCCATTAGCTTTTAGTATTTGTATATACATGTCTTATACTTATTGATTTCCGGTGTATTATCTAACAGCGCAGCCCTAAACTCCTCTATTTATTTGTCTATCTTAAAGGGTTTCTGAGGGATTCCCTTTGAGGGTTGCAGCTTTTCTGTTAAGCGCAGACTCTTCCCCCTCTACTTTTGATACAGCAGTTACACTGTGGTCAGCAATGAAAGGGTTAAAAGGAAGACACAGACTCTGTGCAATGATCTCTCTGGGTCTCTCACTTCATATCAAAGTGAGGAAAGAGAGTGGCAAATTTACAGCCAGTGTTTGAATTCATTGCCTATGGCAGGGCCGTCCAACCTTAGGGAATCCTAGGGCCGCATTTAAAAAAAAAAAAAAAAAAAAGATGTATCTAAGGGTTCCATGCTTAGTTATCAATTCTTTACATACTACATTATGATGTCATACCTTAATACTTATTAATTCTGCTTACATAGGCGTAGCAGCCATACAAGATAAAATTTATTTAATAATGAGGAATTGTCAATTTGGAGATAATGGCCCAAGGCTGTGCTGGCATCCTATGTAGAAATTGGGATGTAGTGTCTAAAGGGGATGCAGTGTGTATGAGGGGTGCTGTGTGTGTGTTGCAATGAGTGTGAGGGGGACACTGCAGGCTCTGGTGGTTCAGTGGTATTTAGTAACTCTGCCTGCATATGGGGCAGTGAGGGAGATCTTTGATCTCCCCGCCAGCCAGTGAAGGCACACAGCAAGGCCGGCACGGGAGATCAAAGACGCGCCTGTCGGGTTTGTTGCTTTCCACAGGGGGCTGCTTAAAACCCCAAAGGCCTTGTATTGGACAGCCATGGCCTATGGCACTGCATTGGTGACCTTTCACTACATTTACATGAGTCATACCGCAGTGATTGGCTAATGGAGTCTCTCCCAATCAGAATCCAGCATTGTGAGTATGCTTAGAGGAGATATGGGGGACAAGAAAGTTAGGACGTTATATGCCATCCTAAATTTGTGAAAAGCTTTGTTTTTGAGGACAGTATAGCATGTCCTAATGTCGGCAATGGGTTAAGTGGTAGCTCCCGGAATACATTTTCCATGTTGCACTCCATGAGAAAAATCTGCAATTAAAAATAATACCTAATTTTAATGTACATTATAATGGCTTGTTTTTGTAAAAGGTGCATGTTAATATTTAAAAAAACAAACAGTTACAGCAGCAATCAGAATAAGAATTTGTAACTAACCACTTTAGTAACCTGCAGGCTGTTAGTGCAAGTGTGTGGGCTTGGACTTTGCATATGCCTGCACTCAATTATGCACCATTTTAATTGTAAGAAAATTAAATATTTAGAAGATTATAGCTGCCAAGAAATGCAGCTTCTAAGAATACAGTTTTAAATGGCCTTGTAATGATGATTGATTAAATTTATGTCATCTTGTGGTTTGGGGTTTATCTGGTGCCAACCGTTTCGGCAATGCTTGACATTATCTGTATGTAGTAGGCAGTTCAAACTTGAGCAAACATGTTTCAGCAGATCAAACCTGCAATGTGAGCACAGTACCTTAATTAACCTTTAATCACAACTACTATAAGCATACTAATGTAACTCTTGTCTGCCCCTAATCTTCTCAGATATTATAATATATTTTTAGCGCTGATTCTGGTGCAGATATATATATGTGAAGCTATCTATTGTAAGCATATGTTGATTTTTAATCCTCACAAACAACATTTATCATAAAAATTTGTTTATTAAAATGCATGTGCAAAATAATTATATATATATATATATATTTGAATATCTTTTTTTAACAATGTGATGTTATGCACTGCAGGTAAGTCCGTGGACCAGACTTTGTGAGGTCAGCATCCCGAAAGCTGTGGAGGTATTTTTGAAGAAGCCTTCCAGTCTTATTCCACAAGAACTTTTACTGCTTGAAAAAAAACTTGGAGAGCCGGTGAGAGTTCACAATGATGACAAAATACGAAGGCAAAAGTTACAGCAGCAAAAAACAGTCAAAGAACATGGTGTCAAAAACGCTTCTAGTGGAATTGGAGATGATACACAAGCTCAGACCGGGTCACTCTGCAGCCAAGATTCTAAACCAAGCAGCTTGGACCTTGAAGCTGCACTCTCTAAGCTGACCGTAGAGGGATCTGAATCTAGAACCTCGAGAGAGCTGCCTCACATCAGGAAAACCAAGAATGAAGACCTACCTCCTCTCGAACATGTGTTTGCTGAAGGCCTCTTTTTTACCCTTACTGATGTTGTCCTCCTACCATGTATCCATCAGTTTCTGGTAAGAATAATAGTTTTTTTGCATTCATGCATGCTGGAGCAAAAACGGTATTGCTTGCAATATTTAAATGGTACTGCACTGCTCATAAATAAAATCACTGTTTAGTAGATATGCCTGAAATGAAAACATGCATGCATTTAATTATGCATTTTTTTCATTGTGGGTATATCTAAACACAGCTTGCAAAACTTGCAGATCTCTTGTCCGCTTCCATTGCAAGCCCTCCCCCTCTAACCTTGCCCAGACTTTCTGGGGCTGTCCAATCACAAGTGTCGATTTCTACTGAAATCTGCACTTTTTGCAAAATGAAAAAGAGAACACACTCTTCACACGTAAAGCTTTTCGGCAAACAAACGTGCTTTAGGGGTCTGGAGTGTCCCTTTAAGTAAGAAAAGAAAAGCCCTTATGGGGTTTACAAACGGTATAGATCAGGGCTCGACAAATCCCAGGTCGCCATGGCAATTAGGATTTTAGTCCTGGCGCCTGGGATTTGTTGGCCCATTTAGCCCCTGAGCGGCCGGCTCATAAAGAGCATGGTCATGCGGCTGCCCGGCTAAAGGGAGAGCATTTGCGGTCAGTCAGTCAGCCAGCCAGCTGATGGAGAGCGTGGGGTGTGTGCATGGGCAGGAGGCTCCTGGTGGGTTGAGGCAGACGGGCAGGCACGCGAGGGAGCTGTAACCTTCCTGCTCTGCTCCCTCGCATGATGCCTGGAGCCAGGATATGATGTCATTCCGGGCCCCTGCATCACTAAACAGCGCTCCATGGAGCAGAGCATGGAGATGACTGAAGCCCCACTGGACCCCAGTGAAAGCCGAACCGCTCCAGGTAGGGGCGCTGGGTGGTCTCCTTAATGTGTGTTGTTATTACAGTGACAGTGAATGTGAGTGTGTGTGTGTGTGTGTGTGTGTGTGTGTGTGTGTTTAGGTGACCGGTCCCCCTCCAATCACATGGGTAAGGGGTTATTACTCACCTTTTTCCCCCTTACACTGTGCTGATTGCCACAGCTGGCCCTGTCTCCATGACTGTGATCATCAATCTTGATGATCTCAGCCAATCCAATGCTTTCCCATAGGAAATTGTGTGGAAATACACCATGCTGCTCCAATCAGCATCTCCTCATAGTGATGAATTTAATTAATGCATCTCTATGGGGAAGATTCAGCGCCTCCATGCAGAGTGTGGAGACGCTAAACGTAGGTGCTGCGTACTGTGCAGCACTGACCCAGGATGCACTCTAGAGGACGTCTGAGTGACTTTCACTAGAAGTGTTACTAGGCAACAATGTAAATACTGCCTTTTCTATGAAAAGGCAGGGTTTACACTGAAAGGTATGGAGGGGCAGGTTATAGGCATGGAAAAAAACTACATTAAGCTGTAGTGGTTCTGGTGACTAAAGTGTCCCTTTAAGAATTGTATTTTTGACATTGAAAAACCTTGCTCCTAACTTTTTTCCCTGGCTCCAAGATTCGAAGCAAATTTGTCAAGCCTTGCTATAGATAGTGTGTTTATTCTTGCTAACAGTACATGTGAGACACTAGATTCCTATCCTCTTTTGGCCAATTCATTCAAGCGAATTGAGTATGACAGTGATACTGAGGCAAAAGTATTCCTTAAAGAATAAACAAATCAGATATTATCATTATTTGCTAGTCTCTCATATAGACATGTTTTACTCCTCTGTCCCGTAATGGTGTGTGCAGTACATCTGCCCATACTGGCAGCTAAAGTGAAGGGAGATATACCCCACAGCTCTGGCCATTTGTCCAACTCTTACATTATATGTGTTTCTCCTGGTTCTCTGTATGTTTAAAAGGACACTCCTGCTCAGAGTATGTAGACAACTTTGTATATTTCCTTTATTTGCTGTAAGGTTTCCCCCTATGGGGGGCAGCTTCATTAGTAATATCTCACAAACACTTGCTTTATATGGGAATGCTGAGCACACCCTATAAACAAACACCTTTATACATGTATGGACACAACAGGGTTTTTCAGGAATTCAGTCCTCCGCTTTCCACTCAAAGAAAAAGGCAGTAAAAACTCATGCAGATTTTTGGGAGGGTGCAGAGACCCTAGATTAGCTCAAAAGGCAGCAGAATTGGCGAAATGAAAAATGGTCCAGCAATTCCCCAGATATGTACAAAAATCTTGCAGAAAGTACGACCGGGACTATTTTTTTTTTGTATTCCTTATTTTTGCAATGACAGAAATTGCAGTATATTAACAGTATCAAGGCTTATGCAAAAGGCAAATCATGTTTCATACTTGTCTTCGTTTTACAGAATGGAAATTTATAATATTAAAGCATGTATTATGTCATATAGTGGTAATTTGGCTTCATCACAAGTGGTAATTTGGCTTCATCACAAATGTTAACATTTTTACATTTTTATAAAAAAGAAAATCAATAAATAAAAACAAATAACCTTGAAAACTGTGTTGCTGATATATTTCGAATCAAGACAGAAATAATGGTAACATTGTAAACAAAAACCATCTCAAGCTGATTAACCCCTTAAGGACACATGACATGTGTGACATGTCATGATTCCCTTTTATTCCAGAAGTTTGGTCCTTAAGGGGTTAAACAATTACATTGTATCCGTATTGGTATACACCCACCCCCCTCTGGCTCTCAGAGTAGATCAACCTAGCGACTCTGACCCGCCGGCTGAGGCTCCTTCCAAGACTATTTTTTTTAACAAAACATTGTTTTAAGAAGGCAGCAATAAATTATGTTTGTATATATTCAGAAACGTGTTGGTCGTTTTGTCTTTTTATTGTGAATTTTCCACTGTTTTTTTTTATATATATAATTTTTAAACAAGGTGTAGGCCATGTAGTTAAATATTAGTCTTCATTATTAGACATGGAATAGAGCAGTTCTACTGCAGATAATCAGCTTTTGGTGGCACTCTAAAAGCATTATTGAAAAGTTTAGAAATGGAAGCATTGAAACATTAGTTATTATGAACAGGTCATATTCTCACAGTGGGAAGTTTTTAAAGTATTTCCTGCCTGCTGGAGGTATATTACGGGTGCAGTCTTATCAGTCCATTGTGTCTCAGATAGCAATATCCGCTTTACAGGAGGCCTCTTATCAATCTGAAATGAACACATAGATTATTTTATGGGACATGGGCAGACTTGTCTTCATCTGCCATGATGATAAGGAAAGAGGGAGCAGACTGACAAGCTCCGTAATTACTGGTGATACCTTCCATTTCTTTTCCTTTGTAATTAATGGATTATAATATCAGATGGTAAATCTTACCCAGACTGGTGTATTATTGCACTCACTGTCACGCAGTGAAATTAACTTTGTATGAGTATTCTTATTGAACATGTTCGTTGTTTTGAATTAAAGTGTTTTGTAGAAATGATTAAAGGGTTATTTCAACTAAAAACAAAACAAAACAGTGTTTTAAGAAAACACTAGTTTTGATTTGAGCAACCCTTCCTTATCCTGGCCCATCCTTCAAAATCAAAATGGGGTGAAAAAATGGCTAAAACTCACCTTTTTATTCTCCTGGGGCAACGATTTAGGGGGAAGCCGGACTGAGGGGAATGCATTGTCACCATGGGGGCAATGGGATGGGCACTGGCTGTATGTCACCAGTATGCAGATGACAGATGCAAAATATACAGAGATGTCACATTAACCAGCTTGGAACTTGTTCTGAGCCTAGCTAATGATGCTGCTGGCAGTGGGGATACATACAGACTGCACAAGCAAACTCCAGGTACCATGACCAGTGCAAATCACTGAAGTGGTCATGGTGCTTAGTCACCTTTAAAATAGTATGGCAGTGTATGTGTGCATGAGGGTACAGTACATCATGAAAAGAAACAAACAATATTCTTTACTGTAGGCAAACACCACATAGTTATTTCTTAAAATAGCATTTTTGGTCATGTCGGCAATGTAAATGAGTCTTGCCTTAATAACAACTAGAGGGCTGTAATTGTGCAAGGGGTGCATTATGAAGAGGTAGCCCAGCTACCATAATGTGACAGTGAGAAGTGGAAATTAAAGCAGAAAAAGATCATCAACTTTATAGAAAGGATTTTGTTTTCCTACACTTGAGATGACAAGTAGTCTTGGATACAACTGTTAAAAGCTTTTACGTTGACCCAGGATGTTCTTTTGAGTAATACAGATTATACCGATAGCCTGCATAACCTTTAAAGGACCACTCTAGGCACCCAGACCACTTCAGCTTAATGAAGTGGTCTGGGTGCCAGGTCCTTCTAGGGTTAACCTATTTTTTCATAAACATAGCAGTTTCAGAGAAACTGCTATGTTTATGAATGGGTTAAGCCTTCCCCTATTTCCTCTAGTGGCTGTCTCATTGATAGCCACTAGAGGCGCTTGCGTGCTTCTCACTGTGATTTTCACGGTGAGGAACGCATATAGGAAAGCATTATGAATGCTTTCCTTTGCTGTGACTTGACACAATCTGTACTTGTCAACGCGTAGCGTCATGATCAGCCGGCGGGGAAGGAGAAGAGGAGGATCCGGAGGAGGCTCTGAGCCCAGCGCTGGAAAAAGGTAAGTTTTACCCCCTTTCCCCCTTCCAGAGCCGGGCGGGAGTGGGACCCTGAGGGTGGGGGCACCCTCAGGGCACTTTAGTGCCAGGAAAACGAGTATGTTTTCCTGGCACTATAGTGGTCCTTTAACAGAAGGGTGAAATAGTGGAGATAAGATGGAGTGTTTCTAGAATTTAAAGGTACTGGGAATTAAATAGTGATCTGCAGGTGAAACCAGTGGCTTAAACTAATTCGATTTGTAGATGTGATGGAGTATAGCCACCTTGTGTTAACTTGTAATTTTTAAGGTCTAGAACAGCCACTATTTAGAGCTCGGATATGCAAAATTTGGCACTCCAGATGCTGTGGACAAGATCTCCCAAAATGCTCTTACATCCATAAAGCTGGCAAAGCATCAGGGGAGATGTAGTCCATAACGTATGGCGTGCTGAAGGTTGCCTACCTCTGATTTGGAGCTTCCTCTATCCACACAGATATGCACAAAGAAACCGAGCATAGATGAAGACAAAGAGGCCAGACATTTAAAAAAAAAAAGTAAAAGAGAAAGTTCCTTTAATATTCTGGGAAGATGGATTCTTAGAGACACTGCACTGGATATTTTGAGTGGATGACAGCAAAACAGGTTCTAGCCAAACTAGTGTGTAGTAAACTGTTATGGTGTTACAGAGAAAAACCTTTGTTCTAGAGCAGGGGTAGGGCACCTTTTACCAAAACTGTGCAGAAAGAAGACTTTGGAGTCCCTTAGTGTGCTAGTCCTATTTTGTTTTTGTGTTTGTATATCCATATTCTGCTTATGTTACATATGGATGCTTGCAGGTGCTTTGTAGGGCTGTATTTGGGTGTATGCTGCTGTTATCTTTTGTATGTGTTCTGTTTGAATATGAGCTGTGCATGTGGGGACTGCTTTTGGGTTTGTGTGTGGGTTATATGTTGTATTGTGGTTGTGGGGGGGCTTCCTGTAGGTTTGTGTCTATATGTTGGTTGTCAGTGGTGATGTTTGTGTTGGCTACTTGTAAAGCTGTGTGTGCTTGTGGGCTGTTTGTAGTATTTGCGTATGGGGGAGTCTTCTTGTACAGTTGTGTGTGTGTGTGTGTGTGTGTGTTTCAAACAAGCTCCCAGACAAAGGCAGTAACATTCACTCACACAGAAATACATTCCACACTCATGGGATACGGACATGCTCACACCTCAGTACACTTTGCCAGATACATTACCCCAATGCACGCTGCCAGGCTGACACCTCTCAAATGCGCACTGCCAAGGAACACACAGTTAGACATTGCCACACACTGCTAAACTCACTCACAATGCTACACATGCACAGCTAGATGCAATATGCAAGACACACAATCACACTGCTAAACAAACATAATGTTACACACACTCACGCTACTACAGCCATCCTCCTCTTTGCATAGCATTTAACAGCAGGAAGGTGGCTTCCCATGGCATCCTCATGGAACCAGGATGGCCAGGTACAGGGCAAAGGCTTTAGCAGGATGCTCTCCTACCTTCTACGCAGTTTCTCTTTCTTAAGCGTTTGTAGGAAGTTATTTGAGATTGCTTCTTTCCAACTTCCTACCATAATTGATTTGATAGCCACCCTTAACCTCCACCCTGCAACTGGCCACATATATCTGGCCAGCTCCAGGGGAGCTCCTCAGATGTCCACTTATTACTGTTTGGGTCCAACAGCCTTGTGTACCATGGGTCGCCTACCCCCTGTTCTAGGGAGATGATTTAAGAAGTAAGAGGAAGACTAACATCCAACTGGAAAACGTGAAAAGGCAGTTACTGACACAATCCAAAAGCTAAAGAGTCAGATCAAGTAGAAGATAGATAGACATGTAAGTTGTGAGCATTCAGTTTATACTTAAAGGGTTTTAAACAATAGATAGTCCATGCTGTCAAAAGTGACTCAATGCTCAATAAGAGCTAGAAAGTAGTGAACCTTTGATTTTCCAGTGACTAGATCCATGGGATCGTTTCCAATAACAGAAACTAGATTAAAGAGAATAAATAGAAGACCGTACATTTCAGTCCAAGTACTCTCGAAAGGAATGCATCCTATACACAAATCATGTCGGTGAGTTCAATGTCATGGACCAGGCAGGAATTCACAAGTGGGAGGTAAAATGGTAGATTAGTCTTGCATAGATTTATTTACTGTCCCCTCTATGATTTTGGATGATGTATGCACTGATGACTTATTACAATGCCACATAATAAAGAGCCTATGGATCATTGCTCAAACAACCTGTAGCTAAGCTTCCACAGTCGACTCAGTGGATTAGAATATGCAGTGCAAATGATGAAATCTAAACAAAACATCTTTTCTTCTACATCATATTTCCCATTGATGTTCATTTGACTTGTTGGAAAAAACAGTGCTCTAATTATTAGTCAGTCTATTCTTCCTGTAGGGGCAGGGATGGAGTAACAAGTATACATTTCAATGTTTTTTCATTGTAAACTGACAAATTTACCCTCCGCTTTGCTTGAAATTTGAGCTTTCCAAGTTTTGTTGTCTGCTTAGTACTGTCTACACTTCCCCTGACGGAATTCCAGATGGTTATGTCTGACATGTTAGGTCAATTTTGTGGGCGCGGAGCTTCCTCCATGCATACATTGCATTTAATAGACTGGAATGGACAAGTCCCTATAACATTTGTTTCAGACTGTTTTGGAAATTGTGGTAATGTAATTGTTTTAAAGTGCTACTACAAGCACCAAAACTACTTCAACAATTCAGCTTTGAAACGTTGCACAAACAGAAATTGTTCATTTGTAGTGCACATTTGAACAGGAGGGCTTGCATAGCCACGACAGCAGGTGTTAGCCCATTTATAACAACAAAATATGACCGCATCATGGCAGTAAAAGAACAGCACAATTTTCAATTCTGTATAGAGCCACAGGTATGCAAACGAGGTTATCGTACAGTTTCAGAAAGTGTAAACATATGTGGGATGTAAGTCTGACTTCGGCTCGAAGTGTTGTGCGCCGCTGCGCCAGAGATAGTGGGTCTAGTGAACTTCATCTGGGAGTAGCATCTTTCTGGTGATATAGTGTTACTCTATATCTATGATTGGTGCAATTCAGAGTTGGCATTTGAGTGTGCCTGTGTAGTTAGAGTTGAAACTGCTTGCGTGAGGGCCAGCGTGATGACAGTAAAAAGATAGCTACCGTTGTTGAACATAATCTTAGTAAGAAAAATGAAAAACAAAAGTGGGGGCTGCTTTATTTTGTGTCTGGTTGTGTAATACTGTTGGATGGCCCTGCAGTCTTGTATGGGTGTTGCCTCAGCGTGCCAGTTGGCGTTGCCGCTTTATGAGCTATGACTGAGTCGTGGGGGTAGGAAGTGCGCGCGTTGTGAGAGCGGCCGGTCTGCGTGGCTAATAACTCATATTTTAATTAAAATTCAACTGTTAATAATAGAGGTGGATTTAAAAAGAAAAACAAATAGAACAAGTACACAACTTGAAGAGGCAGAGGTGCCATCTAGTTCATGGGGTTCCCTATGGGTACTGAGTTGGAGTCCGCTGCCAATGTTCAGGTTGTCACTGCTGCGTATGGTTCCGACGTGCGTTTCTGCGGGATGAAGGGTGTGATCCGAGCAGGGTCCCAAATATGGGTACGATGTTTCACTACAGCCAGTCTGTTTTGGTTGAGGGAGTCCATACGGAGTCACAATGTGTGCAGCAAAGCCGTGGCCTCCTGGAGCTCTTGTATGGGGTGAGTGGTGTCCCCGTGGTAGACTTGTAGCGTGCCTGAGGAGCGCCATTGGTACCGCATGTTATGCTGTTGAGGGATTTGTGCCAGGCCAGAGTGCTCCCTGAGAGGTCGGCATGAAAGGTCAGTGACGTCGCTCCAAATTTGTACAGGGTTTTCCCCTTCAGGGCATTAAGGACAACGGCTTTATCCACTCCGCTTCTGAATTGGACCACCAGGTCCATTGGTGCCATGGCCGGGGCCCTGGGGGATCTAGGAATGCGGAAGAGGCACTCCAGTAGCACTATTCTGGCTTGTTTTGGAGGCAATAAGTTCTCCCATAAACGCTTTGTGAAGTGTGGTAATTGGGCGACTTGGATGATTTCGGCCACCCCGAGTACCTTGAGGTTGTTGCGGCGCCTGTTGTCTTATGTTGGAGTGTTATGTGTTGGGTGTTTTGGGCTGTTGCGCCCTCCAGAGCTCCCATGCGGCACATGAGGCTCTATATGTCGCTGCGGACCGTCGCCACATCGCCCCATGGTATTTAGGCGTTGTGTGGGGATCCCCCAGGACTCGATAGCTGCGGGTAAGGTGGCTAAAAGGCCGGATTTACTTGGCTGTGTACCTGAGCTCATAGGTCTTGCGACCGCTCACTTCCACTTTTACTTATTTAAATTTTTTTATATAAAACACCACAATATTAATTTGTGATTCTTGTCATTTTGGCTAAAAGGCTTTTCTTTCATTTAAAGGAACACTCCAAACAACATACCTGCTACAGTTTGCTGTAGAGAATATGGTTACAAGAGTGCGCTGGCACATACCTCATTGTATGTAGTCAAACCGTTTTAGAACCTGTACCTAGGGTCCAAATTTTCCTACAATTCTCACCTTTCCTCCATGATCTTGCGATGCCTCTTTTCTCTTTTCCCAAACGTCCTGTCATTTAAGCAGAACGCTGGTGAAACTACCGAATTTCATCCTAACAGAATGAGAACAGTTTGACAATCGGTACTTTTAGGTCAGTTCGAAATTTCATTCTAATGAATGAAATTCCGATCCATGCTGTGGCTGCATTTTGCAGCCGCTTAGTAGATGGCTCCCTAATTCTCACAGTATAAGGGAGCTATCTACCAAAAGGCTGAAAGACCAAGATTGGTCTTTCAGCCAACTTTACTAATACCAAGTAAAGATTACTTAGTATTAGTAATTAATCTGTCCCTACTCGCTGTGGCTGCTCACTGTTATAAATAAAGCACCCCCCACCACCCCAATAAATGGCCCCATTTATTAGCATAGTGTCCCCCCCGACTCCCCACCCGTGCCCCGCGAGTGGGGGCTATTCAACTATACAGGGGACATAGGGTCCACCTTGGCCCCCACCCATGAGAGGCAGATGAGGGCCCTAAAAGACAATGGGTAGGGACCTATTGTCCTCCCCTGCGGCCCCCACCCATGAGCGGTGGGTGGGGGCTCTAAAAGACAATGGGGGGGGACATAGTGTCCTCCCCTCCAAACCCCACCCATGATCGGCGGGTGAGGGCCCTAAAAGGCAATGGGGGTCCTATAGTCCCCCCCGGCTTCTCCCATGAGCGGCAGGTGGGGGCCTATTGTCCCCCCTGACTTCTCCCATGAGCGGTGGGTCCTCCCCCTTGGCCCCCACCCATGGATGGGGGACCTAAAAGGCAATGGGGGTCCTATAGTCATCCCCCCCCCCCAGCTTCTCCCATGAGCGGCGGGTGGGGGCCTATTGCCAATATCAGTGAATACTCTTATTTATGTACATTGAATACCAATTACAAAATGTCTTTATACATTCACTTATGCAGTTGGTTATTACAATTTTTTCCAAAGTGTGAAAAGATAATACCATCGGGGACAAATGCGGGAGACTGTTAGCAAATCTCCTAAAGCAACGCAGAAACCAACTATATATCCCGAAAATCAAAGACGCATAACAACAACTCAGGCACCTACCAGATCAGATTTCGACAGCGTTCCACGCCTACTATCAGGACTTATATTGCCTCCGCCAAGCCACTCCAGAAGAACTGAGACCCCAAAAAGTCGAGGACATCCGCAGATACCTGGACACAGAGAATGTACCAGAAATAGAGGAGGTAGACCAAGAAGCACTAGAAGCCCTCATAACCCCCGAGGAACTGGCGCACGCCATCAAAAAAGCAAAAACTGGCAAAGCACCGGGACCAGATGGCCTACCCCTCCAATATTACAAAACCTTCGCGAATGACCTATTACTGAAACTTTTGAAAGCTCTGAACTCTATCCAGGAGGGAGCCACACCAACGGCCCATTTCACCTCGGCAAACATCACCCTTCCTCCAAAGGAGGATAAGGACCGGACACAATGCCCAAGCAATCGACCGATTTCAGTACTGAACACGGACCTCAAACTTCTGGCGAGCGTCCTGGCGGCACGTTTGGCGCCATTACTGTCTGCCACAATACACCCAGATCAAACGAGATTCATCCCGGGCAGAGAGGTGAGGGACAACACCATCAGAGCCCTGAACCTAATAGCGCACGCGACAGTGCAGAAAGTCCCAGTCCTACTCCTGTCCATTGACGCAGAGAAAGCATTCGACAGGGTGAACTGGGCCCTGATGTTCGAAGCACTCCGCTCCCTCAGCATCGGACAAAGTCTACATGGCCTGGGTGAGGACGCTCTACACCAACCCAACGGTGCGAATCCGGATCAATGGCGCACTGACAGACCCATTTAAGATCCACAATGGAACCAGCTCTGGCCCATACTCTTCGCGCTGACGCTGGAGCCCTTCCTAAACAGGATCAGACACAACGCAGACATCCGGGGACTGACAGTCAGAAACACACACCACAAAACTCTGGCATGTGCGGACGATATGCTGTTCGTAGTCACAGACCCGGAGATATCAGGGATACAGACGGAATTCGACATTTATGGTCATATCTCGAACCTCCAAATCAACTACACAAAATTGGAGATATTGAACCTAACCATCAGCCACACACTGAAACGATCCAGAGACAACACCCATACCGCTGGTGTGACCACCGCATTAAATATATGGGGATATGGCTCACACCCAACCCGGTGGATTTATACACCCACAACTACCTCCCGATACTAAAAAAAACAACAGAGGAATTGCATAGATGGGGCTCTTATTACATATCCTGGCTGGGCAGAGTGAACGTGTTAAAAATGACGCTGCTGCCGAAACTACTTTTCATATTTCAAACAGTGCCGATAAACGCCCCACAAACATTCTTTTCGACACTCAAGACAGAGGTTTGCACTTTTATCTGGAAGAGCAAATCTCCTCGCATAGCGTACACCCAACTGACCCTGCCCAAGCTCAGGGGGGGCCTAGCGCTCCCCGACTTTGAAAAATACTACCACGCGGCGCACATAAACAGAGTCATCAGCTAGTCAACAGCCAGCGGCACCAAACCGTGGACACAACTAGAAGCAGACATAACCAGCTGTGACCTCAGAACCCTACCATGGATCCCAAGGCAGCGTACAGGAGCAAACATATTACCAACCCATTTGTGGCGGCGACAATGCAGGTATGGCATAGGCAAAGCACGAAACAATAGGGCTCCTGCCCCTAAAGGGAAACCCGGACTTCCCGGCCAGGGACTATGGCCCCACACCAGGCCCAGCGGGACACTAAACAATACCCCGCATAAAAGACGTCCTCCACCGACCATTCGACATCCGACCACTGAATGAACTTTACCCAGGCAGACCACACACATTCGCACATGCCCTCGCAAGAGCGCAAATTACTCAATACGCTAGATCCATCCCGCAAAAACCATCCCTACTGAGGGAACCAACACAATTTGAACTTCTCTGCATGCAAGACAAGGAACCACCTCGAGCCATCTCACAAATCTATACTATCTTAATAACGAGCAGATACTTGCTAGCGCCACGGTGCATTAGGAAATGGGAGGAAGACCTCGCTAAAACCATGACAGAAGCGGACTGGGACAAAAGCATTACCCTGATACAAAAAAACGCAGAGCTCGGCGCGCCTACATGACAACTCGTACAAGATACTCACCAGATGGTACCTGACACCGGCGCTTCACGCCAGGAACCCGGAAATCCACGACACATGCTGGAGATGCGAGGAGGAGGCCGGCACGTTCATACACATATGGTGGACATGCACCCGAGTCAGACCATTCTGGGAAAGGATCCGGACAATAATACACAAGGTCATGGATGATCTCCTGCCACGGTCCTCGGCCACCTTCCTCCTACACCATACCACCATGACGACACAAACATACAAGAGAGCCGTTATCCCCCGACTCCTAAATGCAGCAAAGGCGACCATCCCCATCTACTGGAAACAGACCAGCACACCTTCAATAACACGGTGGATAGAGGAGGTGGAGGCCACAAGGAAATTTGAGGACATGAAAGCAGATACCCCAAACCACAGAGACCGAAATACTAAACGCTGGTTCCACTGGATGCGACTAACCACGTCTGACACCTTCAGGCACCACTTAACCGCACCGTAACCGGAGACGGGAGGAAGGGAGAACGAGAAACACAAAAGGCGAACGGAAGATGGCGAGCCGGGCACTCAACAATGCCAGGAGGGACATACATGCAACATAACATGAGACAGCGGAGAAACTATATTATAAGCCAGAGCACACCATACCGGACAACCAGGAGGCTTGAAACGCGGCACAAAGCCACGGCAAAAGACACTGAAGTCAAGGCGGGAGGGAAGGCACAGCCAGCGAAGCACCGACACAGTCACTCAACACACCCCAAATACACGGCACGCCCACAACGGAGGGTACACTACAAATGACCCAGCCCACATGAAAACACCACAGAGCCACCACAAAGCACAGCTGCCACAGTAGCCAACCCCCCCCCCCCCAAAAAAAATAATAAGCAAAATACATTTATCCACGCAAAACAGCGAGTGGCTCCGTCCGACACAAACACAGGTACAGGCGTCCAACAACACACCTGATAGCATAAACAATAAAACTGAAAGCCGTCATAGTAAGGGTTACAATAGGTACACTACCATATACGAAACTAAATGCTGCAAAACAAGTGACTCAATTATATTGCCTCTGTGCAGGCAACAACTCGCTTTTATACACATGTATTGATAATTACACCTCTGCGCAGGCACTTATCCGCTTAAACACAAATAAGTTTGCTTTGGAATTTATGTTTTGAAACCAATAAACATATTCTATACAAAAGATAATACCATCTCCCTACCATTCTAATTTTACTTAAAGTAAAATTTTCTCCTATAATACAATATAAAGCAAATGGCAACATAAAGCAATATAATAACATCACACTAATCAGAAATTATGTAGTAAAAGTCAATAAATCGTGTATGCGGACAATGTTTTACAGACTTTTATGACATCATTTCCGGTTATGTGTTCCACAGAGGAACGCGGAAATGAACGTCACCAATAATCCAAAAACCGGATGTTTGGAATATACATGCCCACATGAATTGCGTACACGCCGGATCCGGAAGTGTTTCACACCACGGTGGAACGCAGATTGCCTGATAGGCTACACCTGTGTCCCCTCCACAGACCGATATAAGAAGCAGCAAAGTTCCACATCTTCTACATCCCCGAAGAAGTCAGTCTTGCCGAAACACGTTGGATCTGCAATCTGGACATTTCTTTTATGAAGTTCCTTCTTATTTGCTACATTTATTTTGTTTGTGAATTTTTATTTTGTTTTTATTAGAACTTTGTTGTCCCATCACCCTGCCAGTTGATTTCAACATTGATGTAAGTGCAATCAGTGACTAAATCTTGGTTACATTTTACAGTATTACACTATCTTCACTTTTCTTTTTATCCTTCTGAGGACTCCGTTTATTGGAAGAAGTTTTCCACCACCTTACAGATTACCCCTGTGGGGAGATATGCGCAAAACATCTATGTTCTCTTGTAAGTTCTCTACCTCCTGGATTTAGCCATTTATCTGTATATACTTCACTATGTTATTTTTATATTTGCAGATCTCTATTATTACATCCTGTTTATTTCAGGTTGTATCCACTATATATTTTTTGTTCTTTATCACCTGTTGTTTTATACTTTCCTAAGGAGTTGTATAAACTATATCTTGTTTTTCGCTACTTTTATGTGTGTATGTAAGGTACACTTTCCCAGTCCTCGTTCAGGAGAAGAACGAGTCGGGAAGCAATCCAGGAATGCTCCCCCTGGCTGGCATTCGTCTATACGAAATGGTGCCACCCAGGGGTGCACTCACTAATTGCCTCCCTTGCGGTTTCATACTTACGCCAGAGGTGAGAATGCTCTACTGGACCGTTATACTTGCGTTCTAAATGGGATATCTGGCTTTGAATGAGTTCCTTTTGTAGGTGCACTTCCGAACGGGGAGCAGGTACAATAGATGAAGGGCATGGGAAAAACACACAGTGTAAATATAAAGCACCCAAACAAGCGGTGGTTCCGCCACAGTCTGTCCTTTACATCTGGCAGTCACGAAACAGAAAGCATATAAAAAAATAAAAATAAAAAAAAAGATGAGAATTGAAACAATATTTCTATTTCTCCATTTCATTTGCAATGCTTTCCTGGCCTTGCCTTGTCTGAGTTACGTTTTGATGTCATTTGCAAAACCTTAATTATGTATGTAAAAGAAAACTGAGCTTTTAATGAAAAAAGATTAACACAACTCATAGGTAACTTCAAAACAAAATATTAAAATAAAACACTGTCAAAAAGGAACAATACCAGCGGCAGGCTGACTGCTTATGTGGTTCCGCGCAATAGGAAATTGTGCCTGCGGTTGTGCAATCCATTCCTATATATAAGCCACAAACATTACCCACATGTACATCCTTGTGTTACAGAAAGATCATGGGCTTCAGTCCAAAATACGTGGTAATCCGTCCTACTTTGTACCTTAAGCTGGTTCAGTGCCTAGCCCAAGCACCACCCAATACTCCCCAGCTCTACTTTTCAATAAATACATATATTAACATGCCAACTACGCAATGTGCACACGCTCATAGTGGCTCACTCTCGCACAGACAGTTACATATACACAAATGCACACTCTCTTACACATAAACTAAAGAGAAAAAAGTTGAACTATTTAGATTCATGCATGGGAACACTCATCAGTGGGGGGGATACCACCGAATTAGCATATAGAAACCTAACACATCAGAAACATAGTGTACCTTTAATTACTGTGGAGATGTTACTAATATTGCTTAAAACTTAATTTTTATTGTAATTTAAATATATAAATTGTAGTTATTACTGATAAGAACAAATCATTGAAGTGGAATGTCACCTAAATGGTTCTACAAAGTCAGTATTCTAATGTTGCTGTTGATGGAAAGAAACAAATAAATAGAACTCGTGACAAACTAATGGTAAATTTTACCCCCCAGCAGCAAACACCTTATATAATTGTTGTCGGAGGAAAATAGTGTTCCCAAAAAAACTAACAATAAGTAACATCCCCACCGTAACGCACACAAATTTGAACGTAAAAAATTAAACTATAACACCCGCATGTCCTGCATGGTCAAATCTTGTCTGTAAGATATTGTTCAAACTGTCTTGGTACATCTCCCTAAAGATAATGCTAATCATAAGATCAAGATCAGGAGCAGCATAATAACCAGGAACCTGATTAATAGTACAATGTGGAGAAGCCGCAGTGATAACTTATTCGTATTCAGAGACTATAACTAGAAAGGCAACAATTGTTGCATTCTCATAGCTTATACTGCTATAGGGCAAGGCCCAGGATAGCGTTGTATAACAAGTATACTAGAATAAGGGATAACACCCTAATTGTGTCCCTACTATGCTTTTTAAGGGCACTAACTGAATTAAGTAGGTCTACTAGGTAAACATGTCTAGAAAGTCTCTATTGCTAAAGATATTTATTGCTCCACAACCAAGATCCTAAAAGAAAAGAAAAAAACAAGTAATCTATGGTGCTTCCTTACAAATTACATCAGAAGATTTAAAGCCTGTTTAAAACTGCAATTATGAAAATATATGGATGCACCATGATCCCCTGACACTTGCTTTTCGCTAAGTAAGGCTCATCAGAGGGGAACATACTTAAAAACTAGAGATATCTTATATCCTTCCTGGTAAAATATTTTATAAATAAATAACCGGCTATCATATGTGTCTGTTTTAAAAATCGTAGTCTGTCTCCTGATTGGTGGTTCTCCACCGGGCACAAAATGGTGGCAAAATCCTCCTAGAGGCAGTAATTGTGCAACTGAGTTTGAGCTTGGTCAAGTAACAAGCATAGTAGGATCAGTCAGGTCTGTCTGGCAATATGTGATGGTTGAGCGTAACTAAAATTTCTTAAATTGCATTTCATTGAATGCAAAGCCGTAATTCACAGCTTGTCACCAGAGAAGCAACACACCTGACTCTAGGTGAATAGTTTTCAGAAGGTTTTTGAGTAGAAGAGGTTATGCACACAGAGTATTTTTAGTGATAAGAGATTTTGGGAAATGTTTAATATTTTTTGTTTATGACGTCTAATTTGTGTTATGCAAGTTGAGGTATAACATGGTTATTAAACTTACTGGATTCTACCGAAGACACAAAGGAAACATGTCCCATTGTACAGCGCTATGGAATTTGTTGATGCTATATAAATAATAATACAATAATAATAATAATGTCTGTAAATATCAGTTATGATTGTGGGAATAATTATTTCAGAATAATTAATAAACCTACGCAGAGAATTAGATAGGATAATGCAAACTTTCTCTTGTATCCGATTCCTTGTCTGATATTACACTTATGTTTTGTCTTCTCAGACAGCCTCAGCCAAGGAAATATTCAAAGTACAATTAAATTTGCTGATCTTCAACAGTACAATTACATTTACTGATCAAATAAATGTCATTTGCTTTGTTGCAGGTTGCTCTTCTCGAAATATCAGTAGACAAAATTATACAGCTTCCACTTACTGTCGGCTGGTATCAAAGGGTGCGACAGGTTCCTGGCATAAGAACTGCAGCTGCCAAGTGTAATTTAAATTTTTTAAACTTACCTGATGTGAACACATGCCAGGAGCCCCTGCCTATTCCTCTCAGTACTGAAATGGTACGAAGCGAGCTACAAGACACTGCGTTTGTGGGAGGCCCAAGACCAACCATGACAAAACTCAAGGTAAAGTTTATTTAAATAAACAAACAAAAATTACAACAATCTTGACATTATTAAATAGACTCTTTTCATTTTGCAGGAAAAACAAAACAAACAAAAAACTCTTAGTGTTTCTTGCGCTTTAAGTTCCACTACTCCTAAAAGGCAGCAGGGCTAAAGTATATATCAGCACTAATACATGATACCTGCGCAGTATCCCAAATCCTTATGCTTATTTAAACAACTGGAGGTGTTTATTACCATTCCAATTGCTATTAAAGTGTAATCTTACCTTACCTATCAAGGCAAAACTTATCATAGAAATGTGGTTTTGATACCCTTGCAACCTCACTGCTCAATTTTCCAGGCTGAGTGTAGGGCACATAACATAAATTAAATCTAACTTAAATCCGGGAGAGGTGTGTGCATGCACGGATACTGCTGTAGTTGATCTGATGCATTTCATACATAACCCAACATGGTTAGGCCTCTGAGGAAGAGTCAATTACCATGCACGAAACACGTCAAATTAATTTCTTCCCCCTGCAAAGTCTTCACCATGATGTGGCTTTCTTTTTTCCTTATTTCTGGTGATTGAGACTTTTTTTTCCTCCTCAGGAGGTATCCAGTATTTTGACTGAACCATTTAGGATTTAAAATACTTTATTTCTAGCCACACCTTCCCTGGCTGTGGCTTAAAGGACCACTATAGTGCCAGGAAAAAATACTAGTTTTCCTGGCACTATAGTGCCCTGAGGGTGCCCCCACCCTCAGGGACCTCCTCCCGCCGGGCTCTGGGGAGAAGAAGGGGTTAAAATCTTACCTTTCTCCAGCGCCGGACGGGGAGCTCTTCTCCTCCTCTTCGGCTGAATGCGCATGCGTGGCAGGAGCTGCGCGCGCATTCAGCCAGTCTCATAGGAAAGCATTCATAATGCTTTCCTATGGACGCTTGCGTCTTCTCATGTGATTTTCACAGTGAGAAGCACGCAAACGCCTCTAGAGGATGTCAGTGAGACAGCCACTAGAGGCTTTAGAGGCTGGATTAACCTGTTTATAAACATAGCAGTTTCTCTGAAACTGCTATGTTTATAAAAAAAAAATGGGTTAACCCTAGCTGGACAAGGCACCCAGACCACTTCATTAAGCTAGAGTGGTCCTTTAAGTTCACCCTTCCTGAAAAGATAGATCTGTTTTGACACTACCTTCAGTGCCAGTGTTTGCTTTAGGAATTGCACGGGAAGTAAAGGTTGTTCTTGTCTCTCTGCACTAACTTGTTTATAGCTCTTTTAAATGGATACTATAAGAGCCATAACCACTTCCTCTAATTGAAATTGGAATCTCCTGAATCTCCTAACATAGGCTCAAGGTTCAGTAGTAAACCATTTTTGAATAGTTCAACAATAAATACGGTTCCCAGCTGCCCACAACCTGGCCCCAATGGAAGTATGGGTTAGTTACTCACCCTTAGCAATACCAACTTATAACAGTAATGGGCACTCTCTGCCTATCATTGTCACACATTACGGCTCAGACTAATAAGAAAACCTAAATCCAAGCAGCAGAGTGGGTTTAGACCAGCCATATGTACCTCCCATGATGCTTTGCCAGAATTATGGGTGTAAGGGGAATGTATTCCACAACATCTGGAGTTCCGAAGGTTGCCTATCCCTGTTCTAGACTGTGGGCACCCATAGACCCTTACTTAAACTATTTAGAAGCAATATGATAATGTCAGCCGATGCTCACTAGTGCTCAAGTTAAGGGGACTGGTACCATTTTACCTTAAACTGGTGTAGTGGTTATTGTCCCCGGAATGTTCCTTTAATTATTATATATATTACCCAATATCTAACTTTGTGTATGTTTTTCTTACCTTCCAAATATATTTGGGCTATATTCGCTAAACTGTTGTTTAAAGTTAGAGTTCATGGGAAAAAGAAAGTACACCCTCTTTGAATTCTGTGGTTTTATATATCAGAAAATAACAACAATCATTTTACTTAGCAGGTCTTAAAATTAGGTAAATACAACCTCAAATGAACAACACATGGCATATTACACCGTGTCATGATTTATTTAACAAAAAAAGATGGAGAAGCAATGTGCAAAAAAAAAAAACTAAGTGCACCCTTACTGCTTCCATAGAAATTAAAAAGCCAAGTAGCAGACAGGTGCTGCTAATCAAATGTCCTTGATTAATTGATTTTCAGCAAGTTTGACCACCTCTATAAAAGCAGTGGTTTTAGCAGTTTACTGGTCTGGAGCATGAGCAATTGTTGCTGCCCATCAGACTGGAAGAATTTTAAGGTATTTTCCAAACAATTTAAAGTCCTTCATTCTACAGTGAGGAAGATTATTCTAAAGTGGAAAACATTGTAGACCGTTGCCAAGCTTCCCAGGAGATGACGTCTCAGGAAATTCACCCCAAGGTCAGACCTAGTAATACCACAAGTTACATCTCAGAGTTATATCTCAGACTCTACAGACCTCAGTTAGCATGTTAAATGTCACGGTACCATTAGAAAAAGACAACAAGTATAGATTGTTTGGAAGGGTTGCCAGGAGAAAGCCTCTTCTCTCTAAAAAGAACATGGAAGCATGGCTTAGGTTTCGCAATGTTGAAGCTGAACAAACCAGAAGTCTTCTGAAACAATGTCCTTTGGACAGACGAGACCAAAGTGGAAATGTTTAGCCATAATGCACAGCACCATGTTTGGCAAAAACTAAACACAACAGATCAGCACAAACACCTCATACCAAATGTCAAGCATAGTGGTGGAGGGTTGCTGATTAGGGCTTGTTTTGCAGCCACAGGACCTGGGAACCTTGCAGTTATTGAGTTGATCATGAACTCCTCCCTATACCAAAGTATTCTAGAGTCAAATGTGAAGCCATATCTCCAATAGATAAAACGTGGCTGAAATTGGGTAATTCAACAGGAGAATGATCCTAAGCACACCAGCAAATCTGCAACAAAATGGCTGAAAAAGAAAATAATCAAGGTGTGTCAATTGCCCAGTCAAAGTGCTGATGTCTTCGGAAGTGGAGCGTGCCGCTGCCGTGGAGGAGTCTCTGTGCTGGAAAAGAGGTAAGTCATCTTTATTTTATAGAACAAAGGGGGTGAACAGTAAACACTCCGCTAAAAGGAAGCTGACATAGCCTGGCGGTATATTTTGTATCATCATCATGCTGTAAGACGAACACCTTGATCAACGAGTCTTGATCAACTTGAAGTATACCTTCATGGCGCTGCAGAATTCTGTGGTAGTCTTTTAAAAAAAATATATATATTTTTTTTATTCTGGGTTGCATTCATTACACAAGTTGCTGACTCTGGATCCAGCTATAAAATATCAGACCATTACGCTTTCTCCTCTGTCTGGCAATTTGTATCACATAATAAGGAATCATCCTTATGCCTATGTGACAATGTACAAAAAAGCTGTGTGGTGAACCAGAGATTTCAAACTTTGATTCACTTGTTCATAATATCCCAGTCTTGAGTAGTCCACTGGTGGTGCTTTATAGTCCACACCTATTCTTCTTCTTCCTATAATTTCATCAGCTTTCAAGGACTAATTCACTTCCGCTGCCATGGAACAGCTGTAAGTTGTTAAGTTGAAATCTGGGACTCTTTACATATTCAAAAGGACACGACAGTCACCCAGACCACATACTGTCAATGAAACGCACTCCAATGAAACGCACTGACTCATTAAAGCTCAATCGTGTTATGTAGAAGGCCCCATAGAAAAGCATTGATTCATTGCTCTTTTGTAGTGGAGCTACAGTAGTGAATACGTGAGGTTTTTGTTGTTCATGTGCATTAGGCCCCCAATGATCATCTATGAATTGGAACATAGTGGATGAGTCCATGCCTGCCCTGTGATGTTGCAGAAGGTCAGCAGTTTTGGGGGAGCCTCAACTTATAATTTTTATATAAAAATATGAGGACCTTTATCTGACTTTAGATTGGACACTATTGTGTTAGTAATACAAACCTGTTCTCCTAACGCTATAGTGTTCCTTTCAATTTGAATACAAATGCAGTTTGAGTTTATGCTGCTCAGAACCATCTTTATGTCAGATGGTTACAGAGAAAGTGTAATCGTTATATAGTTTGGGGACTAATTGTTAATAATAATGTGTAGGTTTCCTGCCGTTTGCCCTTGGTTTAATTAGTTTTTTTTAGTTGGCAGTCCATGTACCCTTGCTCTTTGCCAATCCTTCACTATGCCTACCTTGCATGTTTTGCTGTGAAAGGTTTAAAAGGAGCACCTATACTGCAGTCACAATTGTCAGGAGATGCTAATCTGTCTACTAATGCCATCTATGTAGCCAATTATAGCTTAATTAAAAGAGATGTGAAAGTTTTATTTTATACTAAAACATGGAATTTTATATAACTGCCTAGGAACTTTATGAATTCCCTGGCAAAGTCTGTAAACTCCCATGTACGTTTATAGAATCATATATTATTTTCTCCCATGCTTTTACAATTCTACACACATTTATTTTCATGCCAGCTATTTTTTGTCTAATTAATTACGATTATACTGCTATATTTTTCATGCTGACTAAAAGGAATTAAATCAAGTCACAAGTAACGTCGATAACAAATAAAAGCATAGTAGCTTTGGTAATGCTAAGTCAAGAGTACTTCAATGAGTTTGTATTCCCTCCTGAGTGTGTGCTCTGGAACTAACCAATTTACAATGTGGAACTGGGAAACCCAGGTTCAAATCACAGTCCGACAACCTCACCAGCAACTGTCCTTGGGCATCTTCCATCTTCCTTAAATCCTCATAGATTGTAAACTAATTTAAGCAGGGCCTTCTTCACCTCCAAAAATATCCTCTTTCTATAATTGTAAAGCGCTGCAGAATATACTGGCATTACAGTTGTAATCAAAATTATTCAACCCCCATTAAAATACATGTTTATTGTAAAAATGTACAGACTAGTAGATGTTTGCAATGAACAAATCAAGCATAAGCAATTGAAATAGCTCAACACAATGAATGCTTCAAGTAGTTTCCTCAAATTCAACTGTAAATGCAACTTATAATGACTTCTCTAGTCTAAAAAAAATTATTCAACTACTACTTGGCAAGCATCTTTAGTACTTAGTAGAGCATCATTTTGCTGTTATGATCAGCTGCAAACGAGATGCATAGCCGGACCCCAGCTTCTGGCAGTGTTCCTGAGAAATCTTAGCCCATTGCTTCTGATTAAACGCCTCTAGTTCAGCAATATTCTTGGGTTTGTGTGCTGCAACCGCCTCCTTCAAATACCACCAAAGATTTTCTGTGAGGTTCAAGTCAGATGTCTGTAATCGCAACTGTGGACTTCTTCTGCAACCAAACCTTGGTAGGATTTGAGGTATGCCTGGGATCATTGTCTTGTTGGAAGATCCAATGATGTCCATGCTTCAGCTTCCTCACAGATGGAATTAAGTTTAGTGAAGGCAATATTTTTAGAACTAAGCCCAAACCTAGGAGAAGGTACAACAGTAGGAATTCTTCCACCTCATGCAATACTGAATGGTCTGACTCAGAGTCTTCAAGAAATAGCTCTAGAAATAGCTCCCTTTCTCGCAGATTAGATGACCACAATCAGCAGTCGAGGGGAATCTTACGAAATCAAGACAAGTCAGTGTCATTCTATAACATACCCCCCCCCAAACCAATACAGAATCACAATCTAGAGCAGGATCTTTTTTTAGACCAGGCTCCGCAGAACTCTCAGAAATCTAAGGCTAAGAGACAGAAACAAATGGGGATACAGATCAGACAGAGACCGACAAAGGAAATAACTTCAGGTGACAATACTGAAAACAAAGTAATCTTTCCAAATTTTTATTAACTTCAGTATACATTTCTCTTCTAAATATGGGGATTTCCTCTGTGCCAACCCTAGGCACTGACAAGTTTAATTGGCTAAAAGATACAAATCTTTTTGGCAGAAAACTAGCACTAAGTGCATTACATAGAAGGACTCTAATGGCAAAAGAAGTAGGTATAGCACCTGAGGATTATCCACAGTTGAGAACACTGGTAACATTACTTGAGGATCAAGAAAAAGATCCACCCTTACTGATCTAAACTACTAAGTTGGTACACTTAAATTCAAAGAGGTGATGAATATAGATCTATTTATCCAAATGACTACTGACAAAATAGAACAATTACCTGATAAAACACCACAAATTAGCAATCTGTTTTATGACGAAAACCTTGCACTAAGAGAATTGAGATCCAACAAAAATCTCATAATAAAACCATAAGACAAAGGGGGGGAAAGAAAAATACATTGAAATATGCATGGCTAATCTTCATGATGTATCTTGCTATAAGAAACTTCCTGGTGATGCTTCCTCTTCATATCTAAATGAACTCAAAGAAATACTTACCCAAGCGAGAGACAATGAAATAATAACTCAAGACGAGTTTAAATTTATATTACCCAATAACAGACCCACAGTTGCCACTTTTTACTGTCTATCTAAGATTCACAAAAACACTACAAATCCACCTAGTAGACCAAATATTTCGGGCAACAACTCCCTCACAGAACAAGCGAGTAAATATATGGAAAAATTACTTCACCCCTTCATCATTGATCTACCATTTCATATTCAAGACACAAAACAAACACTGCTTACTCTAGAGAATCTAGTTGTTCCACCTTACACCCTCCTAGCAAGCCTGATGTGGTTTCTTTGTACAACAACATCCCCCACAAAATGGGCCTGGACGCTACTCAATTTTTCTTAGAAAAATCGCAAAAAAATCACAACTCGAAGGGATTTTCTGATGGAATTACTGGGATTTATACTTACCCACAACTACTTTGTCTTTAATGGCATATATTATCTTCAGACTAGGGGCACAGCTACTGGGACAGCTAGTGCCCCTAGTTATGCCAATCTCAACCTAGGCTGGTGTGAAACTATGATTCTCAAGGAAATATTGCAAACAGGATATAATGAATTCGTCTTTAGCTGGCATTGTTATATAGACGATGTCCTTCTTTTTTGGACTGGCTCAATTCCACTGTTTGAAGAACTGGTATCCAAACTTAACAACAACAAAATTGGGCTAAAACTAACGCACATTATCAGTGAAGAAAAACTTGAATTTCTTGACCTTACAATCAGACTGTCCCCTGGGGGTGAAATTAAAGCAGAACTCTATAGGAAACCCACCTCCTGTAATAATTTCCTTAATTGGAGCAGCCATTACCCCTACAGGCTTAAGGCTGGCATCCCATATGGACAGTATTTGAGAGCAGAGAGAAACCTTTCAAAAGAGGAAACATTCCTTAAAGAAGCCAAAAACCTTCAAACATGCTTCAAACAACAAGGTTACCCAGATAGAATTTTAAAACCGGCATACCAGCAAGTCTTAAAAATGGACAGACCAACTAGTCTCAGGAATTACAAAATTCAACACACAAAACCTACCATCAGGTGCATAGGTACATATGATCAGCTTTGGAACCCCATCCGCAAAATATTTGCAGAAAACTGGCCAATACTGACTCATGACAAAGATGTGGCTACTAACTTACCTCAGTTTCCTAGTATAACTTCACAAAGAGCACAAAATCTATGTGATTTACTTGTTTGCAGCCATCTGGAACCACAACAACAACCTAAAACTTGGCTACAAGGAACTAAGGGAATCTATAGATGTGGCAGGTGTAAATATATAAAACCATCAAAAACAGTGGAATGCACGAACACAAAAAAAACATAACCCATAAAAGTTTGCCAACTGCAGTACAACAAAAGTTGTAAACTACAATATGTGGGTAAAACATATCAAGAATTTAGAAGAAGAACTCTCCAGCACATTAATTCAATTGCAAACCCAAATATTTTAACTCCAATTGCAAATCGTTTGAGAAATTTACATAATACGGACCCATCACATCTTTCTTTCCAGATTCTGGAATGTATTCATCTGAACACTAGAAAAGGCAACTTTAATTTAACACTTCTAAAAAAAGAATTAAAAACCCAGTCCACACATGGATTAAACAAAGAATTTAACGTTACACCATTTATCCACAAATAAATCATTAACAAATAATAACATATATTAATATTACATGCATGAGCACATTCACATTTATAACCTTTTAAAATCAACTGTCACCTTGGACATAGTCTACAAATACATTAACATGAATTATGAGTAAAACTATTTACATAGCTAACTACTCTGACAACGACATTCATAAATATGTGACAGCAGCAAACTTTTCATAAATGTTTGTATATATAGACTCCGAAATCTTTAACCCCCAGACACACAAGCAGTGTAAGGGTTAACACTTAAACATAATTGTGTTTAAGTTTATTTATTTAATACCTATCTGTTCTAACAATGATATCTACAAAGATCTGTGAGAGTAAACTCCTTATAATTGTTTGTATATAAATTTTAAATCTAATTACTTTTATCTTCAGACACGTAAGTACTGCAAGGGTTAACTTAAACGTCATCTCAGACAACCCCCTGTCAAGCCACAGAAACTTACAACCAATCACTGATGACCTTAACATTCAAATATTCCGATACTTACCATTGTCTGGTTCCCCTCTGATGAGCCACTCTGGTGAAATGCGTGCATCAGGGGCTCAGGACGCTCACTTGAGAAATTATTAGTGCCGGCTTTCACCTCCGCGATCTGTAACGGCTAGCCGACACTATAATCAAATAGCCTCCTCATTCCAACAATTACAGAGTCCTCCTCTATTCAATACTTTTCTCTCTGAATTATTCAGTTGCAGAACCTATTTTCTTTATTAGCAGTAGTAGCAGGGGGGTTTAGCTACAGAGCAGGCTTTTGTTAAGGGGTGCCCTCAGAGGCACTGGTGATCCTTACTTTAGATTTAGGAGCGTTTATCTCTTAGGATTCAGATTTACTTACTTGACGCTCACCCTTGACAGCATTATAATACAGGGACTCTCACTCTAGACTTGACAGTGTCAGTCATGTATTATTTCTGCTTTTTTCCCTCCACTCTCTTTAATTTTGTATCTGTTTCACTAAGAACACTGTGATACAAAGTATCAAATAGTATTGCTATTTTCAGTAAACTGCTACAATTACAGCGTCTCTACACTGATATATAGACTACTAAATATCACTGCCAAATATAGCATTCTGCTACTATTACAGCATTTCTACACTGCTATAATTGTTACTAACAGCAAGGACTGTTTTCTTGAATTGATTTTGATTTTTCATTCATTTACCCCTTCTATATTTTAAACAAGCTAATAAAAATTACATTTTGTATCCCTCTCACAAGAGAAGACTTACTTAAAGGACCACTCTAGGCACCCAGACCACTTCAGCTTAATGAAGTGGTCTGGGTGCCAGGTCCTTCTAGGGTTAACCCATTTTTTCATAAACATAGCAGTTTCAGAGAAACTGCTATGTTTATGAATGGGTTAAGCCTTCCCCCTAATCCTCTAGTGGCTGTCTCATTGACCGCCACTAGAGGCGCTTGCGTGCTTCTCACTGTGATTTTCACAGTGAGAGCACGCAAGCGTCCATAGGAAAGCATTGTAAATGCTTTCCTATGCGACGGGCTGAATGTGCGCGCAGCCAGCCCAGGAGAAGGATCGGAGGAGGAGAGAAAGAGGAGAGCTTCCCGCCCAGCGCTGGAAAAAGGTAAGTTTTTAACCCTTTCCCCCTTCCAGAGCCGGGTGGGAGGGGGTCCCTGAGGGTGGGGGCACCCTCAGGGCACTATAGTGCCAGGAAAACGAGTATGTTTTCCTGGCACTATAGTGGTCCTTTAAGTAAGTTAGGTAGAGATTTTTTTTGTTTTTCTGTTTTTTGTTTTCTTAGTATTTCCTGATACTTCAATTAATCCATCGTGCCCTCCACATACTGCTGGTTTCTAGTGCCAGAGGATGCAAAGCAGCCCCAGAGCATCACTGAACCATCATGCTTAACTGTAGGCAGAGTGTTCTTTTCAGTGTATGCTTCATTCTTCTTCCTCCTAACATACCACTGATCCATGTGGTCAATAAGTTCCAGTTTTGCTTCATCGCTCCACAGAACAGAATCCCACAACTCCTGTGGCTTATTTATATGATTTTTCACGGAAACCTCAGTGCGTGTTGTAATTAGGTCTTGCTGCAGGTCTTTTGCAGTCACTCAAGGGTTTTTCATAACTTGCCTTCTCATAAATCTAGTTGCAGCCATTGACAGCTTCCTTTTTCATACAGGTGTAACCACTTTTCCTTCAACTTTGAACATGCAATCTATGCTTCCAACGGTTTCTCTAGGAACATTCAGTGTCTTCACTATCTTTGTTTCCTGTTCTTTGTTTGTGAAGGGCGATGATCTCTTCTCTTAACTTTGTGGACCATTCTTTTGACTTATTTAGCCATATTTCTAACATGCAGTCAAACATGACACTCAACAAACCCTTTTCATGTGTTCCAGCTCAGACACACCTGGTGCAACTAATGAAGCCCTTGATTAGTTACATCAGGTGTGCTTGAGACAGCACCTGCACTGCATATTTGTGTTGTTGTGAAGGATTCTGTTCAGAGGGTTGAATCATTCTGAGAGTGGAGAATTCTTTATAAGTGGAATTTTCAGTTGAATTTGGGTAAACCACTTGAAGCATTTGTTATATTGAGCTATTTCAACTGCATTTGTTTGCTCATTGCAAACAGTGTTAAGTCTGTACATTTTGATAATAAACCTGATTTTCAAGGGGGGTTGAATAATTTTGATTGCATCTGTATATAATTGATAAGAATAAAAACATTTCAGCAGTCTCCTCTTTAATGGAAATTATTATTTTTTAGTGACATTAGTCAGCAGTAACCCTTTTCTTGTGAGAATGATTTATGACTGATCTCTGCCACGTTGTTTTCCAGAACAAGTATTTTTTCTTTGTAATATAAGTAAAGGTCCGGCTTATAACTATCCACTAATGAAACCAATGTGTGGTACTGCATTCCGTGCTCTTTATTCTCGTGATGTTTGGCTAAAACTTTAAAAATAGCAACAACAAAAAATTTTTTCATTAGAAAACAAATGTTAGTATTAGAGAGGTTTGGCTGGGTGTTTCTTGCTGCAGGCATGTTGGTAAGTGGAACTTCTGTTAACAGGCTGTGGATCTAAGATAAGCTTGAATAAAACACACTCTAATAAACACAGAGCTGGCGCTTGGAACCTTAGGAGCATAGTGGCTACTCTGTTTCACTCAAAATTCTTCTAGTGAAGCTTACTTTGGCATTGTTTGCATGGTCATCACAACTTGTATAAACTGTTGATTCCCCTGTTCAGTTACTGAATGCTTGTTGCATTTACACAACAGTACGTCCAGAGAAACTGTCACATTTTTGTTTGGCCATGTTTACAGTGCAGGTCTGCATATAACACCTATGATGCTTGCATTAGTCTTGATGGTCCTGTGTGGACAAATATTTTCATGGGAAAATGGTGTAAATGGTGAATCTTCCCCCTCCTCCCCTCGGCTTGATAAAGAGCATTTGATGATCAAAATAGTACATCCCCACTATAATCATGCTATCAGATGATTTTAAATAATAGCAGTAATTTTTGCTTTTTCAATCATGGCATTCACCCCTAAACGCAAACGTTTTGGTATGGCAAATTGTAATCAGTTATTTGTTTAGCACCTTCAGCATTCAGTTATTCAGCATTTAAATGACACACACACACAGGTATAAGACGTTAAGTAACGATAACACTTGTTGCTTATTACTTGTTTTTCTTAATTTATTATGACATGTTAATTAATATGAATAAAGGAGCATAGACAATTAAATTACAACTGCTATTTTTCCTGGCTTCTACATGATTTTTCTCAATGTTGAGGTTTTATTTGTTTTATTTCACCAGTGGATATGCTTTTCACTGTACAACAATATATCTTTTTCTTTATACTTAGTAAAAATATGTTTTGGGAAAGAAAAGAATATACTGGCCTAACTCTCTAATGGTATAATTAATCACAGTCCTAAACAAGAAAAATCTATATTATTCTAGGTAAAATGGTTTTGATGTATTATTTACCACAGTAAACACATTTTATGGATTTCCTGGTGTAACACACTCAGGCATATTAACCACTGCATGACATATGTATGGTGCTAAATGGCTATAGGAGCAGTCTATCTGTGTGTTTGTCATGCCGTTTGGGTTGGTAAACACTGATGGGAAAATTTGGGCACATTGTATTGCTATTTAAAAATCACTTCTGATCCTTTGCACAATACTTAAAGGACCATTATAGGCACCCAGACCACTTCAGCTCAATGAAGTGGTCTCGGTGCCAGGTCCCTCTAGTTTTAAAACTGCAGCTGAAAACATAGCAGTTTCAGAGAAACTGCTATGTTTACACGGAGAGTTAATCCAGCCTCTAGTGGCTGTCTCACTGACAGCCACTAGAGGTGCTTCCGCAATTATCACTGTCAAAATCACAGCGAAAAGATGCTGAAGTCCATAGGAAAGCATTGAGTAATGCTTTCCTATAGGCGGTTTGAAGGCGTGCGCGCCTTTCGCCGCGCATGCGCATTCAGATCTGACGTCACAGGAGGAGGAGAGATCACCGGCGCTGGATTAAGGTAAATGGCTGAAGGGATTTTAATCCCTTCAGCCCAGCGGGGAGGGGAGCCATGGGGGTGGGATGGCCTAAGGACTACATAGTGCCAGGAAAACGAGTTTGTTTCCCTGGCATTATAGTGGTCCTTTAATTAACACAGGGAGTCTCTTTCAAATTAGCTGGCATACATGCTCACATGATACGAACCCATATTCCACTTAACCTTACCAATATTTAGCCTGCATAGTCAGGAAGGTGAAACCTCCTCAGTATCACTTCGGAAGCTTGGACATGCTGGAGAACCCCCCAAATATTCTGAAACATTTTGAGAGAGAAAAGAAAACATAGGCACTGCATCAGTGCAACATAACTATATACATAAACTGTTGTGGTTATTGTGCTAGTTGTAGTTGAAAAATACAGAAATTGTATAAATTCTACTTCACTATCAAACAAACTAGGGCCACCCACAAATGCCTTGCTGGGAAAGGTACAGAAAGTTGTTTGAAGCAAATTAGTTTTACTCCCATGATGCCATACAAATGCATGTAAATGCAGAGTGTTTTTCCTTAAATGGGAAGAAGATATCCACAAGAAATCATTGTTTGTGCAACAGAAATAGGAATTCACATCTCTTCACTTCGTATTCCCCCTAGAAAACACTTTAATATTGTTTAATGTGTGAACTCCAAATAGGGAGATTGGCTTTTGTATGAAATCTATTTTAATCAATTAACCATTGTGTTTTCCATTTTGCAGAATCACGGCATTAAAGCTCAGTTTTCTTCTCACCCTCACCCTTCGTGGACCATTAACTGGGAAAATCTCCATCCAGCTGCTAGTCCTGCCGAAGGTTAGTGCAGAAATAATTTTGTTTTGCAATGTAAGCCAGCTGAGCAAGCAGCGATTTATTGATCTCACATGTATGAGCAGGACTGTATTTCCCATCGTGCGTGCAAAACTATTGCCTAGGAAACCATTTTTTAGGAGTCACAATAGAAAAATGATTATCTAAGCAAAATGACCACAACTGTAGTGGATATATTGCCAGTAGTCTCAGGGAGCTATCCCCCAGTTCTTTGTCAAAAGCTATTTTGACCGCCTCTTCCTCAGCTCTCAGAATTTACTCTTCCACATGATCAGTGTACATCTCATCCAACCTACATTGCAGTAATTGGTTGAAAGCACTTGGTTAACTAATTTGTCCCATTATATATAAATATACCTGCTTCCCTAACCCAATCAAAACCCACTTGGATAGAGTTGCTGATGTAAAAATTGTTACTCTGGTACAATTAATTACGGAAGGGGAGTGGGGCAGGGAAGGGATATTGTGACGGCATCACTGGGAGCAGAAGGACACTTTACAAAGATTCCTAAATTGTTCCTTTGTCTAAGTTACCCTGTACCCATTATAGGTGCAGAATGATTATAATGTGTTTGTATATTTTTAATTGTTTTGTGTGCTGTCCTGTCCTGCTGATGCTTGTTACCAACTAGTGGGTTTGGCTATGGAGCCTGTAAAGCGTCCTCTGTTAGTAGCAAAGGCAATGTGCACTACCTGAATAGCAAGGCTGCTTAATTTGCATATTCAGGTAGATTTGCATATTTCTAATTCTGCAGGCAGGAGAGAGATTTTGTGTTGGTTATTGATTTACCCACTCCTTGGTAGATATGTTATTGTGTTATTATAATTCCCTGTATGTTTTCTGATCTGTTTTGATTATTTGTATTTTTATTGAATTGTCACCATAAGGAGCACTTGGGCCAGTCCCAAGAAAAAATAAAGTTTTGTATGTTAGTTCCATTTGGAACAGTGTTCTGTGTGGATTTTTAGGGATCCTTGCCACAGCAGAGTCGTACTTGTTGGCTGGCTGCATGATCCTTCTAGCCCTGGAATAAATCAAGAGAGCTAGGCTTGAGAGCCGCAATTGCCTTTGTAAAGGCAATAGAAATCACATTGCAGGCAGAGTTTTAAGGACTGCAGTGGAATAGGCAGAGGGAACAATACCTGTCTGGAAGGAGAGCTGGAGCCTGGTCGGGTGGAAAAGCTCAAGAAGGACCCCAGTCAAGCCACGGCAACTGTGGCAGAAGAGCAGCAGTTTTCCCTAGTTCCGGCTAGGAGGTACCTAGCTGGGGTACAGGGAGCTCTGCTACAGATATAAACAGCAAATATTGCAAGGAGTTCCTTGTCCACACCATCCATAATTATAAGTAAACAAAATTATTTTAGAAAGGTTTGACTTCTTACTTGGGGTCCATCTGGTGTCCCTACCCACCTCTCTGTATACTACAATAGAGCCAGTGTTCTATCAAAATCCCCTACCCTCGTCACTTCTGGTGAGGGAAATCAGCTGGATCCTGTACTGCACATGCGTGTTGGCACTCCTGCTACTCATCCACAGCAAGTTCCTGGAAGTTAAGTAAAGCTAGTTTTACACTTTAATTATAGTTAGTGCATTCACTAAGCTTAGGCACACGGGACAATTAGGGTTAAGTGACGGTTCAAATTAGGGGTTTTGAATTTGATAGAACACCGGAAGCTCTTGCTTAGCTCAGAGTTGAGAGTTTCATGATGCAGGGGACACAGGGAGGAGGGCCTGAGGACCGTAAGTGAGAAATTATGCTATTCTCAAATAGTTTGACTGGTATGACTACTTAAATTGGGGAACCCCCAGGGAACTGCTGATATCATAGCCACTACAGCGTACAGTAGTGGTTATAGTGCTAGTGGTTATAGTGCTTGAGGTGTTCGTTTAACGTAAAGGATATAAATAAATGTTTGGCAAGATGTGGCTAGGAGCCACAATCCATATTTAGTTTTTTATCTTTGGCATTGATATTAGTGTGCACTTGTCTACCCCAATGGTGTATTAGGAATTCTCAAAAAAGACTGGAGCACTCTCTGTTAGATAAAATACATTAACTCAGGAGTGAGGTATTCCAGCTCTGAAGGCTAGTATCCGTAAACGAATTGTAATTTGAAGGTGCTGCTAGCCACAAGAGTAGGATGTTGATGTAAAACAGAGCTCCACTGTGCAAAACCCAGAAAAGTAAAAAATTAACAGTTAGAACTGTAAGATTTCAGATGACAAAAATGAAACCAGCAATGTGTTCAAAAACACGCAAGTATACGCTAAGCCTGAAAAAAATAACTTCTAGAACAGCAAATGTGAAAGCGACCATTGGGTTGAATGTATCTCAGGATGGATAAGTAAACCTGCAAGCTGAAGCCATAGAGAGGTTGAAAGAGGACTTGTCCTTTAAAATGATCAATGTTATCAATTTCATGCTAGATGCTTTAGCCCTGGATATGCCCAAGGTGGTGGTCTTAGTTGATAGAGCACATAGAATGAACAAGCCCTAATAGATACTGGATCTTGCTTCTGAAGATGTCCATATACACACTCTAATCCCATATAAAATAGGTTCTACAGAGGGCCAGCAGAGTGAAGAAAGACTTGCCAAAATATACATCCAAGAATATGCTGACCTCTCGACTGCGACACTTCGACAATGAAAGACATTCCAGGTTATTTCTTGAGCATTATAGCCATAGGCTCCCTAGTTCCAGTAATGGATCTACAAAAGCCATACTCTTGCTGGAGGAAGGTGTGGCAGACCACCAGTGTATCGCTGCCACGGACTCCCTTTCCCAGTATGAACAAGCTCTACCAAGTGGTGTAAGTGATTATAGCTCGAATAGCTTTCCCCCCATACATTAGTCAAGACTGAATGCTGGGAGTAGATCTGTTTATTTCAGGCAAGCACTCTCAATTTATACACAGACCCCCAGCAGTGAGTCTCCATACAGGAATATAGCAAGCTTCTCCCTGGCGTCCCTGTGTCTGGGGAATAATTGGGTCAGGAAACTATGACTCCATTATCTCCTAGTTACAGGGAAAACATAAAAAATAATATACAACACCCCAAAAATACCCCTAAAATGCATAGGAACCCCACAAGAGTCATATCCCCGGATAGCCGTGATCTGAGCGCCCAAGTTGGCCAAAAAGCACTCAGATCCGTTCAGTAGTATCAAATCGCCAACGGGGTAAAGTCTTGACCAGCTGGCCACAAGGTAGAAGCCCAAAACAGTTCCAGGCATATGGATGCAACAGCCGGTCTCTGTTCGGGGGTTCCGGTACGAATACCACGCAATATTTGTATGCTTCCAAGGAGCAAATGCTCCCTTCAGTTGGTAGTTCATATCTCCCGAACGACGTTCGTATAGCTGTGACGGGCAGCGTTACCATCTTCACTGGTGTTCGCACAAGTTCCTAGCTTCAAAGAGTTCCAGGCACTAGACGACCATGCACTGCTACCTGCGTTCGCGAGACAAAATGACCGCCATCCATTTTGTCGACCACTTGCGTTTTGTTTGACGAAATGGTGGCCACCCAGGGGAGCATTCACTAATTGTTTCCTTTGTAGTTTTGCACTTGTTAACAAGTGTTCCAACGTTCTAATGAGGTGCTGGGGTGGTCCTCGTTCCGTAGCCGAACTAAGTGGGTTCAAAAGGGAATTCGAAAAAGGAATAGTACATGTGATGGGGTATTTCTTCACAGAAGCCATTTACACACTCTGCTGATGGGGTCTACTACCTGCCAAAAAAAAATCAGCACAACTTCTGTTGTATTGGAAAAGTGTATAGAACCATCCAGACTGAAAAAAGCACATAAATCAGACAGATTGTAACTGCTGTAGAAATTGCAACCTGCCTGAATTGTGTGCTTTCTTCAGCCTGGATGGCCTTTCTGTAGCTTAAAGGGATACTATAGTCACCAGAACAACTACAGCTTATTGAATTTGTTCTGGTGAGTAGAATCATTACCTTCAGGGATTTTGCTGTAAACACTGTCTTTTCAGAGAAAATGCAGTGTTTACATTACAACCTAGTGAGAACTTCACTGGCCACTCCTCAAACGGCTGTTATTGATCCTTCCTGGGTCATGGCTGCCTAAAATGCATCCAAACATTCAGTATCTCCACCCTCTGCATGCAGACACTGAACTTTCATCATAGAGATTCATTGATTCAATTCATCTCTATGAGGAGATGCTGATTGGCCAGGGTTGTGTTTGAATCATGCTGGCTCTGCCCCGATCTGTCTCTTTGTCATTCTCAGCCAATCCTATGGGGAAGCATTGTGATTGGATCAGACTTCCACTTCTGATGAATACAGTAAGATTTTATTATATTTATGGAGGCATGAGGGGCCCATGGGGGCTAGATGGTGGTTTTAACACTATAGGGTCAGAAATACATGTTTGTGTTCTTGACCCTATGGTGATCCTTTAATGCAAGTGAACTGAGTTTGTTTTGCAGAAGGACATGGTATTCATTTATATAGCTAACATTTTAATTAAAAATTGTCAGCAGGCTGCTTGTTTTTTTTTTTTTTAGGCAAACCGCATGCAGATCTACAGCTTCTGACTTGCATACAGTAAGATGTTGCTATATTTATGGAGGCATGAGGGGCCAAGGGGGCTAGATGGTGGTTTTGACACTATAGGGTCAGGAATACATGTTTGTGTTCCTGACCCTATAGTGATCCTTTAATATTGATGGTTTCCTCAATAGGATTTCCCACCTAGGTGATACCATGGTGAGAACCTTGAAACTGATACACGCATACACCTAGTAATCCGTTGTTTTTGATTTTCCTCCTGGGGCTAGTTGAATCAAGATACAAGAGTTATTGCCTTTCACCAAGTTTAGCACTGTTACCACAATTATACATCGGCCTGTTGTCATACATCCTGCAGGGGTCTCAATGCTAACTATTACATGTTTTTGTTACATTTGCCTTTGTAAGTCTTGTTTGGAACTCATAGTTACATTTCATGTTTTTATTTATTTTTAGTTCCATTCATCCTGCATTGCTTTACCAAATGCTTGGATATTCAAAAAATAATCTTTCCTTTTCCTTTTTGGTTGTTTAATTTTTTTTTATCTGATGGGTGACTTCCGACCATTTCTAATACGAATTGCAATGCTTAGTTGAGACGCACTAATCATTTTATTTATTATATTTAACCTCATTTCCTAATGCACACCTGCTGGTGTTTCTAATTACCAGGAAAGAAGACATGTTGTGCCAGAATCTACAAATCATTAGGGTTATGCGTCTAATCATAAATTGGTTGCATGGTTACTTTGAGTGAGTTTCTCCCCATCTCACTACTGCTCCCATTAAGAAAAGGCTCTATCTCCATAGAAGGTTGCATAACAGCCTACAGCAAGGTAAAACATACCTTCAGTCTATGTGAGAACTTACAGTGTTATATCTGCAAAGCATCAGTGGTAGAAAGAGGATCCAGGCACTCCAAGTATCTTCAATTTTATTTATTTGGATAAGTGGGACACAGAACCGTTTCAACCCCTGAAAGGGTCTTTGTCAAGCTTATACATTTATTTATATATGTTTAAAATAAATCTCTAAAATACTTGATAACATACTATTTAAATAAACCTGAGATAAACTTCCTGAATACAAGTTTAAGGTGTCTTTAAAACACATGATGTAACATAGCTGTGGGCAGAGTACCACAGTGGGATAAAGGTGACCTTTGTTCAGTGAGTTTGGAATTCTGGTTGCCTTTAAACAGAGAAATAGCAATTCTTTAATTTCCTGTCTTCTTGAGCAGCAAATTGGTTGCGTGTTGGAGCACTAGTTTTGTAAACTACACCTGCATCTTTTTCTTTACAAAGACAGGAGATCGAGTTGAAAGCTTCCGTTCTCCAAGCAGACCCACAGGGACATGTGTATGTCTTTGACCTGAGAAAACCACTTCTGTATGTGTTAATCCCTTGTAAAGCTGTGAACTCACAGGTTATTGACTGGGATGCTGAGTGATTATTGGGCAGGCTGAATCTTAATGAACCCTTCTTGGCAGATGCATTTCCTTACTGTTGGCACGAAATCATCCTCGTAAGGCTCAGACTTTTCATCGTAGCTTAGGGAGGAATTTTTTGAAGGGGATATTAGACAAATCACATGGCTGAGCACAAAATAAGCATTTCGTAAGAAATTAAATCCCTCATCACAGAAACAGCGTTTTATTTCTTAAAAGCATTCATTTTTTTTGACAGCATTAAGTGAAGAAAAAAACGATGTAAACCAGACTTTGCATTTAAAAAGATGAATTGTCTCCACCACAAATCACTTGACAGTCATATAAATAGTAGGATATAGGCAGATGGTTGAGTAAGTGGGTCAGACAATTACTTGTCAGTAACCGGCATCAATGCATACAATTGGCCTAAGATGCTTACAACCAGGGAATGCTGTCTGGGTGGATTTGAAGATTAGAGACTTTGTGTTTTAAAAAAAAAAAAAAAAAAGATAAATTCACGTCAACATCAAAATGTTACTAAAAGTCACGTGATGCTGATTAAGTATTAAACACCAAAGTGGGGTGCTCTATGCATTCAGATGTAACTGCTTGCATAGGAAATAAGTCCCAAAAGTGGCACACGGGATGGAGCTAATTTGGAGTGCACAAAATAAGATACAATGAAGTTTAGGCAGTCTGAAACCTGAGACAGTCAAGAATGGTGACTAGAATCAGGAAACAAGACAACTGTTGAAACTGGACATGATACTGGCAGACAGGTAAATGATATGGATAGCATAGCAGCTAGGCTTAAATGTGCCATTGGAGGGTGAAAATGCAGTGATGACTAGTAGAAATTCACTCTTGCGGAGTGTGACAAGGCTTGCAGTGGCGAATAACTATTAAAGCCTGCCTAGTGACCTAGTGTACCTGTGGCTTCTCTGCTTCATTCTGCCATGCATATTGACACAGTTTATCAGTTTTGCGTGTGTACTGATGCCATGTGTCTTTTACCCATCCATACTGACACAGCGCACCATTCTTGCATGAGTTGTGATGTAGATTGCCCCACATTGGTAACAAGTTATACACCTAAGGACTGGCGTCGAATTCATCAATGTTTCATTGATCTTGCGTCCTTGGCCATTTAAATTTGGCTACACAGAGGCTAACCATTAGCGACTTACTACAGGTTATGTATCATCCAGGGTATAACTGGATTATTCCTCTGTCATGGTTTCTGTATACCCTAAAGTGCTTTTGTTATTGATTTATTTGTCTTCTGATATGTTTGACTATTCTTGAGGTCTGTAATCCTGATCAATGCCTGTTTCATGGACTTGCAACTTTGTGTACTCTTTTGACCTGTTTATGGTTACTCTCTTTCTTCTTGTCGTCATTCTGCCTATCTGTGCTGTGTGCAAGCCTAAACATTCTAAGGACCAGTATGCACTTCTAATCCCTGCCCTATCTTTACCTAGGTTTGCATGTTAGGGTTAGGCTAGTCTTGACACATAGGACTTGAAATGTTAAAGGGACACTTGAGACACCAAAACAACGTCATCTAAATAAATTAGTTATGTGACAGGAGGCCCCTGGAGGCACTCTTACCTCAAGGGATTAAACCGTTAGAGAAAGTTCCCCGAGCATAGATTTGTGGGATTCCCTGCTCTGGTGCATGTGTCTATGTTTGGGGAAAATTCCCTGAACATAGACCAGCTCTATAACATAAGGAATCCCTTGAATCCCACGCTATAGAGCTGGTCGTAAGTCCAAGCCGTCGTTAAACATGTATGTCATAGAGTGAGGACCACCTGTATTTCTCCTCCTTACCTGCAAAGTGTGAACTTGGTTATGATACATTTTCTAAAACTTTAATATAACTTTTAAAAGGTTAACACAAATTATAGGGGATTTGATATGTTTTCTGTACTGGTGTATATTCCAGTGAAGCAACAGTTTCCCTTTTAAAAGCCAAATAAACTATTTTTAATTAAAATGTTGGCTATATAAATGAATACCATGTCCTTCTGCAAAACAAACTCAGTTCACTTGCATTAAAGGATCACCATATGGTCAAGAACACAAACACCCTATAGTGTTAAAACCACCATCTAGCCCCCATGGGTCCCTCATGCCTCCATAAATATAGTAAAATCTTACTGTATTCTTTAGAAGTGGTAGCCTGATCCAATCACAATGCTTCCCCATAGGATTGGCTGAGAATGACAAAGAGACAGATCGGGGCAGAGCCAGCATGATTCAAACACAGCCCTGGCCAATTAGCAGCTCCTTATAGAGATTAATTGAATCAATGAATCTCTATGAGGAAAGTTCAGTGTCAGCATGCAGAGGGTGGAGATACTGAATGTTTGGATGCATTTTAGGCAGCCATGACCCAGGAAGGATCTCTAACAGCCATCTGAGGAGTGGCCAGTGAAGTTCTCAATAGGCTGTAATGTAAACGCTGCATTTTCTCTGAAAAGACAGTGTTTACAGCAAAAAGCCTGAAGGTAGTGATTCTACTCACCAGAACAAATTCAATAAGCTGTAGTTGTTCTGGTGACTATAGTGTCCCTTTAAGGTTATTAGCCATGTAAATGTTTTGCTTGTTGAATCCAGTTGTTGGGGTTCTTGTGTGTTAACACAGATTTCTTGTTTGCCGTTCAAGCTACGTATTTTAATTATGATATAATTAATGTGAAATGAATTTGGAGCTTCTGCAAGCATGCCTGTTTATTTGACTGTTGTGTCTTAATTGACATCCCAACATTTTGCTCATTAAGAAACCACTTGTGGATGAACATTCCTGATTGTAATGTGTTGGGTACAAGGCACTAGATGGCAGTAAGATATGTTAAGTTAAAGACTGTTTGTACAATTTGGTTTGATGAGAACAAGCTGTGCTATGAAAGGTAAATTATCGTTTATGCTGCACAGCAATTTTTCTTTTACTTTTAAAACTTGCATATCTGCTTATCTCTGGCAAATATGTAGATATTAAAATAAATAGTTTTTTGTCAATTTATAATGTTAACAAAGAACACTGACCCGACTCACCTGCTTGTATATATCCTTACGTCCTGTGTGTGTGTAGATTTTACTACATGTATGTTGCATTTACCAGCTAAAGATACATAATGAAAGTGGAAAATTTAATGTAACAAAACAAGGCAACGCCTTGTTAAAACTGATTTCTTTGTTGTTAGAGCACAAATCACACTCGAGAATATGGCCATTGTCTAATTTGTTTGTTTGGCTTGCTGTATTTGTTTGTAATCTCTCCCATATTTCACTTTTTACTTACCTGGGTTATATTAATTAAATTTATTAGTGAAATATGAATGCAACAGGTAGAAAAATGTAAATGTTCTTGTTAGTATTGAAAGGTTACTCCATGCACCATAGGGATGTGGATTTTTTTTAATTAATTTTTTTTAACTACTACTCTATGTGTCCAATAGCCGAAGCAGTAGCCCAATCTATTTGTCATGACACACAAAATAATTTTAGATTTTGGCACCTGCCTAAAACCCTGGACATAGATGGGGTTATTTACTAAACCACTCCATATTTATCTGAATTAAATCCAAATGAGACAAAAAAAAACTGATGTGGAAAAATTCTTCCAACACAGCAATAGTCACAAAGTTTTTCCCATTCAGATTTAATTTGTGAAAAGTCTGAGTTTGAATAGCCCTGGGTTTTTCACCCTCTTCCCATAGTGTGGGACATTGTTTGCTGCAAAAAGCCCAAGGGAATGATTATACTCACCAGAACAAATACAATAAGCTGTACATTTTCTGATGACTATAGTGTCCATTTAAATTTTATTTTGGTCCATATTTTTGTGGCACCAAGCAGCACAAGCCTCTTTTTCTGCATTCTCTGCCATTTTCCACTTTATTAGAGATATATGAGGATTGTAACATTACATTGTGTCCTAGTATACTCAGCCTGTAATATACCTTTTAGGAACAGAGACTCCAGATCACTGAATAAAACCACATGGAAATTGAAGCCACAGAGGCTGTAGTGCTCCCTGGTTCCTTGAGACTTGAGCACCCTTCTTGCAAATGCATCCCACCATCATCATTGTTATGTTACTAGCTTCATCACAAGCTAAAAGTAATAGGGTCTCCACGTAAGTAATGAGCTTGGTATCTAGAGTGGTATCTTAAAATGACCGCTTTTATTGGCATGTCCATGTTACCGGTAAAAAATAAAATCCCACTGGATTCTTGTGTCCATTTTGCAGCAAGAAATAAGTGGCCGCTCTTATTCTTCTTTAGTACTGCTATCTTAAGCATCTCTTACAAAAATGATTTGAGAGCTCGTAAAAGTGGACCTGTCAACTAAAAATAACTTTTCATTTATCATTTCCATATAATTGGAAGAAGTCTTTATGTTGTCTTAAATGTTTCTCAACAGTTGAGAAGTGTTTTTTGAGACATTTAAAAATATTTCTACCTGCCTTTAAGCTAATTACCCTAATGACAATTATTGCACACATTTAACACCTGCCTCCTTAATTTCTTTCATATGTTCCCATTTCACTGGAATGAGGAATTTGTTTTAAATCAAAGTCAGATTTAGAAAAAAGCACAAAGTAAGCAAATAGCCACACAGTACAACAGGGCACCGGCTCATTGACAAGGGATAAGATATATATTACATTGTCCTTTAAAATTGTAAGGAAAAATATTTGGAATATAAAATAAGAATATAAACGATTCTCACGCACTATTAACTATTTGCATTGTGGTGCAGGGTGTGAGGAAGGGTAGAATGTATACTGGTTTATACCTGGTCCTCTCCATCATTGTGGCCATGGGAATTTGTAAGAGTACAAAATGGTGGTCTATAGAATATCCAAAAAAGCTTTGGGGCGTCCAAAGATCTTCTTGTGCTTGCTTAAGAAGAGGTTGTTTGCTTTTTTTGCACATTTGTCAGGGGATGGCAGGAGAAGCTCCACTCATTACCAAATTATGCCAAAATGCAACTCAAACATGAGGCAAATTAGTCCTTACTTTGTCACATGGGTACGTTTTGATTCCTATATTTAGGAAAAAACCTCCAAATTGACTCTGCTGCTTTAATCAAATGAATTCTTACAGGTATATTTTGTGATCACATCATCTTGGTATGTTAGTTTGCATGGAACCTCTGTAGTTCCTGTCACCATAAAATATACAGTGCAGATACAGGACCTGTCCCTACAATACCAAATAGGGGACCCATAATTCATACCAGAATGTTTTAGATATTTCGCCATCATTGTACTCTGGGTATCTAGATATCTAAAAAAATCAATAGTTTTAGAGTGGATATGTCCTCAGGTTGATTTTTGTTTGAGATGGCCCATACAGCCACCTTTTATCCTCTTTACCAGTTACTTTATTATCATCATAAAAGTACATACCATGAGAGTTGTGGTGGGGAAAAAAGTGTGGATAGTTAATACATTGCTAAACACAAATACACATACCAGTCAAACCATAAGACTTGCTTTTCCCACAGAAATCTCACTTTCACAGTGTTCTCACTACTGCAAGTGATTCTGGGTAGCCATATGCAAATGAGCTCAACAAAGAACCACATTTTTGCCTCATTCCACTTTATACATGGATTCTGTGTCTGCTGTATACAACTACCATCATAAAACATAAAGATCTTTTGGTAGTGTTATCCCTGTACCCCTACAACCCAGTATTAAAGGACCATAACTACCAAAACCATACTAGTTTTCCTGGCACTATAGTGCCCTGAAGGTGCCCCCACCCTCAGGGTCCCCCTCCCGCCGGGCTCTAGGTGGTGGAAGGGGTTAAACTTACCTCTTTCTCCAGCGCCGGGCGGGGAGCTCTCCTCTCCGCCTCCTCTCCTCCTCGGCTGAATGCCCATACGCGGCAAGAGCCAAGCGCGCATTCAGCCAGTCTCATAGGAAAGCATTCACAATGCTTTCCTATGGACGCTGGCATCTTCTCACTGTGTTTTCACAGTGAGACGCACGCAAGCGCCTCTAGCAGCTGTCAATGAGACAGCCACTAGAGGCTGGATTAACGCTAATATAAACATAGCACTTTCTCTGAACCTGCTATGTTTATAGAAAAAAAGGGATAATCCTGGCTGGACCTGGCACCCAGACGACTTCATTAAGCTGAAGTGGTCTGGGTGCCTATAGTGGTCCTTTAAGCAGAGTTATTTAAATTTAGTATCTATGGTAGACGAAGAGTTGAACTACTGCCAACGAAGATAAATAAGGAAGGTTCAAGAAAGTTATAGCACTCCGCACATATGTAGCTTGGTTTGGATCTAATTCTACCCAATGCTGTGGCCACCCAGCTATTATTTGCTTGATGCTTCCCACGTTACTTGTTCCATGACAGAGTGCTCTACATTAGTTGAATGGAGTTAAAGCCAGGTCAGGAAAGTAATTAATTTACACTCATTTTTTGCCCCCACATGCTCCATAACGTCTCCAGAAGTCAGATAGTTCTTAGCTGAAACATTTCTAAAATGCTTGAACGGACTAGGAGAAAAACTGAAGTGGAAAAACAAAAAACACAAATACAATTCACTGGAAGTTTTCGCATAAATGTATTAATTCTATTAGCAATGTAGATGACGTATATTTAAACCGTTAAGATTAGTTTCTACTGAAAGGCTTAGTAAGGAACAAGCTGTAGAATGTTACCTTCCGAACCTTTACTGATTGATGGGCTCAACACTTAAGGTGACAACTGAAAGGTAAATGATGCGTTCATCCCAAATGCATATTCAGCTTCTTAGTCCATCATCATAACTCATTATCCTGGTGCTTCAGGCTGTCTCATGTCATTTGTTAAAATAGATTATATTAAATATTCATGGAAAATGACTTGTAATGTAGTTTATGAACGTAATCATTGATTCACTTTTTTTTTTTTTTTTAACTTCCTTGATGTTCATTATGCCATATCTTTGTGTTACTAGCTTTACGCTGGAGTTTAACCAGATTTCAAACATTTGTCTTAGCTGCTGTGGTTGGCTCTGCAAATATGTAGCTCATTTGTTTGTGTGTAGATGTGTTTGTTACATGTGCAAGCTTGGTCTGTGTGTGTATGTCTGCCTAGAATTGATGGATGAACATGCATACATTGTGTTATTGTGCTATTTTAACATTAACTGTGAAATTAATTAACTCTGTGGCAGTTTCAGAAATTGCCAGGAGAGAAAGAAATAAAGTCAAAATATTTTTTCAAACAGTAAAGATAATGGACTGAATATGGATTTGTGTTTTTGTCACACTGAAAACTTGACATGATCTCCTCCTTTATCTCACATGCTTTGTGTACTTTTATAACTACCTTTGTCATGCTTGCAGAGAGTTCTGTGTGTGCCGGTATGTGTGAAATTTATCTACAATTACTGCACGGAATGTCAGAGGAAATATGTATACATGTGTAAGGATGTGTCTATCTTTGTATATATGTGCCCAAATAACAAGAGTATTGCAGTATGCAGTGATAACTATCTAACTACACAAATTAAATGTATTGCTTTAGCCCTGACGAAGATAGGAAAAATTTTAAAGGCTATCTTCTAATATGTAGTTGGTCCAAAAAAGGTATCCAAGATACCACCAAGACAACTACTGGTGGTAGTCACTGGATCTAGGTTTGGACATCCCTCCTCCATAAAAGTTCAAATTTCAAGTAAAACACACTTTTTCTACACTTTTATGAATTGATTTTAGGAACACCCCTTCCAGATGAGTTTCCACAGGGAAACATGATCAATAGTCAGCTCAAGTGCTAATTTCATATGAACAAGAAGGTAAACTGTCATCACTGACGGTCTTCACTGGGTGGAGCTAAGCAGCGGCGAGAGAATGCTCGCTGTTGGGGGGGGGGGGAGCATACACTTTTTTTCTAATTTATGGGAGGGACATTTTGGATTTAGTGCATTAAAAGAATACTTTTAAATGATAAAACCGGTTATTGTTTTTTAATGTTGGAATAATTTTTCTATCCATGTTCTATATACATATATTGTTGTCTATCTACTTATCTATCTAAGGCGCGGCCCTTTACAGTCTTCTACCTGACATCCAGCAACAAATAAATTAATGACACGAATAAGCATGGCGGACGTCTCCTGAGTGCTGTTTTTCTAAAGGGAGGGCATATCTCTGGATTGCTGCCAATGTTTATCTAAGTGAAGGTACACCTTCAGTCAAATGCATGCAGAGGTGCAGGGGAAGATGACTGGAATGGCAGCAGCTGACATTATTATGATAAGAAGCAGATCTTCACGGCACATTACTTGACAGATAAAAACAAAGGGCTTACTGTAAATCTGTCATTCTATGGCCTTAGGAATGTTCCAGGTAGGGAGGGGACAGCACAATAAAATAAATCCTCTCCCTCTACACTGATTTGATGATTTCTTTTTTAAAAATGTTGTTCTCTTAACTTTATTTTTCTCAATCAACAGCAGTTTTTGTAAGAAAGCTTTGTTAGCATTTCCATTAGCACACTTTTATATGATCTTTGAGAATTGCTCTTTTTGTGTGCGAGTTTTAAAAAAAAAAATCTTTCATTTTTGAAGGGGAGGAGAAGAGGGTTTCAAACTTTTACCTTGAAAAACACTACAGGCATTTCAGGAAAAACACAGCCGACCCTAAGATCCTGCATGCAGGTTAAGATTAAAGGCATGTGCGTCCTTCGTCTCCGTTTAAATCTTTCCATAGTGACTAATTTGCCCAAACACATTTAGAGACTTTGGGAATAAAGCATCCTTCTTTGTAATCTAGAAAATATAAATACTCTCTGTTACCAACACATTCCCTATTTAATTTCCACCTTTCTTACCGTACTGGAATAATATGTTACATGGCTGACGTGTCACGGAGTTAGCTGTCAGATTACAACCCTAATTATCCTCATTTAACTTGGCAACTAAAAGTCAGGGTTTAGTGTATAGAGCCGAAAGAATGTTTGAGATTACCTGCCAAGGTATGATAAGTAGAATTAGTGTGATGACCATTGTGGAATCCATGTTAAAGAGATTACATAAAAGTATGCAGGAACATGTGTGCTAAATGTTCTTGGTAGAAAAGCCATAGTTGTTGGGTTTAAAAAAAGAGAGATACAATGAGAATTGTAATGTTGATAAATTTAATTTTGAACTTGGCCTGTTTTTAGCACTTTATTGCTCTCTTCTTTGATTTAAGACATTGGTTGTTTTACTTGCTTCTCTTACTTGATTGCAAGTGTCCCTGGTCTTGGCAAATTTATCATATTGATTGAACTCTTTTTACCCTGAGCTTGATTTACACTATACACACTAACCTTGGTCTTGAATTCTTGAATATTTATTAATTAAGGCTATCATTAACAATATGTATCAGAGGATTTCAAAAGCTAGGAACTCAACTTTGATTCACCTGCCCCAACCACGTTAAAAGGACTCTTGAAAACACTGATCATGTGGTACTTTGGCGAATATTGGGAATTATATAATAAGAGGGTGAGGAAGCAAACAAATTGTTATGCACTAACATGTCGTGTCATTAAACTGTTTGAAACTTGAGTGTGACTGGTGTGTGTTTCCAAAAAAGAGTAAATTAAGCTTTAGTTTAAATTGGAAAATGATTGTGTCTGTCCATACTGGTTTCTTCCAAAGAGCCATCCCTCTTATCATTAACCCTGTATGCCATCATTAGCAGCATCTTTGTCAGTGCAGAAATCTGTTGATCATCCATGCCAAGAATTGTAGGGAAGATTACAGTTAATGCTTATTATATTTAATCCACATTGCAACTTTACTGATGCAAACAGAACTACATTTAAACCTTTGTTTTGTTCCATGGCAGAAGGGAAAATAACATAATGCGTGCATGGTGCAATATTTTACGTTTCTAAAGTATTGCCTTGTCCTTTTATCATGATTTTATTTATAATCACTTGGAACTACCATCATTATAAATTTAAGGCATGAACTCCAGAACATAACTGCATTCTCTGGGTACATTGCAAGTCTAAAGTGTATATTGGATCAGTACCACAGATGAAAGTGATGTCATATAGGAGATGGATGTGTGCAGTGGATGCCCTGAGTGTTAAAAGGCATACTGTAAGTATAGCCATGTCATTATGAAGAATTATATGAGAACTAATTAACATGAAATACATTTTTTCTAAGAAAAATTAAGGAAATTACTGCATTGATTATACCAAAGCTTCTTTACACGCATGTACATAAGGAGTACAATGACAAGAAAAAATAACTGGTGTTCCATAAAACTATATACAGTGGGACCTCTGTCCACAAACGACTTGGATATCATAATTTTTGGTTTACAAATGAAAATCCATTTAAAATAATACAGATTTTTGATCGCAATTCAAAGCACGTTTCCCCAGGATGCATTGCACCAGGGAGGTTTATAGCACTGCCGCTTGCATGCTGGAGCCTGTGGATAGCACGTGGCGTCGAGTGTGGAGGTGTTGGAGCGGCTTTTGCATCGAGTTTTGGAGCCATTCTGGAAACTGTTTGCAGTTGTTTTGGGACTTTTTGGTGCATTTCTCAAGCTGTGGAAAGGTAGGGAGCTGAGTTTCGTCGTTTGCATGCCTTTTATTGTGTGTTCTGCATTGTGGGTTGGTTCCCATGTCAGTTCATTTTTAAATTTTTCTGACCTCCAAAATGGATTAATTGGTTTTCAATGCATTCCTATGGGAAACCGGTTTCGGTTTACAAATTTTTCTCAATAATGAACATCCCTGAGAACTCATTAAATTCGTAAACTGAGGTCCCACAAATAAAAATGACAGAATTCTTATCACACATGATCCCTTTTTTTTTTTAATACATATATATATATATATATATATATATATATATATATATATATATATATATATATATATATATAAAAATAAAATAGAAATCTATTTCAACTTCTGTTAGCAAAAAAAAAATGGTAAATGGATACAAGCAGCATCCCTACATCTGTGCTATCAACATAATCCATAATAAAACTATTGGTTTTTTTTCTACTGGGTTGTTTTTGTTTCTGTGAAGACCTCGGTGGGTGGCAGAATTCCCTCGCTACAAAAAAAAAATAATAGCATTTGCTTTAAAAGATATTTTGCTGTTCTATTCTGAACAAGACAGGAATTTATACTTATTATGCCACATGGATATCGCTTAAAAAGAGAAGCGCTGAGAGTCAAACCCTGTACCAGTGACGTTTGACGGAGTGTGATTTCTCCTTTCTGTGTTTCTCAGATCTTTTATCACCAGCGTATTTCAGTGATATTTGACCACATTGCTTATACTTTTATGCTTTAATTTGCACTTTGATGTTTTCTAGGTAGTTAAAGATAAATGATGTGCATGATGTAAAACATTTGTGTATGTTTGCTAAATTTAGTACTTTATTGTTCATATGCTAAAAATCAAGTGAAAGATATTTTGCAATTTGCCTCCTGCTGGATGCATTCTGTCCTGATTTTCTTTTTCTTTTTTTTTTTTTTTTAATTGTTGCTTTGTGAATATTTGAATCCACTGAATGCATGCAGCTGATTGGTGCAGATTCGGTTTGGTTGGCTGAATTCCAACCAGAAATATCTTTAGTAAATGTTTAGAAATTAGAATAGCCATTCCATTCAGCCATTTTCACCAGGTATTTTTCCAGTCAAAGTCCGGTGTATAGGGAATTACCCTGACTGTCTTCAACGGAGTATGTTGACAGCCGGGGTAGGGGCGGTCGGGAAACTTTCATGTGTTTTTTACTCTACTAACAATCAGTGTGATGTCAGCCTTATAAAGAGCTGTGAGATTCATCTAAGTACTTGCTGACAATCTTTCTACATGTTTCAAACAATACTTTCACAGCTCCACCCATTTACTGAAACACATCACCCAAGAGACTGGTTTATCTAGGAGAAAGGAGGTGGGGAGAAATCCTGACTAGTCTTATTTGTGTTTACTTTGGGGTTGCATCTTTCAATCCTGTGAATGTAAGTCTGCCTGAAGCTGTTCATTTTTACCATGTGTTGACAGACAGGTCACTCATTAAAATCATTTCCAGATAGCTGATGAAAACCTGAAACATTGCTGGACCGTAAAATGAATGTTCATACGAACAAATACCAGATAAGGGTTCTGGTTCAGGGCAAAGGAACTTTTTACAATACTAGCGTATGAGTATCTATAATGCAAAAAAACCTTGCATACCACATTGTATTCTCATATTTTCATCTTGTATGACATAAACAACTAAACCTTTAGAGGTGCTTAGGTAATTCGAGTGACATATGTTTTTAAAACATTTTAAAACGTTGGCTGGTTTGTTTGTTTTTTTTTCCTTCTTGTTTTCCTAATATTAATAGATTTTATATATATATCTCAGCATATCTAAAAATATAAAATAATTTGAAAAGCATATCCACAAATATTATTAAGCGCCAACAAATTCTGCAGCAATGTACAATAGGTGGACTAGCAAACCAGAAATTACAACAAAACAAGTTGAATGTACAGGAACAGAAGATGCTGCGGCCCCACTCAAACGAGTTTACATTCTAAGGGGAGTGGGTTAAAATGGCACAAGAGGTAGGGGTAAGATATATTTAATCTAATGGAAAAAAAGGTTGCTAGAATAGTTTACAATAAATGCTTTTTCCGAGGATCAGGTGTAAATCGGAAGTGTGGGAGGGAGGGAGGGGCGGGCAGAGGGCAAGTTTTTTGTTTTGTTTTTACGTACCAAAGGTTAGGGACCACTGCTTTGGGTGTCTTCTGTAAGGCAAACCTTTGTAATATCAAAGATGCACGTACACATCCATTTATTCACTTCTTTAGTGTACATCGTTTAAGTAAGTGTTATATATTGCAGTCATACATAGATAAAAACATCCACAAGTATATAAACTATGCCAACGGGTATGAATAAACATATCACATTGGAGTCTATATAAACGTGTATAAATATCATATGGAAATAAAACATATTGCCAATACTGTAACAACCTATAGGTTCCCTTTAATGACTACAGATTTATTTTCAGTTGAAGATGAAGATTTTTTTCAGGCTTGTGACAGATCTTCGATGTTTCCAACTGTGTGAATCATTGTAGCAGAAAACTGCTTTGCCTAGCGGTTGTTGTATTTTCTTTTTTGTAATAATGTATATAAGTAAAGTGCTGGAAGTAGACTGTTATCATCTTTGGTAGAGTCAACTGCAGTGAGCATACTGCTGAGGCAGTGAGGGGGCTTTCTTTAAATGAAAAGCAAGAGAATGAAATGGACATCTGGATAAATGATAATTATAGCAAACAAAGTGACACAATGAATTATGCAAAATATATATCTGCTTACTGAAACTTATTTTTGTGGCACAGATGCAAATCCTGTTTCGCTATGTTTTTTTTTTTCTTTCAATTCTTTATTTTTTCTGTGCATGGAAATAACAAGCATGTGTAATGTGCCACAACAGCACGCATATTATGTGTATCAATATTCACAATTTGGCACTATAGTACTGCACATTTTTTTTTTGTTGTTGTTGTTGTTAACAGTTAGGTACAAGCCATATACATTTATAAGCATAAGTTGATTGTCATTGTGATAGTGTATTGGGAGAGTAGCTTAATGCATGTTAGGTGTAGCCTGTTGTGTATGAGTGAATGGCATGTGTGTGGCCTGGCTGCCGTGGGTGAATCATGCTATGCCCCAGTGACAGGCTGCGTAGATGTGAGGAGGCATGTGGGGATATTGTGTGTGCTAAATGAAAAATATACTTCAGCTATCGATTAGGTATAACGTATGTCTGTATGGTTTGTGGATATATCAGGCGAGGTACATATTTCTAATACCAGGCATATGTGCTTGTATCATGAGAAGTGCTAAGCAGAACATAAATAAGGAGCATGGCTAACGAGCAAGAGCAAAGTAAATCGGTCAAGCAGTGCATATTACATTAGCAAGCTGAGGTAATAATAGACATAGGAACGGTGCATTAGTTGTAGCCTGTACAGTGGGATTATGCTTTATCACCGCTCACGGGCTTGTAGGAGCATATTCCGTCTCCGGTGCAGTCCATCTTGATTAGCCAATGCCAGTTCTGGAGGCTTGACAGGTGGGCCAGGTACATTGGTAGAGTTGGTGCCACGGCTCTGCTCTGTTACCCGTAGGTCTTGGAGGGTCTCTCCGCCCGTGTCTGTCGCTGGTAGGGTGATGTGCTGCATTGCGGTGAGCCACTCGGCTGATAGTATAAGTTGCGCTTCGTTGGTCGAATGATTCTGGTGCCGCTGAGTGGTGAGTAGGTCGGGCAGGCTTGGTGGTCTCGCTCTGGTGTGTGTGAGGGCGAGTGCTGGAGTCTGGGGGGTATGACGCCATTTCCCGCCATTCCAGTCTCCAACCTTTTCTCTGTCTGGAGGCTCGGGGTGGGTATCTGCATAGGAGGCGTCGGGTAGCCGGGCGAATCCATGCCGCCATTTCCCTCAACACCAGGTGGTAGTGCTGGCCCTTGGTGCGGAATTTTGTCCCTATGTTGGCACAGAGCCTGTCAAAGAACTCCAGGGTGTGCTTGGGTGGTGTGGTGAGGGTGCTGTTTGTCGCCAGACGCGTCCGTGCCGCCATCTTGCTTGGGCCCCCACAGTCCCTCTCGGCTGCAGGTTTATTCGCTTGTTTGAGCCGCGTTGTTGGGGTAGTCGACCCCCGCGAGGACCGGGATAACCCCCGCCGGTCCAGATGGGGGGTAGCAGGGCAGTGTTCGATTGCCGTTTCTGAGCAGGTCCCGTGCCGGGAGATCGGCCGCTTCCCCCAGGCCTCAGGCTCCGCTCTGGTGTGGGCCGCGTGGCCGGTTCAGGTGCTTGTTTCATGTTTCGGTGCAGGACGGGTACCTTTCTATTCCCCGTGTGGTCCTGTTTCGTTTTTTGGGTGTCTCGTGTAGCTGGCATTGTTTGGGTAGTCAGGATAGTCGTTTTTGTGCCTGCTGGTGCAAGAGCCCTCAGTAAGCACGTCTGGCCATCTTGGCTGTCAGGCCCCGCCCCCTCGCTATGTTTTTTAATATGCTAGCTTAATGAGATATATGGATGTAACAACATACCAAAATATTGAGAGCTTGATTCTGGCCAACTTACCATTGAACTTTGTCTTAGCATTGTCAACACCACTGTTGACACCATTTTTGACGTGTTATGTAGAAAATATAGTATAAAAAGGCAAAATAAATAATGAAAAAGGAAGGTGGAAAAAAGATACAAACCTTTTGACATCTTAGAAATCATCCTGCAACACAGCCGCAAGTTATGATTGCTTCGTTTACACATCTAGGTAAAATGTCACGTATGGAGGATTATATATAAAAAGCGTCTTGGTGTAAAGTACTAAAAGTAGGGCAGTCACCATGGAAATCAGAGGAACTAGCAGTAATATTCAATTGGTGACATGCCCCCTTTACATCTTTTTACAGCTTTTCAGGTCACGGCACTTTTTCTACATAACCCCAATGTATCTTTTACTATTTGACTGTCCACTTTTATAGCTGTTAAGGTGTTGTACATATTTTTTTGGATATTATTGAGGTTTTCTAAATAATACCAGATCATGAAAAGATTTCACAATTTTTTTCTACTTCAGTGTATTGTCTGCAGACAAAGTGCTCATAAAGACAACCTTATATGCAAACATCTCACACGGTAGGCTATCACTCTTTAGTTCTAATTTGTGTTCTTTCATTGGCCATGACTTCAGTTACATCCCTACTCTGATTGGGTGAAAGAACTGTGCAACCATTTGGAATATAGCTTAATTATGCTGCTCTCCATCTTGCTCTCATCTATTTTACGGGTTTTGTGCGTGCGTGCATGCGTGCGTGCACGTGTGTATTTGTGTATTTGTCTACTTTATCTCGTGTGTGTGTGTGTATGTTACTTCCCACTTTATCTCGGTGAGCTATTTCTTATAAAAGCCATTTATATTTAAGCATTACTGACCCTTTCATTTCACTGCTATTATAACCTCATTGTTAAACTATGTGCAGAATTTGACAGATGCAGATGAGTGACAGTTTAATAGTGCTCTGCTATAGTCTAAATCTACAGCCCTCCAGTGTATTGTAGCAATGTTTCAGATATGTCCACCCTACCTTGTAACACCTTATCACTTGCAGTGTTGTCCAGTTTATGAATTGGTACAAAGAAAAATAAGCAATTATATTCCAATAACTATTATTATTATTATAGTAACAATTATTTCTTCCAAAAGAAACAAAGTTGTACAGGTTTACAGTCATTTTTAGTGCTTTCTAACAATCTCAGCAAGCTGAAACTTGCATAAGAGGTATGGTATTCAGTGATGTGTGTGTTTAATTGGGTTGTTTTCCTGATTGTTTCCATTTGATTTTCAGTTTAAAGGGAAACGGTCACTTCTCTGATAATTACACCATTGAGCATTAGAAATCACCTGTAATGTTAAAGTTTTCGTCATGTGATGCGCTGTTTTCTTTTAAATGTTAAATGAAAGATTTAATTTAGCAATTGACATCACAATTCTGTTCAGTCCAGGTATAGCCTTTACACTTTCCCAAATCATTATGCACATGTTTAAATAACAGAGGTTTTAGTGCCACTGTAGTGGCTATTAAAGTGTAAGCTCACCAGCCACATCTAATTAACTCTTGTTAGTGTAGGACTCCCCCAAGAGGTTTACCTTGATGTGGCAGGTGAATGTACACCTTAATGGCCATTGCAGTTTTACTTTGTAGATCTGGAATAGTGCACAGGTAACTACTATTTTTTTGTTTTGTTTTCTTCAATGTCTTTGGCCTGATAAATACTATAGTCTTTAATGGTACTCAAGAGTATTGGGAATTTGAGCTTAGTCTGATCAGTGTCCTAGCTATGTACATACACCTGTGGGAAAACCAATCTGGAATAGCTTGTGTGATATGGGGGGTGCTGTTAAAAGAGCACTATAGGGTCAGAAACACAAACATGTATTCCTGACCCTTTAGTGTTAAAACCACCATCTAGCCCCCTTGATCCCCACTTGCCTCCCTAAATATAGTAACATCTTACTTGTATTCAAGTCTGCAGCTCCTGGCTCTGCCCCTGTCTGCCTCAGACCTTCCACTGTCTGCTAACATCATCAGAAGTGGTGGTCTGAACCAATCACAATGCTTCCATGCTTCCCCATAGGATTGACTGAGTCTGTCAAGGAGGCAGATCAGAGGAAGAGCCAGCACAAGTCAACACAGCCCAGGCCAATCAGCATCTCCTCATATAGATAAATTGAATCAATACATCTCTATGAGGAAAGTTTAGTGTCTCCATGCAGAAGGTGTCGACACTCAATGGCAGTGCTGCTTACTGTGCAGCACTGCCCAAGGGAGCACCTCTAGCTGCCATCTAAGGAGTGACTAGTGGAGTTATCACTAGGCTGTAATGTAAACACTGCATTTTCTCTGAAAAGACAGTGTTTACAGCAAAAAGCCTGAAGGGAACGATTATACTCACCAGAACAAATTCAATGAGCTGTAGTTGTTCTGGTGAAAACCGCTAAACATATGGAAAACTGCTAAACATTTTTTTCCTTTTAGAACCAAACAACACAAAAGTTAGCAAAAAAAAAAAAAGTAACAGCATGATTAGAAGCAGAAAACAGTTCAGATGAACATAATTTGCATTAAACTGTCCACATTGTCCCTTAAAAGAACACTCCAGTGATACTGTGGGCACAAACACAAATCAAAGGGACACTCTAGGCACCCAGACCACTTCTGCCCATTGGAGTGATCTGGGTGCCAACTCACATCACCCTTAACCCTGCAAGTGTAATTATTGCAGTTTTTATAAACTGCAATAATTACCTTGCAGGGTTAAGTCCTCCTCTAGTGACTGTCTATCAGACAGCCACTAGAGGGACTTCCTGGTTCTTAGAACACGAAAAGTGTTTTAAACGAAGCTGGATGTCCTCACGCTATGCACGAGGACCTCCAGCATCGCCGGAATCCCCATGGGAAAGCATTGAATGCGCTACGGGTCTCCCCTGCTTGCTGACGTCGGCGGGGGAAAAGCAGGGGCGGAGCCTGACCCAGTACCGAGGGACATTGGCGCTGGATTCAGGTAAGTCACTGAAGGGGTTTTAACCCCTTCAGCAACATGGGGTGGGAGGGAGAGGGGCACTGCATGAATGGATATATTTTCCTGGCACAGGAGAGTCCCTTTAAGTACATTTTATAGATTTTTTCTGTTTTTTCCACATTCAAATTTCACTAGAAAGAGATTTTATATATATATATATATATATATATATATATATTTTTTTTTTTTAAAGCAACTTTCAGCACTGTAACGCAGCATTCCACTCTTTTAACATAGCAGCTCCTGTGCACTGTCTTATGTTAAGGGGTTAAACTGTTTGGAATGGTTTAACCCCAAAGTTGCAAAGATTGCACCTGTCCGCAGTATTGGCTTTCTCATTCAGTCTCATAAATAGGAAGCTAGTGAGAGCATCAGCTGAGGCTTCCCGAATCAATTTAGTTGTAATGGTGCCCAGAGTGGTCCTTTAACTATTAGCTGCACAAGATTAAATGTAAAAAAAACAAGGCACATTTTACAATCGGAGGCTTCTCAAAGAACAGCATTCGATTGGACATTTCTAATCATTTTTGAGCACATGTGTCCACGTAGCTGGTAAGGGGAGGAAGGGAAGGATCAGGAGGAATTTTTAAAAAAATTACCTTGTGCAAACAGAGGGAGATTGGGGGTGCTGAAAGAGAGGGAAGATTAAGCTGTAATGGAGAAGGTTACCATGTCTGTCACCAGAGTGCTGCTGATGACAGTCATGAATTTTGCACAAAATTGACATTAGGCAGCTTAAAATAGAGTTCTGGGTTGCCTAAGTCACATGTTTAAACGCAGCACATACAGACTCCTGTCACCATGACCACTTCTAAAAGCAAAAGTGGTCATGGTGCTTGAAGTAACATTTTCATGCAGGGTTAGGATTAATGCTATTTTAGGGTTATGGATAGTGTAGGGTTAAGGTTTAGGTAAAAGTCAGGATAGGTGTATCATTAGAGGTCGTGTAAGCATATGGATAGCGTTAACTACCAAAAATTAATTTATTTCTTAGACATAAAAGGCATTTAACAATTTGTATTGATACTTGAATCTATTTTTTGTTGCAAAAGTTTAAACATTTACTCATAATTTATTTGTAATAAATTATAAACAGCATAATTATTCATAGTAGGTTGATACATAGGATGCTACAATATAGTTGTGTGTATATATTTTGGTCTATACATCAGTTCCCCTTACTAAGAAATGCATATTCTGGATGTGCCCGCCATTTCCCTTTATTTCTGTATATTTGGAGTCCAGAAAGATTACTTTTGAGTTGAGCACCGCTCCACTCTATAGGCCCTTTTGGAAGTTACCACAGAGAAACATATTTGTGGAGAGTCTCTGTAAGCAGTTTTAACAGTAAGTATTGTAATCAGTATGTCTATTTCCTCTTTTAGAGTTAGCATAAAAATGACAGAAATAACATGCTACGGCAGTGATGGCGAACCTTTTTGAGCCCGAGTGCCCAAACCGCAATACATGCCAACTTTTTTTTCCTTAAAGTGCCAACACGGCAATTAAACCTTAATACTGAGGTTTACGTTTAGAAAAAACAACTCGTACTGTTGTCCGAACTAATTAACAACTTTTGTTTTAAAAGAAGACAACAACAGAGAGTTCAATGATACAAATTTTAAATAATGATATAAATAGATAAAATTAAGCTTATATTTATTAGTATCTCCAACAAATGCAATACATACACACACAGACTGCTGAATACACACACACAGTCCACTGAATACACACACACAAGACTGCTGAATACAGAGACTGATGAATACACACACACACAGTCTGCTGAATACACACACACACAGTCTTCTGAATACACATACAGACAGACTGCTGAGTACACACACACACAGACTGCTGAGTACACACACACACAGACTGCTGAGTACACACACACAGACTGCTGAATACACACACAGTCCGCTGAATATACACACTGCTGAATACACGCACACACACAGACTGCTGAATACACGCACACACACAGACTGCTGAATACACACACATACTGCATTGAGGTGTGTAGTGTATGTGTGTGTGTGCTGTGTGTGAGGGGTGCTGTGTGTGTGTGTGATGGTTGCTGTGTGTGTGTGTGTTAGGGTTGCTGTGTGTGTGAGGGGTGCTGTGTGTGTGTGAGGGGTGCTGTGTGTGTGTGTGTATGAGGTGTGCTGTGTGTGTGTGTGTGTGGGGGGGTGCTGTGTGTGTGTATGAGGGGTGCTGTGTGTGTGTATGAGGGATGCTGTGTGTGAGAGAGGGGTGCTGTGCTGTGTGGGGGGTAGGGGTTCTGGGCGGGTGTAAGGGTGCTGTGCTGTGGGGGGTAGGGTGCTGTGTGTGTTGTGGGGGTGCTATGTGGGGGTAGGGAGTGCTGTGTGGGGGGGTAGGGTGGGAGGAATGCTGGGTGTGGGGGAGGGAGGGGTGCTGTGTGGGGTAGGTGTACACTGTTTGGGGATGTAGGGGTGCTGTGGGGGGTAGGGGTGCTGTGGGGGTGGGTAGGGGTGCGCTGTGTGTGGGGCTGGTGTAAAGGTGTTTAAAAAAAAAAAAAAGTATGCTAAACCAGTATCCCCCCCTCCCTCCTTCTTACCGTTAATGACCCTGGTGGTCCGGTGGTGGCAAGCACTGCTTCCATGTCAGGAGGCAGGGGGAGGGATCTGTGAAGCAGCTCCCCTGTCCTCCCGCACGATGCTGTGTGGAGCGTTGCCATGGTAACTTGCAGCAACGCTCCACACAGCTTGCTCGCAGGAGGACAGGGGAGCTGCTTCACAGATCCCTCCCCTTGCCTCCCGACACGGAAGCAGAGTAGGCGCCTGCCGTTTTGGGCAGGCAGGTGCCTACTCTTCATTGATGGCGAACCTATGACCGCTTGCCCACAGAAAGGGCCCAGCGTGCCACAGGTTCGCCATCACTGTGCTAAGGTCTCTGATTACAAATTAAAGGAACACTCCAAACACCATAACCACTGCAGTGTTCTTTAGAGTTTGATACTAGTAGTGCCTTGGGGCCCTCTTCCCCATTGTAAGTAGTCAAACCATTTTAGAGCAGTATGACTTCTTACCTGGTGTCCACCATCCCCGCCTCCTCTAAGCTGCCTGGAGAGCCAGAAACACATGATTAAGAGTCTGTTGGCATCAAATACTTAAAGATAGTTATATCTCTAGTTAACACGATATAGCCAATTGTCTCAACATAGCAGTTCCATACACAGTTTGTAAGTATCTTAATATATGTGCATAGTATTTGAGCCAGTAAACCGCCTCTTACATAATTCTGCTTGAACGTGTTACTTGCCTGAAGCAAGGTGATACTTCAGGTGATGAATTTGATGTCTGTAGACATCTTATAACAAGCTAAATCCTGGCTAATGTTTGTTAATGCTAACCTACTTAATGTGTGGCATCGAATTAAGGAAAATATTATCATGTGTAATTGCTTTTTAAATTGTTGATCCTGTTGGATTAATTTGCATTATATATTGTTCTAGAATGCCAAAAGTAGCATTTAAGCAACTACAAATGTGAGACTTTTTGGTTTTGTAGAACATTAGTACATTTTATAGTATAATCCTTTAATATTCATAAGAAGGCTTTATCATAATTTATCAAAAACAGATTTGTTAGAGCAATGTTTCTATGTACCATTTTGCATTTCATTGAAAAAGTTTTTGGCCTTTTTTTGGTTTTGTTTTACATTATGCATAAAATAGATATTAAAATTTCTCATAGAAGAAAAGGGGAAACTAGTCCATTATCTCCACTGATTTCCACTCTTGGAAGCTCAGACTGTATCTGTATAGACTTTTAGATTATTACACTGCCAGTAGGTTTTTGATTGAACATTTGTTTCTTTAGTTGACACTTCCTCCCAGCCGGCATATACTGCAGGGGCCCAGTCAGGCTCTTATAGGGCTGGCACCCGACCGGGCCCCTGCTCAGAAAAAATATTCATGGGGGGAAGGTAGGATTTCTTAATATATGCTAAATGCCCTTAATTTATTGAGGGCATTTAGCATATATAATAGCCTGGAAATCACTCACACACAATCTGATATATAGTATGTCAGACTGTGTGTGTGATTTCCAGGATATTATTTGAGACATGAGGTATGTCAGAGAGCCACACTACAAATACGGGAGTCTCCCGCACCTACCAGGAGACTTGAGATGTCTGTATTAGGGACAGAAGAGACTTCTCAGATTCCTGAAAAATAGATATGCATTTGCGCTCATCTTGATTAGAGCCTTAAAAATCCCTGGCTCTAAGTTGTAAAAGTCTGTTGTCTCTACAAGGTCACCCTCTGCCACCGCATATGCTGGCAGCAGACATCTGCCTCCTCCCAAAACCAGGTAAGGAACACCTAGACCCAGGACACTACAGGCCAATCTCCCTCCTGAATACCAACCTGAAAATACTCACCAAGACACTAGCCAACCGCATCAACCCTTACCTCCCTAAACTAATCCACCCGGACCAGGTTGGCTTTATCCCCAGACATCAAGCGGTGGACAACACCAGAAAAGCCTTCGACACAATCTGGTACGCCCAACACAGGAACCTCCCATCAGTAGTACTCTTGCTGGACGCAGAAAAGGCATTTGCCTGCCTTCTCTGGCCCTACCTGTTCAAAGTACTCGGAAACATTGGCTTTCCAACCAAATTCCTCAACATACTAACCTCACTATACAACCGTCCCATCGGACAATGACTACTCCCCAAACATTCACAATTACCAACGGCACCAGGCAGGGCTGTCCCCTCTCCCCGCTACTCTTTGCAATCTCACTGAAGCCCTTACTGCAGGCCATACCCAACCATCCTGACACCATCCAGGGCATCCAGATCAGACAAACATACACAGTAGCGGCGTATGCGGACGACGTCCTATTAACGTTAGCGAACCCTATCCAATCCCTGCACACCACACTCAATCTGATCAAAGAATACTCAACCTTATCGGGATACAAAATTAATTTGACGAAATCGATCCTCATGCCGCTGGCGATGGAGCAAAGCCAACTCCACACACTCTGCAAGCTCCCTTTCCAAATAGCTACAACATCTATCACGTACTTGGGCATAAGACTGTCCCCCGAACTAAAGGACCTCTACGACCTCAACTACAAACCACTAATCACAAACACCATGATGGACCTACAAAGATGGGACAAGCTGGAAGTATCCTGGCTGGGCCGAGTCACCACTATCAACATAAACTTGCTTTCGAGATTTCTATACCTCTTCCAGACCTTGCCAATCCCAATACTTAAAACGGACTTCAAACACCTACAGGATGCCATCAACTAATTCATATAGAAATCCAAAAAGCCCAGAATACGCAGATCGACGGTGTACATCCCTAAACTCCAGGGTGGGCTTGGATTACTCAGCTTCCACCAATAAGTTCACGTTGCTCAACTAGCTCACCTCAAACAGTGGCACGTGCCACCTGGGACCAAAAGATGGGTGGACCTTGAACACGATATACTAGGTTGGGATCTACTGACCTCCTACATATGGGTGCCCCAACACACAGACCGCTCCCGCCGCCCACCTCACCGACAATCACCCACACGTTGGCCCTGTGGGATAAGCTGAATCCCAAATACGCCCTGTCCTCGTTCCTCTCCCCGGTCACGCCAATCTACCGCAAGAAACTCTTCCCCCCAGGACTGTCAGCAAGACACTTTTTCAATTTCGATAGAAGGGACATATCCAGGCTACTTCACCTATACCAACAAGGAGAAGTGTTCTTCTACAACAACCTCCCAGAGGCAGAAACCCTAACCACCTCAGACTACTTCCGATACCTACAACCTGGCACAACAACCTATGATCAAACAAGCAGGGACGTCATCCCCAATGACGTTTGAGAAAAAGTGCTTTGATGCACCCCTACACCCGGGACACATCTCTGACATCTACATCATCCTAACGACACACGCCTCCCAAGTCAACCTCACATACATATCAGCATGGGAACGCGACCTTGGACCGCCGGACGAACCAAGCGACTGGGCGGACATACGGGAAGCAACAAACTCACTAACAGTATGTGTCACCCTTAAGGAGCAAGCATAAAAACCCTGTTCCGTTGCTATCTGATGCCGCACCGACTCCCCAAAATGGGAAAAATGCCCAACAACTATTGCTGGAAACTGCGGCAAAACAGGCTCCTACCTCCACTGTTGGTGGCACTGCGCCGAACTCTTCTGGACGGAAGTACACCAACTTATTGAAACAATCATCAACAAACCCTTCATAGCAAACCCCTGGACCATCTTAATTAACAAACCTCTGGACTCATTCACGAGGAGTGAAAACAAGCCCCCTGCTAGGATCAATCTAACAACCAGACGGACAATCATGGAGCTATGGGCAGATCAACGCACCCAAACAAATACGACCGTCATATGCAAAATAAAGGAGACAAGAGACTTGGATGAACTCACAGCACAAATACACGACACTTACAATACATTCCACAAGACCTGGTACCTATGGGATGCTAACTACCCCGGTTGTGCGAGCGCGGATCCAAGGAACCCAAATTTCCATCCCACCCTCCTAGTCCCTAGCAGAGATTGCATAAAATACACAATCCCGAAAACGGAAAAGCGAGGCAAAAGGCAAAATCCGAACACATAGCAACACATGTGACAACACACCTCGCTCCTCCCCCACCCCACATAGGCAAAAGGAGAAATCCACCCCACTCACTGTACCCGCTAGACGAAGAGGGTACCACCCCTACCCCACCGCACCCTGCAGACCCCCTTTGGCCAACATCTACCACAACATTAAAACAAACAAGCTCAGGGAACGCACGTTCCGGCACGACCATCCAGAGGGCATAGCCTACTGAACAGCTAATACTACCTGTCACACCATGTACTGCTCGGATTCGCGGGGGACAAGGCGGGCTACACAATGGTGTAGCTGGGGGTCCGTAACCAAGAAGGCCTACCGCAGACAACATCGGAAAGACAAAAACACCACCTTCCTGCCCCCCAGACGGAACAGGCAGACCAAAAGAGAAACAGACAGAGGTTAACCTATACAGTGCAAACTACTATGCAATGTTGTAAGATGTATGGCTTTCTTTTCTGTATACAACAAAATCGCACAAATGCTTAACCTACCCCCTTCCCTCTTCACTTATCTGGATACCAAACACTGCTGAAAGTGGTTGAATAGTTAATTAAGTCACATAAATGTATAAAAATAATAAAAGGCGCACTTAACACAATGTCCAGTGAATAGAATCTGCCAAAACACATTTAACTCCTTCAGCTGACATCACCCGCGATCTCATCTAATAAAATTCTTCTCATAGAGAAGGATTGATTTAGAGAGCACATAGGCAACAAAATGCCGCATTCCTCTGATCAAATGCTGCTATCAACATTTGTAGGCCTGAGTTTTACTCTGCTACGGAGACGAAAGCGCCTGTAGTGGCTATTAGCAAAACAACCACTAGATTATTGCCCTATAACATAAACATTGCAGATTCAAGAAAAGTGGATAAAAATTATGGGACCACTGCACTCAGACCATCATTGAAATTAAGTGGTTTGGGTGACTTTAGTGGTATTTTAACTTGAATGAATTAAAATAATTGACCCAAAAATTTGAATATTGTATGAATATACAGCCTCATGCTACATAACTAATCACTATTTCATGCTGAATAACCTTTGGATTGAATGTAGGATCCAGCCCAAAAAGTTAGTAGCCAGTTTTTTTCCAACAACAAAAATACAATTCTTAAAGGGATACTATAGTGACCAGAACAACCGTAGCTTATTGTAGGGGCTCTGGTGTCTATAGCCTGTTCCTGCCTGTTTTGAAAGAAAAGGCAATGTTTACATTACCACCTAGTAATACCTTTTAGTGGCAGTCACTCAAAGTGTGTCGTACCTCAGTGCTGCACAATGTGCAGCACCTTCATTCAGCATCTCCACACTCTTTATGGAGGCCCTGAACATTCCCCATAGAGATTTATTGATTTAATGCATCTCTATCAGGAGATTCTGATTGGTGTAGCATTTTGCAGCACATGCTCAATAGCTTCCCAATGCTTTCATATATGAAAGCATTGTATTGGCTGAGATGATCAAGATTGATTTTCTCCATTATGGAGGGAAGCCAACTGCGGCAAGACTGGAAAAGGTAAGTAAAAACACCATTCCCATGTGATCAGAGGGGAGCTGGTGACCTAAACATACACATTCACTGACAGACACACACATACACACAGACAGATGCACATACACAGATTGACAGACATACATCTCTCACACACTCACAAAGTAATATTTTTTTTAAAATTATTATTATTATTTGATGCATTCAAATAGATACATGCATACAAAGATTCCTAGATACACACAAATACACATACAGACATACACACATGACAGATATACACACACAAAAAAAAATACATTGTTTAACCATCCTCCTGTTTCCTAACATGTGGGTGCAGGAGGGTGGCTTTCCTAGGGTTCCAGTGGGACTGGGCAGCAGCAGGTTACAGTGGGGCTGGTTGCAGCTGATAAGAGTGGGCTGCAGCTGGTCCAGACTCCTCCTCTTGTCTCTGTATCACCGTGCAGCTCTCTGAGCACCAGGAGGAAGTAAAGGGAACTGAACTGCTTCCCACCTGGTGCTGAACCAGACAGGGGAATGAGCTGGCTGGCAGCTCGGCGGAATGGGCATGCGTGTGAAATGGGCGTGTGTGAGGGTGGCTCGGCGGAATGGGCGTGCAGATAGGTGGGCAGCTTTTGGGAATGGGCATGCAAGTGGCGAGCAGAGACTTGTGGTGCCCTGCCAGCTTGTCATTCCCCTGCCCACCTCAGCGCCGGGAGGAAGTAGTTACAGTTCACTTCCTCCCGGCACGCAGAGATCAAGAGACAGGAGGAGGAGGCGGGAATGGGCTGTCAAATCAGATTTGTCAGGGCTGGTATTTGTCGAGACCTGTCTTAAATCTAAAAATATTTTTAGATAGATTTTTTTCCTCCAAATAAAATGTATTACATCTGATTTAGAGATTAGACGTGCTCAAATTGAGACCCAACTCTGCCTAGCAAAAATCCTATATTTGCCGCGGACAAAGTACACATACCGGCTACCAAGCATCACCACCCCTCAGATGACATTATGTGGAGCAAACACAAAAAAGATCACTGCTCTGAGGGTGGCAAATTGCCTTACATCAGGCTTTTATTTGAGAGGCCAGCGGATCGCTTACTTTCCAAAATGGCGCACATGGTGCAGCGTGAGGCAGAGGCCTCAGAGAAGTCAACAAGATCCGGAGGGGTGTACAAAGAGTCTGATTTCGATGAGGATTCTGCTCCCTCCACAAAAGGAGATATCAAAAGGCTACTACAGGACCTGAGGAAGGTATTGAAGACCGAGCTTCAGGAAGCCCAGGTCGAAATGGGAACCATCCATGGCGCACCAGAATCAGCTAGAGATACTCAGATACAGGAGACAAAGAGCTAGGTGGAAGGCCATACCCAGCAGCTACAGAAGCTGACCAGAACTGTCATTGAGCTGGAAACAGGACACAAACAAAGGAACCTCCTTTTTTATTTCTGTGGGACATGTGTGAGAGCTTGTTGAATATATCAATGATTGGAGCTTCTTATTATATACAGGAAAGAACTATTTATAATACTAAAAATAGCACAGTTATAGGGTGAAGTCACAGTCTCTTTCAGAATTGAGTCTGTACAAACAGAAGTAACAAACATGAGGCAATAAGTAGCAAGTTAAAACTACTAAAATATATGCAGATAATGACATACATTGTTGTAAATAGAAGCATAGTACTGGTAACCAAATTGTAGATTCTGATGGATTTTTAGCACATATAGACTAAACATACATATATATTGGTAACCGTGTTTAATTCCACTCCACAGGAAAAATGTCCAGTGATCGGGCTCTGAGGAAACAACAGCAGCTGAACAACTTTTTATCTGTAGTGACGAACATGGCTAAGCCTGGAGACTGTATCGTAGATTTTTGCAGTGGAGGGGTAATGTTTTGTGTTTATTTTCAAATACTTGAATCATTAGAAAATAGAATGCAATGCATTTTTCTAACATCTTCTTGTAGAATTATTCCACAGTAATTCCCAGAGAATAAGGTCAATTATTTATATAGTAGAGTCTGTTGAAGACATAAAGAGGTATTAAATTCAGGATTTAAAGTTACATTTAATATCTAAACAACTTGACCCAAGAAAATCTATCAAGATTGGCATTGATTTCTCTATAAGAATGTTTAATATTCATTATTTTATAACATTTATAAACCAACAGAATAAGCTACAGAAACCCTTTCAGTATTTGTCTTGATTAATTCTGATGGCATGATTGATGACTGTTTTTTTTCCCCTTAGGAAATGCCCATAATATCTGTTTTCCATTTTGAGGAGCTGACTTATATTTCAAGATATTTTATTGTTTTTTCTATTCATTTGACGATCATATAAGTTACATTATGTAAAAATATGTTCTTTCATCATCTGAACTATCCTCAGTAAATGTTGCAGCAAGTTGGACAGTTCACTTTTATTCTCTAATGTAACTAATTACTGCTTTAGAGAGACGATGCACACGTCAGTCAAAAAAAGTCAAATAGCATAGTGTAAACTGATTAAGCTGCGTTAAACAAAGTTTGTTGTGCAAAAAAACACAAAACATTGCATTTCTTTCATGTTAAAATTGTCGTTTTATTATCCTCATTATACCAAAAGAGTTTGAGTAAAAATACTAAATTACACTATATGTAGCTTTTTTTCCTTTCTAAGGCCAAACCATACAAAGCAGGGAGCAACAGAAACAACAAAAATATATTGCATATCTACAAACCAGTCGAAATGAAAACAAACATATACGTATATTAAAGGAGATATTTTGAAGAAACCCAAATAAGCACACCCACCTATCAGTGCTTGTTCCTCTGCAGGAGTATATCAGTAATTGAATAACTTGCTAAATCCTATTCATAATAGTAAAGCTCGGTAAACAGCTGCAGCCTCACACTGTTATTTTGGCAAACATGTAAAGGAGTGTTTGCGTTTGTACGAGACCAATGGCTGTCACAAAGACCTAAATACATAGGAAGTACTTGAAACTTTTTACTTGTAGAAGATTAGCCAGGCTCACTCTTTGCTTCTCCTTTCACAGGGCCACGTTGGGATTGTCTTGGCTCACATGCTACCATTATGCCAGGTAAAGCATCCAGATTATGTTAATAGAGAATGCTGACTTTTCTGTTACTAAACAAACACAGCAATATATATATCTGATTGAAAATGGATTTAGAAAAACAAAGGAGCATACTTAAAGGTGCTTTGCTTTTTAATCAATGTCAGAATAAGCCTTTTCTCCCTGTGGAACATTTCTTAATCTCTTGTTCTCCTGCCTTCTCACCCTTTCCATTACCTTGAAATAGTGGATTAATTATTGTTCACTGCTGGCTGAACGTTCTTTGATGAACATTAATTATTTTTACCAATGTTATGGTAAACAAAGCATGTCTTTAAATGACTATAGGCCGTATACAAAGATAGGATCTTTTGAAAGAAGAAGAAAGAAAAAAAAGCATGTTACTTAATGGCGTTAATTCACAACTACAACATAGAGCTGTATTTTAACAACTGCTCTGTTATCTCTGTGGTTTTATGAACAAGTGTTGTTGACAGAATGGAAAACATTGGTTCCTTCAGTTGAATCCCATTATTTAATCCTGTTGTCACTTGTCACCTTTTATTCTTTCTCCTCCATATATCATCGGAGATTATATTAAGGCACTACTACTAACTTTCTCCTTCTACCACATCATATATCAGTGTGTGTCTGTGTGTGTGTATGTATATCAACGTGTGTGTACATGAATTTAAGTACATCTGAATGAATATTAATGTGTGTACATATGAATGTCCATATGTCCATGTAAACATGTCATTTTGCTAACAGTATGGGATTGAGGATGGTGCAGAGGGAGACGCTTTTACAACCCTATACAGTTCGGTGTTGGGGAGGATTCCCATACTACATTTCCACCTCAGATGCCATGTTACCTAGGTTAGCCTTTGGCCACTAGCATCCTTTGCATGCACATACATGGTCATTGCTTCTCTTATTTGTTTACCTTGGAGAACAGAGATTGGCTGAAATATCTCGGGTACTTTCTGTTTGCTGCAGTGTTTAAAGAATCATGGGGAGTTCATGGGTATAACCTGTAAAACGATGGACTTTCAGAAGTAAGCCAAATTTTTTGTGGTGTTTCAGTTTTCTGTTGCATTATATAAATAATAAATAGTTTGGGTGGTATATTCTTAGAAGTGATGCCTTCACTGTTCCCTAAGCATGTCACAGGCATGTTTCCTGAGTTGTTGCCAATGGGATTGTGTCTGCTTTGGCTTCACTTGAGGGCTGGGTCCACGGTACCAAGGGCCCTATTCAAGTTACCTCGCTTGGATTTGTTAAGAATATCAAAGTTAATAATTTGCAGATGTTTAACAAAGACTTGCCCTACTTTGTGTCTCTATGGCCATCAATGACTACAACAGCAGTTTTGTAATGCAATCAGTCTAGTGTCCGTCCAATAACTCATAATTGCCTTAAATATAGAGCTCCAGGTTAGGTAAACAATTATAATGTAGCACTAAAAGACTGAGGGAAAAAAAAGACACACACACACACAAACATTTTAAGTACTACAGTCCTGTAACACATATTATCAGACAGAAATTGTATTATGAATTCCATGGACTTTCCTGCAGTGCTGATTTTACCACTAGCTACAATTGTTATAATCACAACCTGCTTGTAAGGATATTTATAAATGAGAAACTGCCAGGATTATTCACCAAAGTGAATTTCAAATTTAAATTCAAAGTTGCCGAACTCGAAGCACAGATGACTATTTCCAGTTTGGCTATTATGACCTTAACTTTGAAATTCACTTTAAATTCTCATTTCAGTAAATAACCCTTTGTGTTTACATGTAAATAGAAGTTCATTATTAAAGGACCACTATAGTGCCAGTTTTCCTGGCACTATAGTGCCCTGAGGGTGCCCCCACCCTCAGGGACCCCCTCCCACCTGACTGGATGGAGAGGAAGGGGTTAAACTTACCTCTTTCTCCAGTGCCGGGCGGGGAGCTCTCCGCCTCCTCTCCTCCTCCTCGGCTGAATGCGCTTGCGCGGCAGGAGCTGCGCGCACATTCAGCCAGTCCATAGGAAAGCAATCACAATGCTTTCCTATGGATGCTGGCGTCTTCTCACTGTGAAAATCACAGTGAAAAGCACGGAAGCCCTCTAGCGGCTGTCAATGAGACAGCCACTAGAGGCTGGATTAACCCATTTATAAACATAGCAGTTTCTCTGAAACTGCTATGTTTATTAAAAAAAAAAACGTTAACCCTAGAAGGACCTGGCACCCAGACCACCTCATTAAGCTGAAGTGGTCTGGGTGCCTATAGTGGTCCTTTAACATGTTGTGGTACTGTACATTTACATGTAGAAGCATATAATATTAGTTTGTCTCAATAATAATATTTGTTTAAGTACTTATGAAAGTTTTGTTCTCTATTGTAAACAGATTATTCTAATTGAAAACAAAGAAGAATCACTCTTACGTGCAAAAGAAAGAAGTGATGATCTTAGATTACCCAATATATGGTTTGTTCAAGCTAATCTGGACTATTTCATTGGAAAGTTTAACATTGGGGTAAGTGATGGAACAGAAACTGATTTTTTGCAAATTTGCAGGATTCATTTTTTAATTTGTGGGGATCTTCCAAAAACATTGGTTGAAACATGAAACTGAGAGTTCAAATCTCAGGCAGAACCAGTACATATATGTTGCGGTCTCCCCAGGTTTAGTGGGAGTTACATTCTCGAGCAGTACCTGTAATTGTTTTGATGACAATATCTGAAATAGCTACCGCTCAAGACCTGTTTTAATCTTTTAAATTTAAAATACTGTGACGTACTCACTTCTCAGATCACATGAGTTTCACATACAAACATTGGAAGGCAATACAATGCAATTTGTTTCAGTTTAATTTAAAGGACCACTATAGTGCCAGGAAAACATACTCGTTTTCCTGGCTCTATACGGTCTCTAGATCCCCCCCACCCTCAGGTTCTAGGGGGTGGAAGGGGTGAAATTTACCTCTTTTTCCAGCGCCGGGCGGGGGACTCTCCTTCTCATCGTCATCGGCTGAATGCGCATGCGCGGCACGAGCTGCGTGCGCATTCAGCCAGTCCATAGGAAAGCATTCTCAATACTTTCCTATGGACGCAGGCATCTTCTCACTGTGAAAATCACAGTGAGAAGCGCGGAAGCGCATCTAGCGGGTGTCAATGAGACAGCCACTAGAGGCTGGATTAACCCTATTATAAACATAGCAGTTTCTCTATGTTTATAGAAGAAAGGGTTAATCCTAGCTGGACCTGGCACCCAGACCACTTCATTAAGCTGAAATGGTCTGGGTGCCTATAGTGGTCCTTTAAAGGGAAACTAGTGCCAGAAAAACAAAGTTGTTTGCCTGCCACTATAGCTCCCTATAGTGCCTCCCTTGAGGCTGGCTTGGGTCTGCCTCCGCTTCTCCCCTGCCGACATCAGCCGGCGGGGGTGACCAAATCCGTGGCAATGGGCACGCTTGCATTAGGATTTCTCTGTAGGTAGGCATTATACAATGCTTTCCTATGGAGATTTGGGTGAGGCTGGAAGTTTTCATGCATAGCGTGAGGACGTCCAGCGCGAGTTACCGGAAGTCCCTCTAATGGTTGTCTGGTTGTCACTTGAGGTGGAGTTAGCCCATAAAGGTACTTATTGCAGGTAATTAATAACTGCAATAATTACCTTTACAGGGTTATGGGACCTGTAAATATGTACCCAAACCACTTCAATGAACTGAAGTGGCCTGGGTACCTATTGTGTCTCTTTAACTGGAAAGTTACCAGGGCTGCCATCAGTACTTTTAGGGTTCCTTACAAAAAAAAATCACAGACTAGGCCCTCCATCAACACTCTCTCACACATACACATGGACTCACAGACACACCAACATAGACTGTGAAAGACACACAAAGATACATATTGCCATACACATACAGATGCACTCTCATAGATACACACTCTACATATGCCAGACACACACATGCAAATAAACACATCATGTGTGAGCCAAGGTGTAATGGCACGTGGGTTCATTTATTTTGTTCCCTTGGCTACACACTTACTTGGGTTGTGCAATATCCAACAGTAAGATATGTGTGGTATTGGGTGTATGAGAGTGTATAGGTGGATGCATATTACTGATATTGGGGGTGTGTATGACGTAGCGAGTGGAAATATGGTAGTATGTGTGTGATTTGTGTATGTGTCACATCATGGCGTAGACAAAGGTTAGTGCTGTGAATACCTACCAGGATGCTGGTTCTACATTGTGTTGGCATCCCTCATGGTGGTCGGCACTGTGCAGAATGAGAACGCTCATGTCAATCCTCTCCTGCATACTCAGCCACTCTAGGATTCAGCTGGGACCCCAGAGTTGGAGGAGGTGGGGCAGGATGGTTAGGAGGATGGTCTGAGTGACTTGAGTGTGTCGCTTTTGCCCATAGAGGCGGGGCCACATTTAGAAAGGGAGTTGTCACTCGCCCTAGTCGATGTTATTTGAGCAACTATGTGTTAACTTGACTGCTTTAGTGATTAGTTATTTCCCATGTTCAGACTCTTCCTTGGCCGTGAACTTTTTTCCTGCCTGTCCTTGCTTTTTCTCGATTTTCCTATCTGTTTTGACATTTTTGGAATAAAAAAGAACAACCTTTCTTTAAAGTGACAGGGCCCATTTTGCAGTCTCCTGTCTCATGAACCCATTAACCCCAAGCCATGACAGTATTTTACTAGTGTTGGGTATATTGCTGGTGATTGATATATGAGGGGAATAAGTAGCTATATGGTAGAGAGTAAGTGCCTAGGGGTAGGTGTGTGACAGAGCTGGTAGGTGTAAATTTCTGGTTGTAGATGTGTGTATATGTGACATGGAATAGAGTACATATTACTTGTGGTGTGTGTCGGGGATTGAAATGTGTCTATTGTTGGTGGTAGGTATGTGATAAGGAATTCTAATCAGTAGCAACTGTTCTTTAATGTGCAGTTTTATTAATATTATTATTATTTTTCTATTTTGTTTAAGAAGTTCCAACATTTTCTCCTGAACTTTACAGTGTGTAAACTACATAAACAAGTGATTACGACAAAGCAAGTTTAGCATATAGAAACAAGACGTGGCCAGGGTCATACTCTAAAAGAGGTCAGAAATATAAACTCACAAAAGTGTAAAAGTGCACTGCAACCAGAAAGGAAGATTGATTGCTAAGCGTACTAAAAATATACAATTGTTATTCAGTATTATGGGAGTTAAAAAGAAAAAAGTAAACGGTCAGGAAAAATAGTTCAGTTACTATCATTTGTTTGATATAAATCACTCTTATGACTAACTAGTAAAATAGTTTGGGGAATACCAGGTAAAAGACTGATGTATATCTCTACCACATGGAAAAAAAAAACAGATTTACAGACTATAACTTAAATATACCAAAGCTCTACACCTCTGAAATATGTAATTTTAAAGGGGTGCTCTGATAGAATGTACCATTTTAAAGGAGTACCATTTTAAACAGACACAGTGATAGAATGTGTCATTTTTAATGGCTGCATTGATGGAAAGTGCAATTTAAATAGGGTACATTGATACATTGTGCCATTTTAGTACAGGGATATAATGTTCAATATAATTATCTATTGAAAAGGGGTATACAGATAGAATGTTCAATTTAAAAGGGTTTCAGTGATGCATATAATTCTAAACTTCATTTATATGATTGACACTGGCTTTAATATCATGATGGCTCTTATCCGGCAGTAGACCTTATTTAAGTGAACCACTCACCCTTTTGTAAGAATTTGCAATGTGTTATAATCCAGCAACAGATGGAAAGCTATTGGAATGCATAGCAGAGGCTGAGTATGTATAGGATTAAAACGGACTGTTTTATATTGGGAGCAATGTGATCTGTGTGTGTCAAGCAGAAGGTGATTGTTTTTCATAATTAGCTGCCTTTAATCTACAGTTGGAGGACAATCTGTTGTATATCAGCATGGGTAAGAAAAAGATGCATGTAATTATTACACTTACCATAGGGTTTGTAAGGTTTACTGGTGGGCTAGAACATCTGCCATGCTATGTATGAACATATGCTTGTTGTAAGTACATGTCACATACCAAGTTAAATGTCTTTACTTATCTGAGAATTGCTTAGAGGGTGATGCTTGTTGCTAGTTATTATTTTAGACCTTTTTGCACTGGAGGATATTTTTTCCAAGTCAAGTAGCCATTCAATGAATCAATAGCTTTGCCTGCAAAGTCTACAACTGGTCCCCCTAATGCATACCTGCCAAGTGTCCCTATTTAGGAGGTACAGTCCAATTCTGTTTGCAAATTCCTATATCCCTCTTTTATGGGAGCTCCAAATTATTGGTGTGTTGGAGTGTGTAAAGCTCCACAGCAATAATGGCCACAGTAATGTGTTTTTAAACTACAATAAATGTGTTTAGAAATCAGTCTGTGTAAATACGAGCTATTATTCTTGTCCTAAATTACATTTTAGTTGCTATTAGCAAGTAACACAAATTTCTCAGAACAACCCACCCTTCGCAACACCCAGACTCATACCCCTAAAATTAAAGTGTCCGTTTAAGAGGTATACCCTAATAAGTGATACATTGATAATGTGGTCTTTGCTAAGATTTAGCCTCTTGAATCTGTACGCAGTACCATTTCTATCTATCAGACTTGCCTTCTTCATTCATGTGTATCATGTAAATTAATGGCCTTGAAGTCATAATTTGCTGTGATTCTATCGCTGTTTACCTAAGGATGCAAAATTCTTCAAGTGAATGTGTGAATGAAATACCAAAAACGTGTTTTACGATGTGAATGAGAAGTATACATGTTTGCATACATGTCGTTTCTAAATAATTTAAGTTCCTACTTAATGTATTAAAGAGTGACTAAACACTATAGATATTCCTTTAGATTTGTTCAGCTGACCCTGTGTACAAGCACATGTCACTGAAGAATTCTCATTTTTTTTGAAGCACAACTTGGGTAAACATGGTACCAGTTGAACAAGTCGCATAAAGTTAGAAGAATGCTGACCTGTAATATGTTTTAACCCAGTGATGAAAGCAAGCTGTCAATGTCTACACTCCCACAATATACGTATAATTAATGCAAGGGTGGATTCCAGACACTAGTTCAGATTGAGCCTTAGACTGGTCCTTTAAAAAAAATAAAAAAAAAATAAACAAGTTAGAGCTGCAGAACGTTCGTTTACGTAATGGTAACTAACTGTATGGCAACGGTATGTGCAAATCAGTTGGACTGGTGAAAACATAAAATAAAGTACTTTTTACAAAATTTATATTTAAGACCGTTTTAAAACCTTTTTGTTGAGAATGTATATGCCAATCCCAGAAGTCATTTTATTTTTCCTGGTAAAATATTTTATAAATAAATAAATGATGATGCACAGGTAAGATCATTACATATCCTCTGGATGATTCATTAGGTGTGTTTAGCAGGTCCCATAGCTATGACACAATGTATGTGTGTATGTATTAAAAATGGGTTAAAAACCATGTTTTAATTTACCTGATACATGGTTCATGCTCCTTCTCCCGCAAGGTCACGGCGATCAAGGAACATGCAGGGCAGCAACGGCTGCATGCACATTAGGGCTTCCCCGTAGGAAAGCATCGAATCACTGCTTTACTCTGTGGTTTTTGAAGGTGCTGAGCATCCTCATGCATAGGAGTTAAACTCTGATAGGCAGCCACTACAGGCAGTCTTGACATGTAAAACCTATTTCAGAAGTAAGGGAACAGGCATAATGCACCAGACCATTTCAATGAGATTAAGTTTTCTGGGTCCCTTTAAGTGTAACTATTCCGAAATTGCGCTGGGCGTCCTCATGCACAGGATGAGGACGTCCAGTGTCGTTTCATGGAGTTAAACTCTGATAGGTAGCCATTAAAGTCCGTCTTAACATGTAAAACTGGTATTTGCAGGATTAAGGGAACAGGCATAATGCACCAGACCATTTCAATGAGATGAAGTGTTCTATGTAACTATCCCGAAATTGTTATCATTATATAATCAATCTCTTTTTTAGGTAGCCTTGCATGCATGTGGAGTGGCAACTGACATGGTGATTGAGCATTGCCTCAAAGCTAAAGCCGCATTCGTCATCTGCCCATGCTGTTACGGCTTTATACAAAACACCATCAAGACCACGTTTCCTCGAAGGTAAAGCAAATCACCAGCTTCTATTTGAATGCACAAGTGCTTGGCATCATTTATTTATTTAGTTTTATTCATTCCAATAGTATCCGAAGATTTATTGTTCACGTCTGTGTTGCTGGTCATGGGTTTCAAACAGATGAGCATATTTAAAACTGAGTCATGGTTAGAACATGACACGTGCTCACTAATTCTGCCAAGCATTATCTGTTTTAATGCATTTTTTATGGCAATCATACAAAAAGGCTTCTGAATGAAAGCTACTTGGGAATTTTTAAGGTATCTTAATAATAATAATACCAGATATCCCAAGTCTCCCGGTAGGTCTGGGAGACTCCTGCATGTTTTATGCGGCACCCTGACACCTGCACACCATTATTATTATTACTGGCATTTATAAAGCGCCAGCAAATTCTGCAGCGCTGTACAAATGGGAAAAAGACAAACACAATAATAACAGACCGATACAACAGGTAGAGGACCCTGCCTGTGACCATGTGTAATATCATGGAAATTATACACAATCTAACATACAATTAATGTGTGTCAGATTGTATGTTTGATTTCCAGGATATTACACATTTTAAAATGCCCCCAATAACTTCCCCCTTAGTGAATACTCAATTGGTGTTATTTGTGAGCAGTGACCCTGTTGGGTGCCTGGCCCTTTAAGAGCCTGACCAGACCCCTGCACTTTCTGCCAGCTGGGAGGAAGACCACTACCTCCCTGTTAAAGAGACAGCCGTGGGGGAGGGAGGCGGAGTCAGCAGCAGCTACATGCTCACTCTCATCAGCCTTAACCCAGACCCCAAAGCGTAAGCTTACATGTGGCTGCAATGTTTCAGATTGTGTGTGTATGTGTCAGTGTGTGTTGGTGCCAGTGTGTGTATCTTTGTGTATGTGTCAGTGTGGGCATCTGTGTGTATTTGCCAGTGTATGTATGTGTATGTGCCAGTGTGGGCATCTGGGAATCGGTGTGTGTGTGTATGTGTGTGCATCTGTGTATCTGTGTGTAATTGCCAGTGTGTGTATTTGTGTGTATGTGCCAGTGTGGGCATCTGTGTTTGGATGTATGTATCGGTGTGTGTGTGTGTGTGTGTGTGTTACGGAGTGCGTGTGTGTGTATTTGTGTGTATGTGCCAGTGCGCATATCTGCGTGTCAAGTTGTGTATATGCCAGTGTGTAATAGCTGTAATATGTTGTGTGTGTGTGTGTTTGTGTGGGGCCCAGCATAGAGGGGGGGGAGGATTGTATGAGGAGATCTGCATGGGGGGGGTGCAGCCACCTCCCTGAAATGAGCTTTTGCAAGTTGTGATGTCTGTAATACGTTTTACTGTACCTGCCACCAACTGTGTAATGCATCTGTGTATGTGCCAGTGTGGGCATCTGGGAATCTGTGTGTGTGTGTATGTGCCTGTGTGGACATCTGTGTGTATGTGCCAGTGTGCGTATTTGTGTGTGTGCCAGTGTGGGCGTCTGTGTATCTGTGTGTATGTGCCATTGTGGGCATCTTAGTGTATGTGCCAGTGTATATCTGTGTGTGCCAGTTTGGGCATCTGTAAGTATGTGCCAGTGTGTTTATTTGTATGTATGTGCCAGTGTGGACATCTGTGTTTGGATGTATGTCTCAGTGCCAGTGTGTTACACTGAGTGTGTTAATGTGCCAGTGTGGGTATCTGTGTGTATGTGCCAGTGCACATATATGTGTCAAGTTGTGTATATGCCAGTGTGTGTGTATCTGTGTGTCAAGGTGTGTGCATGTGTCTGTGTGTAATAGTTGTAATATGTTGTGTGTGTGGGGCTCTGCATGGAGGGGGGAATTGTATGAGGGGTTGCGCATGGGGGGTGCAGCTACCTCCCTGAAATGAGCTTTTGAAAGTTGTGATGTCTGTAATACGTTTTACTGTACCTGCCACTAACCATGTAATGAAATTAAGAACATGGCAATCCCCTTTTATTTGCCATTACTGGTGTATTCACTGTGAAAAGTATTACAAAGACGAGCTGACAAGGGTAGGCTAGCAGCAGACTGGCAAAGCATTATGGGAAGTACAGTTCACAAATATCTGCAGTGGCAAAGTAAGCTGTCCTTATTCTGTATTTGTGACCTTTTAATATTGCTTCACTTCCAAGGTGTATATATAGCACAATAAACATCTGACTTGTTTCCTTTTTTCCCCAGTAAACAGTTCCAGGAGGTCCTATCATACAAGGTATATTTTCTTATTTCTTTACTTATGTTTGCTTTGGGACTTCAAACAATGCAGTGAAGCCAGTGTATTAACTTCTCATTCTAAACACTGTAATAACGATATCTGGAAGGGTTTTACAATTTCCAAAGGAAACATTAGTATAGTTTTTGTAAAAACATACAACGGAGAGGAAAGTTATCTTGACCCTTTTCCAGATCTCTTTACTTGATGCTGATTTAGATACTAGTGTACTTCATCGGCTTATTTCTGGGGCTTTAAGCCCCTTTGGAAAATTATTTTATATTTAAAAAAAAAAAAAAAAAATGTAAACTTAACTCAGTGGTGAAAATTCATGCATGTAATCAACCAAACATAAATCAACACAGTAAAAGAGGAGACTGTATTTAAAAGAAGAAAAACTACCACAACAAGAGGACATAGTCTTAAATTAGAGGGGCAAAGGTTTAAAATAATATCAGGAAGTATTACTTTACTGAGAGGGTAGTGGATGCATGGAATATCCTTCTCGCTGAAGTGGTAGAGGTGAACACCGTGAATGAGTTTAAGCATGTGTGGGATAGGCATAAGGCTATTCTAGCTATAAGATAAGGCCAGGGACTAATGAAAGTATTTAGAAAATTGGGCAGACTAGATGTGCCAAATGGTTCTTATCTGCCGTCACATTCTATGTTTCTAAGTATAAGTACCATTGTACTCAATGATCCTACCAAGCATTTTATTCTTTTGAAAAAATACATACATACCCAATCTTTATTTATATATACTATTTATATAATATTTATACTTTTATATACTTCATATTCCCAGTCATGTAGAAAATGGCCTTTAATAGACATAATTTCTCACATTATTAAATGCTCAAATTAGTCTTTTACCAAATAAGAGGCCCTTTTAATCCTTTTAAGCAGTGTGGGAGGTTTCATTTCACTACAGGTCCATGACCTTCTGGCTAATTAATTCTGATGCAAATAACTCTTTTGTCAGCTTAATCCCATTCACTTGTTGTCCTTATAAGTCACTAGGTCATATTCTCACAATTAATATTCTCATATGACTATCCGTATATGTCTTTAATGTCACCTGCTTCCCACCTTACTTGATTGTAAAATATGTTATCTGTGCTCAAGTGCTTGGCTTTCTTAACACTTTAGAGTTACAATGCAAAACTCTCAACATTCTCTCAGAATTTTCCTGTTGGCGTGTTAAGTTCTTATATAGAAAGGACACATTATAACTGTAGCACTCCTCAGATGCATATAAACATAAAATGACACTAAACATTTGTTTGAACCTTATTTTCTGTAATAAAAGATAAGTTTAAATATTGTTGTCTTACCTACTTATTGTGTGGACTGTCTCACAAAAGTGCTACATATTTAGATCACTTTCTATGTCACAGTACTTATTGTGCTGCACAAAAAGTTTAATATGTGAAAATTAAAGGGTTCACTAAGCTGCATAACCATTACAGTTTATTGTAGTGGTTATGGTGCCACGCCCCCTTTTTTGTCAAACTATTTTGTCGTGTTTTTTTTACCAACACCTTGAGGTTATTCCCAGCCCTCGTAACCCACTCTCTTATTACATTTCTGTATTATCAAGTGTAACTCTGTCAAACTTGGACCCATAGACCTATTGCACCGTAAACACTACAATGAGCTGAAGGGATCTTTGTGCATAGAGTGCCCCATTGTGTTTTTTTCTGAATAAATGAATAAAGCCCACTTAGTCATTTTTACCAATACCATACAAGCACAAATTCAGAAGTAAGAAAAGAGTGATGCGCATGGCTACATTAGTTGATATTTTACCTCAGCAGTTCATTCCTGGCAGTCGACTTCTTGTAATTTCCCCTTCTTTTTGCTGAGACAATCTAAAAATATTTGTTTGACAAATGCTAAGAGTAAAAGTACAATTTGTAACTGCTGCCAAGCTTTCGTCATTTCAATTTCATGACCATTGAAGTGAGACTACTTTTTATTTGAAGAGTTTAGACAACTCACATTCCTCTTTTATTCCAGTAAGTGCATAATGTTCGCTGCTCAGCAGCCATTTATAAATAAGAGAGGAGCCAGTGTTTGTACAAACTGAAGGAGAAGGAATGTCTTGAGTCAGGGTCTGTGGTGCAGGTAAAGGTCTTTGGCACATTTAATGGGCCTATTTATGGACTTATCCAGGATAATTGGCAGAAGGCCCAGCTTTCATTGTAGTAGCCAGACTGCATCTCCTTGGCTGGCCAAGTCGAGTTAGTCTGCTTGCCCATTAATTATTTAAGCTAAATCCTACTTTGATGGACTTAAACAGTTTGAAGAGGTTTTTTTCCCTTTATTTATTTCCTTTCTAAAAGCCAATTTGCAGATTTTACAGTGAATCAAAAAAAAAAAAAGATGTATTCACTTTGCAAATCTTTTCTTAATTAAGTTAAAGCACTTAATTTGAGCTTTAACTAACCTTTTTTCTTGTCAGATAGTGTGGCACTAGTCTGATGCATGCAAGTTTCAAGCGGGACTAGTGATTTACTGAAGAAATTTACTGTCAAATGTCAAGTAAAATATATAACTAACAATTATTCTTTTTTGTTTTTCCATGTATAAAATCTTGGTGGACTATTGCCTTTTTAATTTGTTATGGGTCTGTGGGTGTATAATGTATGAATACATATGTCCTTGTAAAAGTAATCTCTTGCAAATGGCAAGTGCAATGTGGCCAATGATTTAAGCAGTATTGAGAATTTGAGTGGGACAGGGGGGACTGACAACTCACAGGGCCTTCGGGCAATAGAGGATCAATTATGTGTACGCTGCCCAGCACGCATAATGGCTGTGTGAGAGGGCCTCCGAACAGGGCCAGATTTACAATTAAGGGGTCAATCCAACCAAAAACAATGTTTTAATGCAACACTGTTTTTAAATGAAGTAACCTTTACTGGCATTAAAATAAAGAAATTACACGATTGCTCTGTGTTTGTTAGTGACATCAAAAGTAGCGTCCCCCACCTGTGCAACCATACTAGAACATAAAAGTAGCCTCCAAACACATGTGTTTGTAGACTACTTGTGGGGTTGAGGGATGCTGCTTGTGATGGTGTGTTCCTGTATGTCAATGTGCTGAGTTAGAATGAATCTGTCTTGTTTTAACTATTGTACTGGGTTGCAGAATATGTTGGCAGGGCCGGTGCAAGGATTCTTGCCGCCCTAGGCAAAAACATTTTTGCCGCCCCTCCCCCCCCCAATATGTCCTGCCCTCCGTACCCCGCCCATATGCTCTGCCATATGGGCCAACGCCAGTCTTCACAAAGTGTCTTTTATCTGAAAAGACAGAGTGTTTACATTAAAAAGCCTACAGGCACAGGCTTTAGACACCAGAACCAGTACATTATGCTGTAGTGCTTCTGGTGACTATAGTATCCATTTAATGTGAGGTAAATTAGAGATTAGTGCCACTAATAATATATTGGATTGCCTACTTACCACCAGATGAGGATGGTGATGGGCTCAGTCTAGCTCCACAGGTCTGCTGTAGAAGAGGCTCTCTGGAGACTGGTTTTAACATTGCTCACAACAATTAACGAACAGGAAGCAGCTCCATATTTTAGGGCCCCTTACACAGCTCAAGGTCTCGGCCCCCAGGGCTTGACCGTGAGTATGCTTACAATGCCCACCCATAAATCCACCTACATGGCCCACCCGTGAGTTCTCTCACAGGGAGTGGAGTGTATGTGTGTAGGGGATGGTTTATGTGTTATTGCAGAGGATGCAATGTGTGTGTGTTCTTATAGAATGTAGTGTATAGGGATACCAATTTCTGGAAGGGATGTAGTGTGTTTATAGGGGATGCAGTGTGTGTTTGCGTGTAAGGAATGCATTGTATGTTTCTGTGTGTGTGTGTGTGTAAGGGGTGCAAGGTGTGTTTCTGTGTATTTAATTGAATGCAGTGTGTCTGTAAGGGGTGCATTGATTGTGTAAGAGATGCATTTTGTTTCTGTGTGTAAGAGAATGAGTGTTTGTGTGAACGTAAGGGATGCATTGTGTGTTTCGGGTGTGTCTGTGTGTGAGTAGGAATGCATTGTATGTTTCTGTGTGTGTGTGGGGGGGGATGCATTGTGTATGTGTGTAGTGTAAAAGAGAAGGTTTGTGGGGTAGGATAGGGACTGAGAGGGGAGCAACTCTTTATTTTTTTCATAGTGCTCACCCTCCTGTCAATTATTGATTTCCCTTTCCCTCCTGTCCCTCCGTGTTCTCCCCTTCTGTCCCTTAGTGCTCTCCCTTGGCCCCCTGTAATCCCTCCTTGGTGGTCTTCTCACTCCCCCCTCTCCCCCTTAGTGGTCCTCCATCCCTCCCCTTAGTGGTCCTCCCTCTCCCAAACCCCTTAGTAGCCATTCCCCTCCTCCCCCCCCTCCACCCCCTTAGTGGTAATCTCCTCCCCTCAGTGGTCATTATCCTCTTTCTCCACCCCCCCTTTAGTGGTCCTTACCCTCCTCCCCTCTCCTTAGTGGTCCTCCCTACTTACCCCCCTTTGTTGGTCCTCCCTCTCCCAAACCCCTTAGTGGACCTCCCCCCTCCTCCCTCAGTGGCCCTTACTCCCCACCCCCTCTCCCCCTGTGTTCCTTCACCCCCCTTCCCCAGTGGTTCTTACTCCCCCCCCTCCCCCAGTGGTCCTTCCTCCCCTTCCCTCCCCCACTCCATTGTGGTCCCTCCCTCCCCCAGTGGTCCTTACTCCCCCCTCCCTCCCCCAGTGGTCCTTACTCCCCAGTGGTCCTTTTTCCCCCATCCCCAGTGGCCTCCCCCTCATCTCCCAGTGGTCCTTCCCCCCTCATCCCCAGTGGTACTTCCCCTCTCCCCCAGTGGGTGGTCCTTCCCCTCATCCCCCAGTGGTCCTTCCCCCCCTCATCCCCAGTGGTCCTTCCCCCTCATCCCCAGTGGTTCCTTCCCCTCATCCCCTGGTCCTTCCCCTCATCCCCCAGTGGTCCTTCCCCTCATCCCCAGTGGTTTTCCCCTCCTCCCAAAGTGGTCCTTCCCCCCCTCCCTCCCCAGTGGTCCTTCCCCAGTGGTCCTTCCCCCCCCTCCTTCCCCAGTGGTCCTTTCCTCCCTCCCAGTGGTCCTTCCCCCCCTCCCCAGTGGTCCTTTCCTCCCAGTGGTCCTTTCACCCCTCCCAGTGGTCCTTCTACCCCTCCCACTGTGGTCCTTACCCCCCCTCCCCTCCTCGTCCTTACCCTCCTCTTCCCTCCTGTCTATGTAGCGTGGCCGGGCGGTGCGGAACAGGAACCTCTGTTTCCTGTACCCGGCCGCCGGCAGTCTGAAGGGAAGTGCTCACTTAGTGAGCACTTCCTGTCAGTCCGACGGCGGCCGGGTACAGGAAACAGAGGTTCCTGTCCCACGTTCCGCACCGCCCGGCCACGCTACATTGAGAGACCAGAAGGAGGGAGCACTCAAATCCGGCCTGCTAAAGCGCTCAGGCGGCGCAGCATGACGAGCTGCCAGGCGCAGGGATCCGGTGCCCCCTGCTAAGGTGTGCCCTAGGCGGCTGCCTAGGTCGCCTTACAGGTAGCGCCGGCACTGTATGTTGGTGCTATATGAGTTATTGTAATAATTATGATTGTTTGAGTAAGGAGGCTCTATGCAGTATTGTAATGGTGGGGCTGCAGCTTGTGATGTGTGTGTAGGGAGGCTACATGTGGTATTACATGTGTGGGGATGCTGCTTGGCGGATTGTGTGCATACAGTCCGGCTCCTTGTGTGTTTGCGTGTGGGGATGGGACTGTTTGCGGTGTAGTATGTGAGTGGAGTTAGAATTAATAATTTGGCTTGTGTTACAGAGTGTGTGTGGTTTGGGACTGGTGTATGTTTGTGGGAATGCGACTGTAATAGGCGTCTGGAACACACTGGAGCTGTAGTGTGTGTGTTTGGGGACTGCAGTATGTGTGTATGGATAGTGACTGTATGCAAGGCGTTTGGCCTGTAGAAAGTGCAGGAGGGCATAGGAACTGTAGTAGGAGCATGGGGGGATAGTGGCTAGATGGGTAAAGGAGGGCATAATGGCTGTTGTGGGTGAAGGGGGGACTAGGGGATGGATAAGTAAAGGAGGGCGTAGGGGCTGTGGTGGGTGAAGGGAGGCAGAGGTGCTGGGATGGGTAAAGAGTAAAGGATGGGGAAATGAGCTAAAAAAAATATTTACATACCTGTTAATTCTGCCATTCCTGAATTTCAGCAGACTCTGCAGGAGAGGAGGGGGCAGGGAGTGATGTAACTTCCTGGCCCCGCCTCTTCCCCGCTCACTTCTCACTAGTAGGGAGGAGACCTGGCAAGAAGAGTAACATCACTGTCAGCCTGGTTTCTCTGAGAAGGAGGGGGACATTAAGTGTGAAATGATGGCTTTCTGGCTGGGGAGATCTCTGATGTGATCTCCCCAGCCAGAGCATGGCTGTGCATCTGGCCGGACCCCTTACTGCCTCGGGCCCTCAGTCCATGACCGATCTGCCCGTGTGGTCAGTCCGCCCCTGGAGTGGGATTAACAACTAGTATAGACTTCAGATATGCTCTTCAGCTGAGTAAACCAATTCATCATTACCAATAAAGGGATAGAAAGAACTGGATGGAGCAAGGTTTATTAAACTATGTAATATCGTACAACTTACTGCTGACATTTAACTGAGCGGCTGATTAGCTTAGTTTTTGTTTAGTATAGTCCTTCATATTATTTTCCATAACTGACAATGAAATCATTAGTTCCTAGATCCATAGGCGATAAGGGGAGTACTACCTCCTAATAATAACTGATCAACTATTACTGCCTGTTTGTGATATGGTTAGCAGAAGTCACAACTTGTAATTGTCTAATAAATACAGATATTCAAAACTAGCTGCTAAAATATGCCTGTTGCTAGGAACAGGGTCCTTTGAGTCATTTTACTGAACTTAAATGGACTTTCAAAGCACAAACATCATTTCATCTTAGTGAGTGATATTAGGGTATAAATGGTCCCCTGCAACCTTGCAGAGAAAAAAAGTGCCTTTTGTGAGAAACTGCACTTTTTACATTTGACCTTTTCCGCAAGTGTCTAGTTTCATACTAGTGACTTACGGTAGTAAGACAATCACTATACTAATTATTGAATATATTTGGCTTCTTTAGTATGCAAAGTATGCAGTGTCAATGCTTCATTAGGAGAAGCATTTGGTTAGACACAAGTCATTAATCTTGACATTACTGTGGGTGGATCTGGCTGTAGTGAGGCATCTATGCCAGTGCTGAATATGGTGATGTTAAAAAAGGTTGTTTATTTTTAGAGGACCAAGTTTTGCCTTTGGTCTTTAGAACAATCATGTAGCTGAAAAGGTGACACAGGTTAGGTGCCTCACGAGTAGCCTCCTCCCCAGATACAAACCTTGAAGTCTTCCTTTGACAGTATATTATATATTGTCAGTTTAGGAGAATTGATGACTTCACAACTACCTCCCAGCACCAAACATGGTTAAAACAATGACTTTTGAGATTTATAGTTGAAGGTTCTTAATCGCGTTGGGCACAATGTGCAGCTGCACACACCTAATGCATAGTTTCTAGCTGTTCAAGGTACCATTAAATGGTTTATTCAATTCTGTCTACTATGCTGAGTGTGGCATGAAAGCTAACAAGGATTGATATTGAGTCACATTCAGATCCAAGAACAAACAGGCAGGATTAAGGGGCCATGAACTAATCCCTTATTTTTGTTTTTGTGTGAGTGATCAGAGAAGTGAATCAGGACAGATTCTCTGTGCAAAATTTTACCAACACTGGGAAACAGAAATTGTAACTTGAAAATTGGCAAATTGGAATATAAACTCTTGAGAAACAATAATTATGTGCATATTTTTATAGTGTATTTTTGAAATGTTTTATATTCTAAATGTGAGCAGAGTAGATGATCTATAGAATGTCAGTTTACCATACATAAACAGTTGCATAATTTACAATGTTTTACCAATATAATATTCAGTTTACTAAAACCTTACCTTTTTGCTTTGGCTTGTAATTTGCTTTTGTTTTTTCCTTTTTTTGTTTTTGCTTTTGGGGGATGAGGGGGGTGTTATGTACACCAGCAATTTACTAACTGTTATAACTGTGCTTTAGCCGCAATGAGTATATGATTCTGACCTGTACATGAGAGATCCTTAGGAAACAATGGAAACTGCAAAGCCATTTGCAATCCACAAATAATATTGGTTTGATGAGTGGTGCCTACCCCGGCACTATATTTTAAAGAGCCAGCACGTTCCCAGCTCTCTGCTCCGTAAAAGGGGTTAACCCGGTCATTCTCCTGGTGCTGATTATTTCACAGCAGGAGAGATTAACCCCTTCTTAGACCAAGGTTCAGGAGATGGCCCTGTCTTCTGACACTGATTATATTTTTAGCCCTTCATGGACTGAGGGCTAAGAGATATTTTTTAATCTATGTGAGGGCATTCTGTAAGTGCATATTTAACATTTATTAAAAATGCAAATTTGACCAAGATCTGACTTCTCTACATCATGATCACGTTTACAGGGTTTTCAAAACTTTAAAATTTTAAAGTTAGCAATGTTTTTTTCACTTCTTTGTATAGTTTTGTATGTTGTTGAGAGTGTGTAAGTAATAAAGACAGTACCCAAAATGAGTCATGTATTTTGGAAAGTATTTTACATTTTAAGATATATTGCCATTTATTCTAAATATGACCGTTAAAGATTTTGCATATCTTTTCATTTGCATATTTTCTGTTTAAGGAGCATATGATCCTGTGTAGATTTGCAGACCAGACAGATGCCCAGCTTCCACAGGAACGAAGAGCAATAGGTACAATTGAATAGTGTTCCAAATTAGTTTGCCCTCTCAGTAAATCTACAAGATCTGTGTGTGCATCAGTGTCCGGCAGCAAATTTGATAGAATAAATGTATTTGCCGAAGTTTATAAACATTATGGTTTGTTTGTTTTTTGTCTAGAGGGGTATGCCAAACAAACTAATTGCAAAACATTAGTGTCTCTTTCATTCAGTAATAGGTTTCAGTTCTACAGCTCCCCTGACCCCTCATTGGTAGCTGTTTGGAGAAGCTTACTTGAGAGCATCTAAACATGTCAAAAAAATTGGGGTGATTTTAATCTGCCCTGTTTCAGCAGGTTTTGCACAGGTCTAGTGTCCTTTAAGAAAGAATTTCAGGAATTTCCATTACAGCAGATGCATGTTATTGGCATCTCGATTCAAGCCATCATTGGCTTACAGCACCATGGGGTGGAGTTACAGTGCCCACAGAAGAGAGAGGTAAGAAGCCATCTTGGAAGCAGCACAGGGAAAGTACAGAAAGTATAAAGATTTGGCCCCTGCCAAATGTAAGTGTAGCCAGGAAAGCCCAGGTGAGACAAGGGTAGGGGGATAGTTCTTACACAGAGCATTGTAGTGCCTATCTATATTAGTTTTAATAGCTCATGCGCAACTTACTCACCATCTTCTCATACGTGCCCAGTCACTGCAGCTGAGACCTGAGACACTCATGCTATGGCTAGTTGAGAAGTTTTTGAACTGCAGGACTGGGGCTGTGACTTTGAGGACTGATTTGATTCTGATTTCAATCTGTTTTAATCTGTAATGATTGTTGATTCTTTTAACCATGTTAGATACTTCTTGGCTCCATATTACCAGTGCAGATCAATTATATTGCCAACTGCAAATGTAATAAGGAGTCTATCAGTATTCTTCTGCTTTAACCATGTGCACACTGTGTTCTAAGAGCTAATACTGAGTCAGGATTATCTGACATGGTAGGAGTCCATCAGTATCTGTACTGAGTATTTGATACTTTAACCATGTGCGCACTGGTTAAAGTATCAAGCTAGCTGACATGTTTCATAACAGCAGAATTATTTAATAGTTTAATAGTAAGCTTAAATTATCATAGCAGGAGCTCTGCTGAAGATGTTATCATGAGAGAGAGCGAAGAGAGGGATCGGAAAATAGACTGAAAGAGAGCTGGAGCATTATTCAGAGACGTACTGTGTGGAGATCTCTATATTGCAGCTCTGTAGAATCCATCACAGTGATCCTGACTGTGTTGGATATTTGTTATCTTCCTATTGTGCCCAGCTATGTGTGTTATCTATCTGTGTTTTCCTCATCTCTACCTGTTGTATGGGTATCTCTGTAGTCTACCCAGCACTATGTATTATATAGATATCTTTGTATTGTGTGCAACTCTGTGTAATATATCTCTATTTTTTCTCTAATCTGATTGTGGTATGGTTATCCCTATATTGTATTTAGCTCCATGTATTTTATTGATATCTTTATGATGTGCCCAGCTTGTTTTATTGTATTAGAATTTCTGTGTTCGGTTAAGCTCTCTGTATTGTAAGTATTTCTGTACTTCTGTACTGTATAGGGCAGCGGTTCCCAAACTGTGTGCTGGGGCACCATGTCAGGCACACAGGGGAGCCGCAAGTTATTTTCCCACTGTGCTCTCCCCTGCCGGCTCTGCAGATCAGAGATCTCCCTCTCCGGCCCACTAGCACTTTGTTGACAGCCGGCAGGGGAAGGAGAGAGAGAGGATATGGGGCAGCTCCACCGGGTTCTCATCTCGCGAGCTCGAAAAGTTGCCGCGGTTACCACGGCAACGCTCCAAATCTTCCAAATCTTCTGAGGCTGCTAGAGTTCACGCTCACCACTGGAACCACCAGGGACTTCAGGAAATGTCAAAGGTAAGCAGGGAGGGGGAAAATCATTTTTAATAAAAAAAAAATATATATATATATATACATTAATTTGTTCTCCTACCCCCACAGACCCCACACCACACAAAATCTCCCCAATACACACACACTGCCCCTCCATACACACACACAGCCCCCCAAAGTCTGGGAACCACTGGTATAGGGTATAGTACAGAAAATAGTAACATTCTGGGGATGGGGTCTGGCGCAACACCATCTTAAAATCTTTAGTTGCTGGAGATATTTCTGATTTAAAGTAACTCTAAACACCATAACCACTACCTTTAAAAGCTAAACATACACGCTCACATTTTAACAATGAAATACACAATTGTGATGGTTATGTTACAGGTTCATTTTCACATTTAGTTTTGTGTTTTTTTTAACACGAATAAATAAAACTGTAATGTAAGTGCAAACCGTATACACTAAAAAAAAAGAAAACTTGCAAGATTTAAACTGCTTGCTATTAAAATGACAGCTTGTAAAATGGTTTGAATATAGCTTGCCTTAATGTACAGCTGGTTTCAAGAAATGTTATGACATTTTCTTTGCAACGAGCTTAACTATTTCAGAGCGGTGAACAATCCTTTTAACATTGCCTCTTTTTATATTCTCTCTGCCAGCAAAGGTTGGAAGGTGGATATTTTATGTGGGCTTACTCATGGTTATTCTGTCTGGAGAAGGGGAGAAGATAAAAATAGTTGGTTATTTTTCTTTTTAAAGAAATGATCTCCACAAATAATTTGGATTGATGACCCCAAGAAAATGTGTTACATCTCCTTGCACCAGTTATTTTATTAGGTGCAGTTGCAATCTGAGGATTTATATGAATAAAAATAGCAAAATGAGTTTACTAGCAACAGGATCTTCTTTCAGATCCCTGAGGTAGCTGAGTTAGTAAGATGCATGTAAACTAATTGTGCTATCTTGTGTGATAACAATGCTTTTGAGTGTGATTACCACAGTGCATTTCGTTCATCATTAACATGTCAATACTTTCTCCTTTAGGAAAGCAGTGCATGGGTTTGGTAGACCTGGATCGATCATGGGCAGCAGAGCAGTTTGGATACAAAGTAACTGTTATCTCCATGGAGCCAGAAACCTGCTCTCCAAAGAACAACTTGATTGTGGGTTCTCCCAATTCAGTCCAACATGTGTAATTTTATATCTGTGGTGTGGAGATGATCAGAGGAGAGATATCTCTGGGTATCATCGGCATACAGGTGGAAGCGGAATCCAAATGACTTAATAAGTTTGCGAAGAGAGGTAGAATACAAAGAAGACAAAAGCAGACCAAGAACAGAGCCTTGAGGTACTCCAACCGAGACAGGACAAACGGAGGAGGTGTTATAAGAAAAGGAGACACTGCATGAATGCTGGGAGAGATAGGAGGAGAACCACAAGAGTCACAGTTTATTGTTAAATTTCCTCCTTTTAAAAATGTGTATTGCTATATGAAAGCTAAAAATAATAGGTTAATAATAGAGACAGGTCAGATCTTTAGAAGCAGTTTGAAGATGTTTGTTCTGTCTGTTGATTACCAGTTTGGCATCTACACACTGTGCCATCTACTCATTGCTTAGGAGGCTTATAAAATATGATAGTAATGGGAAGATATCTGTATCATGAATTTTATTTTATAGGTATTTATTATTACATTTACTTTTTTTCCAGTTGTCTCTGCTATTAAAATCTATTAAAGTTCACTCTGCCTTGCAGCACAGTCATTTTTTCTCCTCTTGCCCTCTTTCCTTTCCCTAATGCCGTGGTTTAAATTTCAGCATTCTTCTTTTGTACATCGGATTTGGTATATCTTTCTGTATGGTATTGCCGTATGATGCTTTCCATAAATTTAAAAAAAAAATGTATTTAATTTTTAATACACATTAATACCATTTTTCAAAAACTACGTGTGATATTTTTTCATTTTTGAATGTGAAAATTAATTTGAAAAGTGTTTTTAATACATATCAATTCACATTGTTCACCCAATCCAATGTTGTAGGATTTAGAGTTCTATAAAACCTTACATTTTTTTTATTTTTTTTCATATGCAAGTAAATGTACAAACAATGTTATACTCATTTATATTATCACACGGTGCATGGACTAATTTCACTTGTGTGTTCCCAACAAAAACAGCAACCCGGTTAGCATGCTGGATGATTCAGTGCTCTGGTTAATGGCAGCTAAAGGAGATGGATTCTAGGTAAGGGAACATAGCAAAGGTTATTGGCAGCATCATATAAGGCGACTATTTTATAATTAAGCACAAATAGGCTGTGCTTATGTTGCATAGCTGCATTTTTGTGACAATTTACACAGGAGACTGCCTATCTCCATGATCTATGAATTTTGGTGCAAACCAGTCTGTTCACCTCTTGAGAAGTATATTGCTGGATAATTTTCAAAGTACTGGTTGGTAATCTGAAACAGTGGTAGGACAGAAGCTTCTAAATGTCACTTTTACTGGAAGACCTAATAGAAAGATATAATAGACAAATTAACAAATTAGATTTTAACAAATTGTCACATGGGAATCTCATCCTAATGCTAATACCTATAAGTTAATGACTTACTTTGAGGTAAATTGAGGCACTGGTAGCCTATTGGTAGCCTATTGACTATTTCTCCTTCATGTTGATTGGCTATTGGCAATCAAATTCAACGTTTTATAGATCTATTGGAAAATATGGCTTATAGTGACACAAGCAACCGCTAAAGCAAAAAAATGTTTGTTTTAATCAGTTTTCAATTTATTTATTTTTAGACTTATACTTCTTGCAAGTGCATGTGAATCATCTCCCCATTTCAGTATAATTATATATAGATAAAACGTTGTGTGTGTGTGTGTATATATATATATTATTTTCTTTATCATCTGCAAAGTTCCAACGAAAGCTCAACAAAGAGATGAATAGGTGGGATCTGACCTCAAGCGAACTTTCTTTGTATGCAGATTTGCATTATGTCATTGGTAGGTCTGTTAAATGATGTAAGGGTATTAATAATCTATGGCTTTTTGCCACTGCATGATGAAATAAATAGCTCTGGGCTGCACTTGTCTGTGCTTTAGGACAATATCCACACCCACCCTCTATACCTCATAACAGAGTTGGGAGCCAGGGTATATAAGTACCTGTCAGATTTCCAATTCTGTTGACAGTAAATCATAATGCCTCATCTCATGCTTATGAGAATACTTGCTGGCTAGATCTTTATCAGTAGTTGCACAAAGATTGAATATTAATAGTCTGCATAAGTAATTAGTTTTACTGACTTGATGACTAATGTCCTTATCATAGTAGACGCTTAGAACATTAAATGTTTAAACTTGTATTCAAATGTTTTATTAAAGCGCATATGTAGAAATATATATATATATATAGGTAAATGTAACAGGGGCGGTAGAGGGATCGGAACCCCTTTCCAGACACTAACTACGCCTGTCATTACATACCGACAGGTAACGTCCCCGAGTTCCAAGTGCCCAGGAATCCCAGAGAAGGTTCCCTGGCAAGAGTCCAAGGCACCAACTTCAGTTTCTCTTCCACCACCAGGGGATGTGGATTGCCTTGGAGATCAAAGAGAAAGTCCGGAAATAGCTGGGAGGAGGAGAGGTCCTGACATGACAAATCTAGACTATGCCTGGCCCTTCCAAAGCAGAGCTAACAGGACAGGGAGCCCAGCTGAAGATGGACCTGACACAGAACCCTAGAGATCTAGGCGAATGGAGGGGAAAGCACAAGCAGTGCACGTCAGGTTTGGAAATCAACTGAAGAACCTCAGGACCTGGTAATTCATCAGAGAGGAAAAGAGATCCAACACAAACTGGCTTCAGAATCGAGATGCAATGGAATATCGACCAGTGCAGCCTACAGTCGCTGGTAATTGGCCAAACTGCGAATATCAGATGAACCTGCAAATAATTCCAGACCATTTATATGTAAGGTTGCTTCCACAACTGTCCACAGCAAACCTGTAGAAGCGTCCACGCAAGTCACAGCCTAGCTAAAAGACTCACATCCGTCTCCACAACGAAGTCCAGAGTGGGTCTGAGTATCGCCTTACTATTCCAGGCACTCATGTGGAGTATCCACCAACGTAGTTCGATTCAGATCTCTGAGGTGAGAGGGACTGGCTGATTGACTGTGTCTCATGAAAAAAAAACTGGCTTTTAAACACTGCATGGCCTGTTAAAGAAGGGGTCCCAGATAAATTATCTGAATAGAGGTGGAAAGGAGACCCATTATCCAAGCCTAAAAGACGAAGAGGAATCTGGTTGTGTCACAGAACTCTTGTTATCTCTTTTTATATCAATGGGATCTTGGACTGGTGAAGGTGCAGGATGCAATCAGAGGCGTCTATTTCAAAAGCCAGGACTTGCATGATGTGAGAGATGATTTCTCTCTGTTCACTACAAAGACCAGGGATTTGAACAAGCATATTACACAGCGCAACTGCAGTCTGGAGGCTTTGTTGCAAAAGAGCAACAAGTCTGACCTTTCCAGCAAAAGTATAGAAAACGATGACTATAAGCCATTCATCAAGGATCGACAATGGTGGTGGAGGCAAAGTGTCATCTTCATCACTCGAACAATGGGCCAATGTGGTGTGCATCTCCTTCATGTTCAAACTCTGAGGGTATTTGGCCAGAGCTTTGACCTTTTTGTTGTGTGGTTTGGGCCCATCAATCTTCCAATATCTCTTGGCAGCATGAGCAGGTTCCCTAACTGAAGTGTGCTAATCTACTGAGTCCTCCACTGAACATGGAGTCACCAGTGGGGCCGTGTTTCTAGGCAGCTGAGGGATGACTTTATAGCAAAAAAAAATCCCCCGAAATGTAAGACTTGGCTTGAAAGAGTGAAAGATATCTGCCAATTTGAAGAATGCACAACTCTGCTTAAAAGCCGTTCTACTCGTCACAGGAGGTATGGCGGACCTGTAAAATCTACCTATGTAATAATGAGGATGGGATTGGAGAAGACATGGGAAAAGTGGGGCCTGTGCCTCCGGAGTAATAACCTGAGCGTTTACGTGCCATCCTACTTCAATCCTAACCCTCTTGACCTGTATGCCCACCTGTTATTCCCTTTCCTACTCCCTACCACAGGGTTTTGTACCTCCTCTCTTTTGCAATTCTTCATTTCTCATTATAAGTTGCATTTTAAGTTAAATTTGGGGAAACCATTTGAACCCTTTGTGAAGAAAGTCCCCTCTTTTGTTGTAAACTGACAATTTGTATTCCCTTCTTTTATGTTAGCTTTCCCTATGGCGTTCAGTAGGTGAAACTACCGAATCGAGACCACCCTGTTGCCCATTATGAATACTTTACCTCCCTGCTTGCTGGGCATGTTCGACAAAAGTTCTGCACGAACGGTATGCACTGCCGCCATTTCGGGACTTCCACTTGTTCGCTGCCATTTTAGCTCCCGAACAGCGGTGTTTGCCGTCGAGTGTCTGGAACTGAAAACGGACACTCAAATAGGCGAACACCACTGAATCCTCCATACCTTCGGTAAAACCCCATTAAAACTACCGGGCGTTCGGTAGAAAGACTCACTGACAGATGGGGAATCAAGCGAACCAAGGATGATAGCTGGATGGCTGGCTGTTCGGGAGGTTTTTCATGCGACCTAAGACCGACTGCAGGGCCAGAATTCATGGAACTGTTTTCGGCTACTTTACCCGTGCAGTCGGTCAAAACTTCTAAGTCCCATATCTCCCGAACGGATGAACCGAATGGACTGATTTTTTTCATATGTTGGTCCCCCAGAGTCCTTGGGGTACATCCAGACTTTAGGGAAATTATGTTCCGTTTTAATTATGTTAAATGGTTATGTGAGGGGAGGAGATGCACAGTATGTATATTGTTGTGATTGGTTGTACAGTTAATTATATAGGAGGCTCCCTTGCATGGGCAGAATCCCATAAAAAGAGAATGCCTGTCAATAAATCCTTAGTTCATCTTTGTACCCTTCTTCTGACTACGTATGCTGTTTGGGAGTTTGTGTGTTTTACTGAGGGAATTATCCAGGGACACTATTGGAATTACACTGGGATTTGTCTACCATAACTACCGAACGGAGGGCTATATTCACTGGGCTCTGGCGGTTCGGGAGAAAACTACCGATTGAGGTTTAAATGTACTTGGTTTCCTTACAACTGGTGGCAAGCGGCGGGATTCGAATCCCAAACCGACGTTTTAAACAAGCAAAGGAATGAATGGCTCAGCAGTACCAACAGCTTAAGAGACCCACGCTAAAGGATTTACTGGAAGCTCGAGGCGTAATAGCAAGCAACAAAACAAAAGCCACGTTAATTGCAGAGCTGTTACAGAGCGACAGAACCAGCACTACAGAAATGGAGCGTGAGGAAGAAACTGAAATGCAGAAAGACATCAGATGGATGCTCAGTTTATTGGGACCTAACCCAGCAACAGAGGCGGTTCTGCAGGTCATGGCACAAGCCAGGCAATCGCAGAAGGAGCGAGATGACCGTGACAGACCGCTACAGGGGGATTTTCTGCACTCCCCGGGAAGTACAAATGACCTACCAAAGAAGGTAAATTATGCTGCATTTAAAAACTTTAATGACAATGAAATGGAGATTGATAGTTGTCTGCAGGACTTTGAAAGGCAATGTGCACTGGAGGGATTAGACTCCACCAAATGGGCTGCAGTAATGAGCAGCAAGTTGTCAGGCAGAGCATCAGAAGCGGCACGAGCAGTACCTGATGAGGATATTCATAATTATGGGAAAATAAAAGACATTTTGTTGGCTAGATATGCAGTTACCCCTGAGGCATACAGGAAGAAATTCAGGGAACTGAGGAAAACAGGGAGGGATACCCATACTGAATGGGCATTCCGGCTACACAGGGCAGCCCGAAATTGGATGAAGGGCTGCCAAGAAAACACTCTGGAGGATGCCTTACAACTCCTCCTATTAGAACAATTGTTTAACCATACAGCAGATGACATTAAGGACTGGGTGAAAGACAGGAAGCCTAAAACTGTGGAGGAGGCAGCAAGACTGGCAGATGAATACCAGGATAACCGGAGGCGAGAACAAGGGGTGAGCTGACCTGCATTTAAACAGCCTTATTCAGCCCCAACAACGGCTGCACCACCTAGAGCCCCCCTGAGTAATCCGCCGCACAGCTCAGCAGCAGCACCATGACAACCTGCAGTGTGTCACTACTGCAAACAGCCAGGACACTATAAAAACCAGTGCCCACGTTTAAACCGGGGAAGCTGGGAAAGGTCGCCACCACAGTCACAACCCAGGGCCGCTGCTCATTGTGTACAGCAGGAGAGTACATCATGGTTACCTACCCACGAGGAACAATGGAGTGTGTTGCACAAAGTCAACCCTGTGCAAGCAGGAGGCAACAACCGGGACCACCACCGTCAGTGGATTAGAGTAGACGGGGTGGGGGCCCGCGCCTTAAGAGACTCTGGGGCCACGTTAACTGTGGTTCAACCTCACAATGTCAAGGCCCAAACTCACACGGGCCGCACTGTGGCAGTAAGGGTAGCCGGGGGTGCCATTCACAAACTACCTACGGCTAAAGTCCTTGTGGATTGGGGCTCAGGATCTAAACAATTGGAGGTTGGCATTATGCAGGAGCTACCAGCCGAAGTACTGTTGGGGAATGATGTGGGCTGTTTAACTTCCCAACTAGCCCGAGACACCGCGTCCGAAGCCTACCCGGTTACCACCCGAGCTCAAGCCAGACTGGAAGCACCGCCGCACTCTGAGGAAACCCAGGTAGGAGTTGAAATACCCCCTTTACCCGACCCCCCATTCCCCGTTCTGGGATACTCCCGAGGGGTTCGAGCAGGAACAAAGGACTGACCCCACTCTAGACGGGTATAGAAAAGCGGTAGGGAATAATAGGGGCGACAACCCACACGAAAGGTTTGAGTGGCACAAGGGACTGTTGTATAGGGTGACAGATGGGGCGGGACACGGGACCGCCCAGGTTACTAAGAGGCAGCTAGTAGTACCCCGCAAGTTTCGGGCAGAGTTATTAAGACTCAGCCATGATATCCCCCTAGCCGGACATTTAGGGGTTAAGAAAACTAGAGACCGGCTGACCCAAACCTTCTTCTGGCCCAGGGTCACTCAAGACCTCAAATACTACTGCAGGAGGAGAGGAGATGTACAGTATGTATATAACCTAGTCACTTATTTTAGATACATAGACGACCTCTTTTTTATTTGGGACGGATCAGAAAATCATCTTACTGAATTTATCAACCATTTAAATACCAATAATAGGGGTATTATTCTTACGTATGAATTTAGTAAAAAATCCATCAATTTTTTAGATCTTAGTATTTTTATTAATAAGGGACTACTCCAAACTAAAACTTTTTTTAAAAAAGTATGTGTAAATACAGCCATAGAAAAATCTAGTTGCCACTACAAACCCTGGCTTGAGAGCGCACCAAAAAGCCAATTTTTACGTCTTCGTAGAAATTGTTCAGAACTTTCAGATTTTAATGAGCAAGCAGAGTTTTTATCAATAAAGTGGTAGAGATACAGTAAAGAAAGTGTGTGTGACAGCTGAAACAGCCGAAAAACCACCTAAGTGGGAACCCCTTATACCACTTAAAAACAATACAATGAATACATACAATAGGTGGTACACACATCCAACGTTCCTACAAAAGGAAACAAAATATCATAGTGTAATATTGTCAAACAGAACTGTAATAATGAATGATGAAGCAATACTACTCACAAGCCCAGAGCCAATATGACATATGGCTCTAATGTATAGCGCACTGGGACTTTTAAACAGGTGTCCCCATCCTTCTTCTTAGGCTTTCTTGAATAGTGTGCTGAAGCAGATAATGATATTCCAAAGTGTATTTCCAAAGGGAACTTTATTCACAAAAATATAATATAATAAAAATAGAGAGAAATGTTTTCTCTATAAAAAAGTCTGTAAATAGACTGAAATGTCTAAATAAAAAGTCTAATAGACAGACTGTATGTCCAAAACGCGTTTCGCCCTATGGTAGGGGCTTCCTCAGTTGGTATCAGTCGATATCTTTAGATGGGGGCTTTCTCAGCGTCTTTATAGTAGAGGTTTAGTTGTATTTTCCAATTTTGGCGGTTTCATCCGTGCGTGGAACGCATATGCGTTCCACCTGCGTCACTTCCGGTCCGTGTCTGTCCGTGAGTGGAACGCACATGCGTTCCACCTTCGTTGCTTCCGGTCTTTGTTTATTGGGCATACTGGGAGCAATGTTTGTCACTTCCGGTTCCTGTTAATCTCTGGGAACGTTGCTGGAACGCACAGTTCCTGGTCTGTGCGTTCCACTGCATATCCAGCAACAAACAGTCCTCAATGCAAGCCTCCATATACATACCACAAAAAATCTTCACCATTATTTCGAAAGTGCAAGATGTAAAAAATATATATGCAGTATCAAAAAGCATACAGCTTTAGATGTAATCTTATCATAAGTGCTTAAAGTGCCACAAGTTATTAAACAGTATATATGTGTAAAATGTGATATATGAAAGACCTAAAAGATGTCATCAATTAGTAAAACATATATAAGATATGTCAAAGAACGATATTAATAAAATTCCTATATAAAATGACATATCTCAAAATCTGAGTTGAGACCATATGGAATCAGGGTATTAAAATTGAAAATAAATTTCATCTCCTCTGCACCTATATTTTTAATATAGTCTCCACCTCTCCAATCTTTTCTAACTATTTTTAATGGACAGAAGAAAAGATGTTCTGGATTAGAATTGTGATGACTTTTAAAATGATTGGAGACACTGTGGGTTTCTAGGCCTTTTTTAATATTCCTGACATGTTCGGATATCCGAACATTCAGATTCCTAATAGTTCTGCCTATGTACAATAAGTTGCAAGGGCATTTCAACAAATAAATAACGCCTTTTGAAAAACAAGTTAATTGGTCTTTTATACTAAAATCCATATCTGTATATTCTTTTAAATTCTTTATATGTCTTTTGTGACTTCTTGTTGTTTTACATGCCAAACATGACCCACATCCAAAGAAACCTTTACTTTGATTTAAAAAATGTTTTATGTTTTTAGAGGGATTTTCACTGCTGTGAACTAATGATCTTTTTAAATTAGCTACACCTCTATAAATTATTTTAGGTTTTGTGGATAATAGATTCTTCAAAATAGGGTCCTTTTGTAGGATATACCAATGTTTATTTATAGCTCTATTAATATGTTTATTGTTTCCATTAAAATTACATATAAAGTGTGGTTCATTCTTGTTTGCATTAGAATTTCCTTGGTGTTGTTTGTAAGTCAATAACTGTTCTCTGGGGGTGTTTTGAATTTCTTCCATGGCTATAGATAATATATTTTTTTCGTAGCCCTTTTCTAAAAATTGGTTTCTTATAACATTTGCTTGGGTTATGTAATCCTGTTAATTCGTACAATTACGCCTTATTCTTAAGAACTGGCCTTTCGGGGCATTCTCTAGCCAGGGTTTGTAGTGGCAACTCTTTTTTTCTATATACCCATTCGCATCCACTGGTTTAAAAAAATTTTTTGTTTTAATTTGTTGATTTTCAATAAAAATATGAAGGTCTAAAAAATTAATATTAGTATGACTTTGTGCAGTGGTGAGAATAATTCCCCATTCATTTGATGATAAAAAGGTAAAAAACATATTTAAAAGATCTTGAGAACCATTCCATACTAAAAATATGTCGTCAATGTACCGTCTATAGGTCACCAAATTCGACACCCAGGGATGCTCCGAGAAGACAAAAGTCTCCTCCCAATATGCCATGAACAGATTGGCATAACTGGGTGCGAATTTGGTGCCCATAGCTGTACCCCTAATCTGAAGATAAAAAATATTCTGGAACCAAAAGAAGTTGTTGGTTAAAATCAGATGAATTCCTTCCAAAATAAAATCTCTCTGTTCTTGTTCAAAGTTGGCTTTAGTTAAGAAATGTTTAACTGCTTCTAAACCCACTTCATGTGGAATTATACTGTATAGTGATGTAACATCACTGGTCACCAATAAGTTGTTTTCTTCCCATGAAATGGTGTCTAAAAGTTGTAATATATGTATAGTATCTTTCAAATACGCAGGGTTTCTTACCACTATTGGTTGTAAAAGTAAATCTATATATTCAGATACTCTAGAAGAGATAGAATCTATTCCAGAGATGATAGGACGTCCTGGTGGATTTTTTAGATCTTTATGGACTTTGGGAAGATCATAAAAAACTGGGATCTTTGGATGAGAGATGGAAAGATATTTTCCTTCTTTTGTTGTTAATATGCCTTTATCTAGGCCCTTTTGGATATATTTATCAAACAAATTTTTCACTTTGTTTGTTGGGTCTGAATTTAGTTTTTTATAAGTGTTCTCATCTGAAAGGATTCTCTCGGACTCTTGTAAATATTGTGTTTTGGAGAGGATTACAATTCCTCCTCCTTTATCTGCTGGTTTGATAACCAGATTTTCGTTTTTCTGTATTTCTTTTAAAGTTTTTCGCTCTTTTACTGACATATTGTCCTGGTATTTATTTAACTTTTTTACTTTATCCATTTCTGCCATGACTATGGTTTCAAAGGCTTTCATTTCATTAGAGATCATATTTCTGGGGAAAAAATTGGACTTTTCTTTCAAATCTGTATGTATAAAATTAAATTCGGTTTCTTGATTTTGTTGTGTATGAGTTATATTTTCCTTATTATGAAAAAAATTTTTTAGAGATAGTTTTCTCAAAAATCTGTTCATATCAATGAACAATTCGAACTTATTTAATTCCTGTGTAGGCGCAAATTTAAGACCTTTTTTGAGGACCTTTAACTCCTCATTTGTCAGGATATGGTCAGTGAGATTAAAAATGCCGTCCGAATTTATTTCTTCCCTCTTTTTTCTTTGTTCCTTATCTCTTCTTCTTCTGTGTCGTAATCTGTTGATCTCTGGCGTTTGCCTGGGGATTCCCACGAAGGGGGTTTCTCTTGCCATTTGAGTCTCTCTTTGATTGGTTCCTTCCAAAAAACCGAAGAAGAAGATGCTTGTTGTGTGTTATGACCTTCTAATGTTTTTTCCATAATTTGTGATGATCGAGTCATATCATTCTGATAATTAGTTCCTCTATCCCTCCTTCTTTGTTCTCTACTGTAACTTATTTCGGGACGGGATTTTGGATAATTGTTTCCTATAATTACTGTATTTGTACTTCTTTTAAAAAATATGAAATCGGTGTAGCGCTCTATACATACATATAATATGGTTGAGCCTAATAGGATAGTCAGGCTTCCAAATGAGGGTAGTTCCAGTGTCTTATAAAGTCCACCTAAAATAGGCAAAGAGAACTCTAATAGTGTAACACTGTAAATTAAACTGATAGTAAGAGTCAAATGTAATAACAAACTCACATTCTTCTGAGCTTAATGCCAAGCTCAGGAATAAGTGCATATAGGTCCGTACAGGCGACCTTCCCCTTCTTCTTATTAGGTGTTTGTCTCAGATCGTCTCTAGGACTCAAATAAAACAGATATATAGTGTAGAATGTCTGTATACAGTATTACTATTTAAAGTATATAGTATACTCACAAAAATGGAGCCTCTATATCGGCTCTGTCTCTGCACGTTGAATAAAATGTAGAACTTTTCAAAGCAGGAACCAGGAAAAGCCCATATAGTATTTTAAAAAGTATAAATAATTTATTAAATTACAAGGGTATAAGGAACCCCCTATAGTAAATAAAAACGCCAAAATACCAAGCGCTGAAGAATTAAAAATAAACAAATAATAAACAAATGGGCATAACAATATCATACACTTCTTTCCAGAACGCGTTTCGCCGTAACTCCGACGGCTTCCTCAGCTGGATCCGATGACATCTGTTTTATTTGAGTCCTAGAGACGATCTGAGACAAACACCTAATAAGAAGAAGGGGAAGGTCGCCTGTACGGACCTATATGCACTTATTCCTGAGCTTGGCATTAAGCTCAGAAGAATGTGAGTTTGTTATTACATTTGACTCTTACTATCAGTTTAATTTACAGTGTTACACTATTAGAGTTCTCTTTGCCTATTTTAGGTGGACTTTATAAGACACTGGAACTACCCTCATTTGGAAGCCTGACTATCCTATTAGGCTCAACCATATTATATGTATGTATAGAGCGCTACACCGATTTCATATTTTTTACCTTTTTTCTAGATTGATGTAAATAAGAAAGATTGCATCTAGGTGTTACAGCAGCTTGGTCTAAATATAACTTTGTTGTTAGACTAAAGAGTGTTTAATTTAATGATAGCGCCAGTGTATTACTTGTATTTTTATTTGTACTTCTTTTAAGTTCAGAAGAAAATCTTTTTTCTTTTTCATTTTCATATTCCCTCTGTCTATATTGGGGCATCTTCTTGTGTCTATCTTGGCCAAATTGATACGGAGACCTGATGTCGTTTTTGTTTGAGCCATGTTTTACTACATCACTATAACTTCTGTTAGAGTGGTGTTTATTAAAGGGGTGTCTGTGTGTACGTATGGAGACTTGGGGTGAATCTTTCTCAATATATGGATTTCTTTTATACGTTTCTCTATGAGATGTAGGTTCTAATTTACCCCTATGTTGACTGTTAAAAGTTCGATATTTGTTCGGTGATCTTTGGTGTTCCTGTGCTTGCCGCTGTTTACTTTTATAGTTATATTTATCTGAATTTGACCTTTTAGGGAATCTTATATTTCCGGTCTTATAGTCATTAGTGTCTCTAAGATATTTTCTTTTTTTGATTTCAACAGTGTCCTTCTCTGCCTTTTCTACTTTAATTTTAATTTCTCTTATTATTTGATTGAACGTTTCAGGATTAGTTGTCTCACTAAGTTGCAATTTCCATAGATTAATTTCCTCGTCTATCTGTATTAAATTTTCCTCTCGCCTGGACACAATGTAACCTATCATGCTAAAGGAAAATCCTTCGAGGAGTTTGTTCCATCCTGTCATAAAGCAGGGATTTTCTCTATCAAAGGTAGGGTCTTTCTCAAACCTCAGCCCTCTAGGTGTAATCTGTTCTTTAACGTACTTTTTGAGAGTGGCTATTTCCCATTTAATTTTCATTTCACGTATTAAAGTTTTTTCTAAATTGTTTTTGCATTTGTTAGTGTCGATATAGTCCTTATCACTATTTTCATGGGCTATAGGAGCAAACATATGATCTATGTCATTAATAGTATAGTTCCTGTCTTCTAAATAAGACATAGTGGGAACACAAATATAGAGCAGTTATTATAGAACGCTATAAATCAATTCTTACTGTATATCAAAGGGGATTTAAACAAGTGTAAATCAATAAAGTGGTAGAGATACAGTAAAGAAAGTGTGTGTGACAGCTGAAACAGCCGAAAAACCACCTAAGTGGGAACCCCTTATACCACTTAAAAACAATACAATGAATACATACAATAGGTGGTACACACATCCAACGTTCCTACAAAAGGAAACAAAATATCATAGTATAATATTGTCAAACAGAACTGTAATAATGAATGATGAAGCAATACTACTCACAAGCCCAGAGCCAATATGACATATGGCTCTAATGTATAGCGCACTGGGACTTTTAAACAGGTGTCCCCATCCTTCTTCTTAGGCTTTCTTGAATAGTGTCCCCATCCTTCTTCTTAGGCTTTCTTGAATAGTGTCCCCATCCTTCTTCTTAGGCTTTCTTGAATAGTGTCCCCATCCTTCTTCTTAGGCTTTCTTGAATAGTGCAGAGTTTTTAAAAGACAAATTTATGGAAAAGAAATATTTAGAATCAGATTTAATTACCACAATTAATACAGTAAAACAAAAAGAAAGAAAAGAACTTCTGATGTATAAAAATAAAGAAAAAGACGAATCAATAGTACTCCCAGTGATTTTTAATTTCAACAATAAAAGTAATGATGTTAAAAAAATAATAAGAAAGCACTGGCATATACTTAAACACGACGAGATACTTAATCCCATCATACCCATCCATCCGAACATTGTTTTTAGAGGAGCACCAAATTTTAAATGCATTTTAACTACTAATTTTACTAAACAATCTCCCCAAAAAAATGTATCCTTTTTTCCTCAGACAAAATGTTTTTACAAATGTAAACAGTGTATTGTATGTAAAACCACAGATCATTCTACTCCATCTAAAGTCACAAATTTTATGTCTAACCAAACAAAAAGAGTGTACAATATTTATGATTTTATTTGTTGTAATACGAAAAATGTTATCTATCTGCTTGAGTGTCCATGTGGCCTCCAATATGTGGGGATGACCACAAGGTGCTTAAAGATAAGGTTAAGTGAACACTGCAGAAATATCAAAAATGGGTACTTAAACCATACAGTATCCAAACATTTTATTATACACAACAAAGATCCACGCCTACTAAAATGTATAGGTATAAAAAAATGTTCTACCTCCTGGCGTGGAGGTGATATAAAAAAGCTGCTTGGTAAAACAGAGATGGAATGGGTGTATAAACTCAAGACCCTTATACCCCATGGTCTTAATGCAGATTTTGATCTATACAATTTCTTATGAAAATAGATATAAAATGATGTCTGTATTTCTTATATTTTAAATGTTGCTTTTAATACCCTCTCTGATTATGCCAATATTTTTTAATATCATGTTTGCACTTAAGGTTTTATTGTTGTACCTTTTAAAGTATTCAAATTTTATTTTTTATTTTTTATAGTAGATTATTATTTATTTTTATATTTTTTTTTTAGTAAATTATTAGTCCTAATTATACTTCACATTAGGCACTTCTGTTTTACTTTATGCCCCACTATATTATCCTTCAGAAATTCTATTTTGTATTAATAATTAGCCTGTACTACATTTCCCATCAGGCACTTCGGCTCCAACTTCCGGTTTGCGGAAGTGCCGATTAATCTGTACATAGATTTAGGCATCATATTTAGTATTATATTAGTGCCTTTCCTTTTTCTATGTTTTAGGTTTCCCTAGGTTTCATGGGAACCATTGTGCCAATCTGGCACTATAGATTTTCATTTTATTATGCGCCCGCCGACCGCGGCCATTTTAAACTACATTTCCCATGTGGCATTGCGGCTAGACTTCCGAAAAGCGGAAGTGCCGCACGCCATGTGACTATTTTAAAACATATCAAACTACACTTTCCCACCCTCGTTTTTTAATTATAAATATCAGGAATGTGTTATAAAACAGCAGACAATGTACTGATAAAGGTATAATTATGTTTTAAAGTTTTTATATATGCTTTTATTTCTGATTGGACGGACCAATTTTGGCGCCAAATGTAAATTAGTTATGCTCCTATATAACATTATTAAGCCAGGTATTACATGTTATTCCATTTGAAAAAGTCTCTGACGAAACGCGTTATGGAAATTTAATTATTGTGTTCTTTTATATATTAAAGTATTTTTGGTTATTTGTTTGTACCAATAATCTTTTTTATAGACACATAATTTTCCGTTTTTATTACCCTGGCCTTTTTAATTATTTTATCCTTTTTTACTGGTTTTAAAAAAAACCTTGAGAATCCCTGGAAGCCTCCTGTACTTAAAGAAATCCTAGGTGGGGATCAATCCACCCAAGCTGTCATCACGGAGCAGTAAATCTGCTCCTGCTTTGTAAGTACATTCTTTTATTATTTTATCCATATTGCTATACAGTGATCACTATCGGCTGTTTCTTTTATTCCGAGAATTGGACACCTATCACAGAGAGGAACCCATTTAAATCCTACAAGCGGGGATTAAACCGCTGTATGCGCCTTAACCCAGAGCTAGGACAATAGCTCTGGCAAATGTGAGTTCTATATTATTATTCTTTTATGTTCACACCAGAATTTTATATACTACACTATTGGTCGCCCTTCTCTCTCCTCTTTTTTCTTTCATACAAGTGGAACCGCTACATTAAGAGAAGACGTCATTAGCAAAGACCATCTGTAAGGATAAAACATTGGGACTTTCCTTTACATTGGACTTTATTTCTACTTGTGTGCGCAGCCTTTCTCTTATTATTTTCATCCATCCAGTTCTAAAGGGTCTGAGGGATCCCCTTTTAAGGTTGCTGCCTATAAGTTATCTAGCGCTGTCTCATTTCCATTTTTTTGTTATGTATATTGTTATGATTGGTTGTACAGTTAATTATATGGGAGGCTCCCTTGCAGGGGCAGAATCCCATAAAAAGAGAATGCCTGTCAATAAATCCTTAGTTCATCTTTGTACCCTTCTTCTGACTACGTATGCTGTTTGGGAGTTCGTGTGTTTTACTGAGGGAATTATCCAGGGACACTATTGGAATTACACTGGGATTCGTCTACCATAACTACCGAACGGAGGGGTATATTCACTGGGCTCTGGCGGTTCGGGAGGAAACTACCGATTGAGGTTTAAATGTACTTGGTTTCCTTACACCCTTCTTGTTTTATTTCAGTTGCTTTTGTTTGATTTGTTCATAGCAAACAGCTGAAAATCTGTAAATGTTGACATTAAACCTGTTTTTTAAATTTTACAACTGTAAATTGTGATCTTTGTGTGTATGTGTTTATGTGCGTATGTTATCTTTGTGTTTATATATGATGTTTGTGTGCATGTGTGTTATCTGTATGTGTGTGTTATCCGTGTGTGTATGTGTCATTTATGTATTATTCCGTGTGTATCTCTGTGTCAGTGTGCGTGTGCAGGGCCGGACTGGGGATACGAAGCAGCCCTGGAAAAAAATCTATGCCAGCCCCATAAGTCATTGTGCTATGTAGGGTGTTTATATATATATATATATATATATATATATATATGCATATGCAATTTAAATCGTTGGCTACACTCTCGGATTTCGTGAAAATTTAACTTTTATTGAAATATTTAAGAGAAGATCAATGTTTCAGTCCCTCTTGTGGACTTTCGTCATGATCCTGATGCAAGTCCACAAGAGGGACTGAAACGTTGATCTTCTCTTAAATATTTCAATAAAAGTTAAATTTTAAGGAAATCCGAGAGTGCAGCCAACTATTTCAATTGCCTATATATATATACTGGATACTGGAGCCCTGGTGATGCAACAGTGTGTATATATATATATATATATGTATATGTTTTAAGGCCATTTGGCCTGTATTTGTGGGAGGGGCTTAAATTAATTCACTCCCCTATATAAGGGACACCCCTTACCTGACTCATATCGCTTGAGGTCAGCATCAGAATGATTTCCACTTCCGGGTCATCCAGACACCATTTTACCTGATTACTCCATGAGGTTTTCTAAGCTAAGCTAAGCTGAGCTGTGTCAGGAATTCAGCCACAGGCTTTTCCGGCCTTCCACATTCTTTCTTCAATCTATCGCTGTGGATGGTGTCCAAGTGACTCACAAACCGTAAGTCGACCTACCAGTTACGCCAGGCATCAGTCCCACGGCACCATGCACGGGTCAGGTCCTCACTTTACGGCTGCAATTTGTCTAAATCTGTCCTAAAACCATTGGATGTTCATGCATATCATTCGTTTAAATTCACTTGTTTATATCTGTCACTGGCTCATTTCGAGCATTAGCGTACTCCCGAACGTGAACACATTCCGTTTCAATTGCCTAAACATACTAGGCAATTCTGTGTGTGCATTTCGAATCTCACTGATTGTTTCGTTTTGTTTCCCTGACATACCAGGCTCACGGTTCGTGCAATTTTCTACCAAACGGGTACTAGTTCATGCATTTACTATTGTACTACACACATGCTTCGTGCGTTTACAACCCATGAACAGAACTTTGGTTTGTTACAATGACTGTTATTAAGCTATTATGTTCACCTATTGTGTATTGTCAAACGGGCACTGTTTGTTTCCCTGTCACACAACTATAATGGTGGGGCATAGCTCACAAACTGTTTCACATAAACCACACTGACCCCTACAGGTCACTCTCAAAATCTCACGTTAACCTTGCATTTGGATTAACCCCTTAAGGACCAAACTCTGGAATAAAAGGGAACCATGATATGTCACACATGTCATGTATCCTTCAGGGGTTAAAGGGTATTTTACCATACAATCAGCATTTCTGACCCCTACTGGTCAACAGCAAAACTGTCTTCACATGTCATATACAATTACCAGCCAATATAAATTACACATAAGATTGTTTTAAACATAACCATAAACCATGAATTAAACTCCAACACGGGCTCAACTTCAGGTTTAATTCACAATAATTTTCATTTCACATTAAGACTAACAGTGGTTCTATCAACACTGCCACCTACAGGTCTGCCAAGTACATTGACAATTTTCATGGGGTTTTTCATGGGGTTTTACAAACACCAAAACACTGACCCCTATAGGTCAACAGACAAACAACATTTCACATACCAATCAGTATCAACTACACTGCCACCTATAGGGCACTTGGCAGATCTCCAGTGCTCTTGCATTTTGCAACTCCATGTTCACTTGCCATTCAATAAGGCATACAACAATTCACATAGCAAGCAGTATATCAATATCTGTTATAAATACACATATTATTACACAGTAGCACACGCATCTGTATATACGTAACTGGTAATATGGTTCACTTACATACGGCACTTAATGGGTTAAGATTGATACATATTTAACCAGTATGGATATGATGTTTAATATTTACATATCACGGCACTTTACTTTCACATATACTGTATGTTTTAAGATAAGCTTGGTCTATGCCATATTTCCTTATGCCATACGATTTTATCCATTCAGGTTACAGTTACTACTAAAAAACCTATACGGATTGTCAGGTTCAATACCATACTACCAGGTACATACACCTGCTCACGTAGTTATCCATCTCTTACCTTCCCTGGAATAGTAATAGTGTACTGGCAATTAGGGTTCTAGGGCCCAATAGGTATTACCCCTTTTTTTCTCTGCATTATGCTTCGGTTAGTGGTCCCGCGAGGCCAACACCCCGCCTCACACTCTGAGGCATACACCCCTCGGGCCACTCGTGAGCTAGCTGCCTCGCATTGTATCATAGAGAGGGCCTCACCTGTCACTCCCCTTCCTATTTTTCTGGTTACTGTCACCGAGAGGCCAACATCCTGCCACAACGCTCGGTGGCCACAAAAAATCCCCTCGCGCCAAGCATAGATAGAGCCTCTCAAGCCACTTGGCAACTAGCAGGGCCTCACCAGTCACCAAAAAACACCAAGCCTAATCGTTTCGCCTTACGGCTTAGCTAGCACGCCAGTACAAGACCCCTGGGTACAAATAATAATTGCAATCTTTATTGTTATTTAAGTATTTCTCAAAAAGATGGTGAAGAATCACCTCTTCCTGGCACCCCGGCTAGAAGTGATACACCTTCAAGCAGAGGAGATGTGGCTCCGACCTAAGGAGGCGACAAATCCCCTACCCTGCCACAGCAAGGAAAGCAGAGTTATTCAAACTCCTCCATACATCAACGGACAACACGGAGGCAGGGGAAGGCCCAGCAACACCAACTCAGGTGACACCCAGGCCATGCTAGCCTCACTCATAAACTCATGAGCCAAAAAATTTACGACAGACTGGCAATCTCGAGTCAGTCACAGCCCTCACAAGGCTGGGCCTCACGCTACTGTACAACCAGCACCAACCGAAACTCGGTTACTTGGTACAAGACGTTAACCCTGCACATATGATCCCGGCACATTGGGGAAACAAGGCATATATATGTATGATGATGTATCTATGATGGTCAGACCCAGGGATTCTAGGTAAATCGGGAACTGACCATCCCTTGGTTGTGTTGGCATTTGGAATATGTAGAGATGCTTATTTGTGCAGGTACCCATACAGAAGGGATTTTCTCCCAAACAAACGGGCAAGCACTCTCAGGCTCCAGGTACCAGCACCTCTGAACTACCAGAGACAATTGGTATTAGTAGTTGCATTGCATATAGACTGTTGCATATATGTTTAAATCATTCAGAGCACATGACAAACCATGTGTCCCAATATAACTTACAAATAACATACTCACCATCTGTACACACCAATGCATTTTCAACACTACTGACTCATCACCCTTCCAGACTTGTAGTAGATTTATTAAGGCTCTGGAGCTTCAAAGGGCTCCCATACAGGTATCATAAATAAACTCTCAAGGAATATAGTATGCCCTCACTTACAGTCAGCACAACAGAACCTTCGGCTGTAAACACACTCCTAGCCAAGATTTGCAGAGGGGTTTTTACTTGGGTTTTCCAATCTCCACCATTTACAGCATGGCACCAAACACAAACGCATTGGTATTGTCACAAGGGAATGTTCCCTTAAACAAGACTAACCATAGACTTATTGGCACCACACACCTTCGCTACCCCAAGTCTCAACTCCCTCATACCCTCCGAGGAGTTTCCTTACTATACACACCATTGATCTACCTTTACAGCTATCACTCAAGCATGGGTTGAAGCTTCGTTAAGTAAGACCAATATCATCAACACAGTAAACGGCTACCATCTACCCTACAAACTGGCACTTACATGGCATAAAATGGGCAATCCTATCCCAGCTAAAAGCAGCTGCTGTGGCATGGGGTAAATCATGATCAGGGTCATCAATCTGTTGTTACTCAGACAACTAAGCACATGTCATATCATCAACAAATGCCACTCTTCATCCATACGATCATGGTATTGCTGGGGAACTCACTTGGTTGGCCACTTACCACATTTATTTTACTTTCATGTACCAGGCGGGGGTATACATCCTTGCCAACAATTGTCTCATTTACATTCCAGGCACGTTCATCATACGCTTCCTACAGCCGCCTATACAGTCACGGCCACTCTTTCGTTCCAGAGACAAAATCATGGATTAGACATACTCATGCAGCATAGCATGCACTATCCCACCTAGCACTTTCATCCCATACTTGTAGAACGCATAACACCTATTCACCTGGCTTTAAAGAATCTCATTGGAACACGACATAGCTCAACCTGTGTCATAACATTTCTCCTAGGTTTTGCTTCATTTTTTGCCACCTTAAACTAAAACCATCTCACACACCATTAATTATATATTTTACAGGCATTCAACAACACAGGATAACCTATGGCCAAAACTACCATAACTTCATGCTATCATACCAGACAAGAATATACTCAGAGGTTTTCAGGAATCCATCCCCCCACGTTCCTCTCAGATATTACCAATAGCCATCCAACTTTTCCATCCTTATCGGACCTATTAGAGCTACAACCATTCAATTATACTACCAAGTTGGCCATTACCAGCCATGCACACTGCCTTTTATGCCTTTCTCAGGCCAGAGACTCCACTACCATAACCACCACTCAGACAGATCATTGTCTTCAACGATCCCACGTATGTGAACACATATATCATTACCTATTGGCTCTACCACATTCCAAAACGAGTCAACACGCACCAACAGTAGAGATAAAATACTATCCTACCCACAACAAATGGTGTCCAGTTGCGGTCCTAGATTCCTACCTTCAAAAATCCTTCAAGGAATTAAATACCGTAATGCATTTAAGGAAATGTCTGGTTAATTTGTATATATTGTTGACTGTATTAAATCTTTGATTATTCTTTTTGCCCTCTTTATTTACAGGCACACCACAACCGACTTGCTCCCTTTATACTATCCTACGCTTATGCTGGAACCTTACTCCATATACGGCTATTTGCCCCGAACACAAGTTTTAAGGCCATTTTGCCTGTATTTGTGGGAGGGGCTTAAATTAATTCACTCCCCTATATAAGGGACACCCCTTACCTGACTCATATCGCTTGAGGTCAGCATCAGAATGACCCTCCCACCCACTCCTCATTTTAACACTTTCTCTTTTCTTTCCATTTACTTTACTTACTCCTTGGTGGGCCCTCTTTATTTACAGGCCTACCGTATCGTCGGTCTCGGCACACCACAACCGACTTGCTCCCTTTACACTATCCTAAGCTTATGCTGGAACCTTATTCCATATACGGCTATTTGCCCCGAACACACAAAAAAAAAAATATATATATATATATATATATATATATATATATATATATATATATATATATATATATATATATATATATATATATATATATTTCTTCTTCTAATTCAAAA
>OW240917.1:121036661-121266555 GCA_933207985.1 Pelobates cultripes | reverse complement strand
ACACACTCTGCATACACTAACACAACACACACTCTGCATCCGCTGCACTAACACACACTCTGCATCCGCTACACACTAACACACTCTCTGCATCCGCTACACACTAACACACTCTCTGCATTCACTACACATTAACACACTCTCTGCATTCACTACACTAACACACACTCTGCATCCGCTACACACTAACACACACTCTGCATCCGCTACACACTAACACACTCTCTGCATTTACTACACTAACACATACTCTGCATCCGCTACACACTAACACACTCTCTGCATTCACTACACTAACTCACACACTCTGCATTCACTACACTAACACACACTCTGCATCCGCTACACTAACACACACTCTGCATCCGCTGCACATTAACACACACTCTGCATCCGCCACACACTAACACACTCTCTGCATTCACTACACTAACACACACTCTGCATCCGCTACACACTAACACACTCTGCATTTACTACACTAACACATACTCTGCATCCTCTACACACTAACACACTCTCTGCATTCACTACACTAACTCACACACTCTGCATCCGCTACACACTAACACACTCTCTGCATTCACTACACTAACACACACTTTGCATCCGCTACACACTAACACACTCTCTGCATTCACTACACATTAACACACTCTCTGCATTCACTACACTAACACACACTCTGCATCTGCTACACACTAACACACTCTCTGCATTCACTACACATTAACACACACTCTGCATTCACTACAAATTTACACACACTCTGCATTCACTGCACTAACACACACACTACATTCATTACACTGACACACTCTGCATTCACTACACACTAACACACACTCTGCATTCACTAAACTATGCACACACTCTGGATTCACTATACTGACACACACTCTGCATTCACTATACACAGACACTGCGTCTAATACATGCACTACATCCACTACAGACACTGCACCCACTAAACACATTTCATCTAGTACATACAAACACTACATCCACTACACAAACACACACTACATCACTGTACACACAGTATATCCACTACTCAAACACACTCTGCGTTCACTATACACACTGCATCCGCTACACAAACACACACTCTGCATTCACTGTACAAACAGTATCTAATACACACAAACACTACATCCATTACACATATTCTAATTCACTTCCACTATACACACCACATTCAGTCCTGCATCATTGTCAGCGGACCAGGTAGGGCGTGGGCGGGCCCGGGAGTGAGGGGGGGCCCAGACCTTGTGCTTTGTCAGGGGTCCCAAAATTTCTGATGGCGGCCCTGCCCAGACCACTTCATTGAGCTGAAGTGGTCTGGGTGCCTATAGTGGTCCTTTAATCCTACTGTTTTAAGTGGAGATGCCAACAGTTCTGTTTTCTTTTAGTTAGTTTTTTGGGGTAAGTAAAACAATAAATTAACAAATTTGTCCAACCGATCAAGAAAATGCCTAATAATATAAATTCCATATATAATCACATCCGTGTGGAGAGACAAATGTCTGCAAAATAGGGAAACTTTCTAGTCAACTGCTGTTGATCTGTAATACTCTCAAATACACTGTAGCAAGGTGCTACTAGGTCAAAAGTACCTTTGTGACTGGGTTTTCATATCTTCTAAGGGTATTAAAACAGTGGCTGAGGGCTGGATAATTCAAGGCCGACCTTAATTGCGACACTATTAATCACTGTTTGCCTATGTACAGATAGCTATTATCCTGCTTATTATCCTGTGGGGGTTAACTAATTACATCCTGTCTTTGACTCCACTTAAGATAATATCTGTGCACCCTGTTAAGGAGGACTTTACTAAAAAATAAAGAACAGGTTGAGTCATGTTCTTTTATGTCTTTGCAAAAATCTGTATGTGTCTCTTGGACATCCCCATGACTCATATGTATGCCATAGTACCTTGTGTACAAAAGATCCTAGTTTCCATTATGGAGAGCCATCAACATCACAATTAAAGAAATTCTGTCAATCTTAAGAATATCGCACGAGTTTGCATTAGTTCCTCACAAGTGGTTGACATTTTATACTTGCATTTCATTGTCACTCTCAGTTGGTCAAATGTATGGAATTGTAAATGTCTATACTGTGTTTCTGTCCAAATACATACACAACAGATTTAATATGCTTTCTATTAAAGCAGATACAACGCATTATTATTTGTACATAGGTTTTCTTGATAAGGTAGGTCTTTGATGGAAACTAATGGTGCCTTGATGTCTGACTTAGACAAACAAGATTCTTATGCTTTGGTTTAAACAAAATATATAGTGTTTTCAACAAATAGTGTAATGTATGAGCCAGACTAATGAGTTAATGTGTGTGAACATAAAGATATCTCGTAAAGATTGAGGGGACGCTTGCAAGGAGACTCTTATGGGTCACAGAGAAAATATGTTTTATTAAAAGAAACAGCAAATGGCTGAGTGAAATAATACTTTTTATAGAACAGCAAAGTTATGAGTTGAAGGCTTTCCAGACAATTCAGAACTTTCCTCCGGGCCTTGTCATAGTTTGAATTCCTCTGATAGGGACAAAGTATATTTTCTTGTGAAGTATTTATTACTTAGCTTTACAGGAATTTAACAAGACCACTTTTCTCTGTGGATATTGTTCTGTAATATGGTTCTCTTATATCTGTCTCACCTGTCTTGCCTGAGTTCAAGATTCTTCTTTTAATAGCCCAAGACAATTGTTTGTATGAGCAGGCATCAGCAGCTGACTTCTCTGGCATGTGATGTAAGAAAAAGGTTTGTTCTTTCAACTGTGGAGAGCATTTAACTTTTATATGTGTATCAAACATAGCCTTCCCCTCGCTAATCTGCGGGGTTGGTTAGATTACAAAATGTTTATCGCATATAAAATTCAGCTATTTTCCCAGCTTGCATTTTTTTGATCTACATTTGCAATTTATTTGTAAATTCTCCACAGTACATCGTCTAACAAATAGATTCCAGTGTTTTGGTCCTTTACACATACAGTTGGTTGTAGGCCCTTAGCAAAAGTAATTGTGGCAAGATCGAGAGGGTCAAGATAAGTGACTGCCACAATGAAAACACTTGACACAGACGTACGAAGATGGTACACGGTAACATATTGTCTCCTGGTCCCATTACACTCAGGAAATGTGTGTAGATTGACATTTTCTCTCCCTTGCCTCTTGTGCGTGAGAGTTTAACCCCTTAAGGACACTTGACATGTGTGACATGTCATGATTCCCTTTTATTCCAGAAGTTTGGTCCTTAAGGGGTTAAAGGGTTATTAAACGAGACAGGAGCCATGAAATGCTACTCTATCCATAGTAAAATGAGATGGAATGTTTTGGGTAAGATTGGGTTATCTGACACTGCAATGCCACAAGACTTTAGAAAAAAAAAAAACAGGGTGCCCAGTCATTTGCCTCTATCTTCTGATAGTAAAGGGAATATTTTGTCAAATATTACGCAATTTAATTTTTAATCTGTTGCTTTTTTTTGTGCCTTGTCATTTTTAAAAACGTGCCAATTTTTCTCCAATGCAACATGTCAGTGAGACAGCCACTAGAGGCTGGATTAACCCTAGTGTAAACATAGCAGTTTCTCTGAAACTGCTATGTTTACAGTTGCAGGGTTAATACTAGATGGACCTGGCACCCAGACCACTTCATTGAGCTGAAGTGGTCTGAGTGCTTATAGTGGTCCTTTAAGTACAAAACCTTATATAATTTAACTTTCACTTTTTAGAACATGTTGATAAATATTCCACTAAGTGAATAACTCGGTAAATCAAATGTTTGTGGCCCTACTGTTGGCTAGTTAAACATTTAAACTATAAAACCGGTTTGATATCCTATTAACAATATTTCATATTGAAGTGCTGTGAAAAACTAAAATAGTTACCGCGTAGCAATTACTTTGATATTTAGCATGAACCTACTTGCAGACAAGTAGAATGCTGTATTTAGTAAATACTTTTTGTATAGTAATTACGCCTTATATATCTTCCTAAAATCCTTTGTACATGATATGTCAGAGATGTAATACATTGATCAATGATGACTTTTCTTGATCTACATAACTAACAAAGCATTTTTTATTAACTAAGCTGTGAATTGTTGTGGATTTAAAGTTTTGTGCTAAAATAGCTGATTTGGGAGAAAATCTCAGCTCTATTCAGCTGGGCTAGTTGGAAATTCACTTTGAGTCACTGTGGATATCAAAGAAAATCTTATGGAGAACATTCTAGCTCGTTAGTCCTTCTATTTAGCACTGTTTCTATGTTATGCTTTGACAGGTATTTCAGCTGTCCTTGCATGTGTCGGCTGGAGTGAGATCTTCCAGATGTCTTCAGTATTATGGATTCCTCTCATTTAAAAAGCTGCATACCTTCATGTTAAAAGGTTTACATTATCGCTGGATTGGATAAGGATTATATAAAGCTGCATTAGAGTACATACCTGGGATGGCCGTGGTTTAAAGTTATTTCATACGTTTCTACTTCTTTCAGCAGAGTCTTAATTTGTATTCCCAGCAGACAAATGCAAAATACATTGAAATAGTCAGTAGGTGGCAGAGCAACCGGTTCCTGGCATCATTTACCATTGCTTTTTCTCCATATAGGTTTTTTCCCTTCCATTTAAGTGGAGGTGAGAGAAAGTTATCACTAGCCACTGCATATTTGTATATAATTTGTATAACTCTAATCATAATCATCTGGTACATTTGTCACCTAAGGAGGACACATTTATATGCCTTTGTGGCTTGGAAAGGTATCAATTCAGAGCTTAACGTGTTTTTGTGACCTGCTGTCCATTTATGCCATTAAGAAAGTATATTCAAGACTCCAACAAGGCTTTTTATAGTGGAATCCGCGGCTCAAAAACCCCACAAACTTCACTACAGCCGGCAGACAAACTATGGGCGGCAAAACAAAAAAAGCAATACAGGAGAAAAGCTCCCATGGCATGGATACAGGAGACATGCTGCGGAACTCACAGCAGGCCGCGTGGTCCAAAATGGTGCTGGCTGACTACCTCTCCTCATACTCCTCGGAGGAGTTTGCCTCGGACCTCCTGGAAGTAACATCCTTTAGGCCCATGCTAGACTGCAAAACGGAACCACAGAAAAACGGGGACCCGGTCACTGCAGACTAACTTAAAAGGATGCTGGCGAAGCTCCGCAAAGACCTGGTGACAGACGTGGCCTGCTATAAAGAGGCCATTAAAGGGGCTGCGTCAAAAATCTCACAGCTGGAGGCCTGCTCAAGTACTCACAACACCAGACACACCAAAGTGGAACAGCAGGAAGCAGACCTGGCACAGCAGCAACTCGCCACAACAGATAGACTTGATGCTATAGAGGGTCAGAGAAGGCATTACAACCTGAAAGTCCAGGGGATACCTGAGTCGGTTGACATCGCTGACCTACCCCACCACATAAGGCGCTTCATTGGAGGCTTTCTCCCGCCAAAGCAGGTGAAATCCCTGAAGCTGGATGGTATGTTCCTGCTACCAAAGCCAGCTAGAGCGACAGCATCGGCAACTGCAGATCTCATTCTCAGATTTCAAACCCTCTCAGATAAAGCCTCACTCCTACCGGCTTTGCGAGGGAAAACTCACATACCGTTCGAGGGCTCCTCACTTACAGTCTTCCCAGACCTCACCAGGAGCACCCTAACTTGGCGGAAATTATTGCAACCTCTCCTGCAACAACTTTGCGCCAGGGAAATTCCCTACAGATGGGGAACACAACGAGCTGTAATGTTTACACATAACGGGACTTCCTACAGAGCACAGGGGCTTGTCCCGGCTGAACCTGGCTACCATTTGGGAATTTACCCCAAGAGGGAATCAAAGAGCCTCACCTAACAGAACACCCACTTGAGGGAGCAGAGGCTGAATCACTCAAGGGGACTCTGTATTCCACCATTATCACACACCATGTCTACCACACTTAGAGAATGTTTCATTTTATGTATATGTTCTTCATTTTTCTTTTTCTTTTTTCTTTGATTCGCTATCCCTAATTTACTTGCAAAGTTTATTAGCCTAATATGATGTCGCCCCAAGCAGTTTCATAAGCAAGCACTACAAACATACAAAAAGAGGAAGTAGTAACTACTGCCAAACACACCTCATTGCCGAGTAACCACTCTCGACTGCCATTCCCTACCCACCTCTGCCGGGTAACAGACCCTTCTACACTACTCATATAGTCTAAGGGAAAGGGGCAAACCCCTCTGTGGTTATCACCTAAACTGGAGACTCACACTCTTATCACATCCACATGGGGCTCACTGGCTGATTTCTTTTACTAAGTTTTTCATAATGTACTTAAGTAGTATAAGATGTGCAATGTTACTGGATGCCTACAAATGTTTCTAATGTTGGTTGTTAAGCAAGCAACAGCTGTTGGGGCATTGCTTGCCTATCTGTACCATATATGCACAACTAAATAAAGAATAAAAAAATAAAATTTAAAAAAAGTATGTTCAAGAGCAAATTCATTTTTGTTTAAACAAACAAACACACATTTAGAAAGGATAGAAAAGGGAGCGGGGTATGTTTTTATATTAAACCCGATTTAAAGCCAAGCGTTAAAGAAATTGTATGTGATGATATAAGAGAGGATATGGAAGTCTTATGGGTACTATGCATAGGAGGGAGCAGGGGATGTTCATTAGTAGTAGGAATATTTTACAAGCCCCAAACATTAATACTGATGGGGGAGCAACTGCTGTACCACAATAATAAGGCAGCACAACTGTGTAATTTGTTAATCATCATTGAGATTTTAATTATCCAGACCAGAGGTAGTCAGCCTGGTCCCTACTGCCCACTAGTGGATGGTTTGGGATTTCAGGTGGGCTGTGGTGGATTCTGCAGAAAACGCTGTGTGGGCCTCGATGGCCGTGGACCAGGGCCGGCAGGCGAGATCTTTTCATATGCCCTGCCGGCCCATGCAGAGCCAGCCTTGCTGTAAGCCCTCTAAGGCTGGCGAGGAGATGAAAGATCTCCCTCACTGGCCCGCTGGCACTTGGTTCCAGCAGAGGGAGGGAAGGGCCTGAGAGGCTCTGTATTCCTCCCGTGAGTAAGCTGGTTGGAGGTTTGTCGTCCGTTACCATGGCAATGTTTCAATACAGTGCTGGCTCGCAGGAGGACAGGAGAGTCAGCCTGCAGCCAGAGGAACTGCAGGCTAAAGTGAACATGCCATCACTGGACCACCAGGGTTTGTAGCATTATGTCCCCCTCCTTGACAAAGGTAAGAAGAAGGGAGGGGGAGACATTAACATAGATTTTCACATCTCACTCACACACACACACATACACTCAGCACCTCACAGACACAAATAGAAAAATAGATCAATTTAAGTAATTTTTTTTTTTTAAATAACACCTTTCTTAAAAAAATATAAAATTAGTTACTGTCTCCTTGACAGTCTCAGACTGTACAAACATAACAGTGTAACCAATGATGCCAGCATGTGGCTGCCAATTAATCCATAAGTCTACGCGTTTTGTGTGAGCAGCACTTTCACTTGTCTCAAAACACAATACCTTATGGTTGTAGTTTTCCAAATCCCTGTTACAAAAGTGTTACAGCAAACAGCTGATACACAGGATAAAGTGCATCAGAAATTAAATAAAGTCAATGTAAACAAAGCCTCAGGGCCAGATGGTATTCAACTATGTGTGCTTAGTGTAGAAATATCCATACCACGGTTTTTAATTTTTAAGAATTCTCTCCTTTTAGGAATTGTACCAGAGAATTAGAGAAAAGCAGATGTGGTGCCTATATTTAAGGGGTAAGTGCATAAGTTGTATTACTATCACAGTGTAGTGCTGCACTTATATCAAGTAGTGTTGAAGTTTGTTGCATTCTGACTAACAGCCAAAGATAAACCAACACAATTATTATTTAGCAGGCTCCATGACATCACTTAAATTTTCTATCTTATCTCTGAATGCTAATAGCTTGAATTCCCTGCACAAGCGCAGGCAGATCTTGATTATATCAAGACCAAAAATGTTACTAAAGCGTGCTTTCAAGAAACACATTTCTGCGCCACCAACCTACCGGGACTGTCCTCAAGACAATATCCCCAAGCCTATCATGCGTATGCCCCCAATAAAACATGAGGAGTGAGCATTCTCATACACTAAGACTGGGTATTCCAGTGCAATAAGCAATATAGGGACAAGGAAGGCAGACTAATTGTGCTGGTGGGACCCCTATAACGATTGCAAACCTTTATGCTTCCAGTTTCAACCATAAAGAAGGCTCTAAGCAAAATTGACAAACTAAATACAGGCCAGGTATATGTGTTTGGGGATTTCAGCCTAGTGCTTGACCCAGAGCTGGATGTTAAAAGTGATCAACATCATAACAAGCGTTATAAGAAAACAAGTACTCACTTGTGCAGAACGATTATGCTGACTATGATCTCACAGTCACCTGGAGGTCATTATATCCCGCTACTAGGGACTATACGCATTTCTCCTCACTACACAATGCATACATGAGATTAGACCTTTGCCTGACCAATCGCACCAATCTCCACAATTTGATAGAGGTAATTATCGACCCGATCACTTGGTCAGATCATGTCCTGGTGAGGTCCATCTTTTCCACCCTAATTCCAATATGTTAAACTCAACCAAAAGTTCTATGCAAAAGGTAACAGAGCAGGTAAAATATTAGTTATGAAACTAAAACAAAAATAAACACAAACCAAAATCCCATTTCTGCTTAAAGCGAATGGATCAAGACTGATAAACCCGGAACAAATCATCGATACATTTGCACAGTTTTACAAATCATTATATAACCTCCAGTCAGACACTCAGACCCCCCAACCTACACAGGAGGCCATTGTTGACTTCCTTCACACAGTCACACTGACACAGGTCACGAACGCTCCCAAATTGGAGGCACAATTCACCATAGAGGAGGTAACCCAGGCAATAAAATCACTCCCAAAACGGAAGGCACCAGGGTCAGACGGGTTTCCCAATGCTCACTATATCACCTTCCCAAACCGGGCAATCCACACAGAGCCTGTAAAAAATTACCGCCCCATTACCCTATTGAATCCTGATACGAAACTATACGCAAAAGTGTTGGCAAACCGCATGGGCACTGACCAAACAAATGAGCATGTTGTATTAAGCCAGTAATTATCTGGATACTGTCCTTTATGTTTAGGTTACACTTACATTGCTACGACCGTGGGTTATTGCTTACTTTATCTCTGTATTTTTCTTTAGACAGTGTAGGCCTATGTTATTCATTACAAAATGTTAAGCCTGATGACCTATTGCATGTGTTATGACATGGAGTGCAAATGCAATGTCTATTAGATGATAGAGGTATTGAACAACCAAGCTGCTCCTAATGATGTTGTGCACCAGCTAATCTAATAGTAAGATGGTATGTACTGCGGCTCCCGTAGGGAACCAAAATTGTTGTTCCACTATGCTTACTGTCAGTCACAGGGCTAGTTGCTATAAACGACGTGTCTGTGCAAAGGTCCCTTCTGTATCTACTGTGTGTCTACTTTGTATCTATTCTGTATCTACTTATGTCTATGACTTTTCACTGCTCAATATTGTACTTATGACAAATGCAATGTCATTTCTTTTGCAATATTCTTGAAAAAAAAATTAATAAAAATGTATTTAATGAAAAAAACAATCTTTTGTGTCTATATAATTTTAAAAGGTAAAATCTAAATTGCATTGCATGGTGCCAAATGCAGTATCAATGTGCCAAATGCATCAACACCTAGTCACCGTTGTTTTGTCTAATAACAATGAAGGAATTTTTACTTTTTTCAGAAAAACATGGCCTCTCTTAGATCTCGCTTTACTAAGTTCATTATCTTAACTAGTAATGCAGGTTCTCTCCAGAGCGGGATGTGGGAGAGAAGTGACTTGTCGTCCTATCAATATTTGTATTCCTGTGCTCAAGTACAAACTAAACATTTCAAATCTCTTTGAAGGCTCACTTTGTCTCCATGTCAGGAACAAATGCATTTTTAATTTATCTTTCTTTTTTGCTCCTACAAAATATTGCTTATGTTGTGCTTTTGATCCTGCTTATTGGAAAATATAAGGCCCCCCAAAGACATGTTTTATAAACTCACGATATCAATGTTAAGACAAATCTGCCTTTATTTGATCATATTTATTATAGATTTTGTTTATTGTTACCAATGCAAGGTACTGTGCATTAAGGGCTGAAAATCGTCATCTGATTCTGTGATTTCATTTGTTGTGTTGCTTATTCATTAAAAAAAAAATAACAACATACAAAAATAATAGAGTGTATATGGAATGACGACCTTTTCATTTTGTGAGAGGTATATTCACGAACGCAGAAGTTATGGAGAGTTGACAAAGAAATGTCTAACTTTAGGCCATTATAGCCGAACTGGAAAACATTTCAGCTCCACTATTTTTCCAGCATGGGTATTTTGGAATTGGAATAAATTTACAATTTTCTTTTCAATTCTGCGCAATCCTTTGTTTATTGAATAAATCTCAGATGTTTTGAAGTTTGAACATGCTAGACAGGTATATTGAATAGTCCAGTTTTTCCATCAAGTAACCAAAGCATGCCTATAGTTAGGGAAATGCACAGTATTGTTTACGGAAGTCCCGATTTTCCCTGGTCTGAATTTGAAAAAAAAAAGAATCATCCAGATCAGGATTCTCAAAATATGAACATTAAAAGGGATACTATAGGCAGTAAAACATTTTTAGCCTAATGAAGTGGTATTGATGTATAAATTATGCTCCTGCAGTTTTACAGCTTAATTCTCTGCCATTCCAGAGACACTATAGGCACCCAGACCACTTCATCTCATTGAAGTGGTCTGGGTGCAGTGTCACTGTTCCCTTAATGCTGCAATGTAAAATATAGCAATCTCAGAGAAACTACAATAATTACATTGCATGGTTAATTTCACCTCTAGCCGCTCAGTTACAAGTGGGGCTTCCTGACTTTGAACAGAGTTTAATTCCATTAAACGATGCTGGTCAAATTGGTTCAATGATTTTTATGGGGAAGAGCAGAAAAGCAAACGGGCTAACTTCATACAAATTAAATAGTCCTGCCTCGTAATGAAAAGATCCTTACATAGAAAAACCCATATTAAATGTCAAGTGTCACTATGTATCAAGTGAACATGAAATTGTTATCCTGTCCTGGGGATTGATCTACTAAGTAGCACTGTGTAATATATTATAAATCGTATCAATATATGATGAAACACGCTTAGGATTTAATCACGTACTGCCTGTGTGGTCCACTGAGTCATGCCAACTTAGGTTACAGTTTGAGGAAAACCCAAACCAGTCTCTTAAGAGAGTACGTGCACGAACATTACATCCCACATGTGAGGAACTACTAAATAGTATACCCTTAAGCCAAGATATTAAACAGCCCATCCGCTGTATAGGCACCTGTGATGCTGGTTGGCAAAACATGTACACTATTCTGCAAGAAATGTTGGCCAATTTTAAAAAATGATCAACATCTTAAGGATGTTCTTACAGAAAGTGTTTAAGAAGGCTTTGTAAGTCACATGCAGGGAGGTGTGACTACGGCTGCATAAACAAAGTGATTTAACTCCTTAATGGCAGAGAATTAAGCAGTGAGACTGCAGGGGCATGATCTATACACCAAAACTGCTCCATTAAGCTAAAGTTGTTTTGGTGACTATAGTCAGGGCCGGCCTTAGGGGTGTGCGAGCTGTTCGGCCGCACAGGGCGCCGTGGAGCAGGGGGTGCCCTGCGGCCGACACAGCTCACACATGGCCGGCTACCCGGGTGGAGGATTACATTATTCTCCACCCGGGATTAGAAAAAAACCTCCCAGCATTGCAACGGGGGCGGGGCTTACCTTGCGGCAGCTAATTGATGGCTGGGGCGGGGCTAAAATGACGGCTGCATGGGAAACAGGAAGGAGTCCCTGCTTCACCAACAACCAGACCCCAGGAGCTGCCTGCACTGCCTTCACTCCTCCAGACCATAAAGGATAGAGGTAACCATGTATGACTGCCTGTTTGTGAGTGTGTGTGTGTGAGTATGTGCAACTGTCTGCCTCTGTGTGTGAGTACCTGTGTGTGTTTAACTGTCTGCCTGTGCGTGTGTGTGTTTAACTGTCTGCCTGTGTGTGTTTAACTGTCTGTGTGTGTGTGTGTGTGTGTGTGTGGCTGTCTGCCTCTGTGTGTGTGAGTACCTGTATGTGTGTGTGGCTGTCTGCCTGTGTGTGGCTGTCTGCCCATGTGACTGCCTGCCTGTGTGTGTGTAGCTGTCTGCCTCTGTGTGTGTGAGTATGTGTGTGTGTGTGTGTGGCTGTCTGCCTCTGTGTTTGTGTGTGTGTGTGTGTGTGTGTGTGGCTGTCTGCCTCTGTGTTTGTGAGTACGTGTGTGTGTATGTGGCTGTCTGCCTCTGTGTGCGTGTATGTGGCTGCCTGCCTGTGTGTATGTGGATGTCTGTGTGTGTGTGGCTGTCTGCCTCTGTGTGTGTGTGTTTGACTATCTGCCTGTGTGACTGTCTGCCTCTGTGTGTGTGACTGTCTGCATGTAACTGTGTGTGTGTGTGAGAGAGAGGCTGTGTGTATGTGATGGTCTGTCTGTACCTGTGTGTGGGGGGGTAGGGCGCTGCAAAGATTTTTCGCACAGGGCGCCTAAGGGCCTAAGGCCGGCCCTGACTATAGTGTTCATTTAATAAGGTGTATTCTGAAATATTGGCTTAGAATGAGACAGAATTTTATCTTGATTTCAGTCTGTCCAACCAGCAGGTAAATAATTAAACCTTCTTCGTTGTTTTTCAAAATGTTATAGTAGTAGCCAAACAATTTTCCAGTGGCAAATGCAGGATACCCATAAATACTGTAAACTGCAGTATGTTAATCAATGTGACTCCTTTTTAATGTCACTGTGTTATGTTGACACATGAGGGAAAGCTATTATCCGCAATACAAGTTATCCACCTTTGTGTATCTCATATCCCTCAGTTGCCATGCCCTCATTCATGTTTCTAATTCCTTTAGTATCTATACCCCTTTCCAGTATCTGACCTCATTTTCTCTCACCTCAGTTTCTCTTAAAATAAACTTTCTCTCTAACCACTGTCATGCCAAAAGCATGAGTTGGTGTTTGATGTGTGTTTATATATGTTAAGAGTTGTTTTTTTGTAAACCTTGGGATGACATTTATTGTGGTCTTTGATCTTGCACCAGGCCTAGACCATAAAACATCTAGATAGCCATCACCAGAGCTGGACACAAGGAATTTCATAGAGTGGGCAATAGACTGCCAGACCAACCCCCTCTGATCCCCCCCAGGGGTCTGCCCACTGAGAAACAACTAGTTTAGATATATGAGGGTGTTGGACTATCCAGGGAAGTCAGTTATTCATTTTTCTTTTGTCAGTAACTTCTAGGAGACCTATACCATCTAAGACTCCCACAAGAATTCTATATGGGGTAAATATATGTAAGGAATTTCTTGTGTTTTCTCCTATTTTATTTTATGTACTGTTTTGCAATTTGTTATCTGTATGTCATTTATTTCTGTATTTTGTACTCAGCACTGTGAATCCTTTTTGTCAGATTAAATGTTTACTTAATCAGCTTGTGTCTCTGTTCTCTATGAGCTTCACTCTCCAGAGGAAAGCTCAGGTAAACACGTTACCAAAAAGGGTTAACTATATATGTTTTATCAGTAAAAGTAGAACTGTGATACTATAATTCTCCTGTGTGTGGGGTAACCTAAGATGCCCGGGTTTAAAAGTCTTGGTGGTGGCAGTAGAGTATGTACTAAGGGGGATAGTGTAGAAGGGATTGCAGGGGTTAATTGAGTGGTTGCTGGGACTAGCAACAGGTAACCAGGGGGTCTGGTGTCATTAACCCTGTCACTTCCACACTCTCCCCACTGTCTCGGCTGGGCCTATAGCCCACGCTCGTGACAACCACATTTTTTCAACATCTCAAACCCCATCCCTTTTTGTACAACAGGTATGAATTAATCCCCACATATTCAAGTATATATTCCTTTACTCAGTCAGTTTCACTATTATCCTCCATGTTTCAATCACCTCACCTACCAAACGTAGGCCTTTCCCCGCCCTGCAAAACTCAGACATTCGATGGGAAGTATGATATTTTTTACATTCAGGTTCCCCCTCCCCCCTTTTGTCACTGAGGGTCACCATGTGCCGCTCATGGGTTGGTAGTTGGGTAGACAAAAGGTGTCCAGAGAAACTGCAATGTTTACATTGGCTTGATATGGACCTTTGGTCAGGTATCTGACGCTGGACATCCTCACATTCTGCATGAGGACCTCCAGAGTCCGCTTTTTCCCCATAGGATAGCATTAATTCATTTTGCGCATGCGCATTAGACCTCGCTCATCGTGGGACGGAGGAGGATCTTTGACCCAGTGCCGAGAGACATCGGCACTGGATCAGGTAAGTAAAGAAAGGGTTTTTAACCACTGGGGAGGTGTCAGGGAAGGGGGAGGTAGCTTTGTATTCCTGGCACTATAGTATCCCTTCAATTCATTGGTGTGAGTTCCAGAGAAGTGACCGTTTTCATTTAACGCAAATGCTCTACATACAAGTATACTCTACAATACTTTCACACTCTTTCATTTAATGAAAACTTCATATATGTGCTCCAAATGAATATAAAAGAATTAATGTAAATATTTTTCCTGACTGCTTTTATTTTGCATTTGCTGTGAACTGTTGTGATTTTCAAATGCATAACAAGAATTTTTTGTTTAGATATATTTGGAAAAATACACTCTAAAAAATGAAATGCTAAGCACGCAAAGTGGAAATAAATGTTAAATACTTCATACAGCAATCATTTTTATTGATGTATTTTTGCAATTAATTTTCCACTCCTCTTGTTTAATATACATCCCATGCTGTATTTTATGTTTGATTAATGCCTTTAAATATATATTGTATCTTAAATAAAGTTGATGTACATGATAAGTTTAGGTATAAATACAATGGATCATGAATATTAGAAGTCAGTTTGTTAAATGTCAAAAATAGAAGTATAAAGTATTACTTTCATTGCTTTCATTCATAAGTAACTCATTTTTTAATGAAACATCTTTTTTTTCTATTAATATGCATTTATTTTTTATATTGCTGTTAATTTATAAACCTCCTGGTTAATATTGTTTATTTAGTCAAGCATCAGTTACTTTTATCTAAATTTTTTACTTATAATTATGCATATAATTTCCTGTATAAAATAGAGGACCAAGACCCAACACAATTTGGAGTAAATCACAGTTGCTTGTTCTATATAGTAAGAGTCTGTTTCTATACAGCAGTGCCTCTTAGACTTGGAGATTCGTTATATGCTGAACTGCAGTCTGTCCAGATTCAGGGTGATCGTTTGAAATTCAGATTTCCACATGCCAGAAACTACTCAAACTCATGCTTCAGAAAAAATGGGGACGAAATAGATTTTTTTTTTTTGGTGTGGACAAAAAAGTAGCTTGGGTTCGATGTAATGTTTTTGGATAAGCTTTTCAAAAGATTTTTTTTTTTTTGATAAACGTTAAAAGAAAATAATTAGTATATCAAAAATATGTAATGTTTCGTAATATTAAATTGTTTGAAAAGTTTATCAAAAATTATTAAATTATTTGAAATACTTATCTAAAACTGTTAAATAGCCTTTGTTTGCCATGATGGGCGGTAAGTCTGCTTAAACATGTGGGCATGATGTTCTGTCAAATCAAGAGGTAAAAACCATGTAAATGTAGTTTTGGGGTATTTGTCACGGATAAAGGCACAACTGACCAGTGGGGGGGGGGTGGGAAGAGGAGCGGTAGAACAATCTACACTTCCATGCAGGATATTTCCAGACAGGTGCGAGACTCCAGTCTGCGAGCACTGTGCAGTGGTCCTTTAAGTCAAACTCCATAACAATGCCGTAGTAAATCCATCAAGCACCAGCACATAAATCCCTATTTTTGCTGAATAAAACTGCAAAAAGGCAATTAATGTGGCTAAACTAGAAAATTAGAAATTGATAGCCAAAGAATGCAAAACAAATCCCAAACATTTTTTCAAGTACATAAATTCTAAAAAAACAAAAAATGAAAGTGTAGGTACACTGGAAACAGAGATGGATCTGTTAGCTAATGAAGAACAGGAAAAGGCAGAACATTTAAATAACTATTTTTCTTCAGTATTAATGAGGATCCTATGGCAAGAGATATGCAAATGATTGCTGCAAAAAAACTTGCAGATAACTTGTGATTGGATAACTAGAGACAAGGTGCTACAGCTGTTAAAGAAAATTAATATAAGTAAAGCTCCGGGGCCTGACGGTATTCCCCCACAAGTACTTAAGGAGCTAAGTGGGGAAATAAGTGAACCTCTGTATTTAATTTTTCAAGATTTTTTTGTTTCAGATATTGTACCGGAGGATTGGAGGAAGGAAGATGTCGTTCCTATATTTAAAAAGGGTTCAAAATCCTTGCCTGGAAATTATAGACCTGTGAGCTTAACTTCTGTGACTGGGAAAATATTTGAAGGGCTATTACGGATAATATTCAGGAATTCTTTGGGAAGAACTTTATTAGCAATAATCAGCATGGTTTTATGAAACATAGGTCATGTCAAACTAACCTAATTGCATTCTACGAAGTAGTAAGTAGAATTATAGATCAGGGTTTTGCAGTGTATGTGATCTACTTGGATTTTGCCAAGGCATTTGATACGGTTCACAATAGGTTAGTCTTCAAACTAAAATAAATTGGTCTAGATGATTATTCTTGTTCTTGGGTAGAACATTGGCTCAAGGATAGAGTACAACAAGTTTTCATTAATGGTAAATTTTCAGGCTGGACAAAAGTGGTAAGTGGTGTCCCTCAGGGTTCTGTTTTGGGACCGCTTCTATTTAACATATTTATAAATGATCTTGAAATAGGCATTGAAAGCCATGTTTCAGTGTTTGCAGATGACACAAAACTTTGTAAAGTAATAAAATGTGAGCAGGATATTGCTTTGCGGCACAGGGATTTGGATAGATTGGGGGACTGGGCACTAAAATGGCAGATGAAATATAACACACAAGATTTGACTTTAACTCATGGTTGACATACAAACATACCACACCACCCTTCTTGCTTTTCCTATCCTTCCTAAATAAAGTGTACCCATTTAAGTTAACCGCCCAGTCATGTGCCTCAATCCACTATGTTTCTGTTATGCATATTATATTATACTGTTTAGTGTATGCTATTGCCTCTAGTTCCCCCATGTTGTAATATAGGCTCCTTGCATTAGTAAGCATACATTTAATATTATCGTGAGTCATTTGTACTTTTTGTGAATTTTAATCAATATTACATACCTCTTCTGTTCTGAGCTTTCCCCTCCCCCATCTCCACACCCCTCATACTGAACTAAAGCCCATCTCCCTTCTATCCGATCTCCATTTTCTACATTGTTTTAAACCTCCTCCCCTCTACTACTAGTTTAAAATCTCCTCCAACCTTTTAGCCATCCTATCCCCCAGCACAGCAGACCCTCTTCTGTTTAGGTGCAATCCATCATGACTATACAGGTTGTACCCAAGCGCAAAATCGGCCCAGTGCTCTAAAAACCCCAAATCCTCTTTCCTGCACCAAGACTTCAGCCACGCGTTGACCTCTCTTACCTCCCACTGCCTATTTGCTGTAGCGCGCGGCACAGGTAATATTTCTGAAAATATTACCTTGGATGCCCTTTTCTTTAGCTTACTTCCTAGTTCCCTGAACTCATTCTTTAGGACCCATTTTCCTCTGACTTTGTCATTAGTACCAATATGGACCATGACAGCTGGGTCATCCCCAGCCTCTCCGAATAATCCCTCCACTCTGTCGGCAACATGCTGGACCCAAGCACCTGGGAGACAGCAAACTGTCCGGTTGAAACAATCAGAGAGGCACCACCACAACCTGTCTAGCCTTTCTTACACTCTCAATCCCACACGTACTAGAGGGGTTGTTTCCACGGCTGTTAGAAGTAACAGTTTCCTGCAGTACAGCAACTCCTGAGCTGATGCTCCCAACATATTCTCTCAAACGGGAAAATCTGTTGGGCTGCACAAGATCAGGACTAGCTAAACCTTTCCTCTCCTCTCCCCCCTGATTCCTCACCCCACTGTTACCCAGTTATGTGCCTGCTTACCAACTGTCTCATCTCCTCCCACTCCACTACCTGCACCCACTAAACTCTGCTCAGTGAGCAGCAGACGCCTCTCAAGACTGTCAATCTCCCTCAGAGTTGCAATTTAAACTTCCAGAAAAATCAAAACTTCCAGAAAAGCCACTCGCTCACACCCACCACAGAGGTATGGACCCTGGACAGATTCATTCATGTGCACTAAGTAAAACTTGCAATCTTGCTAGCACTCATCCCCAGTTACCAAAAACACAAGTGAGCAAAACAATATTTACCATCTTGGTTTAAACTCGGTTATAGTTACATAGCTGAAAAGAGACTTGCGTCCATCAAGTTCAGCCTTCCTCAAATTTGTTTTTTGCTGTTGATCCAAAAGAAGGCAAAAAAAAAATCCAGTTTGAAGCACTTCCAATTTTGCAACAAACTAGGAAAATAATTCTCTTTGAGAGCGATCACATGGCCCCCGGGGGCCTCATTTTCCAGGGAAGGGCTGCCTAGGCTGTCAGGCAGTCCTCCAGAAGAGGATCGCGGCGGAGGTAAGTCCACCGGAACTCCAGGGGCAGTAAGCCGTTACGGCGTTCTAACGCGGGACAGCATAGAACGCTGTAACGGCGCTAAGGGGTTAAATAGCCTACTTTCAAGCAAACTCCAGTGAGCAAGCTCTGTGAGTCAGTAGTGGGTTTATATTGGAAATACAAATCTCGCACAGCTGGAAATTAAGGGGAACTCCCCCTAATTAGCTCAACAGCAGCACCCACAAGGAGGGGAATATAAACGGCAAGAGAGGAAAAAAAGAGGGAAAAAGTTTTAATTAAAAACAGCAGGGGGAAAATGGGACAAAATTTAAATAAAACCAGCAAAGAATAAAAATATATATAAGAAAAAGGGAAGATGTTTTTAAATTAAAACAGCAAAGAGAAAAATATAAATAAAAAGGGACAAAGTTATAAATAAAATCAGTAAAAATATTTATTTTAAAAAATGGAAAAAAGGTTTTAAAAAACTAATACCAACCACAGTCCACCAGTTCTCCAAGAAACCTGTTGTTTTAATTCCTACTTAAAAGAGACTACTTTAAAAAGCCTACTTTCAAGCAAACTTCGGCTTTTATAGAGGTGGTCACTCTTGCTGATGATCAATTAACCAAGGGCATTTGAATAGCAGCACCTGTCTGCTATTTAGCCTCTTAATCCCTATGGCAGCAGTAAGGGTGTTCTTAGATTTTCACGCATGGCTTCTCCATTTTGGCTTTATTTTTTGTTAAATAAATCATGGCACTGTGTAATATGTCATGCATTGTTGTTCACCTGGGGTTTTATTTACCTATTTTTAAGACCTGCTAAGGAACAGATAATTGTTATTATGTACGGATATGTAAAACCATAGAATTGTTATGGTACAGGATAAAGGCATGCTTATTTGTTAAACCCGTATTGGTTACTGTAAATGTGCCGAGTTGTAGATCACTGCAACGGCACAGGACAGAAAAGCCTATAGGCAGTTATAAACCTACCGTACACACTCGAGTACAAGCCGAGTTTTTCGGCAAATTTTTTGTGCTGAAAAAGCCCTCCTCGGCTTATACTAGAGCCACTGTCTGTATTATGGCAATTTACATTTCCATAATACAGACCTGGACTGCCGGGCTCATTATAAGCCCGACGGTCCTGTTGGGGGCCGGAGCAAGCTTTTACTTACCTTTGTAGCAGCTCCGGTCAGCTCCCCCGTTCAGCTCACAGTGTAAGTCTCGCGAGACCCGTGGCCGTCAGAGCCCGTGGCAACGCGGCACGCAGACCGCGAGACTTACACTATGAGCTGAACGGGGGAGCTGACCGGAGCTGCTACAAAGGTAAGTAACAGCTTGCTCCTGCACCCGCCCCCACCCCACTGCTCAGTACACAGTACATGCCACTGGACCACCAGGGAATGAGAGAGCCTCCCTGCCTGGTCAGGTAACAAGCAGGGGGGGGGCTAAAAAATAAAATGAAACAAATAAATAATAAAAATAATGTTAAAATAATAATACAATATTAAAATAATATTAGAAAAATATATATTAAAATAATAAAAAATGCCCTCCCCCACCCAGTTTACACAGACACACACACACACTCTGCAGAGTGTGTGTGTATATAATGCAGAGTGTGTGTTTGTATGAGTGTGTGTGTATATAATGCAGAGTGTGTGTTTGTATGAGTGTGTGTATATAATGCACACACTCTGCATTATATACACACAAACACACACTCTGCATTATATACACACTGCATTCATTGTATACACACTGCATTCTCACAAACACACACTCTGCATTCATTATATACACACACTACACAAACACACACTGCATTCATTATATACACACACTGCATTCATACAAACACACACTCGCATTATATACACACACACTCTGCATTATACACACACTCATACAAACACACACTCTGCATTATATACACACTGCATTCATTGTATACACACTGCATTCACACAAACACACACTCTGCATTCATTATATACACACACACTACACAAACACACTGCATTCATACAAACACACTCGCATTATATACACACACTCTGCATTATATACACAACTGCATTCATTATATATACACACACTGCATTCATACAAACACACACTCTGCATTCATTATGTACACACACTACACAAACATACACACACACTGCATTCATTATATACACGAACTGTAAATAAATATTCAATTAATGTAATTTTATTGGGATCTAATTTTATTTAGAAATTTACCAGTAGCTGCTGCATTTTCCACCCTAGGCTTATACTGGAGTCAATAAGTTTTCCCAGTTTTTTTTGTGCTAAAATTAGGTGCCTCCACTTATATTCGGGTCGACTTATACTCGAGTATATACGGTAATTGCAGTATATTCAATATTTGGGTTCACAGAAATGTGGGTTCTTCAAAAGCAAACAGTGATGTGACTATAAAGCAAGCTAGGGAAACCTGCTACCCTCTGCATGTACCATAAGTTATGATTTGTTACAGTGACTATAATGAGAAATGTCTTGCAATATCTTCACTCGCAGAAGAATCAACATATCTAGAAGCACTGCTAAAAGCCTAGTGTCCAAGCTTAATGGATACAACATGCTTAAACTGTGTGTTAGATTAATTCATCCATGCAATTCTGCCAACGGATGAGATTCACGTGAGCCTAGGGAACAGAGAGTACAGCTGATCTTAGATGAGAATCTCCATTTATGTCATACTGCTATTTGCAGTAATTGGCTTCCAATCACAATTATCTTCTCAATCACATCACATCTTAGGAGTCTGTGCAATAGTTCTGATGTTGCCGATCCATTAACTTCGAATCACCCCCTGCTCATACCCTTTAGATTGGAAGCTCATGAGCCAATCAGCTTAGTACTTTGAAAGGGCTGTAAATGCTAGATCTCATCATGTCCACATAATCTATGCATGACTCTTACACCATCAACTACATTTTATAGCACTGATGTATCAGAGTTTGTGTGACTCAAATGCTACAGTGCCTTTTACATGGATCACTGCCACATATCCCCTCCAACACAATTGACATGGGGCTCAATGAAGCTTGTGATTTATGCACATTATACACTATTTAAAACATAGATACAAATACATTAGCTCTTTCCATAATGTTTTTATTTGATATTATGGAACAAATGTAAATGTTTCACATGGTAAGATATGCTTCAAATCCAAGTGCTGATGAGTATCATTAGTTGAAGAGTCAGTCAAGTATCATCTTTGCGCATCACTTGTACAGTGATTAACTTTGTTACACCAAGTATCATTACAGAGTTTAATTGGGTTTCCTTGAAACAAGTCAAATATACTTGTACCAAATACCAGGATTCCTTCATTATTCAAGAATTCCGTAATCAAATGCCTTCAAGCTGAGGGTTAGTAAAATATAAGCCAGTACAACCATAGTCCTCGATTACAGTCCATCAGCATAACCCAGTTAACATTATCAACTGGATTTGCCTTAGAATTTTATCTAATTTCAACTAGATTTAATGCCAGTCGAAATTCTAGCAGCTGAACTCAATAAACGGCTCAGCTGCTCAAGAAAGATCCTCAATAAACACAATAAGCACATTTATCGGCGGTTTTTAATCATTAAAAATAAAATTAAACTTGCCATGGTGCGAGTGGGGACATTTCCGCTAAACAGCAAGCAGCCAACGGCTGCTCACTGTAATAAAGAAGGGAGGGTAGCATAAACAGATGGCCTATAATTAAATAATAATGTTGGGGGTGAACATATCTCGTCTGTGCCCAAACCTGTGGCCAGCAGGTGAGGGCTATAATAATAATTAACAGGGGGACCTTAGTTTCTTCAAACAGGAAACCTTGGACTGCTCTGGACAGTAGCTCCTCATTCATTTTGCGAATGGAGAGCAATTAACTCCAGTGCCTTCCTTCGGTGGCCACCATTTGTATATCCGAACACATGTGCTCTAGTGAATGCTCTTGTTTCCTGAACACAGACAGCGGTACATCGTCGAATGCATGGAACCCTTTTTGGCTACTCGATCCCGCGAGCCCAGGGAAAACAGTATCGCTGCCTGTTCCACTTCCTGACCAGCTAGGAGAACGACGTTTGGGAGAGAGGAACTGCTGACTGGGGGGAGCATTTGTCGGTATTTGCACAGGAACTCCCGAAAGTGGACCAGCCGTTGCCTCTTTTCCACTGAAACTATTTTGGGCTACCACCTCGTGGCCAGCCGGTCAGAACTGTACCCGAATGCCGATTCCGTTCTACCGATTCTGTTCTACCTATCTGAGCGCTATTTGGACAACTTGGGTGCTCAGATCCGGGCTATTCAGGGACATAATATTTATGGGGTTCTTTTATTATGACTATGTTTTGGGGTGTTTTATTTTTCACATCAATTGACATATGTACAGACTCTGAAAAACTTGAATATGGGAAAACTCTCTTATATACAGCAACAACACAGCCCAACACCTAAATGGGAAAGTGGGCGTAGGCCAGTGGGGAAACCTTCGCCACAAACCAATGTCAGAAAATGTGCACTCTCATCCTCACTGTGAGATCTCAAGTAGATATCAGGAATTAGCATACAAACTTCTTGCATGCCGGTACAAGACTCCGCAACTCTTACACGCTATAGACCCCACAATAAACAACCTATGCTGGAGATGCCAGCAAACAGTGCTCACTCAGTATCACATTTGGTGGGAATGCCCACATTAGTGCTTATACTTGGAAACGATCCATTAGATGATTTAGAAAGTTTCGGATAACCCCCTGCTGCTCTGACTGGTACCATTTCTATTACATCATAACACTACCTGCCTTTTAGTATACAAGAAATCCCTAACAATTAGGATCCTGAATGTAGTCAAAAGCCTGATACCATTACACTGGAGGAAGTGGGAGCCACTCCCGCAGACCTATGGTTCCAGTGCTTGAAGGAGCTATGGTCTATGGAAGACTTAATTTTCAGAGCCATTGTCTGCCAACAACCCTATCTAGACAATTGAGCTCCTTTCAATGAAGTTAAGAATTTTCCTAGCACTCTTGAGTTGAGAACCCCATGCTGAAAACCACCATTCCCTCTCATCTCCACCCTTGCCCACTCCCCTCCCCCTCAGAACCACAACTAGAGTTGGAGAGATTTCATAGCCCAAATAGTGAATTTTGGGATCCCAGTACTGGGCCTATTGTAGTACAAGGAACCAGAATGATACAACAAACATGGGTCAGATTTTGCTTCTATAATACCCTCCTAAGATATGTAGAACACAATAAAAAAAACATTTTTAAAATACTTAACAAGTTGGCAAGGGAACTATTATATACCTGAAGGGTTGTTCCCTGACACTTGGGTCAATTGACTGGCTGGGAACTATTGCTACTTTTCAATCAAAACTGGTGGGTGTTGTCATAAGTGATTACTATATACCAGGTATATCAGAGACGTGTTAGTCTCACATTAAATATATGTTATAGAGTCCTGCAAGACTCGCTCTGATTATCCTTTTGATATGTTCATTATTTACATGGCAAAAAAAATCTAATAAAAAAATATTTGTGAAAAATAAGAAAGAAAGAATATAAAATGGCAAAGAAAGAACCCTTTAAGGACACAGGACATGTGTGACATGTCATGATTCCCTTTTATTCCAGAAGTTTGGTCTTAAAGAGTCTTACTTTTATTATCAACAAATAATCAGAATGTGTTTCATTTGTAGATTAGCAACCTAGGGCTTAATTTAATATTGTGGGATACGCTTTTAAATTATTGAATAATTTTTGGAGAAACTTTTAAAATGATTAATACTGTAAAACAATATTTTAATTGTTATTTTTGTTATATATAGTGCTGCAATATATATATATATATTTTATGATTTTGAAAATAATCATTTTAGAAGTTTATCCAAAAATATTAAATCATTTGAAAAGCTTATACAAATATATCAAATTGAGGCCTTGGATTATTTTTTTCTACCTCCCTGAATATTAGATCCATTGACATGATACATTTGGGAGGAGGAAGCTGGAATGCAAAAAAGTCAAGAGAGAAACTACATAGAAGATAAAAGCATTTCCCTATAAGACCAAAGTGTATAGATTTGGTCAATATACAACAATGTACATTTTATATAAATTTATCAGGAAATTTCATAATCTCCATCTCTTTTCATCACCTGCCTTCCGCAGGTCTTCAAGGAGCTAGACTGATTGGAGGTCTTGGAGGGCTTCCAGGGGGATATTAATGCCTAGGAGCCTCTGATGAACCATTCTTGGTAAGTTAACACTTTGAACATTGTAATAAGCAGATTCTGAAGATTTAAGTTTGGCTTTTAGCTTTGATAAGTCATGTAAGCACAGTAATCCAGGTCATCCATGTGGATTACTGTGGCCATTAGTAAGCCTTTGCAGTTAGTCTTAAGGTGTTGACAGTCTGTACAGTTAGCATGGCCATATCTATACTGAGATCCTCCTTGAAGTAGGCATATTGGAAGCAATCTGCTTGTGCTGAGGTTGCAGCAGGACACATGAGATGGGGGCTCCAAGATGTCTTGTATGTAGGAGGCCTCTGTTAGCAGTGGCTGCAAAGCTAGGTCCCCATAAATAAGTATTGTAGTTTACTCACAGTTAGTGCTTTTTGTGATTTTCCTGCTCTACAAGGACCAATCCCTACTGCTTATGTCACCCCTTTATGAAGGATTAATCACGAAAAAGCATAACTGGTCTTTTGGTTCAAAATTTTAACAAATTTATTAAATGACTACTATCTGTACCATATGGTAAATGCAACTTTAAATTGAAAATTACAAATTCTAAGTAAGATATTCCATTATATCTCTAGTATGTAATTAATTGTGCGGAGAGATATCAGGATATTTTGGATCCATGAACTTGTTATTTTTATACTTGTGTATTTTAAGTTCACTTGGCAACAAAGTGTAATGATCTATATATGTCTATATATTTCATTTCCTCTATTTAAAGCATATCCATCTGGTGAAGCAATTCATACCAGGGACAAATCACATGCTTGGCAGAATTAGTAGTAATTATATGTTGCAGATTAATTTGGCACTGAAAATACATGGACACAAGTGTTTTTGATGACTCAAAGTAGAAATATTGTCATCTATCATCTGTTTAATTCTATTTAATTCTATCTTATTTAGGATATTCTAGATCTCCAAAATTAGTTGTGGAAGAGCGGAGCGATGCAACACGGTAGTCAGGTAAGAAGTCTAACACTTCAAAAACATTTTGACTATTTACAATTGGAGGCACCTGGGCACTACTGACACCACCACAGCAAATTATAGGGATTAAATTATAGGGATTATGTTGCTTGGAGTGTTGCTTTAACAAGAATAATGCATTTTTGGTCTGTCTCTAGCCAACATTGACCTATAAATTCCATTTATTTGGTCAAGCTAATACCATATTTAATTCCAGTACATTGGGGTGATAATTAGTGTGTATATGTATAATATATATACACTAATAAATAAATGAATCAAATACAATAAAAGCTATAAACACCCCTGAATGTCTTTAGGCCATGAAGTGAAATGATGGGTTATAGCTCTCAGAAGAGATGATGAGATAAAAAAATAGTGGAATGAGAAAAAAAAAATAGTGGAATAAATGGAGGTTGGGGTGAGGAGTAAATTATTTATAGTAGATTGGATGTATTAACCCAGTAAATTTTAGCACGTCCATGACCAGTGACCGTAGCATACACATAATATAATCGAGATGGCGAAACTATGGCACGCTCGCCACAGCTGGCACGCTGAGCCCTATCTGTGGGCACACAGCAATAGGTCTCCAGCACTGCCGGATCCAGGGGGCTGCAATGGGGCAATTGCCTCCCCTCCCCAGAAAACAACATTGCCTTGCTCTCCGCTGCCAGCCCTGCTGGGTGCCTTCAAGGACCGGAGGAGAGATCAGTGATCTCCCTCACCGATCCGCAGGCAATGTGATGGCAGCCAACAGGGAGGGAGAGAGGACCCAGGAGCTCAGCCTGCAACTCCTCCGGGTCCTTCTATCGCGAGCACAGAGCGCTGCCGCGGTTACCACGCCAACGCTCCGGTTCTCGCGAGAGTGAACTCTAGCCCAGGAGCTGCAGGCTAGAGTTCACTCGCACCACTAGTACCACCAGGGATTCTCCACCGGACCACCAGGGATTGCAGGAAATATCCCATCTCCCTCAGCAAAGGTAAGAAGGGAGGGTGGATATAAACAAATATTTTTTTTTTTATTTAAAAAAAAAGTATATATTTATCTGTCCCCCCAACTCCCAATAACTCCCCACACACAAACTGCCCCACAATACACATACACACACACACACACACATTGCTCCCCATTATATACACACACACAGCCCCCCAATGCACACACACCCGCCCTAAATACACACACACATACATAGAGCTGTAGTGGTTATTGTGCCTGAATTGTTTCTTTAAATAATCTACCAGTGCCCCTCCAGAGATTAGGTTCTGGATCCGCCCCTGGTTGCCGGTAGGGTGCTCAAGTGTCTCGGATCGCCCGGGACAGTCCCGTATTTTGAAAGTCTGTCTTGAGTCCTGGGCACCCTCATTCCGGGACAATGTAGTGTCCTGGAATGAGCTGAGCTGCACCGCCGCCACCTCTGCAGTGGTAGATCCAGGGAGGGAGGGGCAACGGGGCAATTGCACAAGGGAACTACCTCATTAGGGGCCCGGTCGGGTGCAGCAGACCCTTTAATATTGCAGAGAGTGCTGGGAGGAAATGACTGTTCCTTCCTCCCAGCATACAGACCGCGCGGGCTGACAGGACACTGAAGAAGCAACTGAGAGAAGAGGAGGAGGCAGGAGAGAGAGCTCTGCAGCTTCTCCTTCAGACTCCCATCATCATCAGCCAGCCCCAGGAATTAACCTCCCTGCAAACAAAAGGTATGGGAGCAGAGGATGGTTAGCATGTAAATTGCAATTTGTATGTTTGCCCGTGTGTATGTTTAGGTATGTGTATGTGCAGGGCCAGATTAACAGAGGTGCTAATGGAGCTGTAGCTCCAGGCCCATGTACATTAATTAGTCCCATTGACTTAAAAAAACAAAAAAAAAAACATTTTTTAAATTATTATTTTTTAATTTTTTTTACACACTACTCTTAGGGTTTCCCCCTGCCTGGTATTTTACTGGCACAGCCAGTATTTGATGCTGCCTGGCCTATGCCGATATTGCAGTCATACTGGCAATACAAATGCTGGTATTTTTCAGAGATTACGATGCAATGACAGCACTGGCCAGTAGGGTTCGCTGTGTGTGGAGAGAGGCAGGGATAGGAAGTTCCAGCATATCCCCCCCTGCCTATCTCTACTCACTGATCCGCTGGGGAGCAGCTACATAGAGTCCAGACAGCAACTCCCAGCCTGCAGATACAGCCTATAGCTCAGGGAAGTGAGGGATGGGGGAAAGGCTGCAAGAAGACATGGGGGCACTGGGAGATATGGGGACACTGAGACACTAAGTGACATTGGGAGACATTATGACACAGACACTTGGGGACACTGGGAGATATGGGGACACAGAGACACTAAGGGACATTGGGAGACATTATGACACAGACACTTGGGGACACTGGGAGACATGGAGACACAGACACTAGGAACACAGTGTCCCCATGTCTCCCAGCCAGTGTTTTTAGTTTCCCAGTGTCTCCATGTGTCCCAGCCAGTGTCCATAGAGTCTCAGTGTCCCCATGTCTCCCAATATCCCTGGTGTCTCAGTGTCCCTAGGTCTCCCAGTGTGCCCAAGTCTCCTAGTGTCTGTGTCCCCATGTCTCCCAGTGCCCCCTAGTCTCCCAGTGTTCCCTTGTCTCCCAGTGTCTGTATCCCCATGTCTCCCAGTGCCCCAAGTGTCTCAATGTCCCAATGTCTCCCAGCCAGTGTCTCTAGTGTCTGTGTCCCCATGTCTTCAAGTGTCCCCTATTTTACCAGTGTCCCCATGTGTCCCTGGTGTCTCAGTGTCCCCAAGTGTCTGTGTCCCCATGTCTCCCAGTGTCCCCAAGTGTCTCAGTGTTCCCATGTTTCCCAGTCTCCTAGTGTCTCAGTGCCCCCATGTATCCCAGTGTCCCCATGTCTCCCAGCGCCCCAAGTGTTTTAATGTCCCCATTTCTCTGTGTCCCCAGGTCTCCCAATGTCCCCTGTCTCAGTGTCCTCATGCCTCTCAGTGTTCCTAGTGTCCTAGTGACATGGGAACACAGACACTAGGGGACACTGGGAGACATGGGGACATCAACACTAGGGGACATTGAGAGACATGGGAATACTGGGCGACAAGAAGACACAAGAGGACACTGGGAGACATGGGACATTGAGACACTGTGATACATAGGGTCACTGGGAGACATGGAGACATGACACTAGGAGACACTGGGAGACTAGGGGACACTGGGAGACATGGGGCACTGAGACACTACATAGGGACACTATTAGACCTGGGGTAATCAACATATGGGAACACTGAGTCATGGGGGCACTGGGAGACTAGGGGACACTGAGATACTGGGCAACATGGGACACTGATACATAGGGACACTGAGACAGTGGGAGACTTGAGACACTGGTGGACAGGGAGACGCTGGGAGCAATCCATCTATACAGCAGAATCAAACTGTAAGTAGTTTTTTGGTGATTTTACAGCATTTTCTCTTATGTCACTCCTTGTGATTTACATCATGTGATGTCACCCATACATAATTAATTATGCAAATTAGTAAGACCGGTATGTTTTTCCAAGAAAGGTGGCAACCCTAACTACTTTTTACACACCCTTGCTTAAGTATGGAAACTTTAGAGGAAGGTATGGGAACAAAACTTGTGTGGACTGGCCAACAATTAAATTAGTTAAGGTAATGCTGATTTTGGTCTCTCGAACACTGTGGCATGTTCCCTTTCTTCTACACTCACTACATACACATTTCCTCTGTCACAGACTGTATACCAGGAGCTTCTGCCTGCTAGTAAGAAGGTAAGGAGACAATTGGACCAGCGAGTGCTAGTGGACAGTCCTTAGAAAACATTGAGCGAGCGCATCGTAAGACTCATTTATGCCAAGCTCAGGGTGTTGTCTGCATAGTATGCCCTTAATTGGCCAGATTGCATGATTGACAGGCAGCCTGACATGCATTAATGCTAGGCTGGCATTCCAATGCTTTGGGCAGACATGCCACCTTTTTGGGCATGTCAACCCATTTGGGCAGGTTACATGATTTGCGTCAGTGGAACACCCTTTTACTGTGCCCATTGACTTCCTGCTTCACTGGACACTGCTGTTAGGGGTTATGGATTTACTTGAAAGATGAAAACTTAAACTAGAGAGAGATTAGCATAGAGTATGTGTTTTCTTATAGCTGCTGTTTTCTTTCCCTCCAACACCATCTCCATCAGATACATGACACTTGGGAGTGTTTTAGTGTTTTTAGTCAATAAGATTCTGCAATAAGGCCCATCATAATTGTCAGCACCAGGCCCACTGGGCTCTTAATCTGGCCCTGTCTGTGAGTGTCAGTGTGTATGTATATGTGAGTGTCTGCACATCTGTGAGCATGTGTGTGTATCTGTGAGTGTCAGTGTATATATGTGAGTGTATGTGTATCTGTGAGTGTCAGAGTGTATCTGTGAGTATGTGTGTGTAGCCAGTTAATGTTCAATAAAAATCAGTTTGTATCATTGAACTCTCTGTTGTTGTGTTCTTTTAGAACAAAATATGTTAATTAGTTCGGACAACTGTATGAGTTGTTTTTTCTAAACTTAAACCTCAGTATTCAGGTTTATTGCCATGTTGGCACTTTGAGGAAAGAAAGTTGGTCTGTATTGTGGTTTGGGCACTCGGTCTCAAAAAGTTTGCCATTCACTGTAATATAATAAGAAGTATCTGAGGCTTACCTTACCTGTCACTCAAAACTCGGGGGATATTACCTAAAATCGACACCAAAATAAATACCCAATGCTCATTTTCTACCTTTTAGATTTGGTTACTTGAGTCGAGACTGTACTTTTACCCATGTCTTGCACTGCCTTCTTAAAACTTTTCTGTAAAATATCATCTTTGTATGGGATGAGGATTCTCTCTCATGGATGTCTATCACCTTTTGATAGGGTCAAGTGTGCTATCCTGAAGAGGTGTCCAAAAGGATCTTATTATAATCACATCATTAAATGGATCTAAATGTTTTGACCTAATGTCATCAGTGGACAAATCTTAATATTTTTACTAAGGTTTTTTAGTTACAGAGACACTTTCCCATTTACAAACAGCTAGCAATTCTGGAACATCTACAAGGGGACAACACCTTTTACAAGCTATTCAATATTTGACATAGTGTTTGCACTGCTATAGGATGCCGTGACTTAGATGATCGCATGTATGCTGTAAGGTTAAGAATTTTTTTTGTTAAACTCACAATTACAAAAATATTTGAGAGAAAATAAAGGTACATTTTGTCTTAATAGCAGGAGACTGTGACTAATTACTTCCAAAGTGTTTAGAAAAAATAATATTAACACTGATTTAGCTTCTGTTTGCAGTACACTATTTGCAAAATACACACACTTGCAGCTGTTTGGCATAACTTAACATTCTTGGCATTGCAGGATTACATAAATATATATAAGTCTTCCTTGACACTTCTCAGATCATTACCGACACAATATGACAAAGTTCACTGTAAAAATAGAGGGTTTAAACGAGAACACATAAGGAAATCATTTTCTGACGATATGCAGAGCACAGCTATATGTGTATACTGACACGTGTCCTCTCCCTACCTCACACATTCATTCCTTATCTACTTTTCATAAGTGAGTAATGCTCAGTGTTCTTTTTAAAGGCATTTTTTTTATCTTGTGTATTCTAATAAATCTATCTATAAAAAGGATGTGATATATGAATATATCACTATACTGTATACATAGCTTTCAATCTTTTCACTGTTTGGTCTTTTGGAAATATTTTTAAGTGATAATGTTACTTTGTATTAGTTTTTTTTACTTTTCTTTAAAAGAGAAAAAATACATATTATCATTAAAGGGAAACGATCACTTCTCTGGAATTTGTACCATTGGATAAAATAAATGAAAATCACCTGTAACTCATGTTAAGCTCATGCTCCATTTCCTTAAAAAAAATATGTTAAAGATTTAGAAAACGACATCATAATCCAGTTCGGTCAAGGCACAGCCAGGGCAAATATTGCAAATGAAGATAAGAAACAGAAACATTGTTTAATTCTCCTCTTGTCTGTGTGTTTTCTCTATGCTGACTGCCAAGTGCAAAGGAAATAGCAAATACCAATGATTGACAGGGCCCTAAGATAGAGGTGCCATATGCAGGATAAAAATATGCAAATTGCTGCACTTAAATTTAAATTTTTACACCTTACATATACATATATGTTAAATATAGAGATAAGTAAACTTAATATTAAACATCGTGGGGGGGAGGTGCTTGGATGCCATCCTGGAAGTTCGCAGGCAGATTGAGCTCCTGATCTAACTCGACTTAAGAGTGTTCTAAACAGGGAAAATACCCCTAGAAAGTTCATTCCCACACTGACAACCTCACCCTGCACTGCTAGAGCAACTATGTATTGAACAACAAGCTCACCCTTCTTGCAACTGGCAGCTGTAGCCTCCATCTTCTTGCGGCCTGGTGCTGCCCTGACAGGAGAAGCGGCCAAACTATATCTCTGGCGTGACCCAGGCTTTCACTCTTGGAGACAGTCCAAGCCTCGTACTCTCCCCACCGCCCCACCCCCTCTGAGCCGGCAGGGGTTATCCCGGTCCCCACCAAGCACTGATCACTCACTTACCTGCTGCTCCTGGGTGACTTCTGCATATTAAGCTCCCACGCGGTATACCTAAAATGGCCGTGAAGCATGCTGAACAAGCAGTGGCGCAGAGCTGGGAAGAAGGATGCTTGCAGGCATTCAATGCCATCTGTCAGTGGTTCTGGCAGAAGCTGAAAAGACAGAGGAAGCGAGCTGCAGAGAGGGTTCCTGTGACTCAGCCTGCTCGCAGAGTTCCTGCCCGCAATCCCCTTACTGGTCAGAGACCCAAGCAGCATCGACGAGCAACACAAAGGTTGCACCCCTGCTAATATCGTAGCCTCCTGCAGCCCCATAGATTTGCCTTGTAGTGGTGGCGGGGGGCGGGGGCCTATGACCATAGAAGCTGGGGTGTTGATAGCAAGAGGTGGATAGCTGGGGCGAGTTGTGGAGCCTTATGAACTTTCTCTCACCGTTTATGCCTGCCTGATTTATGTCTCCATGCCATGGATATAGGATAAATACAGCCAACAGCTCACTACTCCTACCCCTCTGCTCACGTTACCATGTCTTCACACTCAATGAGCTCAGTTAAACATAGCTTTCGGTGGCTTCACTTTTATTTGCATTTATCTTATGTAGTCAGCATGTTCATACTCTAACAATACTTACCAAGTCTTGCATACCTGTTTGTGACATGCATGCATATCCTGAATATTATATACTATACAATGTGCAGTAACACTGAGATGCTGACCAACAGATGTTATACTATGTGTCATTCTGTACTTGCATATGCTGTTGGGGCATTGCAAGATTATGTTTTTCTTTTTATGCACAACAAAACATTTAAATTAGAAAAAAATAAAAACATCTTGGGAAGTGACAGCTCCCATTTAAAAAATACCCAATAATGCTTTTTAATATTCTGTACAGGATTCAAAGTGAATTTCATATTTAAGGTTATAATAGGTGAACTGGTAAATTTCTCTAAGTAAAGCTGTGCTTCCAGTTCAACTGCTCTGGCCTTAAATTTGCAATTCACTTTGAATTCTTACTTTTCTTGAGTAACCCTGTTAGTCTCACAAGGAAGCAAAGCAATGAGTAAACCCATAATTACAGGCTAAATAGCAGCTAATACTTAATGAGCTAGCCGCACAGGTCAGATAGAAACTCTGGTTACTATAGCAAAAGCAACAATTCGTTAAAACTTCCCGTGTAATGATCAACTAACGATCAGTTCCAGATGAAAAAAGTAAGAATGCAATATCCAGTTCCTTTCTGCAGAAAGTTTATACTTTTTACATTCATATTCTACTAATGTTTTTTTTTTCTTGTGTGTAAAGTTTGGTTCTCAATTTCTTGCAAACAGATGGTGTCAAAATAAATAAACAATACATTTATAAAAACAACAATATTCTTGTTTCATTTTCTTGGTGGTATTTTGTGCTCATCTGGAACCCACTGCCGACATGTTTTGACCTTAATAAATGGAAAACTTTTTTTTTTCTATATATTCTTCAAAAACATAATTTACGCAGATGGGATTTTTTTATCCTCATGGCACATTCAACTGGATTTGAAACAAATTAGGGATAGTATTGTGTGTTGAGTCCTTGTACACATTTGTTTTTCCTCTGTAATATCCTTTTGATCACGTGGATTAATTATTAATAAGAGAGCTCTAATAATGAACCCACTTCCTTGATTACACAATGTCAGTATCAATTACATAGAATAATGAGAAAATAGGAGTGATAGAATTTTCCTTTACTCAGTTCATTCAAACAAACATTTACTGTACGCTCATTAATGCTGAATACCAGACATAAGCAATGTATTTAGGTTTTTGGGTGCCCTAGGCTAGTCAAGGCTAAGAGCCCTCTGGATATAATTTACTGCACTGATACATTCGTACACATACATATATTTATGTATAAAAATGTATTTAGCACGCAATATGTTCATACATACAAACATAGAAACACAATCACGGGGCGGAGCCAAGCCAGCGAGCTGACAAGTCGTGCTTCGCGTGAGCTCCTGCTGCACGGGCTATGCCTTCGATGATCTCTCGGGCTGCAGGGCTGGAAACCTCTCGTAATGGAGCTATACAGATTGAGGAAAGCCTGCACGTACCTGTAGACACAAAACTCGACACCCAGAAAGACCGGGAACTGCTGAAGCAGGTTAAGGCCTACTGGAGACAGTGGAGGGGAGAGGCGGCCGCTTTCCTCCTGCTGCCATAAGCCATGAGTGAGCAAGACACACTCTCCTCCCCACCACCCCCCTTGTAGACTGATGGGGGATATCCTTGTCCCCGCCAGACGGAGCACCCCATGCCCCCATACCTCTCGGAGGACCTTGCAGATTACACAAGCTACACGAGTGCAGAGGTATTAAAAATGGCGGCCGCATCAGACCCAGTTTCACGCAGCATGCTGATGCAACAGCATGAACTTCTGGACCCCAGCAGAAAAGTAAGAGACACTCGACGCTATTTTTGACAGATTCCAGGCCAAGCTGCTGACCCGTATTAGGCCAGCTGTGACTACCCCTGTACTGACTGAACGGGAACATGTGCACACCGAGAGGAGTCTTGGGAAACCACTACAGGGCACAAAGCAATCCCCCATATCAGCCATCCACACAAGAAGCCCACCCGGGCTGAGAGCAACAAGGGCCACAACCCACAGGTACCGGCCACACATGAGTATGGCCACAAGGCATAAGCAACAACACACAGCGAATGACCACAGGACCCACCACACCATCAGGGAAGACCCTGGACCTCAATGGATCCTAGACTCGTGGCAAGAGGGCACCAGCTCTCACACAGCACTGGGGCCGGAGTGGTATCCCACTTCCAACTGGACTGAGCCCAAGCAAGAAAAATTACCCCCGCAGGGGTGTCGGATGACTACTAAACATACCGTAACAAGGGGCTGGCATGGCAACCCGCAACCTGGGTCCACAAAGCAAAGACAAGGACTCATCTAATTAATCGCAAGGAGACATGCTTTAGTCTGTGTAACTGATATGTCTACCTCTCCTGCATTTACTTTCACGCTTTATTTTTACGCTTTACTCTGATACAATATTATAAAATGTGCAAGTCCTATCTATTCCCCACGATACAATGCGATGCTAAGCCTCGGGAATGCCTTTGGGGTACGTCAAGTATGTTTGTAATACTCTTATGCACGATAAAAATACTAAATACATTAAAAAAAAAAAAAAACACAATCACAGTCATATATACAGTACATACAAATACAGAAAAACTTACATACACAGACACCCATATGTAAATTAGTCACATTGTTCTAATGAACAACCCTCCCTCTCCTTCCGCATCTTCCTTCTATAGTAAACGGGAAATGAGGTGAGGAGGATGAAGTTACTGTAGTCCACAATCTATGTGTATGGTAGTGGGAAAGCAGGAGAGTTCTGTCCCGGCTCACACATATTCCTTCCTGCTCCCTCCTTGGCGGACCGTACAGTACACCTCCCTCTAAGGTGATATTACGCACATCGATAGCATCCCAACATGTCTCAAAGGCTTTCCCCTAAGCTTTAATCCTTTCATAAGTACTTTAAAACTCATATTTTCAAGCAACACTATAGCCTCCTCTGGGTAACTGTCATTCCTTAAAGGACCACTCTAGGCACCCAGACCACTTCAGCTTAATGAAGTGGTCTGGGTGCCAGGTCCCTCTAGGATTAACCCTTTTTTTTATAAATATAGCAGTTTCAGAGAAACTGCTATGTTTATACTGAGGGTTAATCCAGCCTCTAAAGCCTCTAGTGGCTGTCTCATTGACAGCCGCTAGAGGCGTTTGCGTGCTTCTCACTGTGAAAATCACAGTGAGAAGACGCAAGCGTCCATAGGAAAGCATTATGAATGCTTTCCTATGAGGCAGGCTGAATGCGCGCGCAGCTCCTGCCGCGCACACGCATTCAGCCAAAGAGGAGGAGAGGAGGAGGAGAGCTCCCTGCCCGGCGCTGGAAAAAAGGTAAGATTTAACACTTTCCTCCCCATCCAGCCTGGCGGGAGTGAGACCCTCAGGGTGGGGGCACCCTCAGGGCACTATAGTGCCAGGAAAATGTGTTTTCCTGGCACTATAGTGGTCCTTTAAGCTATCTGCCTAACATAATTAGTGGCTCTATAGTCTTCTCCTCTCTTCTGACTTCCAACATTACAGCTTTCCTGGACATTCATCTACTGATGTTATTGTCTGTGTTGCTGTTTTTCTTTTGTTTTTCTACCTCATCTTCTCTAGATTGTAAGCTCTTTGAGCAGGATCCTGAATCCTCTTAACACTTGCAATTTGCTTATTTTTTGTTTTAGAAATTAGGAATGATGCATAAGATGTACCATTTAGGTACCTCCAGATTCCCAAAACTACCACTGAAAATAGGAGTGCCGTTCTGCCATCATTTGGGGCAGTATCCAGGTTAATTTTCTGACATAATGCTAAGTAGCTAAGGAGGAGCAAGAGTCTAGCTGAGCTATTATTTTAGTAAAATAGCCTTTTCTTTTCTCCAGCCCACTATATCTCAAGCAGGCAGAAACATTTAACACTATCATTGGGGAGTATTTCTGTTAGCAATAGCCTTTCAGAGTGTGCACTGATCTATGTAAAAAAAATTTAAAATTTGCATTTTAGATGGAAAAAAATATATAAATATATTTTCATTATAAATGTAGTTTTTAATAGTGTGGTTTGTGGAGTTTTTGAACCATGCACAGAATTCAAAACGTGTCTTTACTGATATATAATTGTTATGTTATGCATAACAAAATTATTCATCTTTGAGTACTTGTGAAATTGTGTAATTGTAAATAATAAAGAATTTGGTCTGAAATCTGATTAGTTTCCATATCTCATGTGTCCTTTTGTCCTGAAGCGTATGTAGCTGCGAGATTTGATAAAGCTAGCAGATCTCGCAGCCGTATGGCACCTGTTTTTTTAAGGAAATCTTTGATATGTGATCCAAAGCTCTTATAAAATTACAGTCTAAAAAGCTTTCTATGATTATTCATGGGATGGCAGGGACAGTGTGGTGGATATTAATTTTCTACTAGTCTGTATCTGTACTGTAATCCAGAATTGTTTGTGTATGACACAGTTACTTGTGTAACTAAAAGCTTAATTAAAACTATGGGGGAGGTCAGCTATAATTAAGGGAGTCAGAATAAAAACATAACACACATGTTTTGTGTACACACTTGTGTTAAAGAGACTCTCCAGTACCAGGAAAATAATCAGTTTTTCTGGCACTGAAGGTCCTCTCTCCCTCCCACCTCCCATCCCCGGTCGTTGCTTCTTCCTCCGCTCACGCTCCTCCCCTTCATCACGTCAGCCGGCGGGGGAGACTGATCACGCCCGCCGGCGGGGAAGACCTAATGCGCATGTGCGGCAATGCCTCACATGCGCATTAGACCTCCCCATAGGAAAGCATTGAAAAATGCTTTCAATGCTTTCCTATGGGGATTTCAGCGATGCTGGAGGTCCTCACACAGCGTGAGGACGTCCAGCGACACTATAGCACAGAAAACCTATGCTAGAAACCAGGAAGTGCCCTCTAGTGGCTGTCTAGTAGACAGCCACTAGAGGAGGAGTTAACCCTGCAAGGTAATTATTGCAGTTTATAAAAACTGCAATAATTACAGTTGCAGGGTTAAGGGTAGTGGGAGTTGGCACCCAGGCCACTCCAATGGGCAGGAGTGGTCTGGGTGCCTGGAGTGTCCCTTTAAGGGAAGCCTAAAATATTAAAATTATATAAACTTACACAATTACAATTTTTATTATTTATGTTCAGTCTTTATGGCAATATTGGGAGATAAAATGTTTAGAGGCTATATGACATCTCAGTAAATATTTCTTGGACAGGATCATAAATAAAAACATTGAAGTAAAAATACCATCTTGCCTCTTGGAGGAGGGCTTAATATTTAAAGTCCTTTGCTACAAGCCTGGCCTTAAAAGTCACTCACTATTAAAATACTCACCAGAGTAGAATTTTTACTTGCCAAAGGCTAGTGGAGAGTTGGAACTTTTAATCCTGTCCTAGTGTATGAGTGAAAAAAAAAATAGTTAAATTTAAAAAATAAAAGCCTAGCTTATTGATATTTGCAATCTGGTGATATTTCAGAGAATTCATTGGTGAGATATGCCAACAAAATTATTTTATGCACATGATCATAATGCCAACATAAACTATCAATAGATTTACAATTAATTTCCATGGCATTGTGATCTATTGTAAACTACTATAAAGCATCCTTGTAAAGCATCAAAGCACATGTATACATGCAGGGCCGGACTGGGAGAAAAATTTGGCCCGGGCATTTTTTTTAACACAGCGGCCCACTAAGAAGGGGGCGGGGCAGAGGAGGTGTGTTTTGTCATCACCAATGACAAACACGCCTCCTCTCAAAGTGAGCATGTTGGTTCAATGCTCTCCCAGGGCAGACCATGCGCAGAGCTCTGCTGAAGAGCTCTAGCATGAGAAAAAAGCTCTGTATTTGTTCTGCACAGTGCAAGCAAATTTAAAAACATGCTTGCACTGTGTTTCCTTGCAACTTGTCTCTGGTGTCTCTATAAATGGATACCAGGAGACAAAAGGGCCAGGAAAGAGTATTGTGCATGTGTCTGGAGCCTGCTTGTGGTATTGCGTGTGTGTAGAGTGAGCTGATTGTGGTGTGGTATTGTGTAATAAGGTCGGTTTTAGTCATGTTGTGTTTGTGGTGTAAAGTGGTGTAACGTTGGAACTGGGAGGCAGGGAGGCGGTGTTCCCTGGTGGTCCTCGTGGGTGAGTGAACTCTAGGAAAACAGTGGGGCCGGCGCTCGGATAGTGCCGGCCCTGCATAGACCGGCAGGGGAGATCCTGGGACCTCCCCTGCCGGCCTTGGCCCGTGGCCACCGCGGCCCACGGGGCATTTGCCGGTGTGCCCGATGGCCAGTCCGGGCCTGTATACATGGTTTTAAATTAAAATAAATACATAATCAAATAAATAACAAAATAAAGCATACCTTTTGTGTGGAAGATTAAACGGATACTAAAGTCACCCAGACCACTTCATCTCATTGACTATGGCGCTTGATATTAAAGGAACACTATAGGGTCAGGAACACAAAAATGTATTCCTGAGCCTATAGTGTTACAACCACCATGTAGCCCCGGTGTCTCCCTAAATATAGTAAAATATTACTTGTAATTAAGCCTGCAGCTGCTGCCTCTGCCCCTGATCTGCCTGCTTGGCTAACATTATCATAAGTGATGCTCTAAGCCAATCACAATGCTTTCCCATAGCATTGGCTAAGACTGTCAAGGAGGCAGATCAGGGGCAGAGCCAGCACAAGTCAAACACAGTCCTGGCCAATCAGCATCTCCTCATAGAAATGCATTTAATCAATACATCTCTATGAGGAAAGTCCAGTGTCTCCATGAAAAGGGTGGAGACACTGAATGCAAGTGCTGCATTGCATTATGCAGCACTGCCCCAGGAAGCACCTCTAGTAGCCATCTAAAAAGAGTGATGAAATTTAGTCTGGTGACTATAAAATAGTCTGGTGACTATAGTGTCCCTTTAATGGCTAGCTGGACGACTTGATCTGGAGTTTAATCACTATTTTACCAAGTAGTAACAAAATATAACAACTACATGATATTACGGGATCTGTGGTGTGAGGTACCACGTCTGCATAATGAATGGATATAAGATATAATTTATAGATCTGCCACTTTAAGGGAATGCCAAACAAACCGCATCGGAGTAAGTAGTTGGTAAAAAAAAAAAAAACATTTGTTTATATAAAAAATGGAATGTCTCAGATTAAGTGCTAATCAAATGAAATGCACGAGTGGTTCAGGTTCCCTATTACTGTGATTTCCCCTGTGGACTTCTGTATAAGCTTTTTTTTTTTTAATGAAAGAATAACGTATTTATCATTTTTTTTTTAAATAATTTCTTAGGTTGATACCGTTTTTGTTTGGTGATAGAGATATGATATATACAGCTTTGGTGCTTGCACTGTCCCTTTAAGTCAACAACAGTAGACATCTGTTACAAAGAAAAACATTTGTTTCACATATTTTTAATGATGTAAAGTAAACATTTGCTCGACACATTGCTCATAAATTTCATTAACTCACACTTAAAGCAGTTATGATTGTACATAAGAAGAAAGTATCTATAAAAGTTTAAATTGAAAATTGAAGAAATGATTTGTCAGCATTCCATTGGATATACTTCATTGAAGTTTTTATTCAGCGAAACAAAAAGTGTCAATTTTTCGGTGCACTGCGGTGTCTTCTTCAATATGGGAAGCCCAGGCTGTTGAATAAACCCAATGGCATCACCCTACAAACGTGAGTTGATGCCAAATTCCTACCGCGTTTAGTTCTATTTAAACATTGAGTAACTAGAGACCTGTTGCATTTCCTTCTTACTGTGTTATTGGCATTGATTTGCTAATTTTTTTAACGATTTTAATTTCTCAGTTCCCCTAACTTGGCATAATTATTGGATTTTCGAATATCCCGACCTTTTGAAATCATTTGAATTGTCAACCACTTTGGAGAACCAGTATACGTCTCTACAGGGAGTGCAGAATTATTAGGCAAATTAGTATTTTGACCACATCATCCTCTTTATGCATGTTGTCTTACTCCAAGCTGTATAGGCTCGAAAGCCTACTACCAATTAAGCATATTAGGTGATGTGCATCTCTGTAATGAGAAGGGGTGTGGTCTAATGACATCAACACCCTATATCAGGTGTGCATAATTATTAGGCAACTTCCTTTCCTTTGGCAAAATGGGTCAAAAGAAGGACTTGACAGGCTCAGAAAAGTCAAAAATAGTGAGATATCTTGCAGAGGGATGCAGCACTCTTAAAATTGCAAAGCTTCTGAAGCGTGATCATCGAACAATCAAGCGTTTCATTCAAAATAGTCAACAGGGTCGCAAGAAGCGTGTGGAAAAACCAAGGCGCAAAATAACTGCCCATGAACTGAGAAAAGTCAAGCGTGCAGCTGCCACGATGCCACTTGCCACCAGTTTGGCCATATTTCAGAGCTGCAACATCACTGGAGTGCCCAAAAGCACAAGGTGTGCAATACTCAGAGACATGGCCAAGGTAAGAAAGGCTGAAAGACGACCACCACTGAACAAGACACACAAGCTGAAACGTCAAGACTGGGCCAAGAAATATCTCAAGACTGATTTTTCTAAGGTTTTATGGACTGATGAAATGAGAGTGAGTCTTGATGGGCCAGATGGATGGGCCCGTGGCTGGATTGGTAAAGGGCAGAGAGCTCCAGTCCGACTCAGACGCCAGCAAGGTGGAGGTGGAGTACTGGTTTGGGCTGGTATCATCAAAGATGAGCTTGTGGGGCCTTTTCGGGTTGAGGATGGAGTCAAGCTCAACTCCCAGTCCTACTGCCAGTTCCTGGAAGACACCTTCTTCAAGCAGTGGTACAGGAAGAAGTCTGCATCCTTCAAGAAAAACATGATTTTCATGCAGGACAATGCTCCATCACACGCGTCCAAGTACTCCACAGCGTGGCTGGCAAGAAAGGGTATAAAAGAAGAAAATCTAATGACATGGCCTCCTTGTTCACCTGATCTGAACCCCATTGAGAACCTGTGGTCCATCATCAAATGTGAGATTTACAAGGAGGGAAAACAGTACACCTCTCTGAACAGTGTCTGGGAGGCTGTGGTTGCTGCTGCACTCAATGTTGATGGTGAACATATCAAAACACTGACAGAATCCATGCTTTTGAGTGTCCTTGCAAAGAAAGGTGGCTATATTGGTGACTGATTTGTTTTTGTTTTGTTTTTGAATGTCAGAAATGTATATTTGTGAATGTTGAGATGTTATATTGGTTTCACTGGTAATAATAAATAATTGAAATGGGTATATATTTGTTTTTGTTAAGTTGCCTAATAATTATGCACAGTAATAGTCACCTGCACACACAGATATCCCCCTAACATAGCTATAACTAAAAACAAACTAAAAACTACTTCCAAAAATATTCAGCTTTGATATTAATGAGTTTTTTTTGGACAGGATAGAGACCTTTCTGTGGATGTGTAGCATGTGGGGGTGCTTTACTGTTTGGTGTGCGTTTTCTACGTTTTACATATGTTTGTTTTTTTGTGTTCGGGAGATAATTAGTTTAACTGAGAGCTAACTATCTCCCAGACACAGAGGCGAAATTATGTTGTATTCAATGGAAACCCCCCTGCTGGGGATCTGTGTATAAATTCTGTGTACCTTGAGCCAATAAAACAGTTCTTCTTCACCCTTCACTAAGTCTCAACTAGTGTTTGGGCGAGACAGCGGTACCTTGTGCAGGAAGGTATAATCACTCTGGAGCTACTCACAACTGGGAATAAACAACCCAGGTGGTAGTAACCCACCTTCTCAAGGGTATATCGACACAGTGAATTGTCAGCCCCTCTGGCATCCATGACAAATAACACTTTGTACAAATAAAAAGAAACCTTTGGATGAGAAGGAAAAAGTACTCAAAACTGAGTTTGAAATGCACGTGTTACCTATACAAAATAAAAGTTATGCCACTGATTTATTGCCTGGTAACACTAGGTCAGAATATAATTAGTATTTGGTTTTCTCGCTCCAGTGCTAGGATCCCTATCCTTATTCAGAAAGCCACTTTATCAATCAAATTTCAGATAATACAGCAAGTGGTGCTTCTTCTGTTTGGATATACAAGATCAATTTTAAGGAAACTATAGTGCCAGGAAAACAAAGTTGTTTCCCTGGCCCTATAACTCCCTATAGCCACCCTCGCTTTAGAGCTTTTATACAATGCTTTCCTATGGGGTTTCAGGTTATGCATAGCATGAGGACGCCGAGCTTCAGTGAAGCGACCAAAAGTTGCCCAACAACTCGGAAGTTCCTCTGGTGGCTTTCTGGTAGACAGTCACTAGAGGAGGATTTACCCCACAAAAATGAATTATTGAATTAAAGGACCACTATAGTGCCAGGAAAACATACTCTTTTTCCTGGCACTATAGTGCCCTGAGGGTGCCCCCACCCTCAGGGTCCCCCTCCCGCCGGGCTCTGGGGAGAGGAAGGGGTTAAAATCTTACCTTTCTTCAGCGCCGGCTGAATGCGCATGCGCGGCAGGAGCTGCGCGTGCATTCAGCCAGTCTCATAGGAAAGCATTCATAATGCTTTCCTATGGACGCTTGCGTCTTCTCACTGTGATTTTCACAGTGAGAAGCACGCAAACGCCACTAGCGGCTGTCAATGAGAGAGCCACTAGAGGCTTTAGAGGCTGGATTAAACCTATTTATAAACATAGCAGTTTCTCTGAATGTTTAGACTTTTATGTTTATAAAAAAAAAGTTAACCCTAGATGGACCGGCCACCTAGACCACTTCATTAAGCTGAAGTGGTCTGGGTGCCTATAGTGGTCCTTTAATAACTGCAATAATTAGCTTTGCAGGGTTAAGGGACCTGGGACACTGCACCCAAACCACTTCAATGAGCTGAGGTGTGTAATCTGGGTGCGTATAGTGTCCCTTTATTGTTTTATTTTGTTGTTTTTTTTTATTTACAGGGTTACTCACCAAAGTGAGAATTGATAGTTAATTTAAGGCCAAACTGGAAAGATTCTCTAAGGCAGCTATGCTTCTATTTTGGCTACCTTGGTCTAAAATGTAAAATTCACTTTGAATTTGACTTTAGTGAGTAACCCTGCTAGACTTGCATGTTAAATCATGCACCTTTCAAGAGAGACATGAGATCAGAAAGTTATACTGCTGGTGAAATAAAGTCAGTACTTTCAAAAAGCAGTCAGGCTGCCCCTGTGTGAGTCTGCTGAGGGTTTCACTGCACTTTCCTCTTCAAGTTCACCAAGATGAGGACAAAGTACTTATGATGTATAAGCAGTATGGGAAAAAGAAAACAAACACACAAAAAATGATATATATATAATGAAGGCAAGTGAAAATCCTTACAGCAAAAAAGTCCACAACGTGAAGTCACGTGAAAGGGCAACAGGTCAGAAATTGGAACAGGGAAAAAAGAGAAAGTGGTGAGGGCAGATCAGGGATTAACTGTGTGAGGTGAGGTATGTGCTGAGATATTTCATAATGAGAGAGGGGGAAACACACTTTTATAATGAGAGAGGAAGGATCATAGAAGAGCCCACCCAACTGGACGCCAAGATGGGGTCAGTAAGGAGCTAAAAAGGGAATTTGTCAAAGTGAAAACGAGCAGTTCTGGAGCGCTCAGTAAAGCGCAGTCGCCATGAGAACGAGTAGAATGTCTCTCAATGTTTAGAACGTTCCCCACACACAGCACCTGCTTTCCTGGAATGATCCAGGGACAGAGCGAGGATCAGGGGAAAGTAAAGGTGACGCTAGCAGGCTGAGGGTGTGCTCTGCAACTCCTCCTCACTCAGCTGAGAGAGAGAGAGGGAGGGAGCTGAGCTAGGCATGTGTCAGAGCTCCCCACAGGGAGAAGGGTGCACACAGACCTGCTGCAGCTCACTGGGGACCTGCACAATCCCTGACTTACTCTATCCCACCTCCTGGAGGAGTGAAGACAGGGAGGAGCACAGATCCCCTCTCACCTGGCTGCTGTCCTTGGAGAACTGCTGCCTTAACCTTGCACTTTTTTTTTTTTTTAAAGAGACCTTTCTTTACAATTAACATCGCCTCGCAATGGAATTAGTGTTAAGGTTAATGATTACCTGTTCCCTGACCCTGAAGGCTGCTGGAGATTTTAATGGAAGGTAAGAAGGATCTGTGGGGTGGGTTTAACCTGCTGTCCATTGTCTGCCCATCACAAGCAGGTAGGGGAGGATGGGGGTATGGGACAGGTGTGAGCCGCCTGTGGATCAACAGGATGGTCTGTGATGCCTACTATCTCATCACACAGGGAAAAACAAGTTGAAAGGAGTGTAGACATGAATTTATTTAGTGCCAGGTCCCTGACATTTCGCAGTTTAGTAAATTAGCAGTTTAATTGCTCCCTATGGATAGGTATATTATTCTACAGTTTGGCTCTTTAAGACCCTGGGGGTTACATTACTTCTACATCTCACTCGCTTGGTAAAGCATTTATGATTTCCAAAAATCCTTTCAGTTCTTTGTCACTGTATCACAGTCCCAGACACCCTTCCTTAACCCTCTATATAAAAGGGTCCAGATAATCATGTGAAGTAGTTTATTTAACACCTACTCTTCTCAATGGGCTCTTGATTAAAGTTCTGTAACTTCCCAGAGCACTCATCCAAAGTGGAGCTTTCTGTGCCCCACATAGGGGCTTCCTATTTCCAGTTTGGATTTAAACAGGCAGTGTGTGTATCAGTGTCACTAGGACATAAAAAGAACACACTGACGGACCAATGACAGCTTTGCAGAGAGTGGTTGTAAAGTAATTGAATGTGATACTGTGTATCCGTGCGTAGCACACGGTGTGTCCTTTTAATTCTGTGCACACTTGCAAAGTATACTTCTAATAAGGATCTCTCCACAAAGCTGAGACATGGTTGCCCCAGACATATCAGTGCTTCTCCCTTAAGTGATGCTTGAGCCTGCACTTCACCCAGCTGCCCAGACTCGTATAGTGCGTGGGGTGAAAGGTGTGTGTCAGGGAATTTGGAAGATGTGCGTGTGAAATGAGACCTGCAGATGTTTTCCCCAGATAAGAACACCTGCAGAGCTCCTAGGGGTTAATGCAGTACCTGCAGGAGTTCACCATTCTACAGCAAAGACACTAAGCTTATTGCTTGACTCCTTTCCTGTACAGCTGTTATGGTCAAATGAGAATGTGATTTACCTTTAGGGGCTACTCTACTGTCAGCATCTGTGGAACAGGATTATACAGGGCACTGTATGTTTGGTTATTTTTTTTTTAATTCAGTTTGTTTATCTAAAGTGCTGCATGGAGACACACATATGTTTTCATTTGAGTCAATTATTTTTCCATTGATTATTTTAATGTTTTTATTTTGAGTGTGATTCTAACATTCATATGCACTGTATTTGGCAGCTACTGTTTTAAAGGAAATGAAATCCATGTATTGCAAGTGACACTGTGTTGATGTTCAGTTCAGAACAGTGATTGTGTAAACCTGCCAAGAACAGCTGTAACAGTATTGCAATAGTCCCTGTTTTAGTTTCCATCTTCTATCTATACCATGCATGGACTCAACCAAACTTGTTCTGCATAAATCATTTGTATTGCTGAGAATGTGTTTGGGTTATGGACAGAATAATGACCTGTGTTTGAAATATGCAGCATTAACTAACAAAGCAGTAAAAGTAGGGGGTTTAATCTGCCCTTTGAGTAAAGATAGGCCCATTTCTGTGGTCTAAGAAGTACATCCCAAACGTTTCATATATCAAAAAGGCAAGGGGGGAGTTAAGAAACTTGATGATAATAAAATACTTAGTGGGTTTATTCACTAAACTACAAATAATAATGATTGGAAAATAAAATGTGACTATAGGTGAGTTGGAGACTTCCTTACACATCGGCTATTTTAGACTAAATGCTGCCATTCGGATTTCAGTTTGCCAAATTCAGAGTTTAGTATAAATGCTTTTTGTAAGCGGGTTTGGTTTAGGCCAAACCAATGGGTCAGAATTTCTAACTATATTAATGTATATACGTTATGTGTTTGTATGTATATTCACTAAACATTGAATTGTGTAGAATAAAAAAAGAAAAAAAAATTATTTAAAACACTCATGTAAACAAAGAGTTATCCAACTGAGTTATATTTTTAATTTGGTCCCTTCACTCTATATTTTTTTTTTTTAATTGGAATTCCATTTTTAACTCATTACCGTTCACTTTTTAGTAAATAACTCCCATGATCTGTGTTTTTTTTTTTTTTTTTCATTTTGTTCCATTCCTTTTAACTCTTGATAAGAGTTCAGATAGGGGACAAGCATGTGCACTGATAAATTTTAGTATAAGTGTCATGTATTTTTCATATACAGTTCTGCACACCCATCACATTTCCTTCCTGCACCTGGCTTTCAAACATTTTTTTCCCCCCCCCCAGATATAATTGAGTTTTGACTCACCTTAATTGAATTAATTACTTTGGCAGTAGAATTGGATATCTGTCATTGTACAAAAGCTATTTTTACAGGCATCACCAAATGCTACTCTCTGCTGGAAGTTTAAATTGGCTGAACCAAATGAACTCGTGAATGAGTCAGTGAAGTCATTATTAAAACAGGGCCACAACAACAAAAAAAACAACCTAATGGCATCTTTGATTCTATGCACTTGGCATAATTATAATATGGCTTCCCAGACTTTCTTTAAAGAATGTTTTACTTAATTACCATTGGAATATATATAAAACAATTACAATGTCTTTTTTTTTTCTTCTGTTCGCCAATCAAACAGGGAAGATGTATTAAGTTCTAACAATAGATCAAATTTTGTAGGCACTAATGGGATAAGTGGGAAATCCATTGATTTCACTTTTCAAACTTTTTGAAAACTTTTTTTCTTCTGTTTTGTTTGAATTCATTTGTATTGGAATTATTTGTGCTATGTACATGTCTTGTGATGATTGACTACAGCTTAGGCTTTCTAAGCTGCAGTCAGTCGTCACAAGTCTTGTACATAACATGGGTGAGTTTGCAACTTTAAAACATTAAACTTAATCATTTTAGATTTCTCAATCTGTCTGAATTAGAAACACTATCCATCTTGGCTATTCTATGCCTTAAGGCACCTAAGGTACAATAATGCATCTTTATACAATGTATACATCACAATTTTATTGCATGGTGGCGGTTGCATAGCTCTTGTGAAAAAGTGCAACTTAGCATTTCCTTGTTTCCCAAATTCAAAAAGTGGTGAGGACACTGGAGGTTAAAATGCATTTGTAGATTGCCCATAAATTACAGGCGGTTTTGGGAAATGTGCATTTTTCTATAGGTAGTGATAGTGTCCAATAGTGTGTGACCTCACAGCTTTTACTCATTCATGAAAAAACATGAATGAGAGGAGTCTACATATTGGTACATTGCTGTATAAATATGCATGGATAGACTGATGACAAGTTTGTGACTTTCAGATCAGCATTCATTAATTTTAGTAAGGTTGTACATTTTAATAATTGTACTAGTTTTGATTTTCTTACATATATTCCAATGAGTTCATGCAATATGTAAATACAGCCAAAACCAGATATAGCCAGTGATCAAATGGGCAAAATAAGAGGGCGTTGGATATTTGTTGGCTGCCAGTTTTGTAAATAGTCATTGTTTGTGGGAGCCATTAGTCCTGGTATTTAAGAGATCAGAGTTGCTATAACAGTAAAATATCAGTTATACTAAATTAGTTCCTCGTTCTGAATTTCTAATTGCGCTCTGTAGTTGTTGTAGTACCAAGTGTGCCCTCCCAGAGTAATTTATCCATTTTAGAATGGTTTGACAATTTGTCTTGTGGTAAGTTGTTATACCGTTCTAAAACGGTCTTGTAGGTTACTGGAAGCTGCAAGCAGTCTGTAGTTGTTATGGTTCTTGCAGTGTTCATTTTAATGTTATGTATTTCTGAGCACCACCAGCTTCAGAAGTTCTGTGCCATATACATTGCTGCAAACAAGTTGATATTTAACAAATATTACACATTACCAAAATATATATATATATTATACACACACATAGCTATATTCTTATAAAATGATACCTGGCCTTGCTTTTAAAATTTAGCAGTCCTGTCGGGTTTGGTAGACCTATAGTGATATCCTTATTGTGTGTCTTCCTGGGTGTCCACTCTGTCTAATGCAGGCTGATTGACTTCTAGCAGCTCAGCTCACTCCTTGCTGTCAGCGGCTAATCTGTGTATGTACACTGTCCTTTTTTTATGGAAGAAGGGGCATGCTTAGGGAAATAGGTTTATAATGCAGCATTCCTTTTTTCTTTCTTTCTTTCTTTTTTTTTTTTATAGAAAGTACAAAGGCTTCAATACAAAATACTGCATCTTCATAAGAAAAGTCTAATTCTTTAAAGTTTTGTTGGTGCCCAGACTGATGCACTCTTATTATAGTCTAATAAGTTAAATGTTATTCTAAATAACAGAAATAGCCAACATTTAAAGGAACACTATCGTTTTGGAATATAAACACATTCCTAACACTATAGTGACCCATTCAATGCTTAGGTGCCCTTCAAGTGCATGAAATGGTGAAATTTACTCTCTGTTTTTGTTTTCCCCACCCCATGCTGCTCTCTCCGTGGCTGGGAACACCTTCCTGGCTGAGATCATAGGAACAGTTTGGGAAGCTAGGGCGCATGTGCAATCAAAGCATCTCTATGTGAAGCATTCAGCTTCTCCATGCAGAGCGTGGAGATTCTGATTGCAGGAACTGCAATCTTTACAGGAACAAACCCAGGCAGTGCCTCTATTGGATCTCAGATCAACAGCCCCTAGAGCTGTTACTAGGCAGCTTTTCAGAGCATTTACGGTACTAGGACTGCAGGGGTATTCTGTAGACCCCAGAAACAATACATAAACCTGTTGTGGTACTGGTATCTGCAGTGTTCAATATTTATAGTTAGATTTGTGAGATATCAGTAGTAACAATCTGGGCACACTGAACCTAACAACCTAAGGTTAACATACTTCAAAGACCTGTATTGGATGTAACACTTGCCTGATTTAATCCAGATCTAAAATAAGTATCTAACTCTCTTCTGTGTGATCACATGACATTTCATTGTAAATGTCTTGACACCTTCCCTGATGTCCCAAGATTCTATGACCTTCTTTATACATATGACCATAATGTATTTCAACTGTTGGTGTAAATATAAATCAACAGTACACATGTAGTAGGAATTTCTTACTGACACTATACAAATATAGAACAGTTCCTTTCTATCAGCACAAACCCTGCAAAATGCTAAGTTAGGAGTAAGGTGACTTAGCAAAACATGTTTAGGCAAAAGGACAACCACCAGATCAACAGTCAAACATCATTGCTGTTTACATTACAATAAATAAAACCATTCAGTCGGGCTCATGTCTTCTAGTTCCATGAGAAAGTGGAGAAATAAGTACAAAGAAATCTGTTTGTACCCCGTGCCGTGACACTTTGCTATCAATTTTCTGTTTTTGAATTATCCATGTTCTATAAAAAAAATGTTACAACAAATTGTCTTTCAAAGCGTGTAGCCGTTGCATCAAGCAGGTCAAAGAAGTGGAAGAGATTGCTAAAAGCGAGATATTATAGCATGGAGTGACTGATGATTCAGATTTGATATCTTGGTTTATCGACCGTTTAAACACTGAGCAAACATCTCAACAGATTTTCTTCTGCGTAGTCACGTTGTGACCCACTGGTTTTCTATCATCAACCTTTCCAAAACAAAATAAGAGAGGTGCAAAAGGACACCGAATTGTGAAATCTATAACATGCCTCCCAACAGTCCAGGTATGGGCATGACAGTCCCAATTTCAGGTCCTGTCCCACCATCCCTCCTTGGTCCGCTGATGTCTCCCTTTGGGGAACCCAAGCAACTGTCCTCAACATTCATAGCGCAAGCACATCATACGATGCTCTCAAACTATGTTTAGGGCACTAGGACCATGCAGGGAGTACAGAAACAATGTAAGGAGTACAGAAACAATGACCTGTAGGGCAGCCCTCAGTGGGGCTGCTAAAATGATTGGCAGAAAATTGTAATGTAGGTGAAGTCCCCTTTCTGTATGGGTTTGTAGGACGGCATAGCACGCTCTAATGTTAGGAAAGGGTTTAGGGAAGTTGATTACTGTATGTGTGGAAATATGACTGCACCTTCTTCATTGAGATCTGATTACAGTTATTTAGTAGAATGAGAATTCAAAATTTAAGGTCAGTAGACAAACTGAAAGCATAGCTGACTTTGAGAATTTTTCCAGTTCTGTTATTTTGATCTTAAATTTAATATTCACTCTAGTAAATAATAAGTCTATGTGGGACAAATAGCATCCACAAGGATCATAGATTGGTATAATGCATTGATTTACTATATGCATCTTTATGGGGGTTTTTTTGTTCTGTTTTTTTTTATTTAAATTTTTTTTTATATACTGCATTAGGCTTAAAGGACCACTATAGTGCCAGGAAAACATACTCGTTTTCCTGGCACTATAGTGCCCTGAGGGTGCCCCCACCCGCAGGGACCCCCTCCCGCCCGGCTCTGGAAGGGGGAAAGGGGTTAAAACTTACCTTTTTCCAGTGCTGGGCGGGGAGGTCTCCTCCTCCGATCCTCCTTCTCTCCTCCCCGTCGGCTGAATGCGCACGCACTGCAAGAGCTGCGCGCGCATTCAGCCGTTCACATAGGAAAGCATTATCAATGCTTTCCTAAGGACGCTGGCGTGCTCTCACTGTGAAAATCACAGTGAGAAGCACGCAAGTGCCTCTAGTGGCTGTCAATGAGACAGTCACTAGAGGAAATAGGGGAAGGCTTCTCTGAAACTGCTATGTTTATGAAAAAATGGGTTAACCCTAGAAGGACCTGGCACCCAGACCACTTCATTAAGCTGAAGTGGTCTGGGTGCCTAGAGTGGTCCTTTAAAGGGACACTATAGGCACCAAACAAAGTTGACCTAATTAACTAGTTTTGGTGTATAGATCATGCCCCTGCAGTCTGACTGCTCAATTCTCTGCCATGTAGATGTTAAATTACTTTGTTTATGCAGCCCAAGTCACACCTCATGTGACTTGCACAGCATTCCTAACACTTCCTGTAAAGAGAGATTAGATGTTTAAACTTCCTTTATTGCATAGTCTGTTTAAAGGGACACTGAAGGCACCCAGACCACTTCAGCTAATTGAAGTGGTCTGGGTGCTGTGTTGCAATGTTAAACATTGTAGTTCCTGAGAACTGCAATGTTTAAATTACAGCTCTAATTCTGCCTCCAGTGGCTGTCTTCCAGACAGCCACTGGTGGGCGCTTCCGAAATCGAAACGGACCTTTGTTGATCTGATGCTGTACGTCCACGCGCTCTGCATGAGGACCTCCAGCACAGATTTTGATTTTGGAAAGCATTGAGTAATTGTCTCCCCCTCTGGCTGACGTTGGCGGGGAAGGAGCGTAGGCGGAGCCTGACACAGCACCGAGTGACATAGGCAATGGATTCAGGTAAGTGGCTGGAGGGGTTTTAACCACCCAATCCCCACTGGAGGGGGAGGAGCAAGGGAAGGCTCCTTAGAATCTTGTAGTACCAGGAAAACAGCTTTGTTTTCCTGGCACTGTAGGATCCCCTCTAATTAGGATTTCTTATCTCCTGCTCTGCTAATAGCCTGCTAGAGCCTGTAGGAGCCTCCTGTGCTTGGTAAGGTTAAATTTACGGAGCAGGAGATACACACTTCTAAAGTAAGTTAATTTCTGATTGAACATAAACCTTTTTTTTTTATTTTTTTTAATGCGGCCCATGTAAGACACAGCCAGGAGAGGTGTGGCTAGGACTAAATATAGCTAGGCATTTAATTTCTAAATGGCAGATAATTGAGCATTGAAATGGCAAGGGCATGATCTATACACTAAAGCTTTGTTGTTTTGATGCAAATGGCATTTCTCTCAGACATGTGTAGAAGCATATAAGGTGCTGTTGCACTTCATTATTTCACTCTGATGTTAATATTCAGACTAAGGTATTACAAACCAGATCTCAAACCCTGAGTATTAGTATGAAGTTCTGAAGAGGTTCTAACTATGATCCCAAGGCATGTAGTAGGACTTAAATGTGACAACTATAGCTAAGAACGTGTGCTTATACTGTACCACAGCCTTTTAAAGGAAACCTATGCACAGGTTGCTTTAATGGCAGTTCTAAATTAGTCCAGGGCACAGTTTAATGTGTTGGAAACTAAGCAAAACTACAAACACCTTTTATAATGAATGAATGATGAGAAATAGTGTTTTCTTGGCACCTCTCACATAGAAGAGATTAAAATAATTAAGTTAATATAACAGCTAGGACAAGCATGAACTTAGAAAATGACTTCAATGTTTGACACAAATATTGATAGAAATTGCTAAGCCAAAATAAACAAGTACTCATTAGTTTTCATGGTTGCACTTGGCATGCACCACCTTGTAAAACAATAATCCAAGTTATGATCATTTCAGGCCGGGACAGAAACTCTCGGAATAATAACATATTGGGATCTGTAACCAGTACCTATGTATTTCTATAAAAAAAAAAGTATTGAATCAGACCTAAGTAAGTGAGGAAAACTCTTGAACGTTTGTGTTTTTAAATATTATCTTATTCCAATAAAAAAGGTATCCTTGCATACTCCAATACTCTGGTATTTTGGCATCTTATAAGAAAAAAAAAAAAAAATATATATATATATATGCAAAACCCTGTATCAATAAACCTTGTAGATCATAAAGATGTGTTGTAAAGCATGTATATTATTTATTTTTTATTTTTTTACATTCTTTATTTTGTTGTGCAGTGGTACAAATATACGTATGCAGTGACATATGGCAGAAATGTAAGCATTGTATGGGAAACTGATCTAAAACAAGATACAGGAAGTCGAGCTGAATATGCATCAATAGTCATCCTTAAGTGCACGCTCTTTGTATGCATTTCTGATCCACAAGAGTACCCAGTAACCCCGGTTGTGCCAACGCAACTGATATTCCAAGGTGGGATTAGGATGTTGCGTTACCCATTAGGCCTAAGTGACCTACTGCAGCTCATTTAGGTCCTGCCCAACCGCTAATTCACTTCTGTCTCGTTTTATGTGTAAGGTCATAGCATGCGTTGAATAGGGTTACAGTATGGGATATTTACATACGTGTACAGTTGCCTACTCGGGGGTATAGTGCATCTGGCAAGGGTAGTGCACCTAACCCGTTACATTTCTAAGCTGTCCTAGGTTGTGATTGGCAATTCGTAAAATCTCAGTATCCAGTCTGCACATCCTGATGGCCAGGGTTTTGGGATAACTCTTAGCAGGCGTGTGAGTGTGTGCTGTTGCCTCCGCAGAAGGTATCCATTTTTTTGTCATATAAAATACGAACTTGTGTAAGTTATTTTTTTTGTTAATGGAAATATGTCCTAAAAATAGGTTATACTCATCTGTAAACAGAGCCAAATTGCAGTCTGTTTAAAGCAAATATCTAACATTTTGACAGTTCTTTACATTTCAATTTACCTCACCATGTGACATTTTTGTAATGTTGACCTCTTTGCCAACTAAAAATGTTTTACTTTTTTATAGTGCAATAAAATAACAGAAATATTTAACAAAGAACCAATAAAAGTGGTGCCACTAATGCCTTGTGTAGATCTACGTTTCAAAACTTACTAGACCTAGCTGAAAAATGTGTGTTCATGCTGAGTGCTTTCAGTACTTTGTATGGAAACTTGGCAAAAAAAAAGGAAGGCATCGATAATAAACGTTAGTGTACATGTTTGGTTAGTCATCACTGTTGCACAAGGCTCTGACAACAGATGACGATCCCTGGTGCCACATAATGTTTTTAAATGTTACTCGCAATGCCCAAAACTACGTTTGCTCTTTTTATGTGGCATGTACTTTCTTCCATATATTATGCTAACCTATTTAGATTGGGAGAAAAAAAATATTTAAAAATAGATTTTTCTCAAACATGTCCGTCAATTCTTCGGCATTGACTCTATGCTGAAGAATTGATTAATAGGGAGGCAGCTTTGTGTGTGTTTGGACAGACTGGGGATTATACATAATGTGCAACATTTCACGGAATGGTTCACGGAATATCGTTGTTCTTGTGGCGAAATTTGTCCCATAGGAATGAATGGCAAAGCTAAAGTGGGAGCTGGCAAAAGCTGAAAAATCAGGACATGATTTCTAAACTGCTACCACTCCCTTATTTTCAGGCCCACCTACACAAATCTTATATCAAAACGTTCAGCTATCCCTGCTGCCACTAAACATGTCAACGGCTAAGCCATAGTCCTGATAGTTTTTACAATATAATCATTTGTTTGCAACTAACGCCGTCCATTGACATTCATTGAAACTTCACTCTACAAAGCTCAAATTTGAAGTGCAATTTCTAAACTGCGACTGTGCCTTCATTTTTAATACTTCAGAGACATACTATGCATCAAAATGTAGGTCTGGGTCTTGTGATTCTCACAATATAAAGCTCCGTTTGAAGATGGCATCTGCCAAAATACTCTGTGCCAGGCTGGAGAAGCAAGTGATGTCATAGACAGGGCCTTTTATACACCTGCTAATGTTTTTATAAATGTATGTTTTAATGTAACTGTGAAGCACTTTGGGCAACAACACTGCAATTAAATGTGCTATATAAATAAATAATAACAGTTACTCCGCCCACTTCAGTTGTAGACTACTGGTGGAGGCAAGAACACTTCACACAATTTCCCCAGAAAGTTTTATATGGTGTTTATATAGCACCAACATGTTCTACCATGCTGTACAATACATGATATATTCCCTGTATTGTACAGCATGGTAGAACATGTTGGTGCTATATAAACACCATATAAAAATATTCTGGTTGTTAAATGTAGATATTTCTTATAGCATACATGTTTGTTTATATGGTTTTATTTTCATTATTATTTCCATAACAAACATAGAGAGTGGTAGTTGCACCAAAGGTTTTCTCAATACAATCAATACACAACTCAAGACAACTCAATACAATCTCTTGTGGAGGATCTAAGGAAATTGATCCTTGAATTAATCTTCAAGATGTTTGAGTAGTGGCTAGCAGCTCATTCTTGGTAGCAATCTTTAAAATGCAGGAAAAAAGGCTTTTGACCCAAAACACAAACGCATATAACAGAAGAAACTTTATAGTGTAGTATTCAAAGACCTCATAGGACAAATGTCCAAATAGTTAATAAATTCCTGGCAACTCGTTTGGATTTTATTGAATACCATGTGGACTTTGATGGTCTGGATGGCCTGGAAGTATTTATGCCTAAAAAAAAAATTAGAACAGATGTTGCTCTAACAATAGTAAGTAGATTATTTTGTTAAATTGTATTGATACATCCATACAGAGAGCGCTATATTAATTATTTTATATTTCATATACCACTTCCAACTTGGAAACATCTGCTGCTTACTTATTCTAGAGCAGGGATTATACTGGTCAACTAGCGCTTTCAAGAAGCTCCTTTTATGTGAGTGGCCATTTGTCATATTTTTATTCCTATGAGGTCTTTGGAATCTACACTATAAAGTTTCTTCTGTTACATGTGACAGAGCTGCTAACCACTATTCCAACACCTTGAAGATTAAGAATGAATATCATTTGATACTGTATAGATCTGTTCACTATCTTGTGGCTCTTGTAGTTTGTAGACCTCTTTTGGTGCAACTACCACTATTTATTGTAACCTTTTGTACTTTGGTGGGGTAATAGGGACCCTCACCTTCCAAGGTTGATTGTTGCATATGCTACCACACTTCCCCCTTAGCACTCACTTACCCTTTTGTGTTTTAAATAATGAACGTTTAATGGTAAAGCAGAGGACCTTTCCCATGAGCTTACAATCTAGCAAATATAGTACTTTTTATAACAAAAAAAACTTAGCAAGATGATTCTTAAGCTTACAGTCTAAAGAGAATAATGGGGTGCTGACAAAAAAATAATTGCATAGGGTATTTGAAGTAATGGCCAGAGATGAGTGGATATTCAAACATAGTGCAGCTTGGTAGGTAATTAAACAGTTAAGATTAGAGACAACTGAATGATAATGCTATAAATGAAGGGAACCAACTGTGGATACGGACAGTAAAAATATTTGGCTTGGTACAGGGGAAAGTCAGGGTGCAGGGCTGATCTATAGATGGAAGGAAATGAAAGGAATTTCTAGAAGCGATCGGCAGGCTATTCTTGAGAGAGGTATGGAGGAGCATTGAGTAGGAGTGGAGAGGGGTATGTGATTGTGTAGTATACATTGGTAGATTGAAAACATTTTGCCAGACAAACTTGTATCTTCTTAAACATTAATAACGCATATTAAATAAATACAAGAGATATACAAAGAGATGTAAAAAAAATTGTATAAGAATTAGTCACAAATGCACAAAGCAAGATAGATTTTCATTCCTAATTACCTGCAGAATCTGTTGATTAATTTGGATTGATGCTAAAGAAAGTCAGGGAGCAGGTCTTAAAGGGACACTCCAAAAGCCGAAAGCATTTCTGCTTGCTGATGTGCTTTATGTGTGAAAAGTGTGTCCTCTTTATTTCATTTTACAAAAAGTGCACATTTGAATAGAAATCGGCACTTTTAATGCGGAACGAGAGGCCCACAGGACATCGCATAATGCAGTAGGGAGGAACCCACGACAAGGGAAACACACAAAGGAGCAAACATAAGACAACATATGAAGGTAGACACAACCGGACAACGCAACACCACAACACCCCCACCCAAAGTGGGGGGAACACTCCAGACTTGTCTGTCTGCCCTTTCCCTAGTGTAGTTAGTGACTGACTGGATAACTACACCAAACACCGCCTATAAGGAAGCAGGACGATAGCAACGACCAAACGCACTACTGAGCCTCCTCTATAATGGCACCATCTCGTAAACGAGGAACGGATGAAGACTCAGAACAAGATGGTAGATGCTCCAGGAGAGAACTGAGTAAATACCCAGGCGCGGAAGACACTAGGGAAAGGGCAGACAGACAAGGGAGACCCAGACCCAGTGCAAGACTACAGGATTCTGACCCGTAAGACTGACCCTCATCTCGCCCTCCACGTAAGTGGATGTTAACTCGAGACCTACTGCACTAACAAACAACTGGTAGGAGAACAAACGCAAAACCTGTGTGTCCTTAAGATTATAGGCCAGCGTTCTACCGTAAACAGAAGCATTGTATAAAGTTACACTTGGCACATGTGGTGCTCATGTAAGATGCTGATTGAGACCTGCGAGTCTCACTGATATCATTCATATTGCTACCCGTTATTATTTGAACTGCTAATAAAAGCGCTATTTAAGAAAAAAAAGAAATCGGCACTTTTATAAATGCAACCTCCTGTTGCTTCCTGGTAATTTAGCTCAGTAGAGCAGCTCTAAGCAGGAAAAATGGACAAACGAAAAGGACTGAGTGATTTTGACAATTGCTAAATAGTGATGGATAGATGAGTGAGTCAGAGTTTTGTAGGCTGTTCCCGGTATGCAGTGGTTAGTACCTAGCAAAAGTGGTGCAAGGAAGGACAACCAATGTCAGGGTCAAGAGTGCCCAAGGCTTATTTATGCACATGGAGAGCAAAGGTTAGTCCATCTCATCTGATCACACAGAAAAGCTCAAAATGCTGAAAAACCAAGTACTGCCAATGATAGACAGCTGTCAGAACACACAGTGCATCACAGTGCATCATTAGTGTGTATATGATGAGTCCTGTTCACTGGCAAAAGCGTCTTCATTGGGGATGTGAGTGTCAGAACTGGAGAATGGACCAATGTAAGAAGGTTGCCTGGTCTGATGAATCACGTTTTATTTTAGATTAGGGGGGTGGCCGGGTGTATGTGCATTGTTCACCTGAGGAAAAGATGGCAGCAGGATGTACTATGGAAAGAAAACAAACTGGTGGAGGTGGTGTAATGCTTTGGGGACTAATAAAGATTATTGAAGGCCATGTACAGCCCATCATGGCAAAGGTATTCACTGATGGCTGTGGGCTACTTCAGCAGGATAATGTACCATGCCACACTGCAAAAATCATTTAGGAATGATTTGAATAGCATGACAAAGAGTTCAAGGTGTTACCTTGGCCTCCAAGTTCCCGAGATGTGACTCCGACTAAGCTTTTGTGGGATGTGTTAGAACAACAAATGCAATCCATGGAGGCCCACATCTCAACTTGCAGGACGTAAAGGATCTGCTGCTAATGGCTTGGTGGCAGATACCACAGGACAATTTCAGAGATTTGGGGGAATCCATGCCTTGATGCATCAGAGCTGTTTTGGCAGTACGAGAGGGACCTACACAATATTAGGCATGTGGTTTTAATGTTGTGGCTGATTACAGTGTGTAAGTTATAGGACTCTTGTAGGAAGAATCTCAATCCCGAGAATAATTGTCTTGCACACTTAAAGGACCACTCTAGGCACCCAGACCACTTCAGCTTAATGAAGTGGTCTGGGTGCCAGGTCCAGCTAGGGTTAACCCATTTTTAAATAAATTTATTAATGGGTTAAGCCTTCCCCCAAAGCCTCTAGTGGCTGTCTCATTGACAGCCACTAGAGGCGCTTGCGTGCTTCTCACTGTGATTTTCACAGTGAGAGCACGCCAGCGTCCATAGGAAAGCATTATGAATGCTTTCCTATGCGACCGGCTGAATGCGCGCGCAGCCAGCCGACGGGGTGGAACGGAGGAGGAGAGAAGGAGGAGAGCTCTCCGCCCAGCGCTGGAAAAAGGTAAGTTTAAACCCCTTTCCAGAGCTGGGCGGGAGGGGGTCCCTGAGGGTGGGGGCACCCTCAGGGCACTATAGTGCCAGGAAAACGAGTATGTTTTCCTGGCACTATAGTGGTCCTTTAATGAGTTCAGGTCCAGATGGACTCACAATAAAATACTAAAACATATAATTTAATTTGATCTGCTTGACCTGCACGTACTGTGCATGTTCCAATCTGTTGTATGTTGGACTGTGTAGATAAATGATTTTCAGAATGACCAACTGTGAATTTTTATTTTGTAAGTGTGAGGAATTGTAATTTTTTTTTCAACACCTAATTGATTCTAGAATATTGGGATTGTGACAAATTCTCCAAGTTACCTTGATTTTAATTTTAGTTTCTAAAATGTTAAATTAACATTGAACTCCCAACAGTTCACAGGTTTGTGAATAGACCTTCATGTATGTGTGAAAAATATTTTAGCTTGTTCTGATCCCAGGCCACTGCGTTATCACTTAGGATAAATCTTGCCGTTTCGTAACTAGCCAAAGTATATTTTATTTAAACTTAGAAAATCCGAAATAAATGTGGGCGTAGAATGAAGTCTTTAATAAGAATTTCAAAATCATAAAGTTACTTGTAACTAATCATGGTGAGCGTGACAGTGTTTGTGAAAGATTGGAATTGCAGGAGATCATGTTGACAGGTAGCAGGTAAAGAATGAAAAATGTAGATACTTTTTAAAAAATGTAGCACATAATGACAGAAAATGTCCGTCTATACTACCAAATAGTTATATAGTATCAGATTATAAACTATTATCTCAAATGTAGTCATGCTTAACTCTGAAATTTACACGGTACTATACTACAACAAAATATATTTTACATGCTATAAATAAACTGTAGTAGTCATAATACAACATTTGCACCACTTTAGCATATTAGGCATTGAACCTATTGTTCATAGGTCTGATCATAGGAAGCTTTGTAGAAAGAACACATTTAGTAAAAATTAGTAACACAACCTACTGTATTCTAAAAGTTACAAGGCTAAAATAAAACCCTGACTAGTCTCCAAACTCCAACCTTGTTTTGCAGGATACCTCTGCTAATGTCAGCCCATATAGTTACTGTAGGTACCTATTTACCTATCGGCATCTTGAATGTAAAGTAATGACAAAGTATGCTTTTTAATTTATCACAATAGCAACCACACTTGGAAGATATATATGCTCCGTTTCCACTGAGTGGTATGGTTCGGGTCGGTACAGTCTAGTACGCTATTTTGAGTGTCTCCATTATGAAAGTGGCCCATACAACCGAACCAAGCCGCACCATGCCTGGGCCCCCTTCAGATGGAGGTCCATAGGAAATGGTACTGTATGGTTAGTGAGGAGCTACTGGCGTCACGCTATACAATCCATTGATTGGCGGACAGGAAAACATTGATGCTCACGACAAATGACACTCTAGGCATTTGGTCTAAACCCCGCATGCAGTGGAAATGCTCACCTGAATAGGCTGGACCATTCTAACTCTTCCGAACCGTACCGACCCGAACCCTGCTGCTCAGTGGAAACGAGGCAATAGGTTTCACCCTGCTCATCTATATTTCACATGTGATTGTGTCAACATGCTTGCTGCAGTTTTCCTATATGTTCATAAGCAGGTCCTCCTAAGATGATTGATTGAATTATAGTTTTATGTAGTTCTTTATTATTAGACTGCAATGTGTATGCCTTTTTTTGTACTTGCGTATTCTTTTAATGATTGATGGGCCAACAAGATGGAAACTAGTTATCCTGATTGTTAACAACTTTGAAAACAAGCCCTTAGTCAGTGAAGCAGAAGTTAAAACAATCCTCACAAACCATGTCTGTGCTCAAATACTTAAAGTATCTCAATACAGGTACAAACAAAATAATGTAAACAATGTACTAGATTTCCCAGACAAACCCCCAGGAGCCATATAACCTGCTAGAGTCATCAAATATAACAAGGGAACTTCACAGGCTGGACACTAGGTGGAGCTGTTACAAGTGTGCATAGTTATATAACAGAGTACAATGTATCTCAATTCTCTGAATGTGTGATTAACTGACTCTCATCCCCTAGCTGACAAGTTTGTTGTATTTTGTTATTCAGATCTAATCTTAGTTATTTGTTATTACCATTACATTTGAAATTTTCATTTGAATGCTGTTCAAAGTCTTTCAGCAACCACAACTAAAATGTCCACCAACCGTAGGCCGTTCCAATAACTTAAATAATTAACACTCCAACCACTATACATACCTCAGCAGTTTTTTTACCAACCACAAAAGGGCAAGGTCAATAAATGTTGAGAACTGAATCAAAGAAATTGATGCATAAGAGCTGGTTGATATGTATCTGCTCTGTTGCTACAGTACAGAAAACCCACAAACAAGTTTAGGAAAGTATTCACTTGGAGCAGGAGACATGTGCAGGTATTCAAACCTGACTGTCTGATGTAGATACATTTATCGGGCAGATCAGCTATTACAGGAAAAGAACAAGAAACGTTTGCACATGTATGTTGTATCGTCCTCATATTTCTACATTGCCCTAGAATAATCTGAATGTTTACTGCGGTTTTGCTCTGCAGTTGACCAATGGTTCATACATGGGGCTATCTTACACCTGAGCAGTTCACATATTTCTAGACAGGAAACAATGCTATCTTCAAAGGAGTCTTTTATCTTTCAGGCAACTTAAAATGTTAAATACACAAGGCAATGTTTTCAGCAGCCGCATATCTAAGTAAAGCATAGTCATTAAATAAGACATAAATTCAAGATATTGACATTATTATATCGATCCCCTTTATTCCCAACTTGTAAATTTACTGTCAACAATGGTATCTGTCTACACTGCTACTCCTTGTATACATATTTTTTAATGTTCTTAACAAAAGTTTATATCGTTTGCTTTTTCCCCCCCCCCACTGTCCTTTAAAACAATGATCAACAAAATGTTTTTGTAAAGATCCACTCCCTCTCCCTTCGTCTAGTGGTGGGATAGTTGTACCTGGTCACCCTCTTATTTTCAGGGATAAAACCATTTTTGAATGGTGTAACTCCAAAGCTGTTACTGTTTCTCAAGCTGCCTTCCACTCCTGGAAGGTTAGCCTTGGTGTCTGGTAATAGGCTTCCAATATTTACTTCCTAGAATATGTATTGTTACAGTGCAATAGGCTGAGACCTCCTTGGAATGTTCCTTTTAATAATGTTCTAATTTTGCATACTGACATTAAAAAAAATAAAGATTAATTATACTTCGCTATCCAGGATACAGAAACACAGATTTCGGTGTTCAATTTTTTTTGCCCATGACTTGCCAGTATAGGGGTTAATTTGTAAAGCACCAGTTCAAAGCACCAATCGGTTTCATTGGCAGAGGCCTCTATAGAACTTTCACTATTAGGCCTGGATGCATGTAGCTGGAATGGCTTGTAACATTTTGGTATGGCAGGCAGCCATATTTAGTTCTCAAAACTAACACACAGAAATGAAGTCAATGTTTTCTCTGCAGCTACAAATAACACAGTGACAGTACAAGGGCAAGGGATTTTCCTTGTGATAGAACATGGGAAAAAAATGCGTAGCAGCTTTCTACATTTACAGTATTTACAGCAGATGTGTATCAATTTAAGCTGAAAATTGCCATAAGTGACAAGAATCAAGCACAAAAAGAGATTCCCCTGTGCTGATCACCTTCCAGGCAATGGTTTTGGTGATTAAAGTGTCCTTCTAATTACCATAAACACTATTGCTCATTGCATGGATTATGGTATACATATACTTATAGTACCATAACCACTAGATGAGTTGTGATGTCTATGCCACTTATGAAGTGTCTCTTTAATCATTAAATAGAAACATAGAAACATAGAATGTGACGGCAGATAAGAACCATTCGGCCCATCTAGTCTGCCCAATTTTCTTAATACTTTCCTTAGTCCCTGGCCTTATGTTATAGTTAGGATAGCCTTATGCCTATCCCACGCATGCTTAAACTCCTTTACTGTGTTAACCTCTACCACTTCAGCTGGAAGGCTATTCCATGCATCCACTACCCTCTCAGTAAAGTAATACTTCCTGATATTATTTTTAAACCTTTGTCCCTCTAATTTAAGACTATGTCCTCTTGTTGTGGTAGTTTTTCTTCTTTTAAATATAGTCTCCTCCTTTACTGTGTTGATTCCCTTTATATATTTAAATGTTTCTATCATATCCCCCCTGTCTCGTCTTTCCTCCAAGCTATACATGTTAAGATCCTTTAACCTTTCCTGGTAAGTTTTATCCCGCAATCCATGAACCAGTTTAGTAGCCCTTCTCTGAACCCTCTCTAAGGTATCAATATCCTTCTGAAGATACGGTCTCCAGTACTGTGTACAATACTCCAAGTGAGGTCTCACCAGTGTTCTGTACAATGGCATGAGCACTTCCCTCTTTCTACTGCTAATACCTCTCCCTATACAACCAAGCATTCTGCTAGCATTTCCTGCTTCTCTATTACATTGTCTGCCTACCTTTAAGTCATCAGAAATAATCACCCCTAAATCCCTTTCCTCAGATGTTGAGGTTAGGACTCTATCAAATATTCTGTACTCTGCCCTTGGGTTTTACATCCAAGATGCATTATCTTGCACTTATCCACATTAAATGTCAGTTGCCACAATTCTGACCATTTTTCTAGTTTACCTAAATCATTTGTCATTTGGCTTATCCCTCCTGGAACATCAACCCTGTTACATATCTTAGTAACAGGGTTGATGTTCCAGGAGGGATAAGCCAAATGACAAATGATTTAGGTAAACTAGAAAAATGGTCAGAATTGTGGCAACTGACATTTAATGTGGATAAGTGCAAGATAATAGCTTAAAGTACCCTACTGTCTTCTTTTCTTCGTAGTCGAATTTATGATGTAAAAGATCAATTGACACCCTAATCTCTTGAAGACCATCTACCTGAAAGTTCACCCTGTTCTAAAGGTGTTAAAACAAACACAATCTTAGAACAGACTGTGTTAGGTGTGAACATTATTTTGTGCTATGTTCCAAGATTACTCTTTGCTTACCAAGTCAACTACTAATAAAGTATTTAATGTATGAACACAGACCAATCATTTACCATCCTGCTCCATTGACAGGGTCTGGAAGATAGTGTCTTTAAGTTTGGGAAAAGCTGCCCTGAAACATTGTTGTCAAAATCTTACCCAAGCATGATGGACAACAATTTCCATACTTATTTGCCTATATATTGCATATAAACAACTTTTGGGAGTTGTATTTCAATGTATGGAGAGTCAGAGTTTGACAATCCTGTCCTAATCATTTTCCACAGGGTATTCCCCAAATAGAGATTCTCAGGCAGTTATGAGTCTTGTAGAATAAGGGCACAACTGCATCATTATTGTTTGGATTATCTGAGTATCTGTTAATGATGTATTTTATAACTGCTCATCACAGCTATTCATATTGTTCTCTTCCCTCCTGCTGTAACAGTACTAACAATTTTATTTGATTGTTCATTCTTTTAAAGTTATCCTTGGTGTTGAGAATCCAATGTGGAATCCTTACTGTCAAGTATATCATCATCCCCGTTTCTCTTCTATGTGTACACTTCCAAATCATACAGAGCTGATCATGTGATCAGAAGCGTAACTAGAAACTACGGAGCCCCGTTGCAAAAATTGCTCTGGCCTCCCCCCCCATATGTCCCTCCCCCCCCCCACACACACACACAAGCAGACATACAGATACACAGGACCGGACAGGGGATACAAAGCAGCCCTGGAAAAAAAATTTGTGCCAGCCCCATAAGTCACTGCGCCATATATTGTCACGTGTAATATGTAAGGCTATGTCTTGCCAGGACAGATGATTGAGTAATATATATATATATATATATATATATATATATATATATATATATATTGCTTTTTCTAATATAAAATATTGGTCCTTTCAGGGTAAAACGTTTAATTATACAGTAAGCATACTCACATGCAGACACAGGCAATTTCACTGACATCTCAATGACACACACAAGCTCATTGATACACAGCCTCATAGACAAACAATCTTACTGATATACATCAGCTCATTGACATAAAAACACAAGCTCACTCACTAGCAGGCACACGCATGCAAGCAAGCTCACTCACTAGCAGACGCACACACACAGCTTAATGTGGTGGTACTGGTGTCTATAGCATGTCCCTACAGGCTTTTCAACGTAAACACTGACTTTTCAGAGAAAAGGCAGTGTTTACATTGCTTCAAAGTGACACTGCTAGTGACAGTCACTCAGACGGTCACTAGAGGTGCTTCCTGTGTTAGTGCACCTACATTCAGGGCCTCCACACTCTGTAGGTGCTGAACGTTCCCCATAGAGATACATTGATTCAATGCATCTCTATGAGGAGATGCTGATTGGAGTGGCGTTTTGCAGCCAATCCTATGGAAAAGCATTGTATTGGCTGAGATCATCAAGCTTGATGATCTCAGCTACAGAGGCAGGGCCAGTCAAGGGGAGACCAGCACGCTGCATGGGAAAAAAAAAAGGTGAGCAAAAACACTATTTTTAAACACACATTTACACCATGACAGACACAGAAACACACATATACCATGACAGATACACACACCATGACAGACCATGACACAGACAGACACACACCATGACGGACAGACAGACACACCATGACGGACAGACAGACACACACACACCCCATGAATGATGGACAGACACACACACCCCCCATGACGGACAGACAGACAGACACACACACCCCATGACGGACAGACAGACAGACACACACACCCCCCATGACGGACAGACAGACAGACACACACACCCCCCATGACGGACAGACAGACACACACACACCCCCCATGATGGACAGACAGACACACACACACACACCCCATGACGGACAGAGACACAAACACACACCCCATGACGGAGAGACACACACACACACACACCATGACGGACAGACAGACAGACACACACACCATACAGACAGACACCATGACACAGACAGACACACACACACCATACATACAGACAGACACACACAAACCATACATACAGACAGACACCATGACAAAGACAGACAGACACACACCATACAGACAGACATGATAACACAGACAGCCAGACACATTACTAATACCTGCCAGGGGGAGGTTTTCTGGGGGCTGCTGGGGAACTTTTACCGCTGGGGAGGTCTTCTGGCGGCCACTGGGGGACTTGTCCTGGCGGCCGCTGGGGGACTTGTCCTGGCGGCCGCTGGGGGACTTGTCCTGGCGGCCGCTGGGTGAGCTGCGCCGGCTCTGCTCTCCCGCCCTCGCGCGCTGCTGAATGAGACCGGCGCCGGAATATGACGTCATATTCCGGCGCTGGTCTCATTCAGCTGCGTGCTGGGGAGCAGAGCCAGCGCAGCTCCCACAGCGGCCGCCAGGACAAGTCCCCCAGCGGCCGCCAGAAGACCTCCCCAGCGGCCGACAGCAGACCCAGGTGTCTGCCCGGCCCCAGGTGCCGACGGCCCACCGGGAAATTTCCCGGTATCCCGGTGGGCCAGTTCGGCCCTGCAGATACACATGCAGACATGTAGAGACACACACATTCAAACATACACTCACAGACACACACAAATTATTCATATTTGTAAAATTTAAAAATGTCCACCCAGCCTCCCTAGCTGGAGAGCTGGCGTGGATCTGTCCCTGGGGTCCAGTGGGGCTTCAGTGAGGTGGGCGGCTGTGTTCCCAGCAGAGGCGGCGAGGGAGCTGTGGTCTCCCTGCTCTGCTCACTCACTCACGCTGCGCGTGCTGTCTACTGATGCCAGGAGCCGGAATATGACGTCATATTCCGGCTCCCGGCATCAGCAAACGGCTTGCGAAGGAGCAGAGCAGAGAGAACGCTGCCTCTGCTGGGAACACAGCCGCCCGCCAGGGGGTCCATTAGGTGGGCAGCAGGCCACATCTTGGGCACCTCTATGACAGGAGGAACACGGAGGGCTGCATCCCGGTCTGACAGGAAGTGAGCACTTCCTGACAGACCGCTCGGCCACGCTACACACAAGCAGGAGGGAAGCAGCACAGCTCTCCCCTCCTGTCAGACCCCCGGGAGGTATCCAGACGGCCCACGGTCACAGGGGTCATGTGGGACCCCCTGGAGTAAGGGGCCCGGTCTCAGCTGCGACCCCTGCGATCGTGGTAGGTACGCCACTGCAGGCTTGGGCCTGAACTAGCCCTAGAGCCTCCAGCAGACAACTTGGATGTCCATTCAGGTGAACCAGAAACAAGGGCCATCTTTAATATTAATTGAACCCTAGGCAAGCAATTGCTTGTGCCCCCTAGATCCTGTCAACCCCCCCCCTCCCCCCCCCTCCCCTGACATTCCCTGGCATGAAGTCATGCCTTCCACCCCAATGCAGTGGTGGAGCTAAAGTATAAAGAGCACTGGTGGAAGAATTGGCCAATCACTAGGTTGGCCAAAAGGTAGATCCCTATCTGTCGTGCAACTCCAACAATGCAATGACAGCTGGGGCTCTACCATTTCCCCATGCTTGCAGAGTTGTCTTTAGCACTGAGCCATATTTGTGTGTTTGAATGTAAGCATGTTTTGTATGGAGTATATTTGTGTGAATGTAGACACACACACACAGATTGACGCAAACACAGTGATTCACCTACAGACAAACCGATAACCTGACACACATGCAGATGCTCATACAGACACTGACTACATACAGATACACTCAATGACAACATACAGATACACACACACTTTCCAATGCTTGCAGAGTTGTCTATAGCACTGAGTCATGTTTGTGTGTTTGAATGTAAACATGTTTTTGTATGGAGGATGTTTGTGTGAACGTAGGGGTGTGTTTGTATGCGGTTTGGTGTTTGAAAGCACGCATGCATTTATGTGAAGTGTTGCTTTTTGAATGTAAGGGTGTTTTTATTTATAATTTTGGTGTTTAACACAGAGGTCTGTTTGTATGTAGTGTTGATGTTTCAATGAAGGAATGTGTTTGCATGTAGTGTTGGTGTTTGACTGCAAGAGTGTATTTGTATGTAGTGTTGGTGTTTGGATGCATGAGTGTAATTGTATGTAGTGTTGGTGTTTGGATGCAGGAGTGTGTTTGTACGTAGTGTTGAAGTTAGAATGCAGGGGTCTATTTGTATGTAGTGTTGGTGTTTGAATGCTGAGATGTATGCACATATATACATACACTGCCACACACACACACTGTGATACACAGTCTGACACAGGTATAGATACACAACCTGACACACATGCAGATACACAGATACAGACTGCCTACATACAGATACACACACGCACACACACACACACACATATATACTGTCAAACCTACTGACACACAGACACATACATTGACAGACATACTGACACATACATTGACAGACATACTGACACATACATTGACAAACATACTGACACATACACAGGCATATACACTGACCGACATACGTACTGAAACACTGACAGACATACTGACACACACAGATATATACACTGACATAGATACTGGCACACACACTGACACACAGACAATCATACTGACACACACACTGACACACACACACACACACACACACACAGAGGTACATACACTGACATACTTAAACACATACAGATATATAGACAGACATACTGACACACACAGACATATTGACATTAACAGATATATGCACTCACAGGCATACTGACACACAAATATACATGCACTCACAGACATACTACCACACACATATACATGCACTCACAGACATACTGACACACACATATACATGCACTCACAGACATACTGACACAAACACACACAGACAGCCATAGTGACACACATATAGATACATACACAGACAGCCATACTACATTGATACACACCCAGACATACTGATGCGCGCACACATGTTCTTTGTACATTTAGCATTAGTAGCAATTTATCAATGAATTACTAAAGAAAGTAGATGTTGTAATTGTGAAATTATATTCATAATTAAGATTTATTTATGTCTAATATTTTCAATATATACTAATGCAGGAACTATTTAACATACAAAATATATTTAATTTATCACAGTAAGGCGGTTATATTTGCTCTATTGATTTTTATTAGTTTCCATCATTTTTAGTCTGAACCGGTACATACATACTGATACACACCCAGACATACTGACACACAGTCAGCTATATTGACACAAGCACACACACAGACAGACATACTGACACACATATAGTTACATACAGGCAGCCATACTACACACATACTGATACACACCCAGACATACTGACACACTCACTCACACAGACAGACATACTGACACACAGATACATACACTGACAGACATATTGACACACACACACAAACAGAAATACTGACACAAAGTACAGGTCTAAATGTTGCGTATCCATTAAAGTTGCTTTAACATATCACAGTGAGTGCCTGAGATTTTATTGTTTTTCCCCATTAGTAACTAGGCCTGAGGCAGCTGCCCCGTTTGCCCCGCAATAGAGACGGCCCTGCTATAAAGTGTTGAAAACTGGAGTTCTCTCATAGAAAGCCATTGAGCCAACCCAAGCATCTCTAGAGTTTTAGTAAACCATTGGTGAAGAGTGTGGACAGCTGGCTCAGCAATTTAGAAGTTAAGCAATTGTCTGTTTAAGGAATTCTTATTGTGCAATGTAACAGCATAGCAGCTAATTGAAAGGGAAATGCTGGACTTACTATGTCAGCATTGGTGGAGTGCATTGCATTTCAGACAGGGATGATGATCAGATAACTTCTTTAGATATGTAGATGAGACACATTTTCTACCCTGCATCTCTAGCATGTTGTGGGAAATATTATTATTTGTGGGATCTCTACCACAATACCAGTGTGTCAAACATGTAATTTGGAAAAGAGTGCAGCTTGCTATGAATGGATGCCCACCCATTGCAAGGAAGATATTACCTAAGTCTTCCTCCCAGTGGGACATATAGTGGGATGGGGGAGCAGTTGTCCACAACGAGGAGAAGGATCTGGTAAAGTTGACACTCGACTTATCCAGATACATTTACATGAATCAGGATCCAGAGGGTGGAAAGGATCATTCTGTCATTTGCCAAAATCTTTAAAAGAAAATGAAGTCACAAAAAAAAGTTAAGTTAATAATACTTTTCAATATTTTATTCAATGGTGAATTTTCCAGAGCAGTAATGGTTTCCCATTTTAAACAGCGACACGGCAATCATCTATTTTTTTTTTTCTCCCAGGGTTATTAACAAATTGGCCAAAATAGTTATGCAGCACACTTCACTAAATGTCCCTGAAATATTCAGCCTAGCATATTGGTATTTAGTTTTCCTGTAGACATAGCTTTGGAATGTTTACATGACTGGGTGGCATTAAATCACATGCAGTTGATGGTTTGCATGCTTTACATAAGTCCTATATGTACAGAATTACTATGTTGCTTCTACACCAGTTGTCCATGTCATGATATGTGTGTATGTATGTCTCCTTACACAGGTGGCCCACGCAAGTTGCTTCCTCTACGGGACTATGTCGATATGGTAGCAGGATTGATTGCTGCTGGGGATGGGCTCGCCAGTCTTTCAATCAGTGTCAGCGTGAGTATTACCAATGCTGGGGCTTTTTTTGCCAAATATGAGGGGCTTTTAAATATCCATTAATAGCTTTCATACACTATAGCAGGGCTTATTTAATAACAGGGGCTTTGCACGTGCAAGTTTGAAGTGGTGACACATACACATTGACACTTTGCCCTTAAAGGGGGGCAATACGTTTGGTGGAATCCTATGTAATGTTAAGTGTACATTGTCTGCAAGTGATGGAGTGTTTACGTCTGTTAACAGGAGGTGTCTTCTGGAATAGCATTGCTTGTTTGATAAAATATCAAGAATTGTAGATCTACTAATGAAGGAAAAAGCTCACATTCTTATCGCTTACCAGATTTTTATTTTTGTGTTTTTGTCTTAACGAAACTGGTTAAATTAGAACTTAAAGTGTGTCTGTTGACCTCATGGCAAATGGCTCATTCCACAGAGCAGACGAGGTGATCTATACTGGAACTATATATTGTATGATATTGTAACACAGGGCACTTAAAGTATAACAGTGGTAGTATAATGAGTTGTTTTCGGGCCCCAACTGTGATTTGTTTCCTTAAGTGATGCTATAATTACTCATGATTATTATTACTCAAGCTGCAAGGCAAAGGGTTACTGCTCAGGCCCCAAAAATAAACCAAAGAAAAATGATTAATTATGTTAAATAACCAAACATGGGAAACATATTCAGAAATATCTGGTTTTATATATATATGAGGGAAAAAACTACTTTTGTTTGTACTGTCACACACAGACTTGAGGAGGAATGAGGATGGGAGAGGGAGTTCAAGGATATCGCCAAACCCTTGTCTTGGTGGAATGATTTAGGAGCCAAATCCTTCTCTTTTTGATAAACTAACAAGGGCATGTGTGGGTAGGGTAATAAGTGCATAACCATGGCTGTGTCTTCGATGTGGACTGCTTTACTCTGCCCATTCTGCAATTTCACAATGTCTAACTTTAATCCCAGTTTCTAAACCCAATCCCTCTTTTATTTACTAACTGAAGCCAGTCAGCCTATTTCCTGAGCATATCTGCTACTTTATCATAGTAAGGGAGTATCTAGGTCCTAAAAAGGAACACTCTGCTTACTTACTTAGGTTACTTTATAAACAAATGATAAATTAATGAGGAGCACAGCCAATGAAAACTGAATGATCTTCATTGAATAAATACAAACATGTATATAATATAGATATAGATGAAAGTATAATAACAAAGAAAAAACAAACAAAGTATCAATGCATACATAGGTCACATAATCCAAGCAAAGCAAACTAAGAAAAAAAAAAAAGAAGCATGAATAAAAAAACAATAGTACATACCAAGTATCGATAGGCAAAAAGAATAAGTTAGAGGATACCAAAATAGGAGGCCCTCTATGTTTAATCTGGAAGCCTTTATCAAATGTACAGTTTACAAAACATTACACGTGATCACATAAATGGTATTTATTCATTGCACTAGTCCAGGGGTAGGCAACCTTTTTCGCAGCACTGTGCCGATATAGGATTGTGATGTCCCGTAGCGTGCCGGTCCTACTTTTTTTAAATTGAAGTGTGTATGCTGCCGTATTCTGCAAGTGTTATTTTTACTGTAATTGCTTTGTATCGTTGTATTTGTGCGTATTTGAGCTATTATATTGTATATGTTCAGGAGTAGTTTATGGTATTGTGTATGATACATATGAATGTGGGCTGTGTATGAGGGCTGCTTGTGGAATTGTGTGTGGATGGATATGTCACTTTGTGTGTTTGGTAGTGTGTGGGGGCTGTTTGGGGTATTGCATGTCAGAGGCTGCATGTGGGGTTGTGTGCATGTATGTGGTTTCTCAGTGGTGTTGCGTTTAAGCGGATTGTGTGTATGTTTATGTGTGTGCTGTCCGTATTATTTGTATGAGGGGAGGGTTATTCTGCATTTCTGTGTATATCTAGCAGTGTGGGTGGCTTCCCTGGGTTCCAGTGGGGACCAGGCCAGCCAGGTACAGGTCAAGGACAGGAGCTGCAACAGCAACTGCGAGCTGCTCTACTACTGTGTGGATTCTCATTCACAAGTGCTGGAATGAAGTGCTCTGAGATAACTTCCTCTACGTGCTGCAATGCATAAATTGAGGATTGTCCTTCACCACCTCTTCGTATTAGCAGATATCTGAAGTTTTACTGGGACTCCTGATAGGCCAGAGCCTGTTTGGCTCTAGCAGCCTTGAGTGCCATGCAAAAGCACCTCGAGTGCCGTGCATGGCACTAGTGCCGTAGGTTGCTTACCCCTGCACTAGTCTATGCCGAATACATGTCTGAGAAGTAGGAGTAAGACCTATTTTTGAACAGGGTTTTTTCCCAATCTATACATTTGTTAGCAAAACTGCTAGCACAATCCATAGATTAAACTGTATGTTGTTTCCAAAGAGCATTAATGGTTTCGGGGAAGACAGACTCCCTTAAATGTAGATTTTAGCCTGACATATAAAAAAGGTATAGATTTAGCCTCTGAAACTGTTATATGCTAAGCACTATGGCATGTAGCACTAAACCTTTTGTGACAGTTTTTTGATAGACAGAATTGTAAAGCAAGCATTTTGAAGCTTCAAGAGAATAAAAAATGTATTTACTAATAAAAAAAGAAAGCAAATTAACGTTAAGAAATCATTACAGTGTTCTTTATACATTTAGCATTAGTAGCAATTTATCAATGAATTACTAAAGAAAGTAGATGTTGTAATTGTGAAATTATATTCATAATTAAGACTTCTTTATGTCTAATATTTTCAATATATACTAATGCAGGAACTATTTAACATACAAAATATATTTAATTTATCACAGTAAGGCTGTTATATTTGCTGTATTGATTTTTATTAGTTTTCATCATTTTTAGTCTGAACCGGTGTACCTGTGGCTGTGATTGCTGGTAATTCTGAGGGAAAATACATATAAATAGTCCCCCATTTGATATAGGGATCTGTTGTGTTAAACCCTGCAGTTTTACTTCCCCCATATGCTCAATTTTCAAACATAGTATGTATTTTAGCATGTACAGGAATATAAATCAATCAACTAAAGGAATAATACATTTTCAACAATATTAATAATAATAAAAACAATCCTTTTTTTTAATACTTTCTCTTCAGTTTATTTTTATTTATTGTCTAGTTCAAAGCACAAACCATTTGAATATGTTTATGACCAATTTAGGTGTCTGTCTGACATATTAATGGCTAACTCGTTTTCCTGGCACTATAGTGTTAAAAGTTCCTCCCCCCCTCCTGCCCGGCTCAAGGGGGAGGAAGGGGTTAAAGGCTTACCTTTCTCCAGCACCGGGCTCTCTCAGCGCTGGGGACTCTCCTCCTCCTTCCGACGTCATCGGCTGAATGCGCATTCCTATGGGGAAAAAATCTGACATTGGAGGTCCTCATGCAGAGCGTGAGGACGACCAGCATCAGATAACAGACCAAAGTCCGTTTCAAACCAGGAAGTCCTCTAGTCGCGGTCTGTTAGACAGCCACTAGAGGTGGAGTTAACCTTGGATAGTAATTATTGCAGTTTCTCAATAACTACAATAATTACTATTACAGGGTTAAGGGAAATGGGACATTGCATCCAGACCACTTTAATGAGCTGAAGTAGTCTGAAGTAGTCTGGGAAGTAGTGTGCGTTTAAGTGGACCCTGCTCCCAGACCACTTCATTAAGACAGGTAACTTAAACGGTCCTTTAAATTATGACATTCAGTTTTCAATACACTAAAATTTTGTGTTTAGTGCATCAACACAAAGTATTGCAATTCTCTATGTTGAATGGTGCCACATGGTTTCCTACAACATTGCTACTGTCATCTTGAGTCACAAAATTCTAATGGTACCCTTGATTGGGTACAATGATGCCTTTTCTGTTTTGAATAGTTAAAGCATCAATTTCTAGCTTTGATCAGTTTAAATTCTCCCCGTTTATAATATTTTAAATTTATTTTTTATTTTTTGTCTTTAAGGTAGGGGTCAGGGCTGGAGAACAGGCACTCTCACCGTAGACCTTTCCTTTTCCCTATTCTAGCACATCATTCTAGGTCAGTGGGTTTAGAAGTATACCCTTAAACACTGGTTTGCCTCAAGTCACCTAAAAGTTTTCCATGAACAGATTGCCTTCAAGGTTGTAATAATTTGGATGCACTCCTTAAATTTGTATTTTTTGAAAAAAGTTTTTTAATGAGTATCAAGATAAAAATTGGGACTCACGTCCTCAGCTTAAAGAATGTAATTCTCTATAGTAAGGCTTCAAGTAAATGTGTTATTTTCTAAGTTGGTTTTCCCAGTTTTTATGCATATGTTTTTTTCTGGTTGAGACTAGGCTAACTAAAGGACCCCTTGCTCAGTGGCATTCCAGAAAAGAATCTGTGAAGTTTTTGAGAATGTCTGTCATAACATTAAAAGTCATAGGATACCTGCTTTATATCTGTATATATATCGCCCTAGAAAATAATACTATCTACCATGTTTTTATTTAAGGATATAATTGATGGTATATCTATTTTCTCTCATGTTGCAAATGATAAAAAAGGCATATACAACTCTGATGTAATGCATGTGTTTAATGAATACATGTCACAGATTATTACACATACAAAACATGATTGGGGAACGTGGCTAATTATATAGTCCAAATGCTACAAAATGCATAAAAGTTGTTTAGATGCCTGAAGTGCTCCAATAACCTGATATGGGCATACTTGGGAACTCTTCTTAATTATTTAGGGAGCAGCTCTTGCCTTTCTGGAAACCGTAAGCGGACTGTAATGGACGCAAGTGGGCAAATCCTCCTAGAAACGGATTGCACTGTCTGGAAATGGCACTATCCTGTTTAAAGGCTACACATTGCCCACACACAATCATATCTGTTTATATGTAGAGCCCAAGCCATTGCCACTGTGGTGTGGACATAGATACACTGCTGTATGGGTTTAATGCACAACCTAGCTGCAAGAGAAATACAAATGGTTTGTGTTCCTTTTCTCCCCCCATCCCATGTTTGGACATGCAGCCCTGACTGTTCTGATAAACTATGTCTATTGGCTAGTTATCACCAGGTGAAAAAATGTTATGGTAGGATTAGTCATGCTAAATCTGATTGAACACTAAAAAATGTGAAACAAAATAGCTAAATTAGGTCTGTTAAACATTTCTGCATGTTTGCCATGCACAGAAAATCAAAATCCGATTCTAGACAAATGGTTCCTGACATGGCAATGGAAGAAAAAATTTAGGTATGCCTTGGAAATGTTTCTTTTTAACTTCATGAGCAGTTTATAAACGCCACATTTTCTTCAAGTCATACTAAGGGGAGAAACCTTTATGTAGCCAGATTGATTAGTTTTAATGAATTACTTGATGCCAATCCCAATTTTAATCTTGACACTTATTTAAAAAGATACATTTTAAGGACTGCTGTCAACTTATTCCAAACCTGAAGGCAATCTGTTCATGTTAAACCTGTGAGGTGGCCTGAAGCATGCCATTGTGCCACAAAACACTGTTTGGAAACCACAGGACTTGGGGAGTGTGCCAAAGTAGAATATAAAATCCCTATGGTAATTAAACACATCTCCAGCCTGAAGCATCTTCCAGATAAAAAAATAAAGTATATATAATAACACCACTGTCCATTTTAGGACCCAAACCCCTTTCCCTCTGTACCCTTTACCTCGTTTTCATAGCAATAATACTGAGACTTATATTCTTTTAAACAACACTTAATGTGTCTTGAGTTTAATTATTTTTTTTGTAGGTAAAATACTTTATTTTAGTCTGAAAAGCTTTTACTTGCATAAATAACTATTGGTAGGTAATAAAATGTTCTGGAATAGTCCTACTCTCGCTCCCCACACATCCTTAATGTGTCTCTTTTTTGCCCTTTTGAATTATAGTTGTACACCAGCCTGACCCTCTCCCTGGTTAATGCACTGAACAAGATAAGGTGGGAGGATAAGAAAACAGTGGATCCAGAGGATATTCATTATGGGTCGCTAGGCAACTCTAAATGCAGGGCAAGATGACAAACATATACTAAAGATTTTTTTTTTTTTTAAGAAGAAAATGTTTTTTCAGACAGTAATGGTGATTTAAATTGCTCTCCCTAGTTAATGATAAGTTGAAAAGTTGATTGATAACAAAATCGGCTTGTGACTCATTGTACTCAGTGGCGATGTCATGTGTTAGTAAATGTAATGTTAATTTTATTAATTTAACTTTATGATTAATCTGTTTTACATCTATGTGTGTCTGGGCTCTTAGCAGCTTACAGTGCCACTTAAACTAGCATAACCACATTCAAAGGTATCAACAAAAAATACACCAGGGGGTGCAAAACCGCAAGGTGTAAAGGCAATGTCATGCTACCTTAGACACCCTTCAATGCAAAATAAAATATTCCTGGGGTAAACATGTACCCACTTTCCCGATCCTGTAGATACTCATGCTCCCATAATTGCAGTTTTATGAATTGTGAGGCCAAAAGCCTCCGAGAAGTGGGTCATTTGAGGATGGCTGAACTGGTCAATGGAGACATAACCCATGATTCTAGGCCACGGGATGCTACAATGAATGGCAATAGTATAATTAGCTGTACTGTCAAATCATGTTCTGAGTAAATATGTATAATTAAATTTATATCCCAGTAAAAAACAAACAAAAAAACAGTGTTGTTGGATAATCACATTAAAAGCAGTCTATGCCCTCCATGTGGCAGTGTGGTGGACTATTTTGAAATTCATCATCCATACTATAGTACTTATCATGATCTGTTCAGTACAAATAGATTTATTTTCACTAATCTAGGGTTATGAAGAACTGACAAAGGAATTACAAGTTGTAGGCCAAAATAGCAAAGCTGAATAAAATAGCCAGTTAGGTATCGGTTCTCCATAGTTTATGGAATAGCCCCAGCCTTGCTGGACTCATAGGTTTGAATTTAATGTCCAACCATGCACTGAGCGGGTGAGCACAGTCAAGCTTTGAGATGTCACATATTTTTGGGGCCTGAGCATCATAACCCATATGCATATAAGGTGTGGGGCATTGCTGGTAGGATGGGTAAGGCTGCATGCTGCTGCTACTGCTTAGCTGTCGGCTGCCGCTATTGTTTTGGTAAAAGTGTGCAAAAGCCTTTTGCGGCTGTTTAGCAATGACAATTAGTTATCTCTGCACTCACACGCACTGTGATGCTCTCACAATCACCCTTACCTTACACAGCTAAATGGCATAGCACTGCTACCCAAGTCAAAATGTGTCCATGATGGGCTATTTGCAAAGTAATCTGGAAAATATTACAATGTAACTTCATTGTACTCCTACATAATTGTCATAAACCTTTACTTTTACAGTCCGATTGGCTGTTTTTTCTTCTACCTGAAATAGACTTATACATTGTAACAGGTCACTCTTTTTTTGCTGTAAAACACTGAATTTACACGGAGTCTCCTTTTTTTTTCAAGTTTTATAAAGGCTGTGTTTTAGATTTAATCCAGCATTGTATTAGGTTTAGATAGTTTTCAGGTTTATTTTTCTTTACTGCATTGCTGCTAGAGCAGTATATTTGTTTTAAGAGTTGTATTCACTTAACAATTCTTTTTCCGTATCTCAACAATACAGGGTTAAGTTCAGGCTAATTTTGCCAAACTATAACACTACTGGAGTTGGATAGTTTTTCCAAATCAGTTATTTTGTTTTTCTTAATTGACCCAGATCGGATTTCAGTTTATCACAATTTGGGGTTTACGGAGTTGAGTCAGGAATGTGAACTGTTGAATTAAAGGTGCATTCTAGAGTGCATTACAAAAATAATGCATTACAAATTTAACAAACAAAAGTGAAAAAATACTCACAATTAAAGTTCCTGTATTTTCTGGAACTCCGCAGGGTTTGAAGTTTCTCAAACGCGCTTTCACCTCTATAGTGTTTTATATATTTTTATCTGATGATTATGATAAAATAACACTATTTAAACATTGCAAAACTAAACTAGAACACAGCTTTTCTTTATAAAACAAGTGAAGTGAAAAAAAGATGGCTTTTTATATTACTTTACCTGGGAGTAATATCTGTGTTCTACAGTGAATTTCACGAACACAAGTGTAAGAAGGCAATCATATAAAACCTGAGCAAACTTGTGGCAAGTGACTCATTGTAAAGCAGCAAACGATGGAATGTGTTTCAATAAAATTTTAATATTTAAAGTTTTTATATATATATTTATAAAATGTGTATATATTAATTACTCTTAGGCTGTTGGAGAATAGCAGTGCTATGCCATTTTACTAACCTGTTCTATGTTACAGCATGCATTGTGTATTAATATCGTAAAACAAAAATGATTTTGCTGTTTTTTGTTTTGTTTTTTTTAAACCTGTCCCAGATTTTTTTCTTGTTGCAGACATGCTCTGAATGTGTTTAAGGCTGCCGGAATGTAGCATGTTGATTAAAACCCAAATCCTGCCTTCTCAAAGGAAACACACACACAAAAAAAAAAGATCTACAATTCCTTATATGGACATTTGTTTTGCAGCTTACTACTACGTCTTAAGGCACAGAGTTGTCAGCCTAAAGTGTCGCCCCCAAGGTTAGCTTAACATGTTTATTCAAATCATGCGGGTGGTATATCTCAACAGAAAAGATAATCACATATTTACAGTTAGCATATCTGGGGTTAAATGTGTATTTTTCATACAATTGCATCATTTTGCATGAATAGGAATATTCTTTTTTATAAAACCGATTGTTTATTTTACACGTGTGCTGTCCCAGACTATAAAATGAATGTGTTTTGCTTTGCATACCCTCACATGTCATTTCATGAAATTTCCTTTGCTTTGGAGCAGGTTCATTTCTCAGCATCCGGAGGATACAATACATTTCTGTCATGCAGAATAACTGGAATTCCACACAGCGTGAACTGTCTGTTCTTACTTCTATACGTCATAGTTTTGTACCTAAGGTTACTGGGTTCTGCATAAGTATTTATTTATCTTTTTGGATATTTCCACAATACGTAGTGCTAGAACCTGGAATTAAAATGGATGTTAATGGGATTTTGTAAGCGATTTACACAAAGTACCTAATATTTTGAACTTGCAAACTTTTTTTTTTTATTGTGAGACAAAAGTTAATGATAATCAAAACGTGATAGAACAAACCATCTTTGCAAGTACAGGTGTGAGTCTTTTAGGATAAGCCAAGTTTTGCTCATCTCAAGGCTGTTATTCTTGACCATTATTCCTGGCAACATGTTTGTAGCCCTTCCACGGATTCCCTTTGGATTGGGCTATGTGCGTTGGATGGGCCATTCTAACAAAAATTTGCTTTTGGCTTTAAACAACTCCAGTGTAACTTAGCTGTGTGATTAAGGCCTTTTCCTGCTGGAAGATACACTTCCAAATAAGTCTCAGGTGGCTTGCAGACTAAAATAGATTTTTTTCCAGAAGTGTCCTGTATTTGGCCTTGGCCACAGCTATCCTGATCTCCACACTGACCGGTGTCCCAGTCCTTGTTGATGAAAAAGCATCCTCACAAAATGAGGATTTTGTTGCAAGGGTTGGGATCTGATTGTGGTAACTAGTGTTGGCTTTGGCCCATACTTTGGTTAGTTCTGTCTCCCTCCCTCTGTCACTAGTCACCCCCTCCCTAGTCACCCCCTCTCTTACTCTCACTAGTCACACCTCCCTTATTCTCACTAGTCACCCCCCTTCACTCTGTCACTAGTCACCCTCTCACTGTGTTACCCCCCCCTTACTCTCACTAGTCATCCCCTACCTCCCTCTGTCACTAGTCACCCCCTCCCTTGTCACCCCCTCCTTTACTCTCACAAGTTACCCCCTCCCTCACTCTGTCACCCCTCCCTCCCTCTGTCACTAGTCACCCCCTCCCTTACTCTCATTTCTGAGCAAGATGACAAAGAAATGCTTCAGACTTGAGAAAGGGTGGTTCTCCCGAAAGCTTGTCATTAAAAAATTCTGTTACTCCAATAAAAAAGGTATTACAAGATACAATTTTTATCTGTTTTATACATCTACATCACTGGACTAATACGGCTACAATCTTTACATATATGTTGTGCGGATTTGTGTGTGGGGAGGCAAAATCTGTTTGTGTGTTATATGTTGCTACAATAACCTGGTGCCGGTACTTGAGTAGTTACTTGAGCATTTGAGTAATTCACTGGGTGCCAGGACTGCAAAGTTGCTAACAGTTTTATGCAGCCACCTTAGGTGTGGACCACATGTTCCCTCATCAGAGTGAGTCGGCACTGGACCAGGTATCTTATGATCAGCTGCTGGGTACCTCCATCTCTAATCCTTGTGGCCATGGGGCACGTACCCACTGGGTTACATGTACCACAGGTTGATAAGTCCTAGGTGAATAAAGGATCTTCTAAAATTAATAACTTTGAAATGCTGGCTAAGACTGTGGGAATCAGACTGCTTCTTTCAGATCGCAAGACTTGGTCTATGCTAGGGTCTAGATTGCAAGACTTGGTCTTTGCTAGGGTCTAGATTGCAAGACTTGGTCTTTGCTAGGGTCTAGATTGCAAGACTTGGTCTTTGCTAGGGTCTAGATTGCAAGACTTGGTCTTTGCTAGGGTCTAGATTGCAAGACTTGGTCTATGCTAGGGTCTAGATCGCAAGACTTCCTCTCTGCTAGGGTTCTTGTTGCGTTGCACTGTCGTGGCTCCTGGAAGATGATGTGCCAAGAACTGAAGAAAGGAAATGGCACCCACAGCGGATAATTTTACAAAAGTGTATATATACCTATTCACTGCACCTCAGACCTCTCTATGCACAAATCAGGAAAGTTACATTAGGGGTCTTTGCAAAATATACAAAGATCCTCAAAGGTGACAGAGCTGCTTTAAAGGGACACTATAGTCACCAGAACAACTACAGCTTATTGAATTTGTTCTGGTTAGTAAAATCATTACCTTCAGGCTTTTTGCTGTAAACACTGTCTTTTCAGAGAATAAAAACAGTGTTTACATTACAGCCTAGTGATAACTTCACTGGCCACTCCTCAGATGGCTGTTAGAGATTCTTCCTGGGTCATAGCTTCCTAAAATACATCCAAACATTCAGTATCTCCTCCCTCTGCATGCAGACACTGAACTTTCCTCATAGAGATTCATTGATTCATGAGGAGATCCTGATTGGCCAGGGCTGTGTTTGAATCATGCTTGCTCTGCCTCTTTGGGAGTCTCAGCAAATCCTATGGGGGAGCATTGTGATTGGATCAGGCTACCACTTCTGATGATGTCAGCAGACAGCTTGTTTTTCTGAGGCAAACCACATGCAAATTTACAGCTTCAAGCTTGAATACAGTAAGATTTTGCTATATTTATGGAGGCATGAGGGGCCCAGGGGGGCTAGATGGTGGTTTTAACACTATAGGGTCAGGAATACATGTTTGTGTTCCTGACCCTATAGTGATGCTCTAAGTATTTTTAGCCACGTGTTGATAATATGCACAAACGTTACATAAATGGTAAGATACCTGGAAAATCCTTATAATGAAAGACACAGTAGATTAATTTAAAGAATGCTTGTGATAAGCATAAAGCTGTCCTTAAGAACTAATAAGTAAAATGTGTGGCTTTTCATAAAGAGAGGGTCATTGCGGCCAATCTGTTTCGCTGTTAGTATCAGGAATGTCTGATTTGATGATCTTGAGCTGATGTGCCAGCTATGTTGTGAAATCGGTAAACATGCTTGTATGTTCTGTATTAGTCCTCAGAACATCCAGTTACTGGATTTTAAGATTTTCATATTGTGCTGACAAAATACACAGTTCATCAACAAAGTACAGTGTATGGGGAGTCAGAGTGAGCTTGGTATTTGCACTAATAGCTGAAGTAGCCATTACCAAGTTTTGTGTCCAGGTGTGGCTGCCAACTATTAAAGGAACACTCCAAGCATCATAATCACTACTGTAGAGGTTATATTGCCAGGAGTGTTGTGGCATTGTCCCATGATAAGATATCAAACCATTCTAGCAGAGTTTGACAACCTGCTTAGCCCACCTGTGTGCCTATGCTGCAGCTGACTTCTCTGAATAGCAAAGCACAGCCGATGCAAGAGCACAGTTATTAGCTGAGAAAACTCAACTGTTGCTCAGTCAATGAGCTTGGTCCTGCTTTGTTCTATAGAGCAATCTAGCTTCTTTTGCTGGAGAAGTCCAGATATGGTAAGGTCACCCAGGAACATTGTGAAATAAAGCTAAAAAGGAGTGACATATTTTCAGTTTGTTTCAATATGTATCCCGTGTTTGTATAATTACCAATGTTATATAGTATAAGAGCGTTCTATAAGAACTGTTAATTAAATAAATAACAATTATAGTGGGCTGAAGTGGTTATAGTGCTTGGAGTTTTTCTGTAATGCTCAGGATCCTTTGCAGAAGCTGGCCCAAGAAGTACTAGTTTAATCTCATAGCTGTGAGATAACCATCAGTCTTGATATTTAAAATTAGTTGTACATTTCCTTCTCCAACAGAAATATTCTGTACATTAAAATCATGCATTAACTGTTGGAAGCTTGGTATGTAGTCTTGGTGACAGAAACACTATATGATCAAATCATGATGAACGATTCAAAGGTATCTGCGTGCCCATATGGCACCGTGGCCTATTTCCCACTTGCCAAATACAACCAGCCAATCAATACTCTCCAGACATGAAGAGGATTTTTCTTGCGACTACCAAGGTGGAACAACCCATGTTAGCAATAAGGAGAGCAGGGGTCATGCTGGGGTCTCTGAGATCCCTTTTGTTGATATCATTACTCCTTAATGTTTTGATAGGTTGAAGCAGAACCAGGGGATGATACTTAAAGTTTACTACCACCATAAACACCACAACAGCATGTAGTGGTTATTCTGCTGAAACTGCTTGTTTTATGTGAATTCAGAAAAGTCTTAAAATGTATTTTTCTTTAAAATGAACTTGAGATGGTATCAGATGGTGAGAAAACATACAGCAATATACAGTCATGAGAAAAAGAAAGTAGACCCTCTTTGAATTCTATGGTTTTACATATCAGGACATGCCAATGTTCCTTAGCATATCTTAAAATTAGGTAAACAAAAGACAAAATGGAAAACCCATGTGTGAAAAACCAAGTACACCTTATTATTCAATAGCTTATGGAATAACCTTTAGCAGCAATAACTTGAAGCAAATGTTTTCTGTATGACTTTATCAGTCTCTCACATAGTTGTGGGGGATTTTTGGCCCACTTTTCTTTACAATGCTGCTTTAGTTCATTGAGGTTTGCTGGCATTTGTTTAGGCACAGCCCTCTTAAAGGATCACTATAGTGCCAGGAAAACATACTCGTTTTCCTGGCACTATAGTGCCCTGAGGGTGCCCCCACCCTCAGGGTCCCACTCCCGCTGGGCTCTGGGGAGAGGAAGGGATTAAATCTTACCTTTTTTTCCAGCGCCGGGCGGGGAGTTCTCCGCCTCCTCTTCGCCTGAATGCACATGCGCGGCAGGAGCTGCGTGCGCATTCAGCCAGTCTCATAGGAAAGCATTTAAAATGCTTTCCTATGGACGCTTGCGTCTTCTCACTGTGATTTTCACAGTGAGAAGCATGCAAACGCCTCTAGCGGCTGTCAGTGAGACAGCAACTAGAGGCTTTAGAGGCTGGATTAACCCATTTATAAAAAAAGGGTTAATCCTTGAGGGACCTGGCACCCAGACCACTTCATTAAGCTGAAGTGGTCTGGGTGCCTAGAGTGGTCCTTTAAGGTCTGCCACAGCATTTCAATCATGGTCTGGACATTGACTGGGCCATTGCAACACGTTGATTCTTTCCTTTCTCTGCCACTTTGTTGTGGATTTGCTGGTGTGCATGAGATCATTCTCCTATTGCATGACCCAAGTTCGGCAAAGCTTTAACTGTCTGACATTTGACTCTAGAATATTTGGTATCCAGAGGGGTGAATGGTCAAGTTAATTACTACAAGGCTTCTAGGTCCTGTGGCTGCAAAACAAGTCCAAGTCATCACCCCTCCGCCATTGTGTGTAGTTTTTACCAAATGTGTCGCTGTGCATTATGGCCAAACATCTCCACTTTGGTCTCATCTATCCAAAGGTAATTGTTCCAGAAGTTATGTGGTTTGTTCAAATGCAACTTTGCAAACCTAAGCCGTGCTGCCATGTTCTTCTGTTGCCCCTTCCCAAACAATACTTGTTCCATTTTGTTCTAATAGTACTGTCACAACCTTTAATATTTAACATGCTAACTGAGGCCTGTAAAGTCTGAGATGTAACTCTTGTGTTTTTTGCAATTTTTCTGAGCATTGCACTGCCTGACCTTGTGGTGAATTTGCTGGGATGTCCACTTCAGGAATGATTGGAAACTGTCTTGAATGTTTTCCACTTTTAAATAATCTTTCTCACTGTAGAATGGTGGTAAATTGTTTGGAAAAGACCTTTGTAACCCTTCCCAGTTTGGTGGGCAACAGCATTTGCTACTCTGAGATCATTGCTGATGTTTTTCCTCCATGGCATTGTGTTAAAGGGTCACTATAGTCACCAGAACAACTACAGCTTGTTGAATTTGTTCTGATGAGTAGAATCATTACCTTCAGGCTTTTTGGTGTAAACACTGTCTTTACAGAGAAAATGCAGTGTTTACATTACAGCCTAGTGATAACTTCACTGGCCACTCCTCAGATGGCTGTTAGAGATCTTTTCTGGGTCATGGCTGCCTAAAATGCATCCAAACATTCAGTGTCTCCACCCTCTGCATGCAGACACTGAACTTTCCTCATAGAGATTCATTGATTCAATTCATCTCTATGAGGAGATGTTGATTGGCCAGGGCTGTGTTTGAATTGTGCTGGCTCTGCCCCTGATCTGCCTTTTTTGTCAGTCTCAGCCAATCCTATGGGGAAGCATTGTGATTGGATCAGGCTACCACTTCTGCTGATGTCAGCAGGCAGTGGGCAGGTCTAAAGGAAACAGTGACAAAGCAAGCATCTCCAGACTTGAATACATGTAAGATTTTACTATATTTAGGGAGGCATTAGGGAGACAAGGGGGCTACATGGTGGTTTTAACACTATAGGGTCAGGAATACATGTTTGTGTTCCTGACCCTATAGTGCTCCTTTAACACACACCTGAATGCTGCAGAAAAACAAACTGCCAAAACTTTGACTTTTTAGAGGTGTGCATACTTACTGATGATCAATTAATTAAGGGTATTTGATTAGCAGCACCTGTCTGCTACTTAACCTCTTAATTCATATGAAAGCAGTAAGGATGTACTTGGGTTTTCACAAATGGCTTCTCCATTTTGGATTTAATTTTGTTAAATAAGTCATGACACAGTGTTATATGTAATGCTCTGTTCATTTGTGTTTGTATCTACCTAATTTTAAAACTTGCTAAGGAACAGATGATTGCTATTATGTCCTAATATGTAAAGCCATAGAATTCAAAAAGGGCGTACTTTCTTTTTCCCATGACTGTATTTCCATGAATCTCTGTGAATTGTCTTTTCCTTAAAGTCAGTGAGAAGTACACTTAAAAGGGTCACATTTTCTTATGTAAAAGGAATGTACACGTGAGTAGAAGTCTTTACAGTGAAAGCTGCGTAGGACAAGGATTGGCTGACCTATTTCAAAACTTTCTGGATGATATTGAGGGCACTGGAGAAGGATGAAACCATGAGAATTATCTCTGAAGGGGGTTTATTTTATTATTTTTTTTGTCATTACTTTTATCAAATTGTCTTTATAATACATTGAAATGGGCCAGTGGCTTATTCTTTAACTGTAAAATTAAATCTGTGCCCTTTCCTTAACTGTATATAGCAAATTAATTCAGCAAAATACCATTTTGGTATTATTAAACTCCTCCTAGTGTCAGAAGGGGGACCCCATTCCAGGTAGAGAAAATATTTCCATTTTACAAAAGTAACAAAATACATTAAAATATATAACTTTTATTTTACCGAATGGAACCCACACATTCGACATATCCCCAGATAGCTTGGGTCTAAGCGCTCAATCTAACCGAACAGCGCTCAGATCCCAAGAACCCAGTATATTGAATGTACTGAACGACACGGCGTTCGTATAAATGGAGACGAAAGAGGTGGAAGTTGGATAGTCCCAGCAGTGTTCATGTGAAATTGTGGCCGAAAATAGTTCCACGCGGTTGACGACCAAACTCTTGAGAATGCTTTCCTATGGACTGACTGAATGCGTGCGTGGCTCTTGCCGCGCATGCGCATTCAGCGAAAAAGGGAGGAGAGTCCCCAGTGCCGAGGGAGCCCGGCACTGGAGAAAGGTAAGAATTTAAGCCCTTCCTTCCCTAGAGCCTGACGGGAGGGGGGCCATGAGGGTGGGGGGGACCTATTAACACTATAGTGCCAGAAAAACAAGTTTGTTTTCCTGGCACTATAGTGGTCCTTTAAATGCGGTGATATAATAAGTAGACACCAATGGATCAAATGTTTTAGCGTGTGTTCTTACATTTAGGATTTTCTCATCTTACTAGTTACTATCTTGTCTGGATAGCTTTCCCTACTGGTCAAATTAGAGCCTAAATTATGTCTACACAGGTTAGCCTAGCCTGAATCGAATATAAAAGTTTGCAGTACTTTCATATGTCTCGCAACTGTTTTGACTTGTATAATGTTAATCTTGCAAATGCTGTTGGGTCATTGCAGGATTTTCTGTTTAATTCTTGCACAGCAAAAATAAAGAATTGGGAAAAAGAAAAAATAATGTATACAGACATCATTTGTTTGAGACGTATGCTGTGGTGGCGCTTTGTTGACAAGAAATGAATTGTGTTACCCTGACATTCGGTTCACTATGCAACAGCACCAAAGATCTCATTTTCTGGATATGACCATTAAGAACACAGATAATTATAGAGAAGATAACTTAACTTTGTCTTTCCATGTGTTCCACTGACATTTTAGTTGATCCTTTAAAGAAGATGACTGTCTAAGAGCTATTTTGTATCTTATATTATGCAACACTAGGTATACACCCTGTTCCAAATGATTATGCAAATTCTATTTAAGTGTCACAAAGATTAAATATTTTGTTTTTCAGTTTAACTCATGGATGGCATGGTGTCTCAGGGCTCTTTTGATCACTGAAAACAATCTCTGACACCTGTGATAATTAGATTGCCAGGTGAGCCCAATTTAAGGAAAAACTACTAAAGGAGGGTGTTCCACATTATTAAGCAGAGCACCATTTTCATGCAATATGGGGAAGAAAAAGGATCTCTCTGCTGCCAAAAAGAGTAAAAAAGTTCAATGCCTTGGACGAGGTATGAAAACATAAACATAGATATTTCACGAAAACGTAAGCGTGATCATCGCATTATTAAGAGATTTGTGGCTGATTCAGAGCACAGACGGGTTCGTGCAGATAAAGGCACATTGAGGAAGATTTTTGCCAGATCCATGCATCGGATCAAGAGAGTAGCTGCTAAAATACCATTACATAGCAGCAAACAGATATTTGAAGCTGCTGGTGCCACTGGAGTCCCACAGATATCAAGGTGTAGAGTCCTCCAGAGTCTTGCAACTGTGCATAAACCTTCTATTCGGCCACCACTAACCAATGCTCACAAGCAGAAAAATACATGAAGACTAATTTTCAAACAGTCCTGTTCACTGATGAGTGCCGTGCAACCCTGGATGGTCCAGATGGATGGAGTAGTGGATGGTTGGTGGACGGCCACCCTGTTCCAACAAGGCTGCGACGTCAGCAAGGCGGTGGTGGAGTCATGTTTTGGGCCAGAATCATGGGAAGAGAGCTGGTCGGCCCCTTTAGGGTCCCTGAACGTGTAAAGATGACCTCTGCAAAGTATGTGGCGTTTCTGACTGACCACTTTCTTCCCTGGTACAGAAGGAAGAACTATGCTTTCGATAATAAAATCATCTTTATGCATGACAATGCACCATCTCATGCTGCAAATAATACCTCTGCATCAATGGCTGCTATGTGGATAAAAGGAGAGAAAGTCATGGTGTGGCCTCCATCCCCCCTGACCTCAATCCTATTGAGAACCTTTGGAGCATCCTCAAGCAAAAGATCTATGAGGGTGGGGGCAGTTTGCATCCAAACAGCAGCTCTGGGAGGCTATTCTGACATCTTCAACATATTCAAACAAAACTGTCCAAAAACTCACAAGTTCAATGGATGCAAGACTTGTGAAGTTGCTATCAAATAAGGGGTCCTATGTTAAAATGTAACGTGACCTGTTAAAATGTTTAAAAAGTTAAAATGTTGTTATAAGTTTGATTGAAATAGCTTTTGATTTTAGTAAATATGCTGCAAACACAACAAATGAAAATTTTCAGTTCTTTACAACCTGTAAAGTGTTTTGAAACTTACTGTGTGTAATAATTTGGAACCGTACATTGTAAGTTTTTTATGTTTAAAAAAATACTGTTGTGTGAGGGGCAAATAAGGCCGTATAGGAAAGGGGGAAATAAGTTGGTTGTGGTGTGCCAGAACCGACGTTGTGGTAGGCCTGTAATAAAAGAGGCCCACCCATGAGGTGTAATGAAAAGTATGAATTAGAATCATGCGAATCACTAAAATACATACGGGACGGAGGAAGGTGAGTAGGGGGTTTATGTAAGGAACATGCCTCTCCCACAACTGCAGGCCAAGCCTTTACATTTGTGGCCGTATAGGAAAGGGGGAAATAAGTCGGTTGTGGTGTGCCGGAATCGACGTTGTGGTAGGCCTGTAATAAGAGGGCAAAAATAGATGCCTGCCAGAAACTTAAACAATCAACAAAACCCTAATTGCCGGGGGCGGAGCCTGATGACCAACCTGTATAGACGCCATCTTACGCAGCTCCCAGATTGCCGACCACAATCTTGCTAAAATCACCCGACACAGGGGCCATCTGGCAAAACAAAGTGCATTTCCAGCACCACGACGTTGGGGCGAGCAGTTTGATGCCCTTTTTTCAAGCCGCCAAGCAACCCAGGCAGCGGCGCAAAACCGCGGCCTACCGTGCCACACCAATCCTGGCAACAAGAAGCGCCTTAAACACCCCCCCCCGCCACCCTCTTAGGTTAGGGGTAACACTAAGCGTGCCAGTCCACCACCAAGTCATCGACCGGATCAACGTCCACACGAACACGAATATCACTCAGCATATAGTACCCAGTAGGTACACACACCCTGGCACTATTAACGCACATAGACGCCAACCTGACACCACACATGTGTAGGCTCCTACGCAGCCCTGCAGCCTCATGCACCACAAAGGAGCATACACCACACCCCATGCCTGTAGTACCCCGGGAGCGCAACACAATTCAATCACTAGCCTGCAGACATCTAGCTAGCCCCGGATTTGTTCCCAAACATGGCCGAAATAATAAAGTGCTTACCATACGCATTTCACCGAAAAGCCTAACACCAACCCCACATGCCAAGGGATTACCTGCTACTGTTGAATATTTGCAAACTTACGATCTCATGAAATGCTGAATGTAACTCGCATGTACAACTGTGCACAGAAAAATAAAGAATTAAAAAAAAAAAAAAAAAACCCTAATTGCCTAGCTGTATGGTAGCGAGTAGTTAGGTGCTCGGCACTTTAACCGGCACTCTAAATTGGGCAAGGGGGAAGTAAGGTCTGTTAAACGAGTTGGCCAACTAGGGAAACCTAAGTGTGGGGTAGAGAGGGTAACCAATAGACTGCATGAATAGGTGAGACTTCCTGAGACAATGCTGCAATATGACGAGGTGGCTGTGGGAAATATGTGGGACCCCAAGAAACTTTGAAAGCAGGTATAGTGGCTCGACGACTACATTACATAGTTACTTCGCTGAAAAAGAGACCAGCGTCCCCCAAGTCCGGCCTACCTCGTATTTGTGATTAAAACGGTTGATCCAAAAGAAGGTGAAAAACCCAGTTTGAAGCGCTTTCCAATTTGCAACAAGCCAGGGAAAAAATTCCTTCTTGACCCCAGAACGGCAGTCGGATTTATCTTTGGATCAAGCAGTTATCGCCCTACATTGAAGGTTGATGCCCGGAACGTGATGACAGGCATGAAATAGGTCTGATAGTGATTGAAATACTTGGATGTTGATGGGAAATCTGTAAATTGAAAATTCCCAGAACCTGAAACGCCTTGAGTGTGGTAATAATCTGGTATATGTGAATGAAACCTGTACAACATGTGAAGTTGTAGACTGGATAAGTAGAGTTGATGCAAGTAAGAAGTGGCAAAGAAGTGAAAATCGATCACAGATGATGCAAGTAAGAGGTGGCAAAAGAAGCGAAAATCAATCGCAGACAACATATCAACAGAGACAGCAACAGGATATGTGAGAAAGGAGCCTCAAAGGGGAAGAAAGGTCCTAACTCATGCACCATGAGTGCTAGAAAAAAAGAGAGCCAGACGTGAAAGATGACGACCACGAGCTCATGAGGCTGGCAGCCTGCGATCAGGCCCTGAAATGCCAGGAATGGTAGCGGCTACGGGGGAGGCCGTAGGCAGAGCCACGTTGGAAAGAGCAGAAGAGGCACAGGACCGATCGTACGAAAATAAAGGTGCAGGAAGTCCGGTGTGGATCTAGCCAAAGCGGCAGATGCCAGTTGCCCTAAACTACCATCCGACATCGCCCCATAGACGACAGCAGCAAAGATGACCAGGGTGGTGAAGAACGGAGAAGTGCGAACTCGCGGCCCCCTCCAGCAACAGCGTTACCCGTGGAGGCGGACAGACACCGAGAGTGCAGCTGACCGGAAGGCTGCCGGGATGAGGGGAATAAGTTGACTCACGAGAACGGGAGCGAAGCGAGGAAGCGCCCAGGACCCGGAAAGAAGGCAGGAGTAGCCGAAACTCCACAGCGCGATTAGAACCAGAGCTAGCCAGAGAGCCCGGGCGGAGAAATACCACGGCTACGCCTAGCAGCGGAGACCTGCTAGAAAAAAAGAGATGAATAAAACAGCGCATAAACGACCCAATGTGCGCGTGAGTGTGAAAGTGTGTGAGTGTGCGTGCTGGCCTACTAACTAATGCCAAAAAGGCGAAAAAATTAAAAACTAGGTTTGGTGACAGGTGAGGCCCTGCTAGATACCAAGTGGCGTGAGAGGCTCTATCTATGAGTTGGCGCGAGGGGATAACATGGCCACTGAAATGCTGTGGCGGGGTATTGGCCTCTCGGTGACATTTAAACATAAGATAGAATGGGAGTGACAGGTGAGGCTCTTTCTATGCCACGATGCGAGGCGACTAACTATGATTAGGCCCGAGGGGCATAATACCTCAGAGTATGAGGATGGGTATGGCCTCGCGGGACCACTAACCGAAGGCGAAGAAGCCAGAGGGAATTACCACTAGTGGACACCTAGGACCCTGACATCCAGCATTAACTAACTAAGAGGGGAGGGTAGTGAGTGAGAGAGGAGTACGTATGAAAATATGAAATAGAATGCGTGTACGTGTGAATAGCCCCCCACGTGGCTCAGAAGGCTATAACAATGGCATATATGCGCTTTTAATTTATTTATTTATTTTTCTCGATCTTACTGGGAAGCGATAAAGTAAAATGTCACAATATGTTACCACAGAGCTAAGCCACAGTGATATAACAACACGTTACCGTGGAGTTGTGCCGTATACATATCACCTGTGAAAACTCTGTTAATAGACGCAGTTACGGTTCCCCCCATCTCTTTATCTGGCCAGGTGCTATGCGGATACCCAGGATATTCTGAACCATGGACTGAGGTTTATAATTGAGCGTAGAAACCCAATTTGATATATAGTAAAAACAGACGTGACAGTTTCCCAGTAGAGTGGGAGCAGTTAGCATTCTCTGTACGTACTGTATAAAACCAAAAGGTTCCTTATTGTAGGAAGCAGCTGTAATGGTTAGTGATCAGATCCCCCAGGATGATTCACATGAGACGATGGAGGCGGCTGGACGCAATAACAGAATTACATATATCTAAAAATAGCATGGTATGTGGAATACTTTGTACCATTACGATTTACATTATTTATTTAGAAACTACTTGTTACCCAACAACACCAGGTGGACTGGACCAAAAGAGCAGTGAAGGAGCACAATTTGTACATATATACACTGGTAAAGCAGAAAATCCAGCAATCCTGTTAAACCATAGTTTTGCAAAAGAAACAAACAACCCCCCCCCCCCAAAAAAAAAAGCATTTTGTTTTTCCATCACTAGAAAAACCATACACGTGAAGTGTATGTTGTAACTTCTGCGTAATAGTACACAGACTGGCTGTATTAAGTGGTTTGGAGAATGCCTCCCAGTACAATTAACATGGTTCTATAATACCAGCTGTTATAAATGAGTGGTGGATTCGGGTCACCTACAGCAATACAAAGTGTGCGTTTAATATATGCAGAATGAGAAATGACCTTGTGCCCGTAGTAGGAGAAAAACTGCCCCAATTAAAACAAACTTCCCAAAATAAAAACAAAACAGCCCAAAATAAAGCAAAACTGCTCTAAGTAGAAACAAAACTGACAAAATAAAGCAAAACTGCCCTAAATAAAAACGGCACTGGAGCAGGAAAAAAAGAAAGAAATGACCGTTCGTGGGAAAAAACGGTGAATGCCAGACAGCCACGAACCCCCGGAACCATGAGCGCAACAGGAAACAAGGGGAGGGAAAGACTCCTGAACGGAGGTTAGTAAACTCACAAGACCAGAAGAGTAGACTGGACGGAAAGCCGACCGGAGCAGAGCCCAGAAAGGACCACGGACGAAAACAGCGGGGGAACAGCAAGCCAGACAAGGAGAACCGCGAGGGACCAGGCGAGGGGGAGATGGCAACCGGAAATAGTGGACATGCGAATCACTAAAATACGTACGGGACGGAGGAAGGTGAGTAGGGGGTTTATGTAGGGAATGTGCCCCTCCCACAACTGCAGGCCAAGCCTTTACATTTATCATTAGGAGGTTTGTTCAATATTTGAATTGTACTATTAATAGTTGATAACATGAGAATTATCCTGACTGTTATTTACATCAATTATTTAGGTAAATAATTTGCATAATAATTTGGAACAGGGTGTAGAACCTCCTTGATACATGGAATAGTAGGTGACTTCCAATATCTAGGTATAGTCCACACTGCAGTTAATAATATATGGCTTATTATATAAAAAAAAAAATATATAAACTGTACCTTGCACTCACTCAGGCTTCAAACTTGCCAAACCGGGTGCAATACCAGGGCTTGAGTATCCAAATAGTAAAGTAAAGTGGAAATCCGTGAGTGCAGCCACATTACTTTACTATTTGGCTTATTATATATATATTTCTTTAGGTCCAAACAGCAATGGATTTTGGTTAAAGCATGAAAAGGCACTTTTCTACGCCCGAATTGTGGTTCATGTAATACAATAATCAGCCACAACTTTCAAACCACTGACTGGCGAAGTGAATAACATTGATTATATTGTTACAATGGCACCTGTCAAGGGGTGAGATATATTGGGCAGTAATTAAGTGAGCAGTCCGTTTACATGTTGGAAGCAGGAAAAATGGGCAAGCAAAAAGATATGAGTGACATTGACAAGGTCCAAATAGTACTGGCTAGACAATTGTAAAAGCATCTCCAAAACCACAAGTAGTGAGGGGTGTGCAGTAGTTGGTACCTACCAAAAGTTGTGCAAGGAAGGTCAACCTGTGAACTGGCGTCAGGGTCATGGGTGTCCAAAACCTCACTAATGTATGTGGTTAAAACCAAAGAAATAAAAAAGTTACCTGCGCTCTCTCCTTAATCCATATGTATATTTAGACAAATAGAGGTCAATTAATTACTCCAATGGCCATGTTTGTGGTTAGCAAAGGCTAGCCTGTCTCGTCCAATCACACAGAAGAACTACTGTAGCTAAAATTTAAGAAAACCGTAAAAACCACACAGTGCATTGCAGTTTGCTGCATATTGGTAAGAGTGCTCATAATGACCTCTGTCCACTTCTGAAAGTGCTTTCATTGGGGACGTGAGCATCAGAAGTGAACCATGATGCAAAGGAAGAAGGTTGCATGGTCTGATAAATCACAGTTAAATCAGTTTAATATAAAAAGAAGCATGTGGCACCGTATCCCAGCTGTTCCATATTTGCCTAGAAATGTAGTGAGGGATTAGGATGTGTACTCTTAGGCTGTGTACTTTTCCTCTTCTATTCCACTGTGGTTTATTACACATAAAGAAGTATACTGAAGGGGCAAGGTGAAATAACAGCAGTTTCCCCTTGGCAAAACCTCTCTCCTACAGAAAATAAGAATACAGGGTATGTGTGAGTGTATTTTTCACCAAGGGTGGCCTCTGTTAATTCAACATACAAAGTGAGAGAAACTAACACAGACATTTATGTGAGCTTTTCCAGTAAGAATACAGTCTGGAAGATAAGTAAGGGATAATTGCAGAGAAACATTTATTTTAGAATATGTTGACTAAAAAGAAAATGTAAAGGCCAAACCTGGTTTACTCTGTAATATTGTCTGAACAGAATCCTAGTTGTAATTCCATATTAATGAAATTTTATGATGATTTGTATTGTGAAAAACCAAAAAGCTAGGGTCCTCTGACTTTATATTTCTTTGTTCTATCACTGTTACCTAAATGGTGAAAGATTTAATGGTTGCTGATGATGTGCAATGTCATTTAAAAAATAGATGGCAATTGTTCTAATCTTTTTAGAATACTCTGACCCATAGTTTGAATCAAATCCCATTGTACATCACTTTCAACCATCTGTTCTCAACACAAAAATAGTTCTTTAAAATCTACTGTCACTGTCCTTTGTTATACCGCCAACACAAGTAGTGTGGTGACAGCTGATTGCGACCGTGCTATAGTGTAAAACAAATGTCTGATGAGTGACACTACATTATCTGTCCCGGATATTCAGAAATACTACGCCCAACAATTCACAGCACACCCCTTTATTCAGTACAAATGCTGACTTTGGCAGAGTCTCAGCTACGTTGACAAAATCTTACAATAAATTCTCAAATTGTCATATGTTTCTGTGTGTGATCTCACATAGCAGACGCATTTACAAGATCAGCAGATGCATGTAACACTGCTTCAGATACTAATACTGATATTTGATAACTCAGTCAGCTCACTGTTTATTGATGTACTCAATATGTTGGATCTTGAAGCGGAGGCAAACCGAGTGAAGAGTTTTCTGTTGCAGTGTTAAATCGCATGAATATTCGAAAGCCAAAACCTACTTCCTTCTGTGAAAAGATCTGGGTAGTGGCCACAGTTATCATGATTGCAAGCCTCAAAGTTGCCCCCACTTGCACATCGCAATAAATTATTGTTGTGCATGGACCGAATGGAAACTAATAGAAGGAAATGCAGTTTGCAAGTATTATGCATACGCACAGCAGCTCGCCATGATTTGTGCTCAAGTGCACTCAACGCATTATTAGATGTAACGTGCTTCCAATCCTTTTTTGTATCTTTGTGCACAAAAATAACCTTTTTACTGAATTTAATTATGTCTTAATCACTTATACTTATTAATCCATTATTAAAGAGCTGGTACATTCCACAGTTTAGAACACTAGGTTATTACCATAGACCTGCACAAAGTGATTGCTGGATCTACCCAGACACACCCTAATGCAAGGTTAGATTGTTTACCCTGACACCTGTTTAGGTTTCTTTTGTCGCATTAGCATGCGTTTGGGTCAGCTTGCTATGTTTTTTTAAGAAAAATAAAAATCCTGAGCATTTCTTTTTACATCAAGAGAGATTAGGAAAAGGGCATTTCTGCCGAAATGTCGGGGGTTATTATTCGTTTGTGCTGTTTTGCTCTCATTGAACTCTTCAATTCCTGTTTGATTGGAATGTGTATCAATTGTGTGTCTTTTTACTACTTATAGCAGGAAGCATATTATTATCTTTAATGCAAATGTGATCATTATTTCTAGGGCCCAATGCAGTGGATGTCGTTTGGTAATCATGAATAGTCTGTTTGTGTATTTATTACTTTTTTAAAAATAAAATTTGGATTTTGTTTTTAACAGTTCAATACAATAACGTAGATTTCTTAAAGGGACACTATAGTCACCAGAACAACTATAGCTTATTGTATTTGTTCTGGTGAGTAGAATCATTACCTTTAGGTTTTTTGCTGTAAACACTGTATTTTCAGAAAAAATGCAGTGTTTACATTACAGCCTACTGATAACTTCACTGGCCACTCCTCAGATAGCTGTTAGAGAACCTTCCTGGGTCATGGCTGCCTAAAATGTATCAAAACATTCAGTATCTCCTCCCTCTGCATGCAGACACTGAACTTTCCTCATAGAGATTCATTGATTCAATTTATCTCTATGAGGAGATGCTGATTGGCCAGGGCTGTGTTTGAATCACGCTGGCTCTGCCCCTGATCTGCCTCTTTGTCAGTCTCAGCCAATCCTATGGGGAAGCACTGTGATTGGATCAGGCTACCACTCCTGATGATGTCAGCAGACTGCTTGTTTTTCTGAGTCAAACAGCATGCAGAGTTACAGCTTCAGGCTTGAATACAGTAAGATTTTGATATATTTAAGGAGGCATGAGGGGACCAGGGGGGCTAGATGGTGGTTTTAACACTATAGGGTCAGGAATACATGTTTGTGTTCCTGACCCTATAGTGATCCTTTAAATAGCCATGTTGTTATGCTCCTATGTGTATGCATGGATAGTTGAGCACAACTGTCTGGTTTATAGTGTGTTTCAAGGTAAATGAGTTTGTGAGTGCCCTCCTTAATTGACTTTTCATCTCCATTTACATCCCTACTGCTGGTCATTAGAGCCAAAATGCCTGTTTTGCCTTATTTTCAATTTTTTTTTAAAGTATATAGGATCTAGGTATTTTTCTTAGGGTGCACATCCTAATGTAATGTGCTGGGCACACCTGTGATTTTTAACTCAATAAAGGTGCACCTCAATTCACAAAATAGTGTTCATCTACGTTATATTGTTTGGACTATCATTAGGAATGCCAGTGGACCCGTTGTTCTGACAAGAACTTTGTTTCTTTTTGAGGTTGCTGTGAACTATTTAATCGTGATTACTTCTTCTTTCTCACGTACCGGTAGTGAAAAATCCTTTTCAACTTTAAGTGCCCTTGCGAAGGCAGAACATACGCACACATTCCATTTCTTCCTCATGCAACTGATGTGTAAACGTCTTCAAATATCATATGGTTCTGCCTGAATGGCATTCCTTTATTAGCATACAAACAGTCCCCTATCTCTCTAACTCTGTAGGATCACTAAGAAGGCTGAAACAAACATTGGCATGTAAGTCTCGCAGACCTTATGTCTACTGATTTATTGCTAATACCCTGTTATCAGCCTATCTTTTGGCAGTAGTTACACAATGTGACATGGTATCAAACAATCTGACATTACAAGCATACAAGCATCTACAGACTAATGCTGGAATTGAAAAATATAGCAGCCAGCTACAATAACAGATGTTTTTTTTAAATGGAAAAGGTTAACATTTCTGTATGTATTGTAGTGTGAATTACATCATTTGATATTTAAAAAGGTGCTTATAAGGGGTAAAATTAATCTACAGCAGTCATTCATTCTGGATGACCTTTACATTTATTATTTCTAACAAACTGTCACAAATTGTTAAATTTCAATGTAATGGGCATATCAATCTGCAAACACACATTTTATATTTGTATTTATAACTATGATTAAAAGGACACTGTAGGCACCATTACTGCCTCTTATCGTTATTGTTATTATTGACATTTATATAGCGCCAACTTGTTTTACAGCGCTTTCAATATTCTAAAGGGGGAAATGTAACAATAAATGAGGCAATTACTAAATGTTACAGGAGCTATAGGTTGATCAAAACTTCTCAGTGAACTAATTATAGTTACTGCAGTTCCCTAGCACTGTCCTTCCATTCAGCATTAAACTGTTTTATTGTTTTAATAAATCCGTCCACTCTGATGTAGTGTTAAACTGCTCAAAATGGTTTAACACTGAATGGAGAGACCGTGCCAATGACTCCGGGCACTATTATCAATTCAATGGGATGAAAGGAATGACTTGGGCACTTGGATAATTCTGCAGCATAGTAAATGTAAAATACCTTACCAAAGTTTAAAGAACATATCGTAAAATGTTCACTTTATTAATAATAAAACTTTCAGGTTTATTTAAGAAAGTCTGAATATAAAAATGCCCTGTACCAAATGGGGCAATGCCATCTAGTGCTGCACGTGGCCATTCAGATTGCATAATTCAGAGCTAATTCAGGCGTCAGTCGTGAAATCCAGATATTGATAAATATAATGTAAACTATGTCTGGATTTAATACATACAGAGTTATAGGTGGAGCTGTAAGGTTTCTTGAACAATCTGAAAAATAGAATATATGCAAATAGCGTAGTATATCTATACAATGTATTGCATATAGAAAGTAAGAATAGTTAAACTCACAAGGCTAGAGTCATACCGTCATATGACTCTAAAAGTATGCTCCCTTGGACCATTAGGGGGTTGTCCAAACCCTTCTTTCGTTGGTTTCTTGTTATTCCCCCTGGTGATCTTTAGAGTGTCTTCAATAAAGATGCCCAGTATACAGAGGATCTTGGAAACCTGTTGGTTATAAGGATTATAGGAGTAGTTGTCCAACCAACGCTGGTATGCTGGAGATGGGAACCTCTGACTGGAGTGCTTTATGTACCTCTCATTGGCTTCAGTGATGATCTGTTCAGGTCTAGCAGGAGTATTCTCTAAAGTAGGAATATGTCTGGATTTGCAAATCATGCTCAGAGTGAGCCTGAATTAGAACCAGATTTCAGCTTTGCCGAAAGCCGCTAAACGGCTGAAATGTGGACTTGAATGCTTCAAATCTGGCCCTGGATTCAGAAAAATCAGAACTATTTGCCCCTTGGCAGCGCTAGCAGTTATTAGATATACCCACTGAAAAAATGCATAACTTAATGAGCTTTATTTTCTTGCTAGCCAGCTGACACATTAATTAAACCTATGCCTTTATTACTATAAGAGAAGTTATAAACCTCCCTATTGCCATGCAGCAGGTCCGGCATATCTACAAAATATATAAAACCAGAAACTGGGCTTATTGGGGTGGGGCCTGCAAAATTACAGGGGTGTGGCTAGCGGGTGAGGGTTATTAAATTTAGAACAGTTTGGATTCTCATTAGAGTGCTCTGATTGGTTGGCTTGTAAGCCTAATGATCAGAGCGCTCTGACAAGTGATGTCACTTCTCTCGAGACTTGCTCTGGTTGCAGCTACCACACAGTTAACCCTCATTTCACAGAGATATTTTTTTTTTTAACTATATGTCCAAAGGCAACCAGCACTGTAGCGGGCAAATAGAATGACTTTCTTTAATAACCTATATGTATACCTAAAACAACATCAAGTACAAATAAAATGTAGCATGAGTCCTTACCTTACATTAACCCTACCCAGACCTTAACCCTAATGCTAAACCTAACTTGCAGGGATTCCCTCTGCTGACATCAGCAGAGGGATTCTCAGCTAAAACATTAGATGGTCTGTGAGCGTCATCTACTTGGTGATTGTAGTATTAGAGGGGAATTTGTCTCTCATGCTGCAGCTCTAGCATGCTGTCACTGCCTATCACACTGCAATCAGTGCAGGGTAGCTGATAAAGCCCAGTACCTGTCATAATCAGCAGAAGGGCATGTAGGAAGACCATGCCCAGGGTTTTTTCAGCCTTTAGTGGTCAGGGTCAGGGTGAGGGAGGAGGCTCAGAATCACATCCTTTTTTTAAATCGCATTTAAATTACTCATCTAACAAATGATACCTGGGTCACTGGTATGAGCAGGGATTTACACTTACTCACACAAAAACATAAATACGTTCCATGATGTCCTAATGTTGTTAAAGCCCATGGCATGGAATATCCTAATGTCCTAAGGACAGAAATGGCTTTCTATATAATCTATATGTATATCTAAAACAACATTAAGTATGAATTTAAAAGTTAAAATTGGGAATAAATGAAGAAAAACTAATATTTTTTCCAACTTTTTGCTCATCATACCTTTTGCACATCCAGTGCAACAAAATAAAAAATAACTCAAAATAGATTCATATATCACTCCTGATTGTTAAATGCCTCATATGTTAGTATCTAAATCAATTGTTGGCAGTTACGACAAACCCCATAATGTTATACCAAACCTACCCCTAACCAATGGTGTATTCTGGTTTTGTGCTGCCCTAGGCATGACAAAATTTAGGCACCCTTCCCCCTTCTAAATTTCTCTTCCTGACAGACACACGCCCTCACTGATGCATGCACTGACATACACTCACAGACACACAGTCATTGTCACACACATTGTTTAACAAACACACACTTTCACTGAAACATACACATTCACAGACATATACACACTCACTAATTCATAGTTACACTCACAGTTACACACACACACTCACATTCACCGACAGACACACACATACACTGACAGATACGCATTCACTGACAAACACACATACGCACTCACTGACAAACACATATACACTATCCATGACAGACACACTCACTAACACATATACACTCTAACACAAACACTTTTACAGACACACACTCACTTACAGACACACATACACTAACACTCACCAACAGACACACACGGTAACACTCACCAACAGACACACACGGTAACACTCACCAACAGACACACACGGTAACACTCACTAACAGACACACACATGAACACACTCACAATTAAAAAAATAAATGTAAAAAATTAAGTTTCAATCCACCTAGCCTCCTACCTTTGGGAGTGCTGTAGTGGATTTGTCCCTGTCATCCAGTGGGGCTGGCTGCAGCTTGGCGGGCAGGCGGGCGGTCGGTTGGGAGGATTGGCAGACATGTGAGTGGTGGCGGCAGGCAGCGAGATGCTCTGATCCTCCTGCTCTGCTCCCTTGCGCTCCTATTAGTGATGTTGGGGCCGGTGTGATCTCATATTCTGGCTCCAGCATCACTGTGGTGCACGCGAGGGAGCTGAACAGGGGAGAGTGCTCGCTCGCCGCCTGCAACATCAGTGCATGCTAGCCTCGGGGGGTGAGGGGGAGGGCCTGAGGTGGCCAGTCGGTCAGCTCCGGGGTCACCCAGGACAAGAAGCTGTCAAAGGCATTTGCCAGGGCGATTGGAGTGCAGCTTTTTTTGCCACCCCCCTGAAAGTGCCACCTAAGGCAAAAGCCTTGTCAGCCTCGTGGTAAATACACCGCTGCCCCTAACCCTGTGCTTACACTACCTCTAACTCTCTATATAATGCTTAACCTTACCTCTTACCTTAACATTACACTATCCCTAACCCTATAACAGCATTAACCCCAACCAAGCATTAAAACGTTTCTTATCTGAACACTAATCCGACACTTTTGTCTCTGTCAATATCCTACATCTGTTATTTCTGTCAATATTGTGTATGTCAATCACTTGTTTATAGTTGTAAAGTGTTGTGGAATATGTTGGGGCTATATAAATGATGATAATACTAATGATAATGATCAGAGCTCAAAATGTCAAGTCTTGAACTACTAGCCAGGCCTAAAATATGCTTGCCACCTTAAAAGGCACATGGACAGCATTTTGATTTTAATGCTCATGGCATGAAGTGCTGGTTTGTCTGTGAATACAAGGATTTGTCTGTGAAATTAAGTGTGTTCATAAGTGCAGGGTATGTGTTTGTGTTAAGTGTGCGTGCAGGGGAGGAGTATTTGTGTTGAGTGTCTGTGTGTGAATGCATGGTTGTATTTGTGTTGAGTGTCTGTGTGAGAATGCATGGTTGTATTTGTGTTAAGTGTCTGTGTGTGAATACACTTTTCCTACAAATCCATACTTTGTTTCTATATTCTCCTTAATGTGATCATCCATACCCTTTTTCTATGCCCCTTGCACTTCTTTGTCCTCCTATACCTTTATTCTTACAATCTGTTGCTCTCTCTGAGGTCCCCTCCTGCTTGCTTGCTGAAGTGGAGGGCCCTCATCCCTGGTGTGCAGTAACGTTTGGGAGTTGTGTTTAGAGCCAACCCAGGCTCTAAACACAACTCCTGGGTGCTGGTTAATGGTGCAGGCAGGAGTTCTAGTCTCTAAACTGCCAAAGGTAATGCCAACTTGTTGACATCCACTAGCTGCATGCAATATGTAGCTAGGGATGTTGTGAATTACAACTACCTGACAAGGCTCAATTTCCCGCAGAAAGCAAGAGGATATTTTGAGCCCTGATAATAACATTTTGAACTACTTTTCTAAATATTAAAATATATCAATATATCGAAACATTTCAATGTTAAAATATGTTTCCAAATATAAAATAATTTTAAAAGTTTATTAAGAAATATTAAATAGTTTGAAAAACCTATTCAGAAATACTAAATTGGGGTATTGTAGGTAGTCATTATGGAAAATGACCCTTTATGAACTAATTGTGATGCTTTCATTGCTTTTTCACACAGCTTGACAGTTTTCACAATTGAAAGAAAAACAAGCACATCAGTTATTCACTGATTTTAGCACCTGGATAAATGGCTTCAATCATGATAATAATTGCAGCATAATACTCTGAAAAGAATCATTCACCTCGAATTCTGAGCTGGACTAGTGAACAAATGAAATATAATATGTTAATAAATGACAATTATTTCAGCACGGATTATGCTAACCTGCTTGTCCTGTATTGTAATTAAACTGACCGTGGACTTAAAAATGATTTGTTTATATATTGTCTGTATAAATATAACAAACCAAAATAAAAAATCACATATCTGCAAAGTATCTGTCCGAGCTTACTCGGTGTGCCTGGAGTTCTAGGCAGACCCTTCCCACACTAGGATAACATGCTCCAATCAGGAGTGTGTCATTCTGATCTATGGAGAATGATCTTATCTGATAGACCTCTGTACATGTCTGTTTATGGGATAAGTAATTTATCACCCACCACATCTTCAATAATCACATAAAATGATTGGAATCACATTCTAAACTGAGAACATCTTGCTGATATCAGCCTAGTTCACTGTTTAGTGAACTGTGTTGCGTATTGTTATCGGCTGTGTTACAGACTGCATGCTGCATGAACAGTAGGGAAACTGACAAAACAAAACAAAGTGTTCCAGATTGATTTTATTTTATTTTTTACAAATTGCTACTGCTAAAAGGCATTCTCAATAATGCATGTGGGCTTAGGTGCTCCAAAGGAACACTATAGTGTTAGGAATACAAAGCTGTATTCCTAATACTCCAGGAACACTCTCCTCCCCATTTTCTCTGAAACTGCAATGTTTTACATTGAAGGATTAAGAGAACAGTGGTGATGGTGCCAATAGTGTCCATTTAGGCACAGCATGTTTTGTTGTTGTGCTATGTGCTTATGGTGTTGATTGGCCAGACTAGATGGGCTGAATGGTTCTTTTCTGCCATCACATTCTATGTTTCTGATACTGACCCCTTAAAAGGATAATCTAATTTGTGATGAAGCAACATGAATATTACTGTTTGGAGAAAAAAAATCATCTTAGGAAAAAAACAATAATAATAAAAATACATAAAATACTTATGTGGGCATGCCCAACATGCACTAAAATTGCTTTCTGAAATCTGACATTTAGATTAGATTGCAATCAGCATATATGAGTATTAGCATGCTCACCGCCCTATGGGTATCATGCACGATTAAAGTCACTGTTCCAGAACGGCTTGGAAAGAAAATGAAAGTGTTTTTATAAGGTGTTGGTTTTTACAGACCCACTGAAAAAGGTAGTGGGACTGGCTGGGCCTCTGGAGAAGAAATGTGTGCCCCGTCTGTTGACCAATGCTAAAGTTAAGGTGAAGCTAATTAAGATTTGTCTTATTATTTATTAATTTTTTTGTATTTTACTTCATTTTGCATTGTACAGCAAAATTTCTTTTTGTTCAGACACATTAAGACATGGTGGGCTATCTCTGTTGGATATGTGCCAGATGGATACCTTATTTGTAACCAATTAATAATAATTTTAAAATAATTCATTGGTGAACCCCATAAATAGTTTTATTTGATGTTAATGTTATAAATGACCAGTGTGTACTAGTAATACCTCAAACAGGAGTTAAATACAGAGATTATAGTTCTATAAAATACTATGCGATGCTCCACTAGAGGAACTGCCCTACCTTATTCAGTGCCTAGTGACTGCAGTACTGCTGACAAGACAGGCTAAAACATTCATATTTGACAGGGTCTACAGAATCTCCAAATTGCCACAGGCCCCCAACGCAGCTCCACGTGACATCATACTCAAGTGTCAAACAATGTCGGACAAACTAGAGCTGTTGGCTGCACTAAGAGGGAAGACCCCCTTTGAGTTCGAGTCATGCCAACTCTCATTTTTCCAAGACTTAAGCAGGGCCACACTCCTATGGCGCAAAGACATGCAATCGATTACCAAACCACTCCATGCAGCAGGAATAACCTACAAATGGGCAACTCCCAGAACCTTATGGGTGACGGCAGATGGAGAACAACATAAGGCAAACTATACTGGACATATTGGGACTCTCTAGCCAGAGTAACACCGCAGCTCCACAACCACATCCCCAACCTTGGAATGTAGACAAGGCTGCAATCTTCCATCCCAGGTAGAAGAGAACCGCAACGACATAAGCTGGGCCCTATCATCAGCCGCCCTCCTCCTGATCCAGCAGTCCAGTATCAACCATACACCTTATGTTTTGTTCAATTAGTTTAATTTATGTTTAATTACTCTTTAGGATACACAAACACACCTCGCTCTCCACAAGAAGAGAGAAAACCCTCACAAGACCGGCCTTATCTGCTCCGGTGACGACCTCCCCCCCTCACCCCTAGAACTTGGGGACCTACTCACAAAGCGCCACTGGTACCTAACCTACACCGACTCATTACCAGCACTATCATGCAACATGGTTGCACGCACCCTCTTAGGCTCTAACCTACCTAGGTTTACAATAGACGTGCTTCCTAAATGTTGACAAACAATGCCAAGACATAGCCCTGCCACATTACGAGTTCACCAGTCAAAGTCAGTGCAACACATACCCACAAGACATCCCCATGGACGCAACTAACAATACCCAATATGTACGCCCAGACAGAGATCAGTGACCCTGCAAGGAGACTCTACCATACATCCCTATACTACAGCTACCCATTGCCTTCCGCCTCAAAGGGATCACATAACCCCGAACCCTCTAAGGCAGCAGGGGCCGACAAACAGTCCGTGTGTCCTCCCCTCCCCCAAGAACTTACAATCACATCCCAGCCCAGAAATATGAGCACTGGCCCACATAGACCAGTGACCATCTCACCCCCAACCCTAACACCATCACTCGCTTCAACATCCCAGAATGTAATGTTTTATTATTTCACAACCTGTCCTACACATAGAGAGGCTTCTAACTCTAACTGCCCAAACTTCCATGCAGCCTGCATACACTCTCTATTACAGCACAAGAACTCGATAATGCTAAGCTACTTTAACATGGTTCAGCTTCTCCTGTTTTCATGTACACATGTTTATATTTTTATTTTAATGGAGCGTACCAGGTTTAATGTTGTCTCTAATGTTATGCTGCACCTTGAATCACTATATAACAAAAATGTGCCAAGTTCACTCATGCCACACCAATGTTTTAGTATGTTGAATACGACTGCGCCTGTTAATGCTGTTGAGGCTCTACAGGCATTGATGTACTTATCTGCATGACAAAAAAAATAAATACTATGCAATGCTAAATCAGGCACTTACAGTATGTGAACATGTGGCATACATCCCAACATTTTAAATGGACAAAGAGGAGAACTTTGATTTTAGGGGTGTGAGTGGGGGTGTAGACAGGGCCCGGGCTATTCTGAGAAATTAAATGCAAGAAAAAAAATTTTTTGAATGTGAATCATGTGTCTTATTTACACAGACTAATTGTCAAACATATATTTATATATGCAAAATTATATTGTTCTATTTGTGATTGGTTCATTTTAAATGGTACTTGATAAGTATATTAACATGATACGTTTGCTCTCTCTTCTCTTCTAGCCCTGTGTCAGCCGGCATGTAAACATGGAGATTGTGTAGGCCCGAATAAATGTAAATGCCATGCAGGATTCACTGGGAAAACCTGCAACCAAGGTATGAAATCTCATTGACATTTTGTTTTGTTTATGATCGCACATGACATGAGTTGGGGCATCTTTTTCTTTTCTTTTTTTTTTCATTTGAAGGAACCCAATAGGCAGGAAGCAAGCCCCATATTTACAGTCAATATCAGAGTTTATTAAACTGTGTGTAAAACATTCAAGTGTTTCCCCGTTTCTCCAGCTGTAGACAAGTCATAGTTTGGTTGGTAAGAGTTTGTTCCATTATTGAGGTTTGCTCAGAATATCCAAGAAAGGTGACCGATGAGTACTGGAACATAAAGTAACTTTTTATTAAGGAAAGCGAAAAATGTTCACCTTTCCAAAAATAGCACCACATGTACAGACCATTGTAGACCGATCCCTTGCACATCATGAAGAGGCTTCACTAGTTAATTGCTTCTCATTCTGGTCTATGGGATTTTTCTTATCTCGTAAAGCAGGTGTTCATGGGATATGTAATTCAGCCCCCAGCTGCACTTCTGCTCATCACATAGAATGATTTTTTGCTCAGTACGCTGATACCAGCAATATCTAGGTTGCTATCCATTAATATACAGCCTGGTTCGAATTTTTCTGAACTGGGCTGTGTCCTGCAAACTACAGAGGCAGTGGCTGCGCATGTGCATAGCTTGTTTTTGTAAAGCTGGAAAAACAAGGGGAGAGATGTCCTAAGCAAACACCTCGCATTTAAAATACCTCTTTTGAAGTTGCTGATCCAGGGGACCATCAGTGACTTTTCACTTTTCATTATAAGTCACTTTGTGAAGGGAGACAGGGACCAAAGTACACCCAGCACCACATTGCTTGCAGTGATGCAAAGTTCAAATAATAACACTGACACGTTGATAGTTGGACTTTAAAGGACATTAAGATAAAGGTTTTAATTATTTGTCTGACTTGTTGCTGCTCTCTTTTTACTATAACTATTAGTGCTCTCTTTAAATTCCATATTTAGACTGGTTCATTTAAGCAAAAATTTGCAAAAATACACAGGATACAATAAATATAAATTCTATTGTCTCATCTTAAAACGTAATCATTATTAAAAGCATAAGACTAATTTTTAAAAGTGAGATTTGCTCACTCCGTTTTTACACCATCTCTGTATTTACATAGAATGCTTATAGTACTCCGTTTGGCAACATTTTATTTTTACTTACCATTTTAGTGTTACTGCTCAATAATAACAAAATGTCAGTAATGTTCAAGTCCCCCCTTTTTTGAATAATGTCTCTGACTAGATTTTTTGCTAGACAAATGAGCAATATATTTAAATCTTTCTTATCTTAGCCATTATAATATAATAGAACATTTAAATTGCTTTGTTCTAATATTTGGTACATAAACTTAAATGTGTTATTAACACGTACTGCAAGTAACAACCATTATTGTCATAAAAAGTACTTTGTTATATTGTTGATGGTAAATTGCAAGTCATTTGAACCAGCCCTGACATACTATCTCTTGACGGCACTTATTATCCAGGTACATTTCCTTTTGAGATAGGATAATCTACTGGTCTCTCTGCACTTTCAATGCTTTATATACAAGCTTGCGAGTAAAAGGTTTTTTTTTAATGTGTTGGCAAATTAATGCTATAATGTGCTGGATTGGAATGAGTGTTTAAAACTAACATGGTGAATGCAGACAGATTCTGTACTCCCTGCATTCCTTCCACTATAGGATTCCATGTAGATAATGCCTATGAACCTATAATGTATACAATTTTCTGGCAAAACTTTAAAGTTGGGTTTGACAAATGACATTACCATGCCTATAATTATTCTATAGCAATTCTATTTATTTATATTAATGAACAGGAGGAAACCAAAGGCAAGGGTGAAACTAAGCGTGACTATAATGCATGGATTTCTGTGGCAGAGGCAAATAAGCCAAGAGAGACCGAGCACTGGGACAGTTTTTTTTTTTATATCTATTGTATTTACCTTCCTATTCTCGCCTTTGGTTTAAAGCCGGGAAAAAAATTGAATGTTTACAAATATTTCTTCTATGGGGATCATTACTATTAGACTTCTTTACCAGAACATGTGCATATGCAGCAACTTACTGCTGGTATTATTTGACATCAGTGCAGTTTCCACATGTGAGGTCACACTTTTTTACATGCATTTTTTTATTATACTTAAAAAATGACTCTGTCTATTCGTGCTGCGGGGTGTAAGAAATGGTATATGGCAAATGGCGTGTGACATGTGGAGATATGACAGGTGCGCATCTGGACTCTATCTTAACAATAATCCCCTGTAATCATGGACCCAAACTTAAAGGGCCACTAAGGGCAGCAAGACCACTTCATGTCATTGAAATGTTCTGGGTGCACTGCCACTGTAGTTGTAGCCCTGCAATGTAAACCATTGCAGTTTTGTAGAACACACCTCTAGTTGCTGTTTTCCTGGCGATTCTGCGTTGACAACCAAGTCAAACTCTTTGCTCAATCAAATGCTGCTCGTAGAGCTTCATTTGATTTGCACAGTGTGGCAATTTGCCGCGCATTAACTCTAGCCTCATAGAGATTAATGATCTCAGCTAAAGAGGTGGGGGGAGGGGGGAGGGGGAGGGGAGGTTACAGAGAGAGGTTAGAAAAAGGTAATGGAAAAAAGGTAAGTATCTTTATCCATGTACTCTGAGGGTGGGTCAGGCACCTAAACAACTGCAGGCCACTATAGCATTATGTTTGTAATCCTATCTATTTATTGTTCTTTTGACAAAACAATAAAATGTCAAAAACAACCTGCAACATTTCAAGATATTTGGCCCTAGAAATGTGTTTTAGTTGAAGATTTAAGCAGTTTATTTATTTCAAGCATCAGTTGGAATGTTTATTGGCACCCATATTAGATGGAACTGGTTGTTTCACTGGTATTCATTTTGATAGCTGACTCTGTTCCAGTTTGACAGCTGACGCTGTCAACCAGGAAGCAGAAGCCAGTGTCCCAAATAAGAAGTAGACACAGTGACAATACTTTACACAGCATCTCTCAATTTTTATATTAAGTACTACATCAGTAAGCAATTAAACTAGAAATGACCCTTACACAATCTGAAATACAGCATGTTGGAAAACCTAATCATGACTAGCCATGTCTGATTTTCTTGAATATTAATACAAAAAAACAAGTCCTGCGCTCACTCCCATCACTCCTGGGCGGCAGTAATGACCACAGTACATATCAGCCCCAAGTTTGTTTTTTTGTGTGTTTTTTTTGTATTTGTATTCACTTTTTGTATCACACACGCTAGGTTACAATGCTGCCGCCCATCTCATGTGTTCCCTATTAAGGGTTAATAAGTATATAGGGGTGTATATAAAAATACCCCTCTCTGTCTCATTAGAGATATTTTTGCCAGAAGCTCAAGGAAGCAAGGTGAAAGGTCAGTGTAGGACCCACATGGGGGGTCTGCCTTGACTTTGGCAGGCGGGCATTCCCTCCAATGGCCATTGGGGTAACTAAATGACCTCCATTTGTTTAAATATACAAAGGGATTTAGGAGAGAGCGCAGGTAACTTTTTCTTTGGTTTTTCTTGAATATTTTTCACTGCAAGAGATTGTGTGTACATAGCGCTGCCCTACTGGTGTCAATATAGTGCTACATTCATGTGCACTGGCTGGAAACATGATGGGCAAGTTGGGACATTAGCTTGATGCACGTCATAAGTTTGACATCTTCGTCTGTTTATGAGTTAGCTGTGTGATTGATACTTCCGTGCTTGGCAAAGCAGGTCTTGGGCCACTGAGCTCCACAGATGTGCTTAATGCAGGATGTCTATGGCCTTTCATTGTTCGTTTTTCTACTGGCAGTTCCATGACTATTGCATTGTTGAAAACTGCCATCAACATCCAAATAGACTGGGTGCAACCCTCCATACATAGTTACCCAGCCGCAAACATACCTTACTTTACATAGTTTGAGCAGTACATTGAAAAGCACATGGTATATTAATTTGTGGATCTTTTTCTCCGAGCACTCTTTCCGGTACACATGTTTCTAAACAGGGTTCAAGTAACCTCTGTAAAGTAAAACATCATTTCCTTGACATCAATATTTTGTCAAGACTACTCCATGCCTTCAGTTGGTGTATTCATCTAGTGTGGGATTAATTTCTATGGCTTTATGCCGTCAAGTTTAGCCTTCTTGCACAGATCCTTCAGTATCTGGGCTGTATATTTAACCTGGCGATTGACTTGCGGGAACCTTGGTGTAATAAACGCAAACTCACAAAACACTGCATGAATTGTTCACATGGAAACTGAGGTCCATTACCTGAAACCACTCTGCCTGGCTGGTGATAATATGGTGACTACTCCTTGCAACACTTGTTTGGATTGTCAGCAGATGTCAAACACAGCTCAATTTCCCAAAAAGTCAGAAAAGTGACGAACAGTTAGTAAAAATAATTGTCCATATGGTCTATGCTTAGAAGTTGCCACGGCTAGTCAGGTTTATAGATTACATCTAAGCAGTAGTAATAAATACAACATGCTCTGAAAGTGTTTGAGGACACACAGATGATATCGGTTTAGTGGCCCAGCACTGTATGGCTTAGCTCATGAAACACGGTTCTCCTGGTAGATAAGAGGAAACCTGGGGCAACACCGGGCTTACTTGAGGTAAGTTATCAAACTGAATAGAAAAAAGAGAGAAACGATAGTATCCCAATAGGGAGACTATAGTGTTAATGTGTCAGGGACAACCTCATAGGGGATAACCCTTACTTAAGTAGAGAATAAAGAAAATTCCAGTAAAAAAAATTCTCTCTGGAATAATAGGTAGGAAGTCCCTTTAACCATCAGATGGATAATATAAAATATACCTTTTATTAATTAATTTAAAAATATGTATGTAGGAATGAATAAAAATGAAAAATAAAACATATAGACAGGCAGATTGGTGAGTATGTCCACTGGTTGTGAAAAGATGAGATAACTCAGTCTATTGATCTAGAACAAAATAGTATCAACCAATGAAACATAGAGTCCCCACTCTGGGAGAATGAGAGATATTAATGAAGTGAGCGAACTAACAATATTGTGAGTCGCTCACACTGAATGATTATAAGTTATCCCTAGTTGTAAATTGATACAAAATGTTGACGATGCTTGAATGATAAACATGGGCCGTTTGAATCAGAGAAAAGGACCATGGTGATCAAGCAAAAAATAAAACTAAAGTGTAACAATAAAGGAAGAGAGAGAGATCTCCTGTAATAATTGGGTAAAAAGGACAAATGTATAGCAGGTGCCTAGGCAATCTGTCGTCCTAATTCTGAGGTGTTACAAAAAATCATTCAATGCTTGCTGGATATAAATGGGTTATCTGAATCAACACGAGCCCAAAATAGTGGAGCAAGAATAAAAGTGTAATAGCAGCAGCAAAAGATCCCCTTCAATTCCCACTTGAAATCAACTCAAAACTCCTGATAGTTCCCCCCACTGAAAACAACTCTAGCACTTGTAAAGAACTAGTCCGATCCAACATTTGGAGAGAGCGATCTGGAGACTCTAACTCTAACTGCCTGTCTAGAGACGCCTGGAACTACCTAACATATGTTTCGGCGCTGCTAACGCGCCTTCGTCTGAGTTATCAAACTGTTCTAACATGGTTTGACTACTTAAATTAGTGGGAGTGCTGGGACCAGTGGCTGAACTACCAGAGTCGCTGGGGTCGTAGCTGCCCTGCGGACCCTTGCGACTGCAGTGCCTGCTCTTAAGGCCACCCGATGGAAATTAATTTCTAGGGAGCCCGGTGTGGCACTTTAACAGCGTGACTGGGCCCCCCTAAGATGACATCGCAGCTGGGAGGAAGTGACTGCCTCAGTCACTCCTCCTAGCTTACACCAGAAGTTGCGCGGGAGAAAGAGGAGAGAGTCAGAGTGGGAACTCTGACTCCCATCAGACTGAGCAACCACTTAACCACAGGGAAAGTCACCCTCCTGCACCTAAAAGGAAGGAAACAAGAGGGTGACTAAAACATTTTGTATGTGTGTGTGTTTGTTTGTATGTATGTATGTGTGTTTGTGTATGTGTGTCTGTATGAATGTTTCTCTGTATGTGTGTATGACGGACTGTGTCTTTATGTGTGTTTGTATATGTGTGTGTTTTGTATGTGTCTACATATGTGTGTGTGTTTGCATGTGTATCTGTTTGTCTGGATGGGTGGGTGGCAGGGGTTAGATGTATGAGAGGGGCCAAGGCCGGCATTTCCTATAGGCGACTTAGGTAGGGGTGCCGCCAGGAGTGCTAACCCCTCAAATGCTGCAGCCGCCTGAGCGCTCTATAGAGAGCCTCAGGCGGCTGCAGCACTGCCCGGGACTACGCGTCGATGAGGAGGGGGTGAGAAGAGACCACTAAGGGTGGGGGAGGAGAGACAACGAGAGGGAAGAGGAGAGACCACTAGGGGATGGGGGTGGGGAGGGAGAGGAGAGACAACCCCACGGGAAGGGGCACAGGAGAGCAGAGACCACTAAGGGGGTGGGGGAGTGGAGAGTACACTAAGGGAGGTGGGGGAGGAGAGTAGAGACCACTGAAGGGGGAGAGAGGAGAGACCACTAATGGGATGGGGGAAAGGAGAGACCACTAAGGGGCAGGGGAGTGCTCTATGGGACGCAAGGGAGAGCTCTAAAGGTCAGGGGGCAGGGGAGAGCTCTAAGGGGGAGGGAGGATAGAAGAGAGCACTAAGGGATCAAAGGACGGCGCGGAGGGTAGGAGAGCACTAGGAGAAAGGAGGGGGGAGCTCTAAGGGACGGAAGGGGAGAGGACTAAGGGAGAGTGGGGCAGGGGAGAGCACTAAGGGACAAGAGGGGAGAGAGGCTGAGGAAGGGGGAAAGAGAAGCACAAAGGGACCCAGCCCCTATCCTACCCCACAAACTCTCCCTTTCACACTATACACACAATGCTTCCCTATACATACACAGAAACACACAATGCTTCCCTATACATACACAGAAACACACAATGCTTCCCTATACATACACAGAAACACAATATGCTTCCCTTAGACACAGAAAAACACGCAATTCATCCAACACACACACACACTCTCTCCCCAGCCCCCTTGCCATACTCATACTGCTTCTTTGCTAAGATTCCTTTCTTAGACCTCATACACCTCTAACTGGCATGGCAGGAATTTAGCTAGATAAGTAAGAGTAAAGATTTTAATGAGCTGTGGCATCTCGAGTATGACTCTGATCCACTATGGTTCAGCTTTCAAAATTTCTGCAGGTAGTTTATTGAAGGGACTTTCTTTGACTCTGAATAGCAGTTTTCTTAAGTGGTCTCAGCTTCACATGCCTGTAATGATTATTAGTACAACTCCTTTATCTGTATCCCCAGATGAAATCCACAAATATGTAATCAGCTAGTAGCCCAATGCTATTGAGCCTACATAAGAGCTAATGTTGCTTAAAGTGTATTAATCTTGGTACACACAACTCTGGCAGTGCCATTAGCCAGCCTGAAATGAGAATTTGTGGCTGGCTAATATGAATTCTGTGCTTATTAGGAATCTGTTGTCAGCACGCACAGTATAGAAAAAGTAAAGCGTTATAAAATACAACTTACCCTTATAATAAGGGATACAAATTAGTATATAGAGGTATCTAAGAGAAAAGAGATGAGAAAAAACAATTGGTGCAGTATGTTGAGGTTTTGAGAGATAAAAAGGAGACTTGAATTGTAACAAACTCACATGATTGAGAGCCTGAAGGGGATAGGCTCAAATCACAATCGCGGTGGTATTTTTAGTAAATACCCAACTTCTTCTAGGTTGATTTCAGGTGCTCAAAGAGAGAAGCAGAGGGACATAAACCCTAGTGTAGTATCCTTTTGACCAATGGAACAATGCAAATGAATAAAGATATTTGCTCACCTTGTTAAGAGCCAATATACACTGGGCTCTCAGTTAGAACAGCACTGTGCCTTTAAGAGGGCACAACTCTTCTTTTTAGCAGCAGGAAAATGACAATCCAAGGAACTTGTATAAAGAAAATAAAATAAATTTATTAAACTTACATATATAAAAAGTAAATAAAATACCATTAAATAATGGTCGTATAAAAAGGAGTCCTTGTTGTCCGAGACGCGTTTCACCTTATACCAAGGCTTTTTCAATCGATTTCCTGCTTTCATGAATTTCCGTTTTAAATGCTGTAGAATACTTCCTCATTGGTCTAGATGATTTCATTTGCCCGCCGTTGTTCGTCCAATCCTGATGAAATCCTTCAGGGCTTCCGTTGCCGGTGCACTCGAAACCGGAAGTGACGTATCGCAATGGCCGCGACGTCACTTCCGGTCCATACCGATCTCCATATTTGATGCTGGCAAAAAGCCAGCCAGTCCACATATCGTCCATAAGTACAATATAAAATGTGTGGTGCACCACAGAAGAGAAAAGGGGACAAAAGAAAGAGAAAAAGGCACATCAAGTCTACAATTAGACTATATTTTAGTCCATTAGATCTATTCAAATAAATATCTAACTTGGTCAATGTAGTACCCTATAACAGTTCACCCAAAATGGTGTACATGAGAGGGATGATCCCAAAATTAGTTTACATTAATCCCACCAATGAATAAATGTGATTAACACACATATCTAACATAATGATCCTAGATATAAAAAAGCACGCACAGTATCCTGGTGACAGATGAGTAATGGCAGCGCTGACCCCTTTGCCACCCATGTCCTCCCTACAGTGAGGAAGAGTAATGTCACTGTAGGAGGATCGGACTGCTTAAAGAACTTGGCTTCAGTGGGTGAGGGATCACCATGCCAGCAAGGCACTGATTTTGCTAGGAGTTACCCTTTAATTGCCCTGGTATAGACCAGTATAAGTATTCAAACTTCTTGCTCTCAGTTTCACTTCTTACCTCGTTGCAGAGAGCTTTCAGCTCTTATAGAGGAGGTTACCAATGCCCAGCTAACCCCAGGTGATCACATTACCGCTTTAGTGGTCGTGGTGCTTGAAGTGTTCCTATAACTCTCTATATGTTCAGTAGGGCCAAAAAATATTGCGATGGTGCCAGACTGAGTTAAACCGTTAATTAACACGCTGAAATATTATTGTGCTTTTTGTTCAAGAATACATTTCCACCACTGACTTCTATGCTGTGTCCCAGAAAGGCTTTTCTAATAGAACTCCACTTGTGCTCTTTTAGCTACACTTCTACTTTGTGGTAGGATGTTTGCTATATTAAATTGTGAGATGTATGGCTCTAAAATATATGCAAAAAACTATTAACCAGTGCCAGTGCACATACATATGACACATAACCCATAATTGTGTATTTCATTCTTCAAATGTAAGTTTACAAGTGACTCCCATGTAGACTTCATAACGCATCAAAACCAATATGAGTGTAAATAGGAGATAGGATATTCATACAGATGCTTTATGTTTTTGGTTTTTTTACAAATATGTGCTTATTTGTAAGGCAAAACTTCTATTGGGTAAACAAATATTTTACAAAAGGTTTAAAAAGTGGAATATTAAGACTTTCAATAGACAATCAATAAGAAATACAAGATTACAGTTTGTGCATGTATACAATGAGGGCTGGCTGTGATTACAGGAATCAGTACTTTGACTTTCCAAATATCCTTTGCTCTACAACATGTTACTAGCAATGTAACATCCATTGACCCTTCCACAAACTCAGCAATCTATTGGAAAGATATGTTGACCATATTTTCTTCCCCCACGCAAAGATGAGCGCCTTCTGACTACTGAGCCTGAGTGGTCCCCTGATGTGCCTCCTGAATACTACCCTGGTGATCATCCAGTGACAGGGTTTCCATCGGGTGGTGAGAATATCTATTGTCTCCTAAGCCAATGCTCTCCATACCAGTGCATGGCTCTAGAGGAATGTGCAGCAGACATCCTGCAATGTGATGCACTTTACAGGGAAGACATGATGGCTGTAATGTGGGATCCAGACCTTTTCTGGAGCATGCAAAGCAAACATGCATTGGCAGACACTTTCTGTAGACTGTCTTTCTTCTGGTCTTGAGACTGTCACGTACTTCCTGCTTTACTTAAGAGCACACATTCATTATCTTCTACATTCCAAGATAAGGGACAACTTATTTTCTTACAACTTCATGCACTGAATGAATATGGTTTTATGGAGTGTACATTGGTAATGAAAATAGACATACTGCTTAATGCAGTGGTTTATGCTATAACTGTGACACCCAGAACGAGCTTTAAGTCACTAAACCGTGAACTAATGTTTGCGTTGCAAACCTTTGGGCAAAATAGCCAAGTTAAAAATGGTAGATATATTGGAGAATTTTGTCATCTTAGCTACTATGCCTAAAATATTGCAATATCTTTGTTAATACCCGACAAGTTAATAAACTTGCCATTTGTACATAAAATTACATTTTAAAGCTTATTGAAATTATGTAAATTATGTTACATTTATCTTTTGAGAGTTTGTGATTTTTCTTGATTTATATATTTAATACTTTTATGTAAATCAACTGAGTATGTAAGATAAATTTACACAGTTGTCCCTTCAGCCTGTTCTTTCTTATTGTCTGCTACGCCTCGATGCTGTTTATTTAAAGAACAATGTGAAATAAATTCATTAATCTGTGTAGCTATGCTTTTAAATCTTCTTTCACTTAAATCACAATGTTCCTGGCTGGTTTTCTGTAACTATTTTCTGATAGTACAAAAACATGTTCATATAAAGGCATGTTGAACTTTAAAACTGAAAATATTAAACATAAAACAATTCAACAATCTATAATAGGCATTTCCTAATGCTTGTAATTCTTGATTGACCCAGATATTAAAATGAATCCTGCCCTGAGATGTAAACTCCTAACAATATATATATAAATATATATATTTTTAAATCCCAGGGGGCCTCAATGTGGTGTTAAATGTATCAGATTTGTTCTCAGGTGCTAGGCAGTTCCACATTTACTTGTTTGTGCAATAAGTAAATCCAAGAATGTTAGAAAAATGACACGTTTAAAACAGACAAGTATATCAACACAATGTCCAAGATATTCTGTGGATGCATCAATGTACTAACCACGATATGATCATGTGTTTGAAGAAACCATTGTTACTGACCATGATACAAATGCTAGAGAATTCATGAACATCACTGATTCCCACAATGCATCAGTTCAGAGCTTAACACTTCTCGTTACCTGACTAATATTGACTTAATATTAGGATGTAAAAGAAAGTAAAACCCATCCTTTTACTCTGAGTGCTACATTTTACTCTATAGAATAATGTTGTTTTAAAGATCACAGGCCTTTTTACTCCCCTTACAAAGATTTACATATTGGTCCTTTTCCAGCATTCATGGTTCTATTAGTTTAGAACTGCCATTATTCCTAAATAAAAAAGTATGGCTCCCTTACTATAGGTTTCCATCATTCAAGGTCTTTGAAATTCTGGAAATACCATCTGACTAGTGATGAGACTGCCCCTATCCAATGGGGTAAAGCTGTGTTGGGTAAAAGGTAGATTTCCAGATGTTTTAGACCTACAACTGCCATAAAGTTTGCCAGCCTTTAGAATGACAAAACGTCATGGAATTTGTAGTTCTAAAACATCTGGAGATCTACCAGATGAACCACCCCTAGTCTAAAGACAACCACTTAAGAATATATATTAAATAAGTTTGCATAGTTTTTAGTGTCCTTAGACACAGGATAGGAGACACGGAGGCTTCTGAAAATGGCCATTGTGGCAGCCCAGGCTGCAGTAGCAATAAACGGGTAACTAACATTTCACCCTCAACCTTCTGCTCATAGGAATGTACCGGTTTCTGAAAACTAATGTAACAACTCTTTAATAGTGAAAGAGTCTGTAAATTATAGGCAACACAAGAAGTTCTCCAGGCACTCAAGTTGTTCAAGGCGTAGGCAGTTATAATAGAACAAAATGAGCAGCAACGTTTCAACCTGCTAAGAGGTCTTTGTCAAGCTTGACAAAGACTTCATAGGAAGTCGAAACGTTGCTGCTCCCTTTGTACTATTAAAACTGCCTACGCCTTGGACAACTTGATTGCCTGGAGAACTTCTTGTGTTGCCTTATCGTTATGGCATTGCTGGTCCTGCTCCAGAGCTCTGGGTGGCTGCTGGGATAGACTGCGGCTCCTATTATCATTTTTGTAAATTATAGGGACACACAGTATAGAATAATCTTACGCCAGTTATTAGGAAATGTATTAATACATTAAGTACAAAGAATATAGATATGGTCAAGAACAAATAATTACTAATATTTTTGCGTGTACCATTAGTATTAATCTATTAATTTAAATAGTATTAGTAAATGTACTAACTGCCTCAATGTATTCCTCTGTTAGATTTATTTTAGCTTGTTAGCTGACCACACGTTAAAAATACACAGTGAAACTGTCTTTAAGCACGCTATTTTGTGCAAGTGAAAATTACGGTGTGCATTCTTTTTATAAAACAGAAATGATATTCACTATATTGATATTTGGAGGTAAAAAAAACAAAAAACAGATGAAGCCTTCATAATTGAGACTCATTTTTCACATGCAGATTATTTTCATTATTGTTCTTTCTGTTGTGACTAGTAAGTATATGCCCCAATAAATGGAAAACAGAAATTAACTTTGCTAACATCTCATTGGTTCTTGGTTATTAAGGATTTGTAAAGGCAGTGCAGATGTTTGCTAATTTCATTGCCACCCCATTTTAGTCCTCTAGAAATGCAGATAACGAGCTGACATTTCTTGTTGCAAAGTAGAATCTTGTATGTTACTGTCAAGTTGCTAGGGTGGAAAGATCCCTTTACAGCTAAAAAGTCCATTGAGGGATTTTAAATACTGTGATGGTCTATTAATGTAATTTCAGCTTAAAATCTGGCACTGGACTATGAGCAATGAGCATCATTCAGAAATAAAACCAATCATGATAATGGCTGCTTCAGTTTAGTGTTTTAATATATTCTGCAATAGCCCAAAAATGACTGATCCACTTGAATTTTCCTGCCTCAATTTAAGACACGAGAGAAACGTTCTATGACTAAGCTGACTTCCCCACTCCCACCCAAATCATCTGACCTTTCTGTATATTTGATATTTTATATGTGGATAAACAGAGAACAAGTCACATAATCTGTGCTTAATCCAGAGATGCAAGTTAATGGTTTTATATACCAAGACGCCAATAATTAATGTAGCCAAATACATATATATATATATATTTTTTTATATATTTAAGACTACTTCCAAACATAGACTGTACATTGAATGTATATGTATTAAGATATGTAATTCATTGGATTACTATCATAGAAACATAGAATGTGACGGGAGATCAGAACCATTCGGCCCATCTAGTCTGCCCAATTTTCGAAATACTTTCATTAGTCCCTGGACTTATCTAAAGTCTAGGATAGCCTTACACCTATCCCACGCATGCTTAAACTCCTTCACTGTATTAAAGGATCACTATAGGGTCAGGAACACAAACATGTATTGCTGACCCTATAGGGTTAAAACCACCATCTAGGCCCCCTGGCCCTCTCATGCCCCTAAATATAGTAAAATCTTACTTGAATTCAAGTCTGGAGCTGCTGGCTTTGTCACTGTTTCCTTTAGACCTGCCCACTGCCTGCTGACATCAGCAGAAGTGGGAGCCTGATCCAATCCAAAGAGGCAGATCAGGGGCAGAACCAGCACATTTCAAACACAGCCCTGGTCAATCAGCATCTCCTCATAGAGATGAATTGAGTCAATGAATCTCTATGAGGAAAGTTCGGTGTCTGCATGCAGAGGGAGGAGATACTGAATGTTTGGATGCATTTTAGGCAGCCATGACCCAGGAAGGATCTCTAACAGCCATCTAAGGAGTGGCCAGTGAAGTTATGACTAGGCTGTAATGTAAACACTGCATTTTCTCTGAAAAGACAGTGTTTACAGCAAAAAGTCTGAAGGTAATGATTCTACTCACCAGAACAAATTCAATAAGCTGTAGTTGTTCTGGTGACTATAGTGTCCCTTTAACCTCTACCACTTCAGCTGGAAGGCTATTCCATGCATACACTACCCTCTCAGTAAAGTAATACTTCCTGTTATTATTTTTAAACCTTTGCCCCTCTAATTTAAGACTACGTCCTCTTGTTGTGGTAGTTTTTCTTCTTTTAAATATAGTCTCATCCTTTACTGTGTTGACTTTAAGATCGGATTCATTGACACTATAGAGTAACTGATACCCTCTGTAAGTCATATTATGACTAGGCTACAGAGACTTGTAGTTAGATTAGGGCAAAGTGACATTACTGGACTTGTGCAGAAATTAGCTTTGGACTGTACATCCGATTGAAATTCCTTATAATACCCAACAAATCAATCATCCTGAGATTTACCAGTTGAGATTTATTCAATAAAAAAATCTTGGGCTATCAAGTCCCCCAGGTGTGGATTACAAGGCATTTGATTTAAACAAACTGCCTGAAAGAATTTTTGCACAAGAGTAGAGATTACATACTACAAATCCCTTTCTTATTTTTTCAGTAAGGCAAGGTAAAGTAAGGTAAGGTTTTTTTGGTTTCTCTCCTGCCAGTGCTGCTATAATGTTTTTATTCGGAATCCCACCTTCTATCTCTCCCTATACTAAAACCCATAATTAGGAAATAAATAGCATGCCTGTATATTTTATTTTAAATTTTTATGATATTCACTTGGCTGAAATCATGCAGAAAAAAAATAAAATAATTATTAATTATATACATAACTGTTTCTACAGTCGTCAAGATTGAAAAAATAAACCTCTTACTCGGGTGATTTGGAGAATATCTCCAGTTTGGCTATTAAGAACTATATGTCTCCTTTCCAAACCTTGATATTTAATAAATAACACGCTGATTATGTCTATATAAAGTAAGATAATACATGTGATCTAATTTCACACTTATTATATCTTTTTAAAGTGATATCAGATTTCCTTTATTGTAGCATTTCCAAATGTAGTGTTTAGAAAGCCCATGTTTTAATGTTGAGTTTTGGATCAAATGTTCTGAAGAAAGATTGCATGTATTTATCACAGGACAGTCCCATAAATATAAGATACAGTGGGATTAGTAAAATAATGATATATTTAAACAGGATTTATGACAGGGCTCCGGTGTCTCCTGTAACCAGAAATCCCATTACTTTGCCCAACACAAACAAACTATCTGATCTGATTAGCACACGTGAGTTGAAGAGTAGCTAAAGTTAAGCAGATATAATGCAAGGCAACTTGGTCGTTCCATTGCCTATCCTTAAGGGAAGGCTCAGTTATACTGGGATGTCTTCCGCTTCAACCTAAATGTGAACTTGACTGTGCAGGTGAACTTAGGACAGCTGAAACGATGCAGCCCCACTTGAACCTTGGTTATAAATGGTTGATGTTCTTACATTATAATTTTCTGAACTTGCTCGCTCATTCTTGGAAACTTGGCATTTAGCAAAAAGATCCGCACCCTTCTAAGGATGTAAATTATTAAATGTTTCAAGTATACGTAAAGGCATGCTCATTAATAGCATATGGCAATTTTCCATACCTGCCAAAAATCAAAAACACTTCTTTGGGTAAGCTCCTAATGATTCTTTTATTTTTTACTCAATCCCAATATATTTTAGATCTCAATGAATGTGGTCTGAAACCTCGACCATGCAAGTACCGCTGTATGAACACATATGGAAGCTACAAGTGCTATTGTTTAAATGGCTACATGCTTATGCCTGATGGATCATGTTCAAGTATGTAAACATTATGTTGTCCAGTTTTACAAATACCTTCTTGCTTTGTTATATTCTGATTGCACATGTCTAGTGTCAGAATCTTGGCTTTGACTTGCGTTCTTTTCATTCTTAATTGGTTTGTTTGGCCTAGAACTCACTCCTTTATTTTTCATTTATGTTGACATAACAAGAAAATATTCTCTAAATCTATTTTTTAGAATTTGTCAAAGTAAAATATCTTTCAAGTGCTTTATTTAAGAATTGTGGGCAATGCTTAATTAATACCCACAAACTATTTAGAGCCCCCCCATTTTTTTTTTATTTTTATAAATATCTGTATTTTTAGTTATCTTCATACTTTTTTTTATTTTATCATTCAAAATAGTGGTATACATAATTTTTTTCTGCTGAAAATAATTCGGAGCAACACAAGAGATAGTGGAGTGGAACAATGCTGATTACTTTCTAACTCACACAAAGTTTAAGTCTGATAAAGACGCCTTTTAAGGTCGCTGTGTCAAGTTTAAAATGGCGACAGGTTAAATGTTCTATGTACACTCATTGGGTAACATATAGCAACTATTGTACACTATGCTCCCAAGCCTTATTCTGTGTTTGTTCCAGGCCTATTAGATTGCTAAATGAACAGAACCCCTTTTAAAGTCTGTGACATATAACATTATTGTACAAAATACTATTTTCTTTGGCATTTTTATCTGGCAGATGCACTAACATGCTCCATGGCAAATTGCCAGTATGGCTGTGATGTAGTGAAAGGGGAAGTCCGCTGTCGCTGTCCATCTCCAGGTTTGCAGCTGGGTCAAGATGGAAGGACCTGCGAGGGTAAGTCATAGAATGATCTATACAATATATTATCTGAATTAGGGACAAATGCATTGCGAAAACATGAGAGAGTTGTACTTATGCAAGGCCATTATATTTAAAATGTGACCTTAGGGAGGGTGTCAGTAGCTAACATTAGATTGCAATGATATCAGTCCTTAGTGCTGCTTATTATAGTGGCTCTATATAAAAGTCTTACTTTGAGAACAGACGTGGAATTCACAGCGCCCCTGTCATTTAATATCACCATACTGTTTTACCCTGTCCAGTTTTTTTTGGATCCATTTAGAGATGTAGCTGAAAGATCAGATCTTGAATCCCCTATACACTATATACTTTCCTCTGGACCTTTTTATATATGTTGCACTCAGTAATCTGAAAAAGTTCTCAGGACCTTCCTTTCTGTCTCATTTGTGCTTTTTACAATTTTAGGTTGGGAAGTGCTTGGGTTTAAAGATGAAAATGTTTTGGAATCTAAGCGGTTTTCACTTTTTTTAGCTGTGGAATGCACAATAATTGTGCGTTTTCAACTGATATAATCATCCTTTTAAAGTATTTTAGTAGTACAAATGCTAACATGAAAATACTCAGTCTGAAGCTTCAGTAAATTTAAAAGAAAAACATGAATTTTTTGATTTATAATTGTTCTGATTTTTTTTTTTTTTTTAACCCATTGTGTGTAAGTGAGAGTTTATTATATGCATTGCATTTCCTTGGTGACTTGTTCTTCTAGAGTAGAGAAAAAGCTTGATAATCTTCCCTAACATGTTATAGTGCAGCAAATATGTTGTGTATGCACCAATGTTCCAATCATGGGGAAACAACAGAGGAACTCATTTTTGAGCCTTGATAGAAGTTTTAAAACACCTACTCCATAAGACATTACCTGCCAAGTTAAAAAGCCAAACCATGGCCTACTTTGGATGAATAGATATTCCTTTAAAACAACCAACAAATCGTACTTACTGTCAGATTAAAACACCAAGAATCAATACTCCCACCAGCAAAAACATGAAGTTACCACTACAGCCCACTATAGTTATTATGAAGCTAGGAGTACTCTGGGGCACTGATCCCCGGTAATGGGGCAAACTGTTTTGCAACTATTTGTCACTTCCTCTACTGCTGTGTAGCGCACATTCGACTTTGTAGAGCTGCAGAAGCCACATGCTGACCTCACTGGCATTTCCTTGGCTAGAGGTGGATTTACAAAGAAATACAAATCATACTAAATAGACACTTATTGTAACCGAAAATATCTGCAAACCCTAATGTGATTATTCACTGAGATCCACGTAGGCAGTCATAATTTAAACTAGTGTATTCAACAATGTCATTTTAATGCAGTGAGTTAGTTTTCTGAGAGTTATTTTTTCATTAGAAATTCACTCATTTACTAATGGCGGATGTTAAGAAAAAGTTGAATTTCAATAAAAATAGATAAAATCAATAATCAAATAATTCCCAATAATGCATTAACATGTGGGCAAAATAGGTGAGGATTTAATTCTTGAAAAATTGCTTAATTCCTGAAAATAGTACTGCAAAAATAATTCAACAAATAAAAGAATGAGGGTACCAACAAACTTTTAAAATACAGGAGCAATTCCCTCATCCTATCCTCTGGTTTCATAAAATGTGTAGGTGTCTAAACCACAGCCAAACTGTGGTTTTCTTATCCTTCCACTAGAACGGGCCAGCAGTGGATCTGAGGAAAAATCAAGCAGAATGGTCCCTCAACCCATACACAGCATAGTGAGAGTTACCACCAATGCTGAGCAACAAATTAGAGTATAATAACAACCAATCTGGAAGTAGCATAGCAATACTGTTACTCCTCTTTAATAAACAAGATTGTAATGCGTATTTTAAATTTGCTCATAAAAATGGCTGCCATCTATACAGTAATGTCATCTTTTCTCTAGATGTTGATGAATGTGCTACAGGAAAAGCTCTGTGTCCCAGATTTAGAAAATGTGTCAACACATTTGGAAGCTACATCTGCAAGTGCCACACTGGGTATGACCTTGTACATGTAGCTGGAAAATACCAGTGCTTTGGTAAGTACACTTACTCTTATCATGAAGCATGCATTGTATATTCAATTGCCTTTAAATGGCGTATGTCATGACATATCTCTTATTTATCCTTTTTGTACATACTGTTTGTACACTGTTTCATTTTTATGAAATTGAACTGCCAGTGTGTGTGTGTATATATGTATATGTATATATATATATATATATATATATATATATATATATATATATAAATAGAGAGAGAGAGAGAGAGAGAGAGAGATTTATATATATATATAATTTATTTTCTATATTTTTGTGTAAGATTAGTTTTTTATTAAAATCTGTTTCTATTCCATCCATCACAAACATCAAAGCCCATCGATAATCCCAGTGACAACTTTAGTTTCTTAACAGCTAGGAAGATAACCCCATGAAGACTTATTGAGGAAACTTCAATAAGATGATTCCAACAGTTATTAAAGCAAAGGGTAAATTAATGCAATCTGGAACCTGATAGCTTTTCTCCTGTTATTGAAATTGGTTCACTCTACTCTACAGTGACTTAATCATTAAAGATAAACTATGATTATGAGACAAAAAGTGTCCATCCTACATAACGTGGACTACAAGGCTATACGTGTGAAATCTCTTTCCTGTTCTAGTGTGTGTATAAAAGTACCGTCTCTTACACTGATCAGCCACAATATTAAAACCACCTGCTTAGTATCATGTAGGTCTCCCTTGTGCTTCCAAAACAGCTCTGACGTGTTGACACATGGACTCCTCAAGACCTCTGAATATGTCCTGTGGTATCTGGGGAATTTGGAGGCCAAGGCAACACCTTGAACTCTTTCTTATGTTCCTCAAACCATTCTTGAACAATTTTTGCAATGTGCCAGGGTGCTAACATCATCCATATTCCAGTTCTGACACTTACATCACCAATGAAGGCACTTTCAGTGGTGTTCAGGGGTCATCATGGGCACTCTGACAGGCCTGTGTCTATACAACCCAATACTCCGCAAACTGCGTTGCACAGTGTGGTCTGTCATGACCAGCAATAAGTCTTTTAGCAATCTGAGCTACAGATTGTGTGATTTCCGTATGTGCACAAATGAGCATTCGGCATCCATGACCCTGATGAGATTTCTTTAACCACTGCATACTTGGAACACTCTCACAAGACTTGGCATTTTGGAGATGCTTTGACTTAGTCGTCTTGCCATCACTTTGTGGCCACTATCAAAGTCACTCAGACTTTTTCACTAGCCCATTTGTCCTGCTTCCAACACATGCAATTCAAAAACAGAGTGTTAACTTGCTGCCTAATATATCCCACACCTTGACATGTGTCATTGTAACAATATGATCAGTGTTATTCACTTAATCTGTCAGTGGTCTTAATCTTGTGGCTGATCAGTGTATTTTTATTATAGAGTTTACAGGTTAAGCTAAATCATTAATTCCAATTTATTTAACAATTCATTAAAATGTTAAAGGATCAATCTAAGAGCCAAAACAACTTTAGATCCAATTAACAGATCCAAAGAGAAGTCATATTTACTTATATAGAGGGGAGAAAAGTTTAGTGTATTTACTTTTAGCTAATGTTGTAATGGATATGTGACACTGCTGTTTCATGATTGTTATAGTAGAAGTATATACTCACTGGCCACAGCTGCAGTCCACAAAGTCCACATTCATAGTTTATGTGGGTCCAAAGTCATTTTATTTTAGATTTCTGTGTATTTGGTATTGACCCGGCTAGTTTACCCTTAATTTTGTACAGTTATTCAATTGTGTGTTTTGCTGTTAACTTTGACTTTAGCTATTACTCATATCATGCAGCCTGTTTACAGATTCCTTCAGCTCCTGTGCCTGGTCATTCTAGGTGCCCATAAAGCACATTTCTGTCCCTTCATTTCTTTCCTTATCTTTGATTAAAGGGTTACTCCAATCACCATGGACATTTCAGTGCTTGGAGATTGTAGGTGCAGCGTTTCAGTTTGAAACACTGCTCAAACAGAGATTTCTGAGATTGCCACTGGTGGTGTAACTCCACCTCCAGCAGTATTGTTAGTCATCCCAGAATGAGCGCTCCGTGCTGGCTACTGTCAGTACTGTGCATACTCTGCCTTTTTCATCAGCACATGCTGGTGACAGATGATCAATGGTGGCATAGCCCCTCTCTCCGGACCACCCAAGTTCTCTCCTCAGTCAGTCCCGTAGGGTGTCCTCTCATTGCAGTGAGAGGGATTGACATTACCAAAGGAGGATTGCACTGCAGGGAGAAGTTGTGTAGACCATAGGTAGGTTTTGCCTTTATTTGTTTATAATTTTTTTCTTCATTGATGGAGGGGAAGACTATGCTTTTAGTTCCATAAACAAAAACATTGTTTTAGTAAAACACTGTTTTTTTTGTACTATACTTTTAATATAAGACTAGTCGTATCCTGACCCCTGCTGCTAATTCATTGTGCTATATTTATTACAGAGTCTTGTGCTGATATCAAGCTAACTACACATTGTTTTAGACATTTTGGAAGATTATTAAATCAGATTACAGTTCATTCTATGTATTTCAATGCTAACTGCAATTCCCTGCTTTGCAGATATTGATGAATGCTATACCAGGCAATATCAATGCAGCAACTATGCAAGATGCTACAATGTTCCAGGATCTTACAGGTGTAAATGCAATGAAGGTTACCGGGGCAACGGAGTGGACTGCTCACGTAAGTTACATATGACAGTGTTAGGTTATTGCATAATATGAATAACATTTCTGTTTGATATTTAATCTGCAATCGAAATACACATTGCATTGGGTTCCAAGAATGGGACAGCGGTGGGGGGGAAGTAACAGGGGTGGACCAGTGATGAGAACCTTTAAAGATCAGACGCAGCAGCTTTCACCAGCAAAATAATATTATTTTTAAAAATCACATCCTCATAAAAGTCCATGTAGAAAAATTCAGATTGTGCTTCAATTATCAAAGCACACACCAGGTATAAACCTTATTGATTGACAGAGAGTGTGAGCTTCTGCAAACTGTTTAACCCAGGTAGTAACTGGTATGATAACGTGAAAGTGCACCTAGAGTGTTTAGAGTGTCCCTGGTATATAAAACTTATCTTTGTAATGTAGGTTCTCTCACACTTGCATTTTTATCTTGACCATTTACTTTATATTATGTGAATCTGCAATATAGTATTTAAAAAGAGACTGTTCAAGAATTTAGGAACAAAATGGAATGTATCTCATTTAACTCTAACTTTTGTTGCTAATTTGCATTTCAAATATTGATTCATTTCTGTAGTATGCAAATTAGAATGTTTAATGACCTACAGCATATGTACGATGATTGACCCATGTCTTCTTTTAAATTGACTCCCAATGAAAAATGTCTTGTTTTCTTGACATATGTATTGTTTCTTAGTTTTCTCTCAATCATATCATATCTTAATAGGTTACTTTAATGTATAGATTTAGAAAGTGCACCTGTTGTTCAAACGAAATAGGCTTTTTTCTGATTGTTTTTGTTCTGGAGAGTATGCCCAGACACTAGCCACTCATACTTCTGAGCATTCCCCCTGTCGTTGTTCCTGCTCTAAGCTTGCAAGCACCTGGAAGCAGACAAACAACTCCAAAATGTGTTTTCTTCACTATACTTTCCATCACTTTCCCCACTACTGAAGTAAGGCTTACTGGCCTATAGTTGCCCGACTCCTCCCTATTACCTTTCTTGTAAATGGGCACAACATTCGCTAACTTCCAATCTTCTGGGACGATTGGTAGTGTTTGCAGAAGCCAAAAAATAGTATTGTGCCGTTCTCCTCTGGCAATGCCTGCTTCTAGACCATAATGTTTTATCTTTTGTTTGCTGCGTACTGGCCTTACAGAGAGCAGCGCTACGTCTAAAATGATATTTACACGTGCTTCTGAGAATACTGGTTTATAAACAGCCCAATGTACTTGCATTTTCTAAACTTCCAAACTGGAAAGGACACAGCGATCTTTATTTGAAAAATGTGGTACTGAGTCACAAAAATATTCAAATGAAGATGTTAAATATGTATAGACTAAAAGTGGAAACGTACAAACAGGATATTTACAGGTTCTATAACGGTATAACAAATGTAACAGGCTTTAATGTTACACTTATCTTGTAGCACATTCATTATTAAATAAAATGTGTGTTGTTTTTTTTTTTCTTACAGCAATACCAAGAATTATGATAGATCCATTAGGACCACATAATTTCCTCCCAGGTAAAGACAGCACAAGAAATACAATTAGGGGAACTGGTTCCACTCTGAGTGGTAGTGAAGGTAGCAGCAACAGAATTCCTGATATCAGTGGCAGAGATCCTAAGAGGCCTCCCCCAACCATCTATGTTACAGCAAAACCAACAGCAAGGCCGCAGCCCAAACCAGTGACAAAACCTGCTCCCTCACCGATCACAAAGCCTGTACCTAAACCGACAAGACCACCACCACCACCGACAAGGCCACCAGTGACAAGGCCACCAAAACCAGTGACAAGGCCACCACAACCAGTAACAAGAATACCACCTAAACAAACAACAATAAGCACTACCTTGCGTACTACTACTACAACAACAACAACAATGACAACAACAACAAAGCCAATACTTAGGTCCACTCCAAAACCTGTGAGACAAATAACATTACCCACTGCAGTAACTGAAGACAATAGGATTCATGGGGAACCTGAGAAACCTAGAGGAGATGTATTCAGTAAGTATTCTCTCATGGACCATGTTATTTGTTTGTACAACCGGAAACATGACAAAATATGTTAACTAGCAGTAGTAAAAGTGAAGAACCCTCAATTCATTGCTACATGCTGCTCCTTGCAAGGTAAAGTCAGAGGCAGATATTACTAAATATGCTACACTACTAAAATGATATACTGGGGATGTTTGGGTTTTGGGAAAAGATGTGTTTTTTTTTTTAAAGAAGAATATTAATAGTGTTATGTTTTGTTTTGCTATTGCTAGTTTCCTTGGTATATACCTTTCTTATTCAACTCTCATTCAGTGGCTCTCATTCTAGTGAGAATCATCTTATTTCTTTTGCAGTGGTTACATTATAGCATGTAAGAGAGGTATTTAAATTGCAGGAAATTACCTAGTAAAACTTTATATATTATATTCCTCTATTACCTAGTATTTCTGATCTATTGCAATTTAAAAAGCTAGTCCTTAAGGGAAACAGTGGGCATACTTGATACCAAGAACAAAATTAGCTTTATGGTAGGCTGCCAATATGCTCACTGCTGCTAAAGTGCTAGTAAATGGGCTAAAATACCTCACACATGTACTTACACTACACTTTACAAAGGTCATACCAACACGTGGTGATAGAGCCATAGGCGTGCGCAGCCTATTGCATTAGAGTCTGCACCCTAAAGCACAAACGCACGCCGCGTGTATATGTATATGTATGTGTGTGTGTGTGTGTGTGTGTGTGTGTATATATATATATATATATGTGTATATATATATGTAGATAGTGATCAGCACTCTCGGACTTTGAAAGTTAAAACTTACTGTTTATTAAATATCCATTAAAAGATCAACGTTTCAGTTCCATCTGGAACTTTCATCAGGATCAGGCATATACACTGCTGTGTGTGTGTGCGTGCACTGCGTGAGGGTGGTTTGAGGGTGTTGTGTGTGTGTAAGGATGCTGTGTGTGTGTGTGTGTGTGTGTAAGGGTGCTGTGTGTGTGGTGTGTGTGTGTGTGTTTGTTAGGGTCCTGTTAGTGTGCTGTGTGTGTTTGCGAGGGTGCGGTTTCTGTGCTGTGTGTTTGTGGGTGCTGTATGTGCAAGGGTGCTGTGTGTGAAGGTGCTGTATGTGTGTGTGTGCTGTATGTGTGTAGGTGATGTGTGGGGAGTGGAGGTGGGGGTACATTACTTAATATCCCCCCTCCCTTCTAACCTTATGTAGGGAGGGGGGATTCTTGTTCCTGCTGCTTTCCCTGGTGGTCCAGTGGAGAGTGAACTCTAGCCCCTGTGGGGGTAGAGTTCACTCTCGCGAGATCTGAGTGTTGGCGCAGCAACGCTCAGATCTCGCGAGAGGAACCCGGCAGAGCTGCTGGTTGAGCTCCCCGGGTCCTCTCCTGCCTCCCTCCATGCTGCAGTGGGGAGGGAGACTGAGAGCAGAGCCGGCGCTCGGATAGATCCTGAGATCTCCCCTGCTGGTCTCACTCCATAGGCCTGCCGCGGGGATTAGGGTGTGCCCAGGCACACCCGGCACACCCCGTGTGCACGCCTATGGATAGAGCCAGTCTGTAGGGTGATCGAGAAGGCTGAGTGTGTCACAGAATAAAGTCTGAGAGCATTTACATAATTTAACAGAGTCTAAATTTATAACTAAGAACTGTTCAGTCTCAGTCTTGAGTTCGTTGTGTATAGCTATATATTATCCTATATTACATTATATATACAACACTTCCTGCCCTGTTTGGTTTTCAACTAAGTGAAAAAGATAGTTCCCTCCAAAAATGGCTTTGTTTGTGCTCTAATGAGAGCTTGTGAACTTTATATTTAGCAAGCTGATCCAGCTCTAAAATTAGCCCTTTCAGAGAGTACAAATGAAATCATTTCTGGAAATGTGTGCTTTTAGACTAGACATTGTTCAGTGTGCATAATCTACTGCCCACAGCTTTATTGCCAAACCTTTTCATTTTTATTTTTAAAATAAAGTTTATACTTTCGAATTCCTCACAAAGCTATAATGATAAATGTTCCTAATCTAACAACCTAAATCCAGTTTCCTGCTGGTTGCATCAGAAGTCTCCAGCGCTATGTATTGGAGTAGAAATACAGAACTTAGCCCTGCGCTTAAACTCCCACTACCCTTGGGCGGCAAAAATAGCTATAGTATTCATCCGCCCATATGTATATAGAAAGCGAAACCAAAAAATGATCTGCACATCTCAAATCCCAGTACTTTTAACCCCTTAAGGACCAAACTTATGGAATAAAAGGGAATCATGACATGTCACACATGTCATGTGTCCTTAAGGAGTTAATATTATGTGTAGTTATCCCTATATTATACACGTATTTATGTATGAGGTGGGAAATTCAAAATTAAATGCAGAAATTCACAAAGGTTTTTCTATACCTGGCTTCCTTTATCATAGCTCCCTGTCAATCATCGTAAATTCTGTCCTTTCCACCCGGTAGAGAAGAGGGAGAAATGAACCAATTTTTTTCTGTTTTTTCTCAGCACTGCTAATGTTTGTGCTGGTTTTGCCTCATCTGTACTGGATTATGATTTTATATACATTTAATAGAAAATGGAACATCACACCAAGAAAAGGTTAACAAAAGTTATGTGATATTCATTGGTGTAAATTCAGTTTTATATAACAAAGGTTCAAGTTTAATCTTACCTGCCAACATCAAGGCAGATGAGGTTACAAGTTGGCGCTTTATAAATGCCAATAATTATAATAATAATAAAGGGGGGGTTCTACACCAAGATGCCAGGTGACTATACATTCCAATGTCCAACACAGCAGTAAAATGTTATTGGAGTTATTAACTATGGTGGCATTTACCAAAAGCTTCCTATAATGTGGATGCTTTTGTATATTTAGTATTGACTGTGATTTTTATTCTTTTTGCTGAAAATTACAAACTTGACTGCAAGAAAGAGGTTAGTTTTCTCCATTTAATTTCTATAAAAGCCATGACTTTTTTTTGTGTGCAGTCTATACAGAGGGCAGACAGTGCGAGTGCGGTCTATACAGAGGGCAGACAGTGCGAGTGCGGTCTATACAGAGGGCGGACAGTGCGAGCACGGTCTATACAGAGGGCGGACAGTGCGAGCACGGTCTATACAGAGGGCAGGACAGTGCGAGTGCAGTCTATACAGAGGGCGGACAGTGCGAGCACGGTCTATACAGAGGGCAGACAGTGCGAGTGCGGTCCTATACAGAGGGCAGGCAGTGCGAGTGCGGTCTATACAGAGGGCGGACAGTGCGAGCTCGGTCTATACAGAGGGCAGACAGTGCGAGTGCGGTCTATACAGAGGGCAGACAGTGCGAGCGCGGTCTATACAGAGGGCGGACAGTGCGAGCGCGGTCTATACAGAGGGCAGACAGTGCGAGTGCGGTCTATACAGAGGGCAGACAGTGCGAGTGCGGTCTATACAGAGGGCGGACAGTGCGAGCACGGTCTATACAGAGGGCGGACAGTGAGAGTGCGGTCTATACAGAGGGCGGACAGTGTGAGCACGGTCTATACAGAGGGCGGACAGTGCGAGCACGGTCTATACAGAGGGCAGGCAGTGCGAGTGCAGTCTATACAGAGGGCGGACAGTGCGAGCACGGTCTATACAGAGGGCAGACAGTGCGAGTGCGTCTATACAGAGGGCGATAGTGAGAGTGCGGTCTATACAGAGGGCGGATAGTGCGAAGCACAGTCCATACAGAGGGCAGACAGTGCGAGCGCGGTCTATACAGAGGGCGGACAGTGCGAGTGCGGTCTATACAGAGGGCAGACAGTGAGAGTGCGGTCTATACAGAGGGCAGACAGTGCGAGTGCGGTCTATACAGAGGGAAGACAGTGCGAATGCGGTCTATACAGAGGGCAGACAGTGCGAGTGCGGTCTATACAGAGGGCAGACAGTGCGAGTGCGGGCTATACAGAGGCCAGACAGTGCGAGTGCGGTCAATACAGAGGGCAGACAGTGCGGTCTATACAGAGGGAAAACCGTGCGAGTGCGGTCTATACAGAAGGCGGACAGTGAGAGTGCGGTCTATACAGAGGGCGGACAGTGCGAGCTCGGTCTATACAGAGGGCGGACAGTGAGAGTGCGGTCAATACAGAGGGCGGACAGTGAGAGAGCAGTCTATAAAAGCCAGGACTTTAAAGTGTAACATTTCCATTTTTTGGTTCTAGCAAGGATCATCCAAGATACACATAGAATAGTAAATAGTACAGCCTTCAAAATGGCGTAGGAAACATAAATTAATGTTTTGGAATTCCAGGGGAAAAAAAAAATACAAATTTAAACAATTGTAGATGTATTAATATGTACCATAGATATATATAGCTATATAATCCAAAGCATTGAATACAAACACACATATAAGGCAATCCTATACGATATGCCTGGACAGGGGCATTGCTAGGGTCAAAAAACCCTCAAGCCCAAAAATTATTTGGTACCCCATGACCCCTACCCAAACTTACCCCTGTTTCTTGCCAATTCCACCACTTAACATGCCTCTTGGCACAATCCCCGTTACTTACAGATACACACACACCATACATACAAACACCATACATTTACACAATAACAAGATGGCTCTTAACCTTGGATGTTGGGGGGAAGCAGGCGTGTTTCAGCATTGCCAGTGGTCATAACCCTTCTGCAAGGAAAACACTGTCATGAGGTAGAATCCCCAACATGCGGAGTTTAGGACAGCAAGGGACAAAACCAGGAAATAACATATTACCAGGCATTAGAATGGCCGGACTTAACGTTGGACAGAGATGAAAGCGTCAAGTAATACTAGTACTAGATCGTAAAGATACTAACCGAGATTAGGGTAACCGAGAGACAGCGAAAATGTGAACAAGCCAAAGTCAGGTACACTGTAATCAGTCAGACAGGCAAACCACACAGGGTCAGTAACAAAGCCAAGGCCAATACCAGAATATTCAGAAGGAATCAAGGAATGCATTAAAGGGTACTGGGAACAGAAACCACAATAGGGCACCGTAAACCGGGTGAGAGAAGTTTTAAATACCTTCATGCATGCATGAGGGTGCTAGAATGACGTAAACTAATAGCAGCCACAATTGGCTTGGGGCTTCTATTGCCCCTTTAACAATGTGTTTGTGACGCACGTTTGCCCGAGCCACTGCTCATTGTGGTCAGCACACACGGCTCGCTCAGGAGCAAACAAGCTGCATGCAGCTCGAGCGGAGGACCCTGGCTGGCGTGAAGATCTGGTGAGAAATGTCATAAACATTTAGGCAGTGTGTCACCAGCCCTGTGCTTTGTGGTCTCCCTGATCTCCTGCCCCTCCAGACTGCTCTGATACTCCATTCCCTGTGAGTCTTTATCACTGTGCTGGTAATTCCCAGAGGAAATATGGAGCAGGCAGGAAGAGCAGAGAAGGTAGGGATAAAAAGATCCACTTTCTAGGTGCTTGGGTTTTCTCCTGTGACTTTCAAGGTATAAACTTGCTTAACTTGTTTCAGCAGTAAATGCTTTATCCATTTACTGATAAAACACATTGCACCCCATCACATTTTAAATATATTATGTCCTGGCTGGAGAATATGATTTCCAATTTACAGTATGAATATAGTTTAGTTAAAGCAAGTGTGAACAAATTTGTTTTTGTTTTGTATAGTCTTGGGAGGTTATCATGTCCAGTTTATTTTTATCTGGAGGTGAAACCGAAGAACAAAAAATATTAGGTGAAGTTTTCATCTACTTAATGTGTCTGGATCGGTTTCCAGCTTAGAAACACATCAGCAGAGCAAAGAGCCTTGAAACCCAGTGGGGACCCAGGTAAGAGGGGAAACTGTTGTTAAACGGTTTGCCCTGTTACCAGGGAACTGGGCCAGGGTATTACTGTCTGCATGATGACTACAGCATGCTACAGTGATTATGATGCTTGGAGTAACCCTTTAATAAAACTAGTGAATGTGATATGATGATTTGCGGACCCATCCTCCATACTGTAGATGTGAACTGGCTTGAATGAAGCTCTGGGAAGATTCCTACTTTAGAAATGGACTATACAGCACAGCCACAAAATGTCCCAATACATGTTATCCATTACACTAATGAAGTCTTTTTCGTTTTAAGCTTTTTTCGCATTTTACATTTATTTTAGGGTAACCATGGTCTTCATTTTCAGGTGGCATATAGGTACAGATAGTGGTTTATTTTTCAGTTAACTCTTCCTGCAATGAAAACCGTATAAAAAAAATTAAATAAAAATCTGATAGTATTACACATTCTACAGTACCTGCACACCATTAAAGAGTGAAGTTCGCAATTCAAGTACAGTGTAGAAAGCAGCCGAGGATAAAATGTAGTGGTTGTAAAAAGTATAATTGATGATTAGCCATACATGTGCTGAACATTAAAAGAACATTTTGTTTGTATTTTTTATAGTTTTGTTTACCAGGTAATATAGTCAAAATGTAGGTTCTACAGCAAATGTTTAACAATACCTATGTATGCTTAAAAAAATACAGGATTTAGTGAAATGCTACAAAAGAAAGGGTGTCTTCTTTTATTCAATCATGTAACTGTCATGTTCAAGGGAACAGTTTTGAAAACCTTCATGTTTCACTGGTGTGAGTTCAAGGCTGATTTAAATCAATGTGTTTGGTATTTGGAAAGCAGACAAGGGAAATTGATTTGCTTGTCACTGTGTGTAATTTTTCATGTCGGCACCAAGATAGATTCGTTGTTTCCACTGATCGTTTTCCGAAGCTGTGTGACCAAATTTCTTTTCTAGTTAAAATACTTTTATTGAGGTTTCCTCTTTTGCACATTGTGTGTGTGTTTCACATCCGCAGTCTTGTTCCCATGGTGATTCTTAGTGTTGGGTTACCATAAAACATCTGTTCCTCGTGGTAACTGCTTTCTCTAATCATGTGATAAGCAGTAAGTCATGTCAGACGTTGCTCAACAGTATGTGCTCATACAATAAATCGCTCCAATATCCTTCATGTGAGAACATTGCCGTGTATCGGTTATGTAGGTAAAAATACATAAATAATCCATATTATATTATATTATATAGTAGACCTAAAGAACACTGAATATCTTCGTTACATTGTAACATACTCTGAAAAAGACTTAAGTCCATCAAGGGCAGCCTTTCACACATCCATGGATCATCTTGGAATTATCTTGGGTATTCTTGGAATACATTACTATTGGGCTTGACAATTCACAATGTGATTCACAGATTCATCTACAGTTCTACTCATATTTCTAAATGTATTTTAAATATAGGTCCGTGAACCTGCTTCTTCCCTGACTTATATGAAAACAAGGTTGGCTCTTAAAAATGTCTGCCTGACCCCTAAATTCAGATGGTCATTCCCTGTGTTAATAACTATTTGTTGTGAAATCTTTTTCACCACCACGGTTTTGTGCCATTTAGAGGAAATTGTCACAAGCTATGTTTAAAACCCCAAAAAAAAACCTGAATAGGTGTCTAACCGTTATTAATGAGTTGTGCCAACAAAAATAAGCATAAAGAAAACGTTCACCATATGCCTCGCCATCAGGGTATGTTATGTACATTTTGTGAAAATATATTTATTTCTACATATAAAAACTTTTTTTTTTTTTTTTTTAATATAAATACCACCCGTGCTGTATATATTAGAGCAGGTTCTGCTCTGGTATATGTAAGTACATTACCTCTATTTTTTTCACTTTATATTCACTAGTACTTATTTCACCATTGGAGTATCTCTTTCTTGTATTTACTCCTATATATGTCCTGCATACTGAGGACATTTGGGATGCCCATACCATCACATATCCTTAGACGGGGATTGTTCCGTCCATGTGCTATAACAGCTGATCTCTGAATTAGCTCAATCAAATGTGAGTGAAATCACACAATATTGCACACCATTTATTCATTGTACATACTGTACTGCACTATTATTATTTTTTCTGCTCTTTACCTTTGAGGTCAAATGTGTATACAATCTTAAAAGACATGTGTACGTATAAATTTCTGTACATAATTTTTGGGCATGGTTTACTCTATCTTTCGAATTTTCACTATCCACAAGGTTTGGGAATCCTTGTACTAGTTACTGCGGCCCACACTCATCCTGTGCTATACTACAATATATTAAAGGACATTGCTGAGTACCAAACAGCCATACAGTATATGATAAAGTAATGCAATTTAGAGCTTCTGCATTTGGAAATATTACATATATAGGTAGTTATTTAAAGAATGGCATTGTTTGCCATTGTATGCAATCCTTTCATAGTTACCCATGTCTTGCAATTAGATCCAGTTTCTTTATGACTGCATGGATTAAAGTTACCTTACAGAGCATTCTGTTTCAAGACATGTATACCAAGTGAATGCTCTGTTTGGGTTCAGTGTGAGAAATTTCTTAGGTTTAATTAAAAGCCTGTCACCTCTACACCTGCAAACACGCACACCGTGCAAGCCACCATGACCTCCTCACATTCAATTTGTATTACAACACATTCCTTTTAGTGATATTGATTACATCCCATTTAGAGTTTGAGATATCTGTAAAGTTATGTGTGGAAATCCTACGTATTTTAACATTCTAAACCTGACACCCTTTATACACCTGCAACTGAAAAGTATGAGAATCTTACAAATACCTTCCAGATTAATAGGTAGACGTCTAGAATGTCCGAATTTAGCATTATTCCTCATGGTTTAATGGAATGAGAAGTCTGCTGTTGATTTATTATGTAATGCTGGGTTAATCCCATCTATAGTGACATGGGTAAGGCTGGCATTAGGTAACATGGGTTTACAGTCAGAGAATGTGATACAAATTGTTTGGATACTTCATCGTCTTACAAAACTCTAGTAACATGTTAAAAGGACTTTCTCATGTTGCATGCCAGCAAAACAGTGAATTAATGGGTTTGGCATGGGCTCGATTAGACACATGAAAAGGTGAGCAGGACTGGATTGAGTTACCCAAGAGATTTTTATCTCTAATAACTGAATACTGATTTTCCCACAGACCACAATACAGAATTACAATTTCATTTCTGCATATATCTCTGATAATCCTTCATTTTTCAAGCTGTGCTATCTGTTTCTTTAGTAAGAAAGAGAGACGACACTCTGTCACTGTGCGTTCTGGGTGTTGCAATAAAAGCAGTATTTTAGGCCAATATAATTTAGAAATGTGATAATGCCACTATCCACTTGCTTCCAAGGTCCATTTTGGTGGAATAAATATCAGTTAAATTATGTTTGATTTGTTGTGCTAAAATAATTTCCTACCATTTATAATAATAATTATACATCATAGATTACCTTGAGTTATATCCTGAAATGATTTGCATTTAATTTGCCCTAACATGATACTATATCATGGGTAGGCAATCTTCATCGCCCCTGATGCTTTGCCAGCATTATGGCTGTAAGAGCATTCTAGAAGACGTAGTCCACAACATGTAATTGTACTATAGTCAACAAAAAAGCTCTAGCTTAATTAAGCAATTTGTGTGTATAGTTCATGCCTCAGAAGTCTTGTTGCTCTATTCTCTGCCATTTAGTAGTTAAATCACTTTTGTTTAAATCCATGCAGTCCTAGCCACACCTACCCTGGCTGCATGAAAAAAAATATTTAATTTTCAATCAGATGTTAACTTACTGTAGAATTGTTTATACCCTGCTCTGTAAATGTAACTTTAATCACACACAGGAGGCTCCTGCAAGGTCTAGCAAGCCATTATCAGTGCAGGAAACTCTAAATTAAACAGACTGTGCAAGTGACATGCAGGGAAGTATGACTAGGGCTGCATAAACAAAGTGATTGAACTCCTAAATGGAAGAAAATTGAGCAGTGAATCTGCAGGGGCATGTTCTATACATCAAAACTGCTTTATTAAGCTAAAGTTGATTTGGGGCCTATAGTGTCCCTTTAAGAGGTTTATACAGCAACCATATGCATTGAAACCTTATTTGGAAATATTTTACAACTGTTTTATCCCAGTCCTCATCAATCCGTTTCTTCAATATTACAAGTATAGTGAGTGTTATTGTTGATTCAACTCCAATAAAAATATACATTTGGCGTGTTGAGTTGCAATGTGTTCTACAGGAAACTCAAACTTAATAATTCCATTAGATATACGGAACAAATTATTTAGAAACTAACGTTGAAATCAAAGTTTAAAATTTGACCTCATAACATGATGTAAATGTTTACAGACATGCAGACTTATTACAAGTACATTATAGCAAACCTGTGTTCCTAACACTACAGTGTGCATGTCCCTACTTGTATTAAGGTCCCAGAAAAAAAGTAAGTAAAACTTTTTTGTTTTAAAATGTTAATGTTCATGTGCATTAGATTTCCAATGCTGAACTCTCCACTTCCTCCAGTTTCACACACGGAGGTCCAATCCAATGCTCCTCAGAGAGGAACATTGAGGACCTAATGCGCATGCACAGCAAGCACCACTTGAGCACTCAAACTTCCCCATAGAAAAGTATTGAGTGTTGCTTTCCTATGGTGTCAAGTGACCTTGTTTTACTCAGTTCAGCAGAAGTGCCTTTAGTGGTTGTTATACGGATACCTACTAAAGATGTACTTAAAGGGAAACTCCAGTGCCAGGAAAACAATCCATTTTCCTGGCACTGCAGTACCCCTCTCCCACCCCCCAATCCCCGGTTGCTGAAGGGTTGAAAACCCCTTCAATGACTTACCTGAGGCAGCGATGATGTCCCACGTCGCTGCTTCTCCCTCCGCGCCGCTCCTCCCTCTGATTGCGTGATGACGTCCAGTGACGCTCTAGCACAGGTTTCCTGTGCTAGAAACCAGGAAGTGCCCTCTAGACAGCCACTAGAGGAGGAGTTATCCCTGCAAGGTAATTATTGCAGTTTATAAAAAACTACAATAATTACACTTGTAGGGTTAAGAGTAGTGGGAGTTGGCATCCAGACCACTCCAATGGGCAGAAGTGGTCTGGGTGCCTGGAGTGTCCCTTTAACCCTGCATTGTAAACATTGCAATATGTAAAAAACAAAAACACACCCTGCCTTACATAGCATGGTTTTAAGGACTTCATCTAGATGAACTGGTCTGGGTGACTATTGAGTATCTTTAGGACTGTTACAGATGGTTGTAGTTATGTTGACTAATGTTTTAATCCATTTTAGTAATAAAATGTAACTTTGTTTTACTCACAAACATTCTGAAACTCTAACTCATTTTACTTCTTGGTTTTACAGTTCCAAGGCACGGACAACAAAACAATCTTTTTGATATGTTTGAAGTGGAAAGAGGACTGAGTGCTGATGAATATGAAGGAAATGACGATCCAGGTATTTTGTCAAGGATATAGACTAGATTATTCATACGTTTATGTCAGGATTTTTCCATTTGAAACCACTTTTGAAAAAAGCAATTAGTGAAAAATAATAGTTATACACTATATTTTTGAGGTAAAGCTCATTAACCGAGACGGCCAAATGTTGGTAAACGTACATTCATTTTTAAAGGGAAATGGGTAAAATTAAATTGTATGAGACTATGTGCATGCATGGGTAAATGAACGTGTACATGACTGTTTGCATAGCTAAACAAAGATATATCCTAAATAGGGCAATATCACATAAGGGTACTAAACTAGGAGATCCATCTACTAAACCGCACCATAATTTTGTATTCTAAGTAGGGTAGTCCCACATAAGGGTACCAAATCAGGGAAGCTATCTACTAAACGGTGCCTTAATTTGTGATCCTAAGCAGGGCAGTCCAACATAAGGGTACCAAATTAGGGAAACTATTTACTAAACAATGCCACAATAACGGATGTCTGAAATGTGGATGTTTCCGAAAATGTTTGGATGAATTTCAGTTCGTAATGAATCGATGATTATCAAAATTTGCCAAAATTAATTTTGTCATTAATGAAACAAAACTGAAACACATTTTTTTTTTTCCTCATGCACCTGTCTAATGGTGCCTATCTCCTCCTAGGCTTTCAATGCGAAAACACAACATTCTATGAGGCACTGAATAAGTACAACAGTGTAACTGGACACGTATGTGTTTTCCTGTAGACTTATCTTGTTAAGACAACACTCAAAAGCACACTATTTGGCCAGGACAAATATAAATTGCCCTTAATCCAATGTCTGCAGAAAATGCAAGAACATTTTATGTAAAAACAAAAACCAATGACCCATCCCTATTCTGATACTATTTTCACAGATATTCCTTTAATGCAGCTGTACTATTGAAATAGCAGTGATTTAGACCAGTACTCAAAATGAGAAATGACTGAGCCACTTTAGGAAATATGGATGAATGGTAACGACAACAGTATAATACTGGGGAACAGCTGTCACATTTATAATTACAGTTAGGACCTAATGTAGAAAAAATACTAAGACTTTATGAGACAGTATGTAATGCCTTGGTAAAATAGGAATCTGCAGGATCCAAGGGTATTAGGCAGCTGAAGGTCTGATGGATTGCTAACTTCTTGGGACTGTGCGTAGGTCAAAATAGCAACTCTTGCATTGATTCCTCTAAGGAAATGAGACTTCCCGACTGTTTTATAAAAATGCACTCTTTACCAGCTGACGTTTGTGCTGTCAGTACCCAATTACTGACAGTAAATACTTTCTTTAGCTTTAGTATCACATGGGGTTCCTCAAGCCCATAAAGTTATGTTTTAATAAAAAAATTTCATAAATCACTCATGGAAAGAGGTCACATAGTATGACTTATCTAGCGCAGACCCCTTGAATCCCTGGCTCTGATGTTAAATAGCCTGGTATCAATTTGTTGTCTTTTCCTAATGACCAGTGCCTTTTTCCAGACAGTAGTGTTAATGGTTGGCTGCCACTTGACTGATGACTTTTTCAAAAAACATTATTAAACTCGAAAAGATTAAATTTCAACTAAAAAACTATGTTTTATAGCAATGAAAACCTAGCCTTTCTGGCTAAATAAAAGAATCCAGAGTAGAGATGTTTGTTATTAACGGTAACGTTTACCTATAGCTTTCTGCTACTGAAATTCTCCAATACATATAGAATGCATTATTTGAAATGGATTATTATTATTACCATTTATATAAGGTCAACATATTCTGTAGGCCCTACTAGGAAAGTGGATAGATATCGTTTAGTGTCTTGCCCAGGGACACTTACTGGAGAGGTGGTCTGACTGGGATTACTTTTCAGTGTTCAAAGACAGTGATGTTACAAGAGTCCTAGTCAGCCAATATGCATGTGTGTATGTATGTATGTGCAGTGGCGGCTCTAGACTTTGTGAGGCCTTAGGCGAAACTCAAACATGAGGCCCCCACTAACAACCAAAGTGAAAATAAATAGTGGTTGTATTGTGTTTATAAGGTGCGTAGTCAAACATACTTTTTATCCCGGATTCATTCCCCTGGTAGTCCTGTGGATTCATATCTGGTCTGCAGCTCCGTTGAGTGCAGACCACATGGTACATATCTTGCGATCTCCAGAAGTATCAGAGCACTCTGTAGTAACCTGCGGCAACGCTCTTATTTGCTGGAGATCGTGAGACACTTCAGTCTGCACCCGTAGGAGCTGCAGGCGGGAGGCTGCACAAGGCGCTTTCCTCCCATGGCAGACTGAATGGAGGGGCCTGCCACCTGGTGGCATAATGGGCAAGCCACCAGGCCCCCTCCTGTGTCAGGTCCACAGACTGAGGACCCGACATGTCAGTCTGCCCTAAGGCGATTTAGGCAGCCGCCTAAATCGCCTAATTAGAGAGCCGCGTGTGTGTGTGTGTGTATATCCAAATAGGTTGTGGTGGGGAAAAATTGTGATTGAAAACCCCTTCCACCTGAAGTCTGTGGATAATTAATACAATGTTGAACAAAAATATGCACACCAGTCAAGCCATAACTTGCTTTTCCCACAGAAATCCCATAACTGCAGCGATGTTACAACCGCAAAGGATTCTGGGTGGGCATATGCAAATTAGTTTAATTATCCACAGACTTCAGGTGGAAGGGGTTTTCAATCACAATTTTTCCCCACCATAACCTATTTGGATTTTGCTTCCCAAGCACTACCAAGCCTCAATAAGCAAACCAGTAACCAACCTCATGCTGACGAGTTGCATTAACAACGAAACAGCTGTCCATGAGTGGTTCACTGGTTTTGCATCTTTTCCTAAATTGTGTTCCCAGCTGTTGTATACAGCAAACACAGATTAAAAGGAATCCATGTTTAAAATGGAATGAGGCAAAAATGTGATTCTTTGTTAAACTAATTTGCATATGCCCACCCAGAATTCTTTGTGATTGTAACATTGCTGCAGTTATGGGATTTCTGTGGGAAAAGCAAGTCTTATGGCTTGACTGGTGTGGTTTGCAGATTTTTGTTTAACATTGTATTAATTATATATATATATATATATATATATATATATATATAGATCAGAGTTGGTGAGGCGTTGGTAGTAAACAGTCATTTTAAACAGTGCTGAAATGAAATAAGTCCAAGCATAAAAACAGATCTATGGTGGGGAGTTAAACTAATAATTTTGGATTAAATATTGAAATATGGCAAGCTTTCCACAATTCCCTGTTTAGAAGGGAGTAATCCCAAACGAGGCTGATAATAATCTGATTGTAACCTTCTGTGTTGCTCGGTTTATTGTCATTAAGTATCTTCATTTTGTCTTTTGTGTTTGTGTGTCTTGCAGCAAATTTGATACACAGCTGCAATTTTGACCATGGACTGTGTGGGTGGATCAGAGATAAAGAAAATGACTTACATTGGGAGCTAGTCAAAGATGATTTAGGTAAATCTTTTCTTTCCATTTTTAATACAGTATATATTATTAAAAGTTATGTTTATGTAAATTATATAATGAACAGTATGTGTTGTAACTGTTATTGCTCATTTTATAGTATCTTGATATATATAATTAATTTTCTGCCTGAAAACAAAAAAGAAAAGTGATGGCTACACAAACTGCATATGAACAGTGGATTGACATTTGATTTTTTTTGAAGAACTGGATGTGATAATGTAATAACACCTAAGCAGCATGAGTGTGATTGATAATGGTAACGTCTCATAAAAATGCTAATTATTATGTAGTGTTTGTGGTTTTTGGAGTGTTAAGAACACACCAAGGGCTTGCCTTGAGGTTAGGAGCAAATGAGAACTTTGCCCCCAAACTGTAGCTTTATTTAAATGGTTACTATAAGCACTTTGGTGGTCAAAGGGCCTGCAATTGGTATGTACAGTATTTATCTTTTAAATACTGCATGTACAGAGATTAACCTCTTAACCCTGCCAGAGGAAACCAATGTTCTGGCCTGGCTAATGTCAAGTCTATGCAAGTTTCGTTGCACAGAATGTCAGTCATTGGCTAAGAGTTGATGCTCTCAACCAGTGAAATTTGAAGCTCACAACTTCTGGCTTCTGCAACTCTGCATGTCACTGGACCAAACCATTGCCATTACCAGGGAACCAGGCCTAGGGTACTCCTCACATCATAACTATTGCAGCGGGCTGTAGTATGTTGCTCGGAGTAATCCTTAAATCAATATTTTAACAAAACTATTTTGTTATTAACATTTTCCTATTACTTTTGCAGGTGGGCAGTATCTGACAGTCTTGGAACCAAAAGGAAAGGCTGGTAAAGCAGCACGTTTGGTCCTTTCTCTGGAGCAGATAACATACTCTGGAGACCTTTGTCTGTCATTTAAGCACATAGTGTCTGGAGAAAACGCTGGAAAACTCCAGGTCTATGTAAGAAAAGCTGGTTATCATGGACCAGCCATCTGGGGAAGAAATAGAGGCCATGGATGGAAAGAAACACACATAAGTGTACAGGGAACAGGCATCAGAAGTGTAAGTGCTGATTTAGATAATTTCATTGAGCCAGATGTGAGTCCATGGATAATGTTATCAGTTAAAGCTTGAGATTTATTTTATGCATTATGCACCACCCTTACCTGACGTGATTTGTGGTCTCGTCTGTGAGTTGCTGTCCATCATGTCTTACCTGGCTAGCATTGAGCTGGGTTGTTGCAAGAATGAAATGTCTCTGAACATGCAATGTGTCATTGAGTTTGCAATGAGAAACACAAGATCATTCTGATGGCAAGAGATGCTTAACGTCTTATACTCTAAAAGTAATCAACTTTTTGATCCAAGGAAACATTTGACTGTCATTCTGGGGTCAAGAATGAATCTTATCCTAGTTTGTTGAAAATTGCAAGTGCTTCAAACTGAGTTTTTACCTTCTTTTGGATCAACAGCAAAAACAGATGTGAGATAGGCTGAACTTGATAGACTTGACAGTCTCTTTTCAGCCTATGTAGCTATGTAACCAGCAGAGGTGTACTTGCTCAGGAGATTTGCTACCTGCAACCAAATGCTGTTCTTCTCTCTACCACCTTCAAACCGGGGCAGGGGATTGAGTTTTTGTTTGTGCTTCTGTGTATTTGTGACACTGAATGAAAATGCTTATAGGTGACAATCAGGCATACAGATACAATATAAACAGAGGTTGAGAAAAGATAGCCTTGATATCAAAGAAATTATGAAAGGTTGAGGATATATTAATGAGAATGGTATGTTGTGAACGATTGTTGAGTTGGGAGATGTTGAGTTAGTGATAGTTTCACATAAACAATATATTGTCCTCTATAAGGTGCAATGAAGAATGGTGGGGGGGCCACACTGACTAGCCAGCGTGACAATGACAAAACCAAAAGCATTATCTCATTTTTTTTTTTTTATATATAATTTTACAGATTGTATTCAAAGGGGAAAAAATCAAAGGAAAAACAGGACAAATTGGACTTGATGATGTGAGTCTAAAGAGAGGGCACTGTCCAAAAGCACATTAAGATGACACTCACCAACTGTAATGATTATTACTACCCTGCAAAATACAGGCCAGGGAGAATGGTGCACCTCACACAACCTGTTGTGAAACTGTGATGATCACAAAATTCCCAACAAAAAGAACTGAAGAAGAATTCCCTGCGATCTTTCCCCTCATTATGACAGCAGGCACATGAAATTGCAAGAAAGTAATGTTTATCATAATGCCAAGTTAATGGATCCTTATACTGTACCCAATAATCTTTCTCTAGGAGAACTGAAGAGAATAAAACAAGGATGAGCCTGGTTTATCCATTACATTAACTTTTGACATATATGTGCTTGAGCATCTGGAACTGCAAAAACGCTGTTCTTAAGTACCATTGTTTGTATTTTTAAAGCCATATAAATGCTTGTTTTATACTGAAATATTTATCAATTTAATTGGACTTTACAAAATGTCAATGGATAATGGAGAGTCAGATGTTAAAACTGGATGTGATTCAACAACCAAGATCAAATGCTTAAAAAGTTCAATTTCCAAGAACACATTCAGACTAGGAATGTTCCAGCTTGGTGCTTTTCAAATGATGCTACCGGTGCCATATTATGTACCTGTCTCTGGTGATGTTACTGTTCCTTGTGTGAATACGTGGTCATGAACATACCTACATCCTTGCAGTCAAATTGTAGATAAATAAAGCTGTTTAAATATAGACTTAGATCCATCCACAGTAACTTGTATGCCTGTTCAAAGCAACATGTGAATTGTGGATTGCAAGCAATGCTACAGGTTATTCATTTAAATCTAAGAGCATAAGTGCATTTTGTCTTACTAGCAGCCCTAAAAACCAGCCCATCTGAATATACCTGGATTGCTGTTCCATCTTTAGCACTGCCTAAGGGATTGTAAAGTTCATTGTTGAATGGGTTGAGACAGGGTGCTAAGCTGTGGGTTATCAGTACCGAGGTGTAAATGGGTTGAGGACGTTCAAAGAAGGCAATTAATTTGTATATGAGCTGGTAGCAAGTATCAAGGTAGATTGATTGTCAGAAGTAAGAAGTGCAAAAACAAAAACAAAAAAAATCACTATTTTTTAACGGATGTGCTTTCTCAGAAAGTGAATGTAGAATAATTGAAAAGTTAGAGTTTTGAAATATGTAAGAGGAGAGATGAAAAAGAGACAATATTTGGTACACCATTGCATATTACAGTTGTACATTAAGTTCCAACTTGCTTCATTCTTGGGCATTACACACAGCTGAACATAATACCACGATAAACGTAATACAATGTGGAGCAAAAATGGAATACTCTACAACTGACTGTCCAAATGCTGCCTACAGCTATTACAAATATAGTATTATTATATTACAGATAGCAAAAATTTCTGCCAAACCTCAGATTGTTTGTTGAGAACATAGAAAGTGAGGGTAACAACCACATGAGTGCCACATTTGGAAACAAATACTAAACAATTAGTAAATATTTTTTTTAATTTCATGAGCATGAGCAGTACAGATCAATAATATTATATAATTATATGAACATAACTGTTGAATTGCATTACATACAAGTTGTAACCAGATAAAGGAATTTACTATACCCTCCCGTGCAAATGTTTTTTGTCTCAATATTCACATTAATCCAAAGCCATTAGGTGTTGAGCTGAGAGGAGTCAAGCTTACTCAACAAAATTTAGTAATTTCAATTTACGACTGTCCAGACCCTCACTTTTGACAGCAGTGGAGATACCACCCACAACACCCCACACAGGCAGATAGTCCCTGATCTAGAAATCTTGTGAATCTCCTGTGATCTGTCTTTCTCTTGTAAACATTGTAATTAGTATTTAAAAGATAATTAATCATTCATAATTCTGGTGAGAGACAGCAAGATGACCTGGACTTATCAAACCATGTGATCTGTTTCTCTGTAATTAAAGAAACAAAAAACGAAAAGATAAGATCATGCACACACAATGCGAACAGGAATACCAGAGTTCTATAAACAGCTTTCCATGCACACATTATATCACTAGAATGAATCCTAGAAATATAAAGACATAATACAAAAGTACAAATGTTGCCAAGACTTGGAGTTTATGGACACTGGTCATAGGATAACTAAACCAGGAGGGTCTGTTAGCTAAAATCAGAAATGGCCAGTAGGGACTTCAGATATAAGGAATTGCAGGCAGGTTGTCTTCCAAAAGTTATTGCTAATGAAAGCAATGGGAAGACTGTAAATGACTGTGAAATTTCAGCACTAATTCAGTGTTCCCTAGAGATGCAAGTTTGAAAATAACAGAATATTCTCTTACTTTTGCATTTTCTTAAATATAGTGCACTAAGGAAAGGTGAAGCATTCCAGGTCATTATTAAAGGGCATTCCAGGTCATTATTAAAAAATAAATAATACCCACTCATTTTTGTTAAAATTAAACATTGGAAATTTAAACAAGTTCTAAATTAAAATTTTTGTACACATATTTTTTTAAATATTGAAAATAAACGAATACATGTTGTGTAATAACCTCTTTGTGCATTATTTTATATGATAACGCTCATTAGCGTATCTTCTGGCTAATTATCAATTTGAGGGGCAGCCATCTTTATTCCTCTTTGGACAGAAGCAGTACTCATCTGAAAAGACCATTTGAAGGTTAAAAACGGTCCTGTAGTGCATGTTTGTGATGCCTTGTGTTCTGGTTAGAAAATAAAACTGACATGTAATCTTTTATTTTAAATAATAAAGAATGAGGCCAGTTTTCTTTAATACAAATAGTTTAGCACCAGCATTACAAAATTCTTAGAATAATGGAAACAGGGAAACTGAAGAGAAAATACAGGATCTAAAATTTTTTTACATTCAAATAATTATGCAGGCTCCTAGTACCAGAACACATATGTTCCTTATATAGTTTATGGTAGAAGTAGTTTGTTTTTCTCTGTTCTTATTTTTTTTCTTTCTATTTATAGCAATTCACCCCCTTGTGAAATCACATATTTTCCCCACCCTATGCAAGTACGTAGCGACATGCCATACAAATTGTTTTTCATGCTTTCTCGTATTGCTGAGAGCAAGCAGGGCTATTCCACAAACTAGCAAATGTTGGGAACTCTCAACTATAGGACAAATAGTTGAGCTGATCATTTTGAGAAATGTTTTTGAAATCCACCATTTTCACTTCAAATGTCTAATAACCTGGAAAATGTGTAACATCTAGCAGCTTAGTGAATATTGTAGAAAGGAAATGTCTAAACCAACTTCCCTAGAGGAAATTTCGATTTGTAGGAAGCCAATGATTCTCAGTATTTATAACAGGGCCGAATGATGCTAAAATTGAGGCTTAGATGGTATAACAAGTGCGTTTTTGTAAGAGATATCTTGGATACCTTTAGATATCTACTTTTATTTACAAATGCACAATCATGGTCTCCTATGTATGTAAAAAGACTACAAATTATATGGAGTATCAATATTTTACAGTGCATTTTAGAGAACAAAATGCACATGCACATCTGTGTAGAAACATCCATTTTTATCTTATGAATTTATAGTTATTAAATCCACTTATATGTGATATCATATTACTATTAGTAAAATTGGAGTCTCCCAAGTCTAAGAATATGTTCTCCGTTTTAATTTATACTGTGCTGATCTCACTAACACCTTCTCTCTATAACTTCTGTTGCTCAACACCATGAAATATTATCCAACTTCACCATATTCAACTTTAAGCTTAAAGTTTGCAATGTTGGCTTTAAGTGCACCGTAACTTGTGTAGGGAATACAGTTACTTGGTTATTAACAAAAGTGTGAATTGTCACCCATTTATAGTAAATTCCAAGGGAGTTTTATACTTAGGCCACAATATCCAAATTGAAAACGTTTGAAATTCAAGGTGTGATATGGTTTCCGTTCTGATTTCTTGACCCAAAATTGAGGCTTTAGTAAATAATTGTGTGAGTGATCCTACGTTGTTCGAGGACATTAACTTTCTGAAGTGTCTTAAGTAGTGCTTGCTTAATTTTAATTACAAAATATTCTAGAACATTGTTTTTTGCAAAATTATTTTTCTTCATAACGTTGCATTGACACATAATGCCATACGATAAATTAAAAAACCTAGTCTTTAAATTAACAAACCAAAAAAAATAAAAAAATTCTTTGCAGTTTCCATTTGTTTGCAATCCATGTAAAAATTGTTTAAAGTCCAATCAACATTGTTTTAGATGCAAAAATATATAAAAAGAGGAACAACCATTTTTATAAAAAATAAAATATTTATATGGTTTTATTATTAGGTTGATGTTTCTATGGTTTCTAAATGGAAATATTCACATGTATAGTGATATACATATTTTGGAATGAAACTTGTATATATTGGCACAATTAAATCACTTGCCTGTTTATAATGACATCTTTGTATGGTCCTAATTGTGAAAATACATACTGCATATTTTTTATATTTCCATTATTTAAAAATTATATGTGAATAGTCTAGGAATATATGTATAATTTAACACTTGCTTTTTCAGGCAATCCTACAACAGGATAAACAGATAGATTTGTGATACACACTGGTTATTCACATGATATAATCATTTTATGATGGTAATTATATTAATTTTATTAACAATAAAAAAGTTGTAATTACTGTGCCAAATAATGTCTTCTTGAATGAATGAATTAGGTGAGTTTTTTTTTATTTTTTATTAATGTCATTTCATAATAACATACCACATACGTCAGTGACAGGCAACCAATTTATGTTCCTATGGCCATAATTAGGTTCCTTATTGGCATTAGGGATCTGAGCATGGTCTCTATAATATTCACCCTCCTGCACCTAAAAGGTAGGAAACGGGAGGGTGACTAAAACATTTTGGATATGTGGGTGTCTATATGTGTGTCTGTATGTCTATGTGTTTGTGTGTGTGTTTGTATGTATGTGCCTGAATTTATGTGTGTTTGTATATATGTGTGCGTGTGTCTGTATGTATGTGTGTCTGTATGTGTGTGGGGGAGAAATGTATGGGGGGATGGAGGGGGCCCCAGGGCAGTTTTTGCACTGGGGCCCCGTGGTTTCTAGTTACGCCTCTGGCTCCATGTATGTCTCCTTGGCTCTCTTTCTCTGGTCAATTTATTTCTCTACTGGTAACTACCGTTTCATATAGGCCTCTGGTGGAAGTAGAATGGGGAGATCCATCCACATTCTTATACACTACAGTGGTAAATATTTTATTTCACATTATGCATTATTTTATTTTAGTGATCAGATTATTATTTTTTTAATTGCATCCAAGGAATAGAGAAACTGATAAGTCAGGAGCAACTGGCTATGGCACTTAAACGTATCAAACCAGAAAAAAAAGCCCTGGCCCTGACTGACTCCCCAATAAAGAACTATACAACATATCTGGATATCCTTGTCCTGCACTTATGGCCATGTTAAAATATTGGTAGGCCGGGGTTAACACAAAAGGAAGGTGAACAGACTCAAGCATTTCATTGTCTAGATTCACATTTAAAGCACTGTTCAAGGTAAACCTGAAATGCCCCACAAGGTGATCATGATGATTTAAAAATATGTTTATATTGACAATACGCAGTGGAGCAATTAGGAGGAGTTTGGTAGAAGTAGAGTTATAGACCATTTGAAAATTCTACGTTCTCAGCAGACCAGTCAATCACCCAGCTGCACATCCTTCACCAGCATTCTGTGGCCATGCAAGCTCTGTAAAAATCACACTGTGGGTCTGTACTGTTCTAATAGCATCAGCTGCACAAACATGCTTACGCAAAATAAAACCGATTTTGAGTGAAAATGGAGAGATATAGATTCTCGTTATACAGAGGGATAAATTTCTACTTTGCAACTTTTTGGATCCTTTCATTTTGTTTCCTCATTTTCCCTTCGCTTCCTTCTCCTTTAAAGCTCTTTATATTCACCCCGGAACACCCCCCTTCCCCGGATCTCTCTCTACACACACAGATAGTTTATGTCTACACACTTTCACATGCTCTAATCTGTGTTGGACTTTTTATTTACTTTGCACATATAGGTCATTGAGATCTGGAAGAAGCTCAAAATCCGATTTGGACAAATTGACTTTATTTTCACCTAAATAAAGCTTGAGTGAAAGTAAACAGAAGTACCATCACCCATTTAAAGTGAAAGTCATTAGAATTTCTATGTTTAGCTGCAAGTTTAATCTGTACAGCACATCCAAAAATGTCTGGCTGCAGATTCTTCACAATATTTTTACACCAACTTCAAGCTGGGAGAGCAGATTGTATTACTTACTAATCTTATCCACTGGGTATAAAATGTTTAGCATCAATCATTACCCCTCTTTTCAGTGGATAATATAATTAGGAAATATTAATTCTGCCCATCACAGAGATTTTTAAATTAATCCCACTGAGTGCATTGTGTGTTACAGCGCTCTTAGGAACTCATTTTTTCGTCAAGGCACATGGGGACGTCCTCTTTATGCGAGTTCTACAGAATGGGGCTACAACTTTTAGGATTTCAAAACAAGCACTTTCAATTCTTTTGATGGCTTTTAATTAAAGTGACAAACTGACATTTGTACAGCATCTCTGTGCATCCTGTGCGGCGTAATGAGACAATAAGCTGAAATGCTGCTTTCTGAGCACAGACACACACTGGCAAATGACACAGCTAAATAGCTCAATCTCATGCAAAGCCACAGCTCTTGTTTAAATGCAAATTTTTATACTCCCAGACATCGTTATGGTCTAATTAAAAGCCTCATTAAACAGCCTGAGATTCATTCACACGCGTTCAACAGTGATGAATTATAGAAAATTGGATGTGGCTGAACACCAAAACAGATGACCATTTGCAAAATTAAAAATGTAATGTCCTAATCACACACTGTGTGTGTGTAAAAAATGCTGCAATGCTTGGATAGTGTCAAGAGATTCATAATTATAAAATTATTTGAGTATCGCTGCAAGGAGAATCCTGTAATCTGATTGGATGAGAGACATACCACCACTCTCTGAAATAGTAACTATTATTCATCCATATTAGAGCACACCGCAACAAAGGATTGAACACAGCAGTGTGTGGCATTGGTAGCAACTAATTGATGTATGTCTTGGCCTTATTAAATATTGTAGCATTCGAATGCTTTATGTTTCAGTCCAATTTAGAAACACAAACCGAGTCATTTACTAAAATGAGACTTGCTGGGAATTGAAAGCGAATTCAAAGTGAATTTTAAAATTTACCCTGATATAGCTAAATTCTAAAAATTCTCCAAGTCAATTCTGTTTGGCTATTTAGGTTTTATATGACACATTTACTTTGAATTCATGTGGATGTTGTGGTATTTCCCAGTGAATATCCCTGCTCATGAACACACAGGATATGTAGACCACAGTCCTTTTTAAAGAAGGAATTAAAAGTTGTGCCTTTCCTTCAACATTATGTAACATGATCTGTCGATTTTAAACCCTTTGTTATTTTCCAGTCTGTCTTTTTTTTTTTGTACTTTTTTTTTTGTACTGGTTTCTGTTTTAGAAATGGGTTAAGAAAATAAGGGGTTTACTTTTTTTTCCATGGTTCCAAAGATTCAATAATCTTTATTGAAAAGGTTTTCATCATTGACAAACAATATAAAGTACTAAATACAGAAAAAGGGGAAATAACATTTGCCCAGAAGTTGATCTTACAATTCATATTTCCATAAAACATGTTAATAATATACAGTATACAGTTTCTATGCCTGACAGACTCAAAAGGTGGAATCCACATTGTATCAATTCGATTCATGTGAGCCATGAATGAGAGATGCATCCAAGTTTTACTAGTGTCACTGAACGTTGTGGTTTCTATACTCTGTGGATTCTATAAACCTGGGAACAAACCCATGCTGGAGCCTCCGGGTGTTCATATAATAATAACAAAGTGTTTAACCAGGAAAGGTACATTCAGCTAACTCAGGTTTCCAAGTGCCTCCAGGCGATGTTACTATTACCCAATTTAATGGTATATGTAGGGTCTTCCACCAAGAAGGGAAGCAATAAACATTGGAAGACTTACACATCTTATGTTAGAACATGGTGTCATCCTTTTGATATTCTAATCCCTGTGGACAGGCCTATAGCAACCCGCAGTTGCCGCACTATTGAGGCAACTGCGGGTTGCTATAGGCCTGTTCACAGGTATTAAGAGTATCAAAAGGATGAATCGATAATTAACCTATATTGTCAAAATGGATTTCGGAATTACCAAACTCAAAAAATTAAACAATAATTTTTTTGTGTTCATGTTTAACCCTATACTACATCCTGTGTCCAACCCTAAACCATATCATGTTCAACAAAGAACACTATGACAACAAATCTGTGAATGAAAGTATAGACTTATAAAAACGATATCAGAACACACCATGCTGTCGTTATCACTACACCTGCAGCATTAACCCACGCTTGTAACATTAGTTTACATTTACTGCATTAAACATGGCACTTTCTGCAGAACCCCAATGCTGTGGTGTGCATTCAACTCACATTGTGGTGCATTAAAGCGACACTGTCACAAATCATGGAATTGGATGGGTTATTTATCTCTCAGTATTACAGGGGGCAAATCAAACCATGAATGGTGTGTAAATATTAACTGGGTCTTTTCAGGAGCCAATCTGGGGCTCCAACCCAGGTCAGCCCTACAATGCAACACCCCTGCCTGCAATTTCTAGATTCCCAACACTCACTATGAGGCGGGTATGTGTGTGAAAATAAAGGAAAACTGCTGTTATTATTAATCTTACATACTTTGGGCTTCCATACAAGGATCTGGAAGCTGGCAACGGTGAATCACTGTGATAAGTAATTGATTATACAGAATAAGCAGTTTAGAATCCCATATAAAGCTCATTGTCACTTACAAAACACATAAAAGCACTAATATATTTTTGTAAGTCAAGAACACTATCCAGGCTGCCTTCCACGGGCCAACAGTATAAATAGCATTTCCACTGTTAACAGCAGCACCAGCTCTCAGAAATGGAATTGTTGATATTACTTAAGATAGCCCATATAACAGCATTATAAAAATAACTGTGGTGATGCCACCTACAGAAAACAATAGCTTAGAATGTATCCCAAACAAGTGGGGACATTAAGGTGTTCATTCACGAAACAGCACGTTTTTGGGAGCTGGGAACCAACTTAATGTAAAGTAACACTCCAGGAACCATAACAAATACATTTAGAAAATGTTATTGTGCCTGGAGTCACCCAGTGTAATCTTACCTTTAACTGACGCTCTCAGCCAATCACTGCTACCTCCTCACTGTTGGTGCTAATTGTGGCGAAACCGACCTTGCCACATGTCCTTGGAGGGGGCTGCTTGCCCGCCTCTTACCTTTAGACTATGGCCCCTTGTCTTTTTTCCTGGTTTGTGCCTTTCTGCGGACTGTTAAAGCCATGCTACCCCAGATAGCTATGCCATATACTGAAAGACTGTATGAAAGACTTTGGCTCCATGGCGATTGAACTGTATGTATGTGATCTGAGCGCCATCCGGTAATAACGTGCGCTCAGATCTAAGCTATCTGGGGATAGGTAGAATGTCTGTGTTTTATGTATAAATGTAACCTTGTGTATTTTATTGTATTTTACTGTCTTTTGTCTGCCATGTGGTTAATGGAGTTTGCCTCTGTCCTTGGAGATAATTGGATTACTTCTCCAATTATCTCCAGGCCAGGGAGGAGGGATTGTGATGCATTGTGGGTTGTAACTGTTATTTGATTGGTTATTTTATACCTCCCTGTGGGCGGTCCTGTATGTGCAAGACTGTAATAAAAACCAGGCTGGGTGTGCCAGCAGTGTTGTTCCTGCTTAACCCTCAAAGTGAAGTGTCGTCTCATTATTGGGGGAGGATTTACTGTATGCTGTTAGAGACTGATTACCAGGAGTGTAAGCCGCTTGGGGGCTTTTCCTGTTCGTCTGCTAGCAGCTATTCGTGTGTCTCCAGTTCGGGAGTTTCGAGTATTCCCTTGGTATGCAGTTCGGGAGTTGGTGAATTCTTGGGTTTGCAGTTCAGGAGATTGGTGCTTGCAGTAGCTGTCGGTGCAGGTGAAAAGGGGGAATATCGCCTAAACGGTTTTTACCCCTTGTGGGCAAAACGGTCCGTTACACTAATGCTTTCACATTAGCTTGTGCTGAAGAGGTAACTGAGAGACTGAAGTAACCCGTTAGCTCTAAAGATGTGTCCCCAGGCCCAGCCTTTATGACCACGTATGCTTAAGAAATGGTCATGGAGGAAGGAATCTGTATGTGCAGCAATTTCACTATTGTACCAGAGGTCATGTGACTCTGTTCTGGGCTGCCTAATGCCAATTCTGTGCACTGCATGTTGGCAACAGATGTAATTAGCTTCTCCCCTTGCAGGCAGCACTGGAAGCTGCCTTCAAGGAGAAGCCTATTACCCACCCCGTTCCTTATTTCAGCCCTCCCAGCCTCCCTGTGTTTCTAACTATGTGTCTTTTGTTGTTTTAATCTTTTCCTCTATGGCTCAAAGCATGTGTAAGCTCTCTGAGTCAGTGGGAACAGTCCAGTTAAACCTCTATGAGAAGTAGTTGCATGGACCTTGATGAAGCAAAGAGTGGTATGGCATGAAGTCAGGTGGGGTGTGGAAACGTACAAAGAGACATTTGCCCAGCACTGGATTCAAGGTATGTTTTTACTTAATATACAGGGTATTGGTGTTAAAAAGGGGAACGGGGATGACAATTTTATTCGGGTACCACAGGGTATTAGAATGAAAAAATAAATACATTGTGAAAACGGATCACATTAACCTTGTAAACCCTTTATTTTTTCTTTTCTTTATTGTAGACTATGCTATTAAATATACCATCTTTACACTTTGCCAATTAGCACAAAAGGGCAAATGCTTATCTAGCTATAGTTTTCACAGAGGTTCATTAACCATTACATTGCTGATTGCATTGTTCTCAGTATTGCATTTGTGTAAATCCAAGGGAGTTGGTTTGACTCCCAAACATATCCAGATCAGCCACAACATTAAGACCACTGACAGGTGAAGTGAATAACATTATTATATATTTACGATGGCACCTGTTAACTGGTGGATATATTTGGCAGCAAGTGAAGTCATTTCTTGAATTTCATGTGTTAGAAGCAGGAAAACTGGGCATGCGAAAAGACCTAAGTGACTTTGACAAGGACCAAATAGTGGTGGCTAGACAAATGGGTTAGAGTACTGTATCTCCAAAACCTCAAGTCTTTTGAGGTGTACCTGGTATATAGTGGTTAGTACCTACCTAAAGTGGTGCAAGGAAGGACAACTCGTGAACTGCTGTCAGGGTCATGGGTGAGGAACGATAGCTGATCACACAGAAAATCTACTGTATCTCAAATTGCGAAACAACTTAACGCTGGCCATAATAGAGAGGTGTCTGAATACACAGTTAGTTGCAGTTGCATCATCAATACCTGCGAGGTGAGTCATACACTAACAATTCAGCTTCCTTCTTTGAGCTAAAAGTAAAAATTTTTTAGATAACTAGACAGATTTGCTCAAAGAAGCAAAGTGAATTGTTAGTGTGGACTCACTTTAATGGCCACTGGAGTGACACTAAATTTATGTAAGTGTGCAAGTAACTATTTTTGTGTTCAATGGAAGAAGGTTGCCTGGTCTGAAAAAAAAAATCGAATTTTCTTTTAGATCAGGTACATGGCCGGGACTTAAGATCTGCTGCTAATGTCTTTGTGGCGGAACCAACCTCGCCACTGTGCACTGGAGAAGCCTGGTTGCTAGTCTGCTCCCTTTAGACTATGGCCCTGCAGTTCAAACCTGTTATTTTTCCTGCTGAAAGGTTTATTCGTGCCTTTCTGCCGGGGTGTTCGGTAGATTCAATGTACCGAACGATGGACCACCAGGGAACTGGAGTGTGCCGTCAATTGACCGCCCAGAAGCTGCGGTTAACCGCAGCTTAATTGACGAACGCTGGGTGGCCTTTGTTCGTCTGCCGAACACGTGGCAGCGGCCATTTTACCTCCCGAACGGCCAGCGGTGTTCAGCGCCCAAACTATGGAACTGAAAATGGACACTTTTTTGCGCGAACACCGCTGAGCCGCCAGCCTCCTTACCTCTGCATTCGCTAGCGGAACCGAATGACTGTTCATTCGGTAGTTTAACCGGATGAACAGCATCACCCCAGATAGCCCTGCCATTGAGCCTATTTGTGTAAGGAAAGACTATGGGAAAGACTTTGGCTCCATGGCGATTGAACTGTATGTATGTGATCTGAGCGCCATTCGGTAGGAATGTGCGCTCAGATCTAAGCTATCTGGGGATATGTAGAATGTGTATGTTTTATGTAATAAATGTATCTGTATGTAACTTTATGTCTTTTACTGAAAATGTGTGTAATGGAGTTTTGCCACTGTCCTTGGAGATAATTGGATTACTTCCCAATTATCTCCAGGCCAGAGAGGAGGGACTGTGATGTATTGTGGGTGTGTTTAAAGGTGTATGTCTGTAATTGGTTAATGGCCAATATGTTTCCCAGTCTTACATCTGGTCCCCTAGGGAAGTGTCCACCAGGTGGGAGACCTGCATAAAAGCCGGGCGGTTAGCCCCAGTAAACCAGGTTCTGCTTGACCTCAAAACGAAGTGTTTCGTTATTGGGGAAATTTGATTGTATGCTGATTGCCAGGAGTGTAAGCTGATTATTTGCTGTTCAGCTGCTTACAGCATTCATATGCTTGAGAGCATTCATACGCTTCTCCGTTTCGGTGGTTGTGGTGTCTGCTGCAGTGCTTGGAGTCCTCAGGAAGCGCTAGGAGCATCCTTCATCGGAGGTACCCAGTCGGGGTGCCAGGTGATCCGTTACAACCTTGATGCTAGATACCACAGGACACATTCAGAGGTCTTATGAAGTCCATGACTCAATGCATCAGAGCTGTTCTGGCAGCATGAAGGATACCTACGCGATATTAGGCAGGTGGGATAATGTTGAGGCTGATCAGTGTATATATACATCTGAAGAAGATATCTATATACACATCTCAATGAGATCACCTTGAGAAAGCCATCACTCTCTGTCATTATATTGAAGGTAACACTTGTGGGTTTAGATGGTTAATATATAACTTTGTTTCTATATCTTGAAAGTGTCATTACACACATTGGGAATATTGTACTGATGTTTTATATACATATGACACACATTATCAGTGCTGATTTTGTTATTTCTGTGCTAATTAGAGATGAGCGAATCCGAACTGTAAAGTTCCGGTACGTACTGAACATTACGATTTTTTGACCCCGAGCCCGAACATTTCAGTAACAGTTCGGGTTCGAGTTCGGTGATTTAATGGAGGGCAGCCAATCAACAAGCGTTTGACTTGTGTGCCCATAGAAGCCATCACAGCCATACCTACTAATGGCATGGCTGTGATTGGCCAGTGCAGCATGTGACCCAGCCTCTATGTAAGCTGGAGTCACATGAGCTCTTATTAGTGTAGGGAGAGGATGCTGCAGCTGTGAGGGACAGATTAGGAAAGAATTCTGGTGTTGAATCTGCAAACTACAGCGATTATTTTTGTGGGTGCTATACTACATTTCTGTACCCTGCCCTGAGCCCAGTGCCACAGAGAAATAAGCAGTCTGTTTGTTAGGTGGGCACTTGCAACTGCATGTGTGCCAGGCACATTACTTTAATCCTGTTCTGGTAGCTCAATGGGCAACATCTAGGCATTTTTAAATACTGCTGTGACATTGCAGTTTGACAAATTCACATTTTTTTGGTGCTTTAAAGTACATTTGTGGCGTGCACTTCATATCTGAGCATCAAATAGAACCATAAAATACTGTGGTTACATCGCACTTTTAAAAATTCTAATTTTTTTGGTGCTAAAAAGTAAATTTGGGGTGTGCACTTCATATCTGAGAGTCAAATAGAACCATCAAATACTGTGGTTACATCGCACTTTGAAAAATTCTAATTTTTTTTGTGCTAAAAAGTACATTTATGGTGTGCACTTCATATCTAAGAGTCAAATAGAGCCGTCAAATACTGTGGTTACATCGCACTTTGAAAAATTAAAATTTAAACCATCTGTTAGTTTGGTGGGTGAACGCAAAGAATGAGGAGAGCGTCAAATAAGGGACATGGCCCTGGTCGTGGTGCTGCTGCTGTTGGTGGAGCTCCGGTTGCAGGGAGAGGATGTGGTCAATTTGTGCCAGCTACACGCACAAGTGAAACACCTTCCTCAGATGCGAGTAGGCGACAGAACCTTTAGCGTTATTTGGTAGGCCCAAATGCCGCTCTACGAATGGTGAGGCCAGAACAAGTACAGGCGATAGTAGATTGGATGGCTGACAGTGCCTCCAGTTCCTTCACATTGTCTCTCACCCGGTCTCCTGCTGAAAGCTCAGAGTTGGCACCTGCAGCCCATGGCCATCTGTCTTTCACCTCAGCCCCTTGCAAATCAGCCAAGCAGTCTGAGCCACAAGCCATGCTGCAGTCTCTTATGCTTTTTGATGACTCTGCTGGCGGGGTTTTCGTGGGCCATCCACCTAGCCCTGCCCCAGAAATGGAAGAGATTGAGTGCACTGATGCACAACCACTTATGTGTCAGGATGTGGACATGCGAGGACCACCGCAGCACGTCTCTGATGATGAAACACAGGTGCCAACTGCTGTGGCTTTCTGCAGTGTGCAGACCGGCAATTAGGGCAGGGTTGAGGAGTGGGTGGAAGATGATGTGGAGGATGATGAGGTCCTAGACCCCACATGGAATTAAGGTCATGCGAGTGACATGTCCAGTTTGGAGGAAGAGGCGGTGGTCGCACAGAGGCACCAGCACAGCATAAGAGGGAGCAGGGTGCAAAAGTGGAGCGGCCGTCCCCTAGGCAGTAAGCTTGTTACTACCCACCGCACCCAGGGACCGAGCACACCAAAGCCAGCTCCAAGGAGTTCCCTGGCGTGGAAGTTCTTCAGACAATGTGCTGATGACAAGACACGAGTGGCTTGCACACTGTGCAATCAGAGCCTGAAGCGAGGCATAAATGTTATAAACCTGAGCACAACCTGCATGACCAGGCATCTACAGGCAAAGCACGAGCTGCAGTGGAGTAAGCACCTCAAAAACCAAAAAAGGTCTCAGGCTCCTCCTGCTTCCTCTTCTGCTGCTGTCTCGGCCTCTTCCTCCAGCTCTGGAGTGACAGTGGCACCTGCCACACCGCAAACGTCCCCAAGCATCTCCACACTGTCCCATGGAAGCGTTCAGCTGTCCATCTCCCAAACACTGGAGAGAAAGAGGAAGTACCCCCCTACCCACCCGCGATCCCTGGCCCTGAATGCCAGCATTTCAAAATTCCTGGCCTTTGAAATGCTGTCACTCAGTCTGGTGGAGACGGACAGTTTTAAAAACCTGATGACGGTGGTTGTCCCACAGTCCTACACATGTATTCATTATAAGGGTACTGCTTAACACCAAATTCAAACTCACAAAAAGTTAATTTTTTTAAAACATTGGCACAACTATATGCATGCTAGTTCACTACACGTACATTCACTGAACTATTTCACATTACTGTTTTTATACTTAGAACAAGGTAACAATTTTAGCAGCTAAATGACCTGAAATGCTCTTACATCCTGGTGTATTTCGGATTTCCTTTTCAGCTTAGCATCATGTATCTTCACACATTCACATGCTGTTTACAATCATCACCTTTTCAGCCCAGTAAAAATAGGGCTTCCCACCAGGAACATGGGCTTGGCTTGCAACACACTTAGGTATGCCATTATTAAACCCTGGGCTCATCTAACAAGTTAGCTATGTGAGTGATTGTGAAATCTGGGATGTAGTGAACAAGACTGCTAAATTGTACAATATCACATCACATATTTAAATATCAGATCCTGTAAATTAAATGCATATTCAAAGTAGACAACATTGCTATCTAATTGCCAAGTGGTACATGTTACTGTAAAGCTCTGTGGGAGCTTTGATAACCTTGATAACCTTTGTAATGCTCCCTCAATGGACTTACATATGACTCAGTTTAGGGATGGATAATGGTTTGCAGGGAGATTTTGGGGCCTTTATAGAGGACATTTCTAAAGAAGCTCTGCCATATTGCATCTTTAGAATAGCTCCCAACTATCCCTATGAAGGAGGTACAGTCTCTGTTTTGGGCACAAACCCCTCTGCCCCTCTTTTCTATACTAAAATGCCCTATACCAGCATTTCCCAATTGGTGTGCCGCAGAGTTTTGTGTATGTGTGTCTGTCAAAGAGTGTGTGTGTTTGTCAGTGAGAATGTATATGTGTTTGTTTGTGTGTCTGTCAAAGAGCATGTGTATCAGTGTGTGTATGTCAAGGTTTGTGTTTATGTCACTGTGTGTGTGTGTGTGTGTATGTGCCAGTGTATAAATCAGTGTGTTTGTAAGTGCCCATGTGTGTGTCAGTGTCAATGTGTGTATCTGAGTGTATGTATCTGTGGGTGCAAGTGTGTGTATATGTCACTGTGTGTATCTAAGTGTGTTTATTTGCGAGTCAATATATGTGTATGTGTCACTGTGTGCATCTGAGTGTGTGAATCTGTGTGTCAAGGTATGTGTGTCTGTGTGTTAGTGTGTATCTGTCTGTCACTATGTGCCAGTGTGCGTATCTGTGTGTCAGATACATATACACACACACACACCGGCACACAGATACACACACTTGCACATACAAACACAGATACACACACCTTGACACACAGATACATACACACACACACCTTGACACACAGATACATACACACACACACACACACACACAGATACAGTGTGTGTATCTGTGTGCCAGTATGTGCCAGTGTGTGTGTGTATCTTTTTACTGGGGGGCGGGTGGTGGCTGGGAGGGGGTTCCACTATGTCAAAGGATTCCATGGGAAAAATTAAATGGGAACCCCTACCCTATATTAATGCCCTTCACCAGCGTATAAAATGAAAATAAAAACTGTTTTTATTTTCATTTAATATGCTGGTGAACTCTCCCTGTGATAACACAGCATATTGAAAGAGACCACTTCTTCAAAGCTGACCACCACTCGCTGCGGAGCAGCTTAAGGATACATTTCCACATAAGATCATAAGGCTTCTTCCCTGCATTCCCTTTGTATATCTACCTATGACCAGAAGGAAGAGACTCTGGTTTGGGAAGTCCGAGCTACCACATAGACTTTGAACATGCGCTAGAAATCCCATCTTTTTATTTATTCATAATACATGTGCGTACGGATCGTCTGTGGTGGGGAGTCGGTACGTTTTGTGAACTACATTTCACACAGTGCTTAGCTGACATTTCCCCTATACTCACAAGTTGTGTGAAGATTACCATTATTGCTCTATGGGATAGCTGGATTAAAAGTATTGTTGGTATATGGGAATATTTATTTAGAATTCAACTACCTGTACTTTTAATTTGCTGAAAATAGATAATTACAATAATTCTATGGATGGCAAAGTACCTTACTTCCCTACAATATTTTACCAACATGCTTGACAAAACTGCTGGGATTTCAGTCTTTATGAAAGTCGTTTACTATTTCTTTAATCAACAAGTTAAGGATCAACAAGTTAAGGATCAACATGTCCAGCTAACTTGCTGTAGGCTGTGCATTCACTGCAAAAAAGAGAATAACTACACAGGGAATTATAAAAGGGTTATAACAATTAATTTAGCCATTGGTAACAAGTATCTTGTAAAAAATGGCATTCAAGTTTGGTGTTGAGAAATAATTTTGACCTCTTTTGACAAAATTGGAAAATGCATCAGCAATTTTTGTTTCCCTGGTAAGCCTGTACTGTGGCACATTTTTTTGTGTTGATGACAAAGTGATTAATATGGATATAGAATGGCTCTCTAAGTAGAGGTACAGAGCTACACTAGAGGTAGTTAAGTAACAGGTAGTGGCTTACCAATCCAACAGGTGTTTGTGCCTAAAAATGAAATGTTAAAACCAACCCACCTGAAGCACGGTTAAATATGACTGATACACAGGATTTCAATTTCAATTTAAAATCCTATGCTACCCGCCAAGCCTTACAAGCTATGCGACTGTGCAAGCCATAGCATACCCACCAGAAGTGAATTGATATACACAAGGGCTAATTTTTCACTAGCCAATAATTAGTGGTGAGTTGAAATTATGTGCCCTGATGTCAGCACTAAATCATGTTAATACGCAGCTAGATCTGATACAATAATAGAGCAGAAAAGTAGCAAAACATAGTTTGGTCTGATACACAAAAAGTAAACTATGAACAAACTTGCATGCAGCCAAGAATGAAGACAGGGACACAGGATACAAGTAATAAGAAAGAATCCAGCAATGATCTTCAGTGATCTGACATTTGGTATTTTGTATTCTTTATAGTTAGCTGACAACAAGGTGAAATCACTGTGAGGTCTGACTCTAACATGGTAGCACCCAGTGGCGTACTAAGGGGGGCGGAGGGGGCGGTCCGCCCCAGGTGCCACCAGGGTGGGGGGTGCCTTGGGAGGGGGCGCCGCCAGGAGTGCCGGCCCCCCTCCTGTTAGTCCGGCCGGGTAGGGAAACAAAAGCTCCCTATACCCGTGGACCATACAGAGCTCGGCCACGCTACAGACAGGGGGGATAAAGAAAGATTGGGAGGGGATAAAGAAATTGAGGGATGACCCAAAGAAATTGAGGGGATTAAGAAAGAAATTGGGAGGGGGAGAAGGAAATTGGAGAGGGGGATAAAAAAAGAAATTGAGAGGGGAATAAAGAAAGAAATTGGGAGGGGGGAGAAGGAAATTGGAGGGGGGAGAGAAGGAAATTGAAGGGGGGGAGAGATTGACATTCATCACACACAATGCACCCCTTGCACACAGAAAAACACACAATGCATTACACACACAGACACACATAAACAAGAAATGTAACTGTTACACACAATGCATCCCTTACACACACAGAAACACACAATGCATTCATTACACACACTCAATGCACCCCTTACACACACTCAATGCATCCCGTACATACACAGAAACACACCTTGCAGCCCTTACACATACACACACAGATTCACACAATGCATTCCTTACACACATATCAGGACATCCCCTACACACTCCACCCCCTGTGAACAAACTCATTGGTGGAACATGAAGGTGGACCCTGGGACCCAGACCTTGAGCTGTATAAAGGGCCCCCCAAAAAATGGAGCTGCTTCCCGTTCTCCCAGAACATTGATTTTTGTGACCACAGTTACAAACCGCCTCTAGAGAGCTTGTTCTACACCAGACCAGTGGAGCCAGACTGCAGCTAGAGCCTATCATCATCCTCATCTGGTTGTAAGTAGGCAATCTAGTATATTATTCGTGTCACTAATCTCTAATTTACCTCACATTAAAGAAACACTATAGTCCCCAGAACCACTGCAGCTTAATGTAGTGGTTCTGGTGTCTATAGCCTGTCCCTGCAGGCCTTTTAATGTAAACACGGTGGCACTGCAGCACTGGCGTTAGTTAACATGGCAAATCATATGGGTGGGGCATTGTGATGCCACATGGGGGGGGGGCGGCAAAAATCCTTGCACCGGCCCTGGGTGGAGGGGGCTGTGTGAGCTGTGGCTGCACAGTGCCCCATGGTAGTTAGGGTGCCGTGAGGCCAGTACAGCTCACACAAACAAACAGCTGATAAACTGGCCGCACGGAGGAAAAGTGGGGCGGGGCTAAGCAAAATCGGGAACGGAGCCAAACTGGCACTGGGGGCGGGGCTTAATATGGTCCTTACCCACTGCTGTTAGGAGATGCAGCAAGATGGAATCTCTGCTTCTCCACAGGCTTCAGAGAAGGACTTCATGGAATCCAGTCTGTGTGTGTGAAACTGTCTGTGTGTAACTGTATGCCTGTAACTGTGTGCCTGTAACTGAGTGTGTGACTGTCTGCCTGTAACTGAGTGTGTGACTGTCTGTCTGTAACTGAGTGTGTGACTGTCTGCCTGTAAATGTGTGTGTGGGGCTGCAGGGATTTTGTAGAAGGGGGCAGGGTTTTTGTATTGGGACAGGAGTCTCTATAAGGGGGGTAAGCAGGGGATTTGTGGAAGGGGATTGCGGGGGTTTTGTAGACAGGGCAGTACAGGATTTGTAGAAGGGGCAGGACAGAGGTTTTGCAGGAGGGGCTGACAGCGGTTTTGCAAAGTTTATAAATTGTAAAAAAAAGAAAGAGGGGAGGGAAGGGGGCTTGGGGGAGGGCAAGGGGGTGCCAAGCACAGGATCCGCCCCGGGTGCCAAATGCTCTAGGTACGCCCCTGGTAGCACCTCTTCAGGTTCAGACAGGGGAAACGTTTACACTGTATTATTTTGTATACAACATTAAAAGATCTCGGTTTGGATGGTCCTACATCCTGTATATGAGTCTGAGATGAGCAGCACAGCATGAGGGATGATTCACAGAAATCTGTGAATGCACAGGAGCCATAGACTCTTTTCGCTAGTCCACCGCTACCAATGAGTGTGTGCAGTGAATTTTACAAGCCCTTTCTCATTTCACTATGTGGTCGTAATACATTCTCATCAGTCTGGCACCCTGGTCAGTCCCAGATACTGCAGTCTCATTGGACGTAACCCAAAGGGCTAGACCCGGAGAACATTAAGAGGGCCATCCCCATATGCACAACCCCACACAAGGCTGGGCTAGCAAAATCTCCTCCTATTCTAAATTGATGAAGCCAGCATTCCCTGGGTTCAGACATGGTTTGAGATTTGCTTCAAGGGTAGACACGGCCAGTTGTAGGCATTGAGAAGAACATTCTAATTGATGCTCATATGGAAATAGTATGTGATTTCAGGGACCTGTATAGACTCTAATAATATAAGCCGACACCAGTGCAGTGTCTAGTACAGACATCTTTTAAACTGTTATATGCACAGGCAAGAATGTAGTTTCAAGAACAGGTACTGCTTTGGGACCTGGCATCAATATAACATGAAAAACAAATCCATATACATATACAAAACAGGACTACCTAATAAATAACTTAATCTGCATTGATAGATCCACATGTTACAAAAAACTAAAATTGAAGGTACTGAGGACTAGTTAACCAGTCAATACAGGTTATTCTGTCAATAACACCCATGCTGGACAAAATGGACAGTGATAACATGTTAACTTCACGTGATTATTGATCAAAGGAAGGGTAGTCTTCAGGTGCCAGGAGAGCTTGTTTTTTTTTTTTTTGTCGAACCATTTGTAAATGGTTTGTCATGAAAACGAGGGACAGCACCGAGAAACTTTGTGCACCATAACCACTATATATTGAATGGTCATGATTCCATCGCTTACAGAGTCTTATTATTAGTCTTAATATTATTATTTTAAATCTGCTAATCACATCAAACATTTCATGGGTTTGCTACTTTGTGAACACATTTCTCAGATCAGTTTACCAACCTTGCATGGATTGACTTGATATTCTGAAATCCTCTTGCACTATAAAAAGGGGAATTTACTTGAAAGCCACAATGAAAACACATTTTTCATTTATCCCTGTTTTTTAATGATTTTTATGGGAAAACACAGAGAACAAATTATTGCATTTTATGCCTTGCTGACGAAACTCCACATATACCACAATACAGTCATTTTAGTCCTCGCTCTCCAATTTGTATCTTGTTAGATTTCTCAGTTGCTCAAAGTATGACTCAGAATGAAATGTAACAATTAAATATTAAACTGTCAGGTTCTTGACACCCGATCATAAGATTTATTTTACTGTTATTCTATAAATTAAAAATCAAAGCACAGAACTCGAGGTGGGCTGAAGAAGTAAGAGATTTGAAGAATAAAGCTTGCTTTGTTCCTTGGTGCTAGAAACCTGACCAATCCCCAGTAGTAATCAATGAGATATAAAAACCAGTAAGATGTTTTCCTCTGACTCTTGGACACTCAGAGGCATTCTTTGATAAAACAAACATACACAAAGAAAAGTTCTGCTTTTTAACGCACAAAAAAAAATACGGAAAATATGAAAAGGAATTTATATTTTTCTGTAAGGATAGAGCATTTTCCCTTCTTCTTCTCCGCATTGTTAGCTGAGAAAGTAGTTCAAAAATATATTTTATCAGATTATATATGCATATAATACATTCACAAATATATGTTTTAATATATTACACATATTGGTATACCTTTGCGTATATTATAAACACAATATTTTTACAAGGCACAATTAATCAAAGTATAGGTACCAAGCCTAGAGACATTTGGCGAGCAATGCAGCTATCCAACATCAAATCGCTCAATACACAGATTTTATATAAGCTGTAAACATAATCTCCATTTTGCTTTTAATTTTGTCTATAAATTTAGTCACGGACTACACATACTGACCTGAAGTGTCATGGGTGTAGTATGTTAGACTAATCTTTTACACTTTTAATAATGAAAATAACAAGGAGGTTATAAGTATAAACAAGCAGTACATCTAAAAAAAAAAAAAAACAATACACATTTTAACAAATAGGCTTTGTACTTTTTGTACTGATAGATCATTATAATCTGAATATTATTATCGAGTCAGACATTCCATAAATATAAAAAGTGGTTTCAATGGCAGCATTTCTTTTTATGGTGCAGCAACATTTAAACAGGTGAGGTTAAACCACATATACTCAATCCCAACACATTAACATGATCTAATTATTTATTATAGTGGGTTCTGTATAATTTCTGCGTATAGGCCCCTGAAATCTAACATTAACAATGACTAAGTAAATAAATGACTTGTTCCCAATAGGTGTGGGGACAATTTTAAGCTGTTGTAAACTTTTGTTTGCAGTAGAAATACTATTGTGTTCGTAGAATGTAGAATATCCTGGGCTATAAATACTTTACTTTTCAGACATCAATGGCTCTTTTTGTTTAGACAAGCGGATTTTAACCTGCAGGTCTCTAAACCACTTCCCAGCTAAGGGTGCGCTATGCCATCCTACAAAAGAATGGCTTTAACGCCATTATGGCGGTATAGCAAGCTGTCCTGGCAGCTGTAACAGGGAGGGGTGCAAAACCAAGTAGTTGGCCTGGGACTCCCAAATATATAAAAGAAACCAAGAGGGCTGCACTCACCTGAACATGGTTTCTTTTATATATATATATATATATATATATATATATATATAAAAAACACACACAATATGATTGTCACTCTCCTTGCCTATATTTTGTTAAATCTTGCCTGGGTGCTTGTCCCGCATTAAACACTCCACGGTCTTCTTACAATATACATGATTTATATATGATAGTGATAGTTACAAAGATCGACGTTTTGGCCAGTTCGGGCTTTTCTCAAGATCAAATGAATATGATAACCTGTGTGATTAAACAGAAGAAAGATAATTCACTTTCAATAGCATGTGCGTCTGTGCCTCCTTCACTTGAAGCCAAAAGTGCAGAAGAGGACCATGTGATTTGCGCGCTGTCAAGGTGATGTGCATGCTCGTGCATGGTTGCTAAGAAACTAATGTACACAATATTAAGCTACTAACAGCAACTCAAGTGCACTTCAGAGAAGAGTAGAAGTTTGTGCAATAATTAGTTGGCAGAACGAATCCCATAAATGGTGATTGAGTGCATCTCCATGTTATTGTGACTGAGTGAAGTGCAAAGTGTGAAACAAATATATATGTGCAAACTACAAAATAATACATTGCAAATGCATAAAAGGAAAATATATTACATTCCTATATGTTCTGGTGAATCAAACAACCTGGCAACAGGTGCCATCCACATTCTATTTCAAACATAGGGCTGTATGCACGTTATCTATAATCTTAATAAGGATGCAGAGACATGAATTAATAACTAGATATACATATGGAAGCCTCTATGTAAAGTAAAAAAAATATACGCTTTAACTTGTAAGTGCTAGCTATACTCTTACTGAAAATGCTAAATCATAGGCACATTCCTACACCAAAGCTTATATGTTTTGGTTTGAGCAACGTATCATGTACAACAATAAAATTACAAGTTATCATCGATCATATTTTTCTGGGTTAGGCAGGTCCTGAATTATATATTGAGGGACCTGCCTGACAACCCAGGAAAAAATACCAGATAATTTAATTTGTAAGTCCTATATTTGACCTTGTAACTTTCCAAAACCCCATAAAACTTGTACATTGGGGGTACTGTTTTCATGAGACATCATTGAACACAAATGTGAGTGTTTTAGAGCAGTGTAACGTATATGTGACCATGACCTCATCAGTGAAAGTGCATTTTTTTATGAAAAAATGCAAAACATATATCAAAATGTACTTTGGCCAAGGTTTGTGACTAACTGGCTTTTTAAAAAAGGCTGGACATACTTACCTTTCTCGAAGATCTGCAAATCTTACAGTACCTTATTTGATTGCTAGTTGAGTCTGGTACCTGCGCGTACCAATTTACAGTTATTGAAAATTCCAACAAAATATTTCAAAAAAAGAGAAATTTACAACAAAACAAAAGACTGGAAATACCCCATTCTGAATACTCTCAGTTGTCTACTTTTGCAAATGGTATGCATTGATGAGGGTCATTTTCATCCCTGGGCTGCGATCTGGTCTCAAAAGGCAAGATAGGTACAGAAAATCATCTTGCACATTTCAATGTGTAAAAACTGAAATGGGCAAGTCTTATAGTTGACCCTGTAACTTTCCAAAATGCCATGAAACCTGTACATGGAGGGTTTCATTGTACTTGTGGGACATCATAGCATACAACTATCTGTGTTTTATTGCACTAAAAGCCAACAGTATTATGACATTCACTGTTAAAATGCCATACAGAACTTTGGAAAATAACATTTCTTAATTTCTCATACTTATGTTTTATACATAAATATTTGACGTGAAATAAAAAGCCCTATTTAAACAAATTACATATAAGAAGTGTGGGTGCACTTAATATGAAATAGGTAAATTATGGCTGAACAGACACATAGCTCAAGTTTTGGATTTGTTTTGGTTAGAACTTGTAGAATTGCCTCTGTCCTTAACGGGTTAAAATCAAAATAAATTTTAGTAAACAAACAATATAATGTTTAAAATACAAGTACATAATTTATTTTTTAATCCAGATATTCACAGTGAAATAAAAACAAAACAAAAAAGGACATTAATACATTTGTGAACAATGGCTGTAACAAACAATAAACTATTGGCATATAGAGTAAACACTGGTTCCCCAATCTACGCAGTGTAGTCACATATCTTTGCCTCCGCTCCATGTCACAGTTTGTCTTATATTCTGATTAAATACTATAGCGCACAGAGTGAAAGAGAGCAGCACTATCTGTGAAAGGATCAGCAATAACAAAATGTTACCATTAACAAAAAGACTCAGAACATTAGTTTTTCCAGTACATTCACAACCGATCATGATTACAAAATACAATTAATTTATATTTCATTATTGATTAACATTATTATGTGAATTGTATTAACTAGAGAGCCACTTGTGAATCCCTAACTTCATTTAGATTTTTGATCTTCAGATTGTGTGTGTGTGTGTGTGTGTGTATATATATATATATATATATAAAAGTAGGTTTGGATTCTGGAATCAGCATTCAGGGTACATAGATCTCATGGTTTACAATTCTCAGATGCTTATTTATTAAAGGGAAACTTTAGTGCTATGTAAACAAAGTTGTTTTCCAAACACTATAGCTCTCAATAATCCACCCCCCCTCCCCTTGTTAATAAAGGGGTTAAAAAAACCTTTATCATTTACTTGATTCCAGCGCCAATGTCCCTCGGAGCTGGGTCAGGGGGACCTAATGCACATGTGCGGCAATTGCTGTGCTTGCATTAGGAGTTCCCCACAGGAAAGCATTGTTTAATGCTCTCCTATGGGGATTTGGATGACGCTGGATGTCCTCATGCATAGCGTGAGGACATCCAGTGTCAGTTGGACAACCAGAAGTCACTTAACCATCCAGAAGTCCCTCTAGTGGCTGTCTAGTGTGGAAGACAGCCATTAGAGGTGGAGTCAACCCTCCAAGGTTGATCAAAAATTGCAATAAGCACAATTGCAGGGTTAAAGGAACACTATAGGGTCAGGAACACAAACATGCATTCCTTACCATAAATATCACTATGTTATTAAAGGGACACTATCTTAAAACCACCATTCAGATGGCTTGCCTTTAGTCCCCATAGAAAAGGTTAAAATTAACCCTTTTTCCAGCGCGGGTCCACCAGAGCCGGTCCCTACCCAATCCGCCTCTTTGGCTGACATCAGAATCTATGATCTCAGCCAATCCCATGCTTTCCCTATGGAAAATCATAGGATTGGCTGAGATCACCAAGGAGGCGGGTTAGGGGGCAGAGCATAAAAATGCCTGCAGGACATGCTACACTCATCAGAACAACTACAGTTGTTCTGCTGTCTATAGTGTCCCTTTAAGGGGCCCAGGACACTGAAACCCAGACCGCTTTGATAAGCTGAAGTGGTCTGGTTGTCTATAGTTTTACTTTAATTACATATTATCAGTGATATTTATGGTAAATGGTCTGTGAGACATGTAGGTCAGTTGCTTAAATGCAGAGACTTAAGTCAAAATAGTCAGATAAGACAGCACATGATTAAATTCATTACATTTAGTACAACTTTAACCCCTTAAGGACCAAACTTCTGGAATAAAAGGGAATCATGACATGTCACACGTCATGTGTCCTTAAGGGGTTAAAGGTGATCTTTTGTCAGAAAACATTTTTTCAGTATAACCAATCACAATTCTAGTTCCGTTTTATTTTATTTTTTAAATCATTTTTGTTATACTAAAAAAGAAAGAATATGTCACAAAATGCAAATTCATAGGTATGGATTCAGTTTTTTAGCAATTTACAGCGTAATACCGTGGGCAGGCCACTGTCATTTTAGAAAGAAATGGACACTCCCTGACAGCATGGAATAAGCACAGTCTATCTTAAGGAGGGGCAGTCTTACATGACTATTTGATATGAACGGTCTTACAAAAGAAAATCTGAGTACTTTGCATTCAAAATGGTAAACATTAACTATGGCAGTGGTGAACAGCTAAACAGACCAGTGGTTCCCAAGTCAATCCTCAGAGCACACAAACAGAGCAGGATTTATCACTAAACCCATTGAAACTGAACTGGAAAATGACAAGATTACGGACTGATTGTGCCTTGAAGACTGGTTTGGGAACCACTTAATTAGACCATAAGTATATAAACATGGATTAGCCAGAAGATTATGAATAGCCTAACAATCATTACATAACAATCCTATTCTACGCATTAAAGAGCTGCCACTCAAAGTGTAAACGAATATCTAGAAATGTTAAGTATTTTAAATTGTTTCTCAATTATAACTTTTAAATATGCCTGAAATTAGTTTCATTGTATCAAAAAGAAATTATGTAATGCAATAATATCAGAGGCAAGAAATTATCTCTTTTTTTTTATAAATGTCAAATAAATAAAAAAAAAAAAATCTGTCTATCTTTGATCAATTATTGGTTTTATGGTAACATACTTTGAAGATAACCTGTGATAAATATTTCCTTGGTGTTGACATTAACACAAGTGATTTGGTAGAAACTATGGAAGAAAGGTTTGATATCCAAGTGCGAGTAAAAATGAAGAGAATCCCTGTATTGCACTGTGTTTTTGGTAGAGATGAGTAGTTGAATAGACTTTTGATCGTAGAACCAGCTTTTGTGGCGCTCTGGAATGTTAGCCAATACATACCCACATACATAATATGACACAGTGAGAAGGTAATCTGTCCATACAGGCTTGTGTTGTTCTCGGTTTTACACATATGTAGCTTTGCCTTGCTCATATTTGTGGTGAAGGAACAGTCAACAAGCCTGTTAGCTTCATTTTGTTAATGCCACCATCCAGAATACATACTCTTGGATATCCCAACTTCACCAGGTGAGCTGCAAACTGAAGTACAAAACATTTAGTTTATTCTACAATAACAGTAATAAGGCCAAGATAGAAGAAATGTGACAAATGCATGATTTGGAACATTATGTCAAAATAATTTAACATTGTGGTTCTGAATTAAAACTATAAAACTAATCTATAATTAGACAGACTGAAGAAACTAGAGTTGCTAATATGGCATTATATACATATATACAGGGTGCGATGATATTCAGACTAGGGTTTGAGGAGTCAATAACATGTTTATTAATGAACCAATTTCAATTATATTACATACAATTAATGCTTAATCTAAGGAGATTTCTTCAACTAGGTATGGACTATGACATTTTAAATGAGCACCATTTGCCGCCTCACAAAGTCGGGCTCTTTCAATTGCATTATTCATAACATTAGTTATTTGAGGCTCTAGCGCTTAAATTTTTGCACGGATATTCTCCTTGAGCTGCTCAAGTGTACACCGCTCCTTCAATAAGGAATCGGGAGCTGAAAGGTTGAGCAAACATGGCAGTCAATTAATCTTAGAATTTCTTGAAATTATCCGCTCGCTGAACAGTTGTCTCAGTAGGTTCCTGTTTAAATCACTTTTCAGGACTAATTTCCACTACAGGACGTAAAAGATTTTCAATCAAATCCCAAAATCTCACACCAAATAATAAATATGAAAAATCCTGCTGATAATGACATTGTGAGCACAGGTGATACACAAGTAACAGTTATTTCTGCATCATGAAGGTCTACACAGAGAACTTCTAAATAAATAAAACAAGTTTTATCTCCACTCCAGAACCCTAACACAAGGGACACTCCAGAACCCCAACACAAGGGACACTCCAGAACCCCAACACAAGGGACACTCCAGAACCCCAACACAAGGGACACTCCAGAACCCCAACACAAGGGACACTCCAGAACCCCAACACAAGGGACACTCCAGAACCTTAACACAAGTGCCAAAGACATACTTGAAAACGAGAGAAATATCAATGTATCCTTCCTGGTAAAATATTTTATAAATAAATAAATAAATAATTTAGTCCTCAATGTCATACATAAAAAGTATATATTAAAGTGATACTTCAATCACCATGTCCACTTCTGCTTTTAGAAGTGGTCAAGGTAGTAAAAATCTGTATGAGTATCCTTTCTGCTTGAACAGGAATAATCTGCACATGTGAGCTAGTTACACCACCAACACCACTGATTTAGCCCGCTCAGAACTCTGTTTCAGGCTGTCTAATGTTAATTCTAGTCCTGCCCAGTTTATATCTAGGACCCTTAGGTTACTTATCTCAAATCCATCACTAGTGGGGATGTCCAGGCTTTGGAGAAACTTGAGCATTCATTATTTTGTAAGTAATGTAGCAATTGATACTGGTAAACACAACTCCTACACTTCTTTGATAATCATTTAAAAACTTTGAAAAAATAATGTCCTAACTACATGAGAATTAAACATATATAATGACTTGTGAAGAGTTGTGGCAGTATTACTGCAAGGATAGTAAAATTATGCAGACATGGCGGCACTAATCACATGACTAGGGACGAAGTATCTCTATACTATGTGTGGATGGAACAGCTCTTGTCATTCACGTATTACTGAAAGTAAATACAAGAGTCAGTTTATACAGGAGATTTTGATGTGAGGTGTATATTGAATATGTAAGCCATTTTAGCCACTGCAGTTACCTTCTCATAGAAATACACCATTTACTCTGTGGCTCACCAAGCACATACGGGCTTTGGTCCCAACATAAAACATATGTGTTGCAAACTTTTGATAGCATTTAAATTATTCCTTTAGATTTTTAAATAAATATTGCACATTAACACGAGGTTAAAAAGAAGGTGAAATTTAGCTGTAAGCAAATATCTACCAAACCCAAACAGCAGTAAAAATACTATACATACTTTAACCAGTGAATACCACTGATATCTCTGATCAACAAGTGGCCGTATCAAAAAAGCTTAGGCAGCTGTCTTGTACCTCAAGATGTGCTCTGAGCCAAATGTGAAGCTAAGCCCAGCACATAAATAAGTCATAGGCCTGAAATGTTGGCTTTACTTTTCAACCCCCATACTTAAATCAAAGTCTGTGTGAGCAACTGTTTCAAGGGGGGGAAATAAATCACACCACAGGGAAGAACATACAAACCTTACATGATACAATGAGTTAATTATTGCCACAAATGTCACGGTTAAGTGCAACTGGCTATGTGTATATGACAGGTTATGATGCTACAGTAGTTAGCCTATTCCTATCTACTTATCTATGGATTTATATAGCACACACAGAAGACGAGCCCTGATTCTTTTCCCAAGGACTCGTGGGAAACAAGCCAGTGTTGTTTGGTATATGTCTATACACAGGCACTTATTGTATTGACCATTACATGTCAAGCAGCATGTAATTGACATTTTTTTCCTGTGTGAAATAAATCATTAATTTAATCCTAGATTTGTAGCTTTAATCCAAGCAGATAACAAGCATAGGCTACCAAATATACAATAGGCAACCCTATCCAGCTGGTTATTCATACACAGCAAACAGTAGCACATGATATAAAGGGCTCTGAAGTTCATTATAGTAGGAATTCTTCATATTATCCCCCTGATGGCTGTTTCAATTCAAAGAACCCAGGGGGCAACTGCTCTGCTGCCCCCTTAGTCTGTGTAAATACCCTGACATTTTACAAAGTGTTTCATAACACAGATGGCTGTAAAGGTCATAGGGTCCACAGAAAGGTTTATCTCCTTTTGCGAAACAAACACTTAAATGGGATTAGAAGGATTACAAGAGTTTAGCGCAGTATTAACCAATGATTTAGAAAATGATGCTCATTTAAAAAAAAAAAAAAAAAGGTATGTTTTCTTAATTATATATTTGAGGAACTGGTCACATTTCTGTCTTAATCCGGGTATTTATATAAAAAAACAAAACAAATATAAGTACACTAGCAATGGGACAATTCATCCAGGAACTATGCTGCTATGTCTTGCTGCTGCCCTGGCTTCATGTCCAAGTGGTGGTTATGGTGTCAGGAGTGCCCTGGCTTCCTCACACAATAAGCAGCCAAAATATTTAATAACGGTTTGACAATTTACCTGGGTAAATTGTCAACTGCTGGATGCCAGTTGCTGCCTCCACTGCAGCCAGAAGATCCTACAAGGAGCTTCTATTAGACTGACTAAGCATGGAGCTGGCTTATTGGGTCATAACATCAGATTAGCATTATCTGCTAGTGAGCAGCTCCCTAAATGTCAGGCCTAGCTCAGTGGCAAGAGTGTCCAGTAAGCACGGGAGGTGGTGGCTGGCATCAGGTAAGTTGACACCAGGTAAATTGTCAAACTATTCTTAAATAGAATTACTGTGGAGGATGCCAGGACATTCCTGGCACCTAGACCACTACAGCTAGCTTTAGTGGTTATGAAGCTAAAAGTGTTCCTTTAAGATGGAATAAGTCTACTTTTTAGTTATTTTCCTTTTGATCGTGGCAGATCATCGGCTTGTTATACTTGTACACCAAGCATACATTTAGAACTTAATATAATTTAGAAATAAAAGACGCTGTGGGGGAAATGTTTCAGAGAACATTCTTGTTTGGCTTTCAGACGCATAGTGGTAATATTGCTATTTGTGAAAACAAGCATTCAACAATTACTTTTATGTATGTCCTAATTTCTACCAGACAGGATGATGGTTGGATCAAAGGATAGTTGACTATCAATGATGACAGCTTGTAAATTGCCCTGAGATACCTGACCAAAGACTGGAGCTGTTTGTTGGGATGATTTTTGTCCCTTTTCTGTATGGATGAAAACTACCAGAAGTAGTTATTCAAAACTGTGAATGTGAACTACTTTTTGTATGAAATTTGGACACAGACCCGAAAGCACACAACTGTTATAAAGCTGAAAATAGACCTTTATTGATTTAAATAAAACCAAGTGTGGATAGTGAAAAAACTGATCATGTAAAAAAGTGCAGGCAAGCCACTATATATAGGGATGCCCTCCCTGTATCCCTTAACCAAATGTGCAAAAAACAAAACTGTATATACTATACAGAAATAGGGCGCCACTTGTCACCAAATATAAATACTGGATATAATTACCCTCCAGTGGACACATGAGGATATTCACATAGAAAATATAAAAAGAGAAAACATCATAGTGCAAACTTTTAATTCCATAGTGATAAAAAGACACATAGATAAAAACACTCACAAACAGTGTGGCACAATTGACTGAATCAATATGTGCTAAAGTGCTGATGCCTAAAATAGGCTAAATCTCCCGGTCTTGGCAGTCTGTGGACATCTGTATGGAAGCTGTAGCAAGGACAGATAAAACAGTTCACCATCAGCTGATTCAATTCCCCGGGTCTGCTCAACACGTTTCGTCTGTTCTTATTCAGACTTCATCAGGAGCGATCCGGAGTCTTCTCTATTCGGCATGTAAATATGCCGGGTGGCGTCCTTTCTGTGCAATTGCGCATGCGCAACCGGGCGCCGACGTGATGACATACCATCCGCCGGCGTCCGGCGCGCATGTGCGTTCCACCATGGAACGCATGCAAAAAACTTTATTATTCTAAGCAACAAGGACAACATTGAGACTTATAAAAAAAGAAACCAATATGTCCCAATGCTACTATATGTTAGATGCACATATAGAGAAGGCTCTAATAGAACGTATAAAATGTATATATATGAAATGTAAGATAAAATAAAATAAAATGAAGATAAAAGAAAAGAGAAAAAAAATCTATAGAGATATATATGCATGTAATTGCAATATATGAATCCAACATATTACCAACATAAAAAATTGGATCAGGACCATTTCGATTTACATACATATGACAATAATAATGATATTGTATTTAGAAACTATAAATATTGCTTATAAAAAATATATATGCTAGTATTTTGAACTAACATTATTTAAACAGAACATAATTTTAAACAGAACGTAATTTTACGTTGAAAGAAACAGAATGGATTTACAAATTAAGGACTTCTGTTCCAGACGGTCTTAACACAGATTTGGATATTTTAGTGTTTATGGATTAATTCCACCAAGATGTTACGATTTACACTGATTTTAATGCCACACTGATTTATATTTTATTCTTATTTATATATTTTAATTGAGCAACTGATTATATGATTGATTGAAATATTGCTAACCCTGTTTCCTTTCTCTTTTTTCCTTTCATTTTACATCCGTCCTTGATTGAGTTAATTTCAAAATGAGTCCTTTTTAGTATTTTTAAATTGAGTCCTTTCTAGAATTTTTAGAAGAAATATGTTGTTCTATTGCTTTGGAGAATCATATCAATTTAGAATTGTCTAGAATCATGCAATTTTATTATTATGTTTTTATAATTATGTTAATATATTTTTGTAATTACGCCTCTGTAAAATTACGTTCTGTTTAAATAATGTTAGTTCAAAATACTAGCATATATATTTTTTATAAGCAATATTTATAGTTTCTAAATACAATATCATTATTATTGTCATATGTATGTAAATCGAAATGGTCCTGATCCAATTTTTTGTGTTGGTAATATGTTGGATTCATATATTGCAATTACATGCATATCTATCTCTATAGATTTTTTTTCTCTTTTCTTTTATCTTACATTTCATATATATACATTTTATAAGTTCTATTAGAGCCTTCTCTATATGTGCATCTAACATATAGTAGCATTGGGACATATTGGTTTCTTTTTTTATAAGTCTCAATGTTGTCCTTGTTGCTTAGAATAATAAAGTTTTTTGCATGCGTTCCATGGTGGAACGCACATGCGCGCCGGACGCCGGCGGATGGTATGTCATCACGTCGGCACCCGGTTGCGCATGCGCAATTGCACAGAAAGGACGCCACCGGGCATATTTAAATGCCGAATAGAGAAGACTCCGGATCGCTCCTGATGAAGTCTGAATAAGAACAGACGAAACGCGTTGAGCAGACCCGGGGAATTGAATCAGCTGATGGTGAACTGTTTTATCTGTCCTTGCTACAGCTTCCATACAGACGTCCACAGACTGCCAAGACCGGGAGATTTAGCCTATTTTAGGCATCAGCACTTTAGCACATATTGATTCAGTCAATTGTGCCACACTGTTTGTGAGTGTTTTTATCTATGTGTCTTTTTATCACTATGGAATTAAAAGTTTGCACTATGATGTTTTCTCTTTTTATATTTTCTATGTGAATATCCTCATTTGTCCGCTGGAGGGTAATTATATCCAGTATTTATATTTGGTGACAAGTGGCGCCCTATTTCTGTATAGTATATACAGTTTTGTTTTTTGCACTTTATTGATTTAATACTGATGATTGCTACGTGCTGATCTATGAATTATATTATACATAATTTGTATATTCTACAATTCCTTCCTTTTGTCTAGACTAGCATAAATATACCATCTTGGCGCTAAAGACTGCAGTTGCATGAATTACAATCATAGGTTATTTCCGACATCTATGCTTACGCTACGCTCATACAATGTATGCATAATGTTCTTACGCATAGCCTTTGCTGCCATTGCTCTAAAAACAGCTTCTCATGTGAAAGTCTACAAATCTAAAGCTGTCCAAATGGGCTTTCACTACAGCCCATGCACTGCATTATATTACCGTTTTAGTAGACTGTGGACTTATGGCCTATCTTAACCCCTTACATATACGGACAGTGGGCAATAAATGTATTCGTTCTCTCATACTGAAAGAACTATACATTTATTTATCTTCTCTTGAAAGTAAAAGGAATTGCTGCCTGTGAGATGTCATACTAACAGATGAACAAACTCTGATTTAAAACATACAACTAAAACAATAAGAACAAATCAAAAGTATTCAAAAGAAAGCTAATGTTGTACAATTTCATCATTCACATTTATATTTATTTTCAGAAAAACATAGAACAGTAGTCATAACTGGGACAATTAAGATATTATGGAACTTGCATAAAACCTTGTAATAAATGAGTTAATGTTGTGCAGTGATAATGCTTATTTCTTTATATTGTTTGGATTTTTGCAGTGGCCAAATGGAAATATATCGCAAAGCACCACCGTGTAAACTAACAACATAAAACAAAATTCAGACAGCCAAGGTCAAGTGCAACATTTCATTCAAGAAAGTCACCTTTTATTGCAACCAAAAGTTTCTATGTTAACAGGAAGCTTCGTCAAACATTTGAGCTTGTCTTCTTTGATGTAGAGAATATGAGGGAAGGCTGCTTTAAGTTCCAAGGCTAGCAAAGCTTTGGAAATAAAATAAAAAAGTCAGGCTAACTTGGAATGAGGCCTCAGCTTTCATCTCACAGTATTTACATTCTCATAGAAACTCAAAATTTTTATACCAGTTTGTTAAAGCATGTTTGGCACAGGGGTGGCAAAAACCATAACAAAAGCTTTAATCTATTCCAGCACAGAAATAGCAACGTAGTCGGTCAGTGGTTTTGATCTAAGCATTCTCTTCTTATTACGAATTCCCACATCATCCAGCTTCAAATGAACCCTGGAGCTTGGCGATTACCAATAGACGTGACTGTGGGCTGAGCGGAGGCCTTTGAATAGAGCTGCAGGACCCTACCTTAAAAGGGGTTTCCTACTGAATAAAACAAGATTTCCATGTGAAATCTTAACATATTTTCTAACATATGCTTAGTTATTCTTAACCTACATAATAGCTGATAAAACTTGAAAAAGACTTCCAATGCTGCCTTAACAAATCCCTTAAATATTTGAGAGCTAATATTTAAACATATTTACTTGTAAACTAGAAGAGATTTCGAGAATAGATCTAGATGTCAGTCAGAAAAGGCATTAACCCACAGGTGAGATACTCCTAAAGCCTGGGACCTATATAGAAATTGATACTAGGACAAATGTGTCAGTTCATCTCTACAGGGCAAATGTTACATATGGTGAGGGTTAGAAAAAAAAATAACAGATAGGGATACATATCATTATAATCACATTTATTTATTTTTAGAACTTTTAGAATTGGTTAGCATTTGTGCATCCAACATTTTGTACTATGTGTTTTTTACAAAAGGCATTAGAATGTGGAGCTGGTTGTGGACTCCATGTCGCTATAACTATGACACAGCAGCAGTGTCAATGACTTCAGCCCCATTGCCCATCGCCTTACAACTTATCTATAGATTCCCAGGCATGAGGGCAGGTGAACCCTCCCCAAACCTTTACTGGTAACATGCACTAAGGATCCTCTATACAGAAAGCCTTGCAATACACAAAACATTGACCAACGGTATAAATTCACCACATTTCTGTGTTTGGTTTGAGAATGCCAGTTCTAAGGAATTAAAATTTTGATCATATGAATGTTAAAAAGCATATTCACAAAGAGTGGTTATTTTAACAGCTTTATCTTAATATAGTGTAGTTTTCATCAAACAAGTGAGTAAAAACTATAGAGGGATTCCTGGTATGCTTTGTGAAGACAGGCCAAGAGTCTGGGCTTCTAATTTCACAGGCAGTGAAGCGAGAGGTCTGGGAAGCAGGACAAGCTTCAGCGAGATCCTTATCACCAAGCAGACCTCCATCCACTGGATAACCGCTGGCTGTATTAAATCACAATGTCGTTGTCATCAAGAGCTCATAAAACTGATATGCACAAAAAGCTTTTTTTCTGTTTTATGCTGACTTGCTCTTTTGGGATTATTATTATTTATGGCTAATGATCCTCTTTTAACAATAAAGAATTCAAAAACAAAGCAAAGGTTATAATGGAAACAATGAAGATAGAAACCACCAAAATAAAACTGGACTCTTCTTTCTTCCTTCCTTTTCCAACTCTATAATATTTCTCCCCTCGATCACAGCATTTTGTCTTTTATTTCTGCCATGTTTATGTCCCTGTATTTCCCTTTCTGTCTCCTCTGTCTTATTTCAGCAACTTTCCCTTCTTTATCACATTCTGCGGTTCTCAAATAATCCTTCAACAATCAAAGATTTGTCAATTTCCCCATTGAACAGTATTTAGAAATTCACAAATCCGTGCATTGGTAGGTCCTTGAGATCAGGGTTGGTAACCACTACCGTGGCCTCTTCAGAAACAATTCTGCCTTAATTGTTTCTCCTTTCTCAATGTCCAAATCGATTTTGCCCTGTCAACATGCTTCTATTCTCCTTAACCAACGTTATCATTGTCCCACTTGCCTTGTCTCTTTTAAATGCAAAAATATTTAAGAATGTGCAGGTTCTTCTAAATGTCCATTTCTTATGTCTAGTTTTTATTTATGACTTGCATTTACAAAGCACCAACATATTCTGCAGTGTTGTACAATTAAGGGAGAACATACAATATACACAGACAAATACAAAAGGTAGTGAGGGCCTTGCTGGTAAGCTGATATCTAACCACTGAAGCTCTATTATACGAAGTGCTTAATTAGATAAGTTTACAATATAAATGTCTAAGCTATTTGCCACATTTTACCTATAAACTGTGAAGTGTCCATTTGCTTGTCTTCTACTGAGACATGATTCTCTATGGATAATGTTGAGTGTGTAGGTTTAAAACAGAGAAATACGCTGTGTGATGAGAACTATAGTGCAGGGGTGGGCAATATTCTGCCCTCCAGATGTTATGGAATACATCTCCCTTGATGCTTTGCTAGCATTATGGGAGATGTAGTCCAAAACATCTGGAGGGCCGAAGATTGCCCACCCCTGCTATAGTGCATGATTATGGATCCAGAGAAAACTATTTACTAGAAACTGGGCCATATTTCTCATAAGACAGGTTAAGCACTTACCTAGGTCATTTCTTTCTTCAGTTGGCACCATGTGAGGAATATTTGTGTCCACAATAAAGCAATCTAAATATTTTTAGCATTCTTGTTATATCTGTCTATTTTTCCTTGACCAGAAACCTGGCTAAGATCATCAATAATCTAAACAGTAGCATTGGAAGGCTAGTGTGCATGCGCAGCAATTCCCATGGTGCAGCATTTTATTGAGACTAGATCCTGAATCAGTTCTCACAGGTAAACACCACTAGTAGCTGCCAATACAACAACCACTGGAGATGTGTTTAACCCTGCAATATAAACATTCCAGTTTCTACAAAACTTAAGGTCTACTGCACCTAGACCACTTATTTGAGGTGAAGCGGTCTGGGTATCTTCGGTGGTCCTTTAATATCACCCAACAGCTCTAAATAAACAATTGCAACAATTTTTTTGGTCCATTAAAAAGAAAACACTCACAATGAAAAGAGATGAAAACAGGATTTAGAACTGACATATTCTAAAGTGACTTCATTAAAACAGCAGATATTAAAGGTTCACACGAAGTTGTGAACATTTATATTTTTGCATCACCTTTGTGGATAATGAGCAAATTCCTATACTCTGGAGTTTTTGTCTTTAGTTCACATGTAATTATTCTGGAACATTAACTTGCAGATTGCAATCATGAATTAGTTAAGCAAGAAAAGCTGACCAAGGAGGCATGTGTGAGGCAAAGTTAAATATCCTTACTGAGAACAACTGTTATCTTTTCAGATGCATGCATAAAAGTAATCAGATCTAATGAGATTTTTCAATAAATGCTCCTTTTACAATGGCGTAAAGGCAAATGTCTGATGAATAAGTCTTGAGCTAGTGAGTCAAGTGAAATGTAATCTGGCAGAGCATTATTATGATGCTATTTGCTTAATAGTTTCTTTGATACAAACAGGAACTATACAAGAGCTTTAAAATGTGGGTCATCAAGTCAGTGACCGAGGAACCCATGACACCATGAAGAAAACACAGAAAGAATTTCTCTTGGCCAGTCTTTCAGAGACCAGAGAGAGACCTTCAGCCAGGCATGTTTCCAGCATCTCCCTCAGCCCCTAATAATATTTAGTTCCCACACTCTGGACTTTAACATTATTTGTAAGAAGATAAAAAGGAAAGTAATTATTTTTGGATGCATTATTTCTGGAAATAGATATATGTATGCAAAAAGTAACTAAAGCAATATCACAAATTTGCATAGTGAAAATTAACGTTGATTGCAGCTACAATATATGTGAATAAGTCCATTACAGATTGATCGGGGTAAATATTTTAAATAGGTGTTCTGTGGAACTGAAATCTGAGAGCAAATATATTGCATGATCCCAGCAACAGTCTCCTAACCATGCTTTAAACTGCCTGCATTTTGTGTGGCTTGATACACAGCTCACAAAAGACATCCACATATGACACAGATGAGCGAGGAACAGGGGCAGTCCAGTGATGCAAATTTTAGCACTGGCTTCACCCAAAGGGGGCAGAACGACCTATCCAAGAGTTTCAGTGCTCTTTGCAGAGCACTAATTATGAGCTTGCTGTTTTGGGGGTAGCTTGCACTTCTGTTCTGGTTTACTATTTTGTGGGGACAAACTACGAATGGTGGGACACGACCCCGAAATCGGGACCACCCCAATGAAATCAGGACTACTGGGAGGCGTGCAACCAAACTATATAACAATTGTGTCTGTCCTTGGTCCCATGTTTTTGAACTACATTTCTTGGCTTAAAGCACCTATATATAGTTGTAATCAAAATGATTCAACTCCCATTGAAAATTATTTTTATTGTTAAAGGACCACTATAGGCACCCAGACCACTTCAGCTCAATGAAGTGGTCTGGGTGCCAGGTCCCTCTAGTTTTAACCCTGCAGCTGAAAACATAGCAGTTTCACTGAGGATTAATCCAGCCTCTGACAGCGCTAGAGGCGCTTCCGTGATACTCACTGTGAAAATCAAAGTGAGAAGATGCTGGACGTCCATAGGAAAGCATTGAGTAATGCCTTCCTATGGGCGGTTTAAATGTGTGTGCGGCTCTTGCCGCGGATGCGCATTCGGATCTGACATTGGCAGGGGGAGGATAGGTCACCAGCGCCGAGGGAGCCGGCGCTGGAGAAAGGTAAGTGCCTGAAGGGGTTTTAACCCCTGCAGCCCAGCGGGAGGGGAGCCCTGAGGGTGGGGGGACCTATCGACCCTATAGTGCCAGGAAAACAAGTTTGCTTTCCTGGCACTATACTGGTCCTTTAAAGTTTACAGACTTTCAGCTGTTTGTAATGAACAAATAAAACAAAAGTTATTGAAATAGCTCAAGACAATAAATGTTTCAAATGATTTCCCCAAATTTAACTGAAAATGCAACTTATTCAGTATCATGGACAATTGTATTTACCAAACATATGGGATATCCAGATTAGCCATCAATGGTATAGAAGAATTGCAAAGTATTGTTGTAAGAAACAATGCCCACTCAAAAGAGTCCAAAATTCAAATTATGTTTAACTTACGTTTGAATAGTTATACTGTGGAAAGAGACACTTTGACATGTTCATGTAAACTACAATTTCTACTATAGTTTCCATGCTTGTTGCAATATTTTATCAATAAGTAGCTCATTGCTAAAATGGTTGTCTCTGCCATTAATGATGATCACCAATTGGCAATTAGTGGCTGCTCCAGTAATTACAAAAACAAAATATTTCATAGTTACCTGGAAATGTGAATAGTTTTTTTTATTTTTATTTTACAGTATTGTTTTTAGATTTATTAATTTCTCGCTGGAATTTTTGTAACAATGACACTTAAAGAACCACTATAGTCACCCAGACCACTTTAGCTCAATGAAGTGGTCTGGGTGTCAGGTCCCTCTAGTTTTAACCCTGTCTGATGTAAACATGGCAGTTTCAGAGAAACTGCTATGTTTACATCTGGGGTTAAGCCAGCTTCTAGTGGCTGTCTTCCGGATAGCCACTAGAGGTGCATCGGCAATGATTGAGGCATATTGAGGCATATTCCTACGGACACTTTGAATGCGTGCGCGGCAGTGCCGTGCATGCGCATTCGGCGCTGGTGACATCGGACGAGGATGCTGACGTCGGCGGGAGAGGAGAGGTAAGGGAGCCCGGCGGGGGAATAGGGTGAGTAGCTGAAGGGGTTTTCCTGACACTATAGTGTCCCTTTAAAGAGTTTGCTAGAATAAATATATTGTATTTTTACTATTAATGATTCTGCAGATCAGATATATGATTGGATAGTTGCTGCTTTGTATCTGTGTATTATCACAAGCTATTATGAGCATGTAAGGGTTTTTAAGGTTTGTGATTTTGATACTTAACATTATGTAATGTTACTTTGTGTGTATAGATATATTTTGTATTTCTTTACATTTGGGTTTCCCTAGATGTGCCAATGATACAATTCCTGAGGGTTTAACTAAAATCATAAGATGCAGGGGGATGCTTTCTCACACAAGCAGTTTTCTGGAATATAATAGAAAGAATACATTAGAATAAATTAATGTGATGGATCTAAGCCACTGGCATTCTATGGATCATTTCTGTTAATTGCTCTTCCAGATTTGTGCCAAAAAAAAAAAAAAATGAAACGTTTTACATCTTATTGAATGCAGAGGACAGGGGTGAAATGATGACATCACTTTCCTGCTAACGCAAAGGCCTTTTCAATTCTCATCAGTAACATCTGGGAAAGAATGAAACATTGTCATGTTTTAAACGGTTTCCTATTATTTATCTAAAGGGATGTTATTAACATTCCTGGTGAGTGTGAAAAAAATATCAGTAACAGCATTGCAAAATATGGTTTGGACTTCATGTGTAGAAATGCATTGAAGTCTGTGAGAAGACAAAGATTTTCTTGTCGGTGTGACTGACCGATATGCAGTGTACTATGGTATCTCCCTCCTGCATTCTTTTGCTACTTGTTACAATTAAAGCAAACTAACCCTTCAAGAAGTGGATTCCATTCACCTTAGGTAAGAGATAAATTAAGGAGTTCACTGTAAATAATAGCTGTGTATAAGCATGCCCTGAGGATATTGTTGCACAGAGACAAAGATAGCTTTCTCTGACATGTATAGGTTATTCTCCGGCTAAATGAAGTGGTCATTCTATTGAAATGGGTATACATAGACACATTTCAGCACTCACTGTGATAAGTCAAGCAGATTTATTGGACATTGCAACGTTTCGACCTGCACGCAGGTCTTTATCAAGCTAACACCACATCCGATGCTGCATGGGGTGCTCAGATCCTCTAGAAAGGGAAATCAGCTTGCTAGGTTTTCCAACTTTACTCAGGCTTGCCAGTTCTCAGAGTGTTGCTAAAGTGTTTTTTATATAGGAAGAAAAGCATTGAGCAATGATATGCTCGAGCTACACTTCCAGGCTTTTTAACTAAAGTAAGAATTCAAAATGAATTTCAAAATTAAGGCCAGAGTAGCTGAGCTGAAAGCCTGGCTGACTTAGAGAATTTTTCCAGTTCAGCTATTTTCACCTGAAAGGGACACTATAGGCACCCAGACACCTTCATTTCATTGAAGTGGTCTGGTTGCAGTGTTCCTGTCCCTTAATCCTGCAATGTAAAACATTTGTATTCCTAACGCTATAGTGTTCCTTTAAATTTGAAATTCACTTTGAATGCACCTTGAATTCTCACTTTAGCAGTTAACCCTGGTATTGAACCTGGGACAGCAATACAGTGCCACAAAACAAGACTGTCCCACAGAATCCACGTCGGCTTAGGGGTATGCAAAATATACAAAATGCTTTCTGGTAACTCTGTGTTGTTTTATGAGTGGAAATCATTAATGAAAAAAATAAAAGGATAGAGCTGCTTCAATTTATTTACTAATCAACTGAAAACATCGCCTAATGTTTGTCATAAAGAAATAGCTATGTAAACACAAACTCAGCAAACACTGCCATAGCTTGGCATTAACTGCTGCAACTGCAGCAATTTGATATAACTGTCGCATGATGACCTTTTCCACTTATTCATTGGACAGAATTAAGTATAACCCAGGAAAATCTCACTCTTATTCTGAGATAAAAATGGAAAACTGTATGCCAAATATCATATTTTAGATTACATAAAAAGACACTGTGCATGTACAAAGGTCAGAAATCTGATTACTTAAAAAAATAAAAATAAATACACCCTAAATGCCCTTCAAGCGACATGGCAGTGAAAAGACCTTTGATAACGTATTTGACATTTTCTCTCTCCATTACACAGTTTGCTGTTGATTTTACATTATGGATGATGTTAAATTGGATTGATGACAGTTTTTGTTTCACTTATCAGTTCATTGCAAACTGACTATTAATGTGTTAAAATAATAATTCAGTATTTTACTGTTTTGAAAATATACTTTGTAAAGGTTCTGCAGCATCCAGAAGGGCTGTATATTCAAACAAGGGCTATATCTTCAAGTACTTACTGTCTGCTACAGTCACTAATCATGCCTTGCTTCATACTGAGCACATGAATGCCCATTATGAAATGTTGTCCCTGTAGAAGCACCACACATGGATATAATCAATACTCTATAAATAATGCATATCAGTGCTTTATTCAGAGTTACAGAGGGGGTCCACAATTGTGTGAGAGATTTTATGTATTTCCTGGTCTTGACAGAGATTGAGAAATGCAGATCCTGAGGATTTGGTCCATGCAAGGTATTAAGAGATAAGCATAATTTTCAATTATATAGGTGCAAATGCATTTATTTTATTTATATATATATATATATATATATATATATATATATATATATATATATTTATTGAGAAAGTGGTACCTTGCAATTAATTGGAATGTATATTACTCCTTATTATGGCACTCTAAACACCAAAATCGTTTCTGCTTAGCAGAGGTTATGGTGCAAGGAGTCTTTGAGTGCTGTCCCAGGGCCGGCCTTAGGGGTGTGCAAGCTGTGCGGCCGCACAGGGTACCATGGACCAGGGGGCGCCCTAACAGCCGAGACAGCTCGCACATGGCCGGCTGACAGGGGAGCTAAAACAGGTACCCGGGTGGAGGATTAATTATTCTCCACCCGGGTCTATTAAAAAAAAAAAATAGAAATAATCTCGGCGGTGGGGGGCAGGGCTTAACGTGCGGCGGGTGGGGCTTAACATGAGGCGGGGCCTATACATATCCGAAGCTGCACAGGAAGAGGGAAGCAGGAAGGCGCCCCTGCTTCCCCAACAACCAACTGCCTCCACTCCCCATTCCAGCCATAATGGAAAGAGGTAAGTCTGTGTGTGTGTTACTGTTTGCCTGTTGATGTGTCTGCCTTTGTGTGTGTGTGTGTGTGTGTGACTTTTTGCCTGTTCATGTGTCTGCCTGTCTGTGTGTTACTGTTTGCCTGTTCATGTGTCTGCCTGCCAGGGTGTGTGTGTGTGAGACTGTCTGTCTGTGTGTGTGACTGCCTGTGTGTGTGACTGTCTGTTTCACTGCCTGTGTGTGTGACCGCCTGCCTGTGTGTGTGTGTGACTGCCTGTGTGTGTCGCTGTAGCTGTGCCGTTGTGTGTCGCTGTAGCTGTGCCGTTGTGTGTGCCTGTGTCTGTATGTGTGACTATTTGCCTTTAACTGAGTGTGTGTGTACCTATAATAGTGCGTGAGTGTCTACATGCCTGTAACGGAGTGTGTATGACTGTCTGCTTGTAATGGACTATGTGTGACTGTCTGCTTGTGACTGTGTATGTGACTGTCTGCCTGTGACTGTGTGTCTGGCTCTGTGACGGTCTGCCTGTAATTGAGCATGTGTAACTGTCTGCCTGCAACTGAGCGTGTCTGATTCTGCTTGTAACTGTTTGTGTGACTATCTGCTTGTGCCTGTGTGTGTGACTGTGTACAGGCATCTTGGTGGGGGGCGCCATGAAGATTTTTCGCACAGGGCGCTTAATGGCCTAAGGCCGGCCCTGTGCTGTCCACATGTTTGTCAAACTGTGTTCCAGTGGTCCCACTAAAATGCAAAGCTCTCCCAGTACATACATTTCAGTCCTCTGGTGCAGCTCAGATTATGAATGGAGCTTCCAGTGAAGCTGTAAGCAGCAGCAGCTCAGGCATAAATTCATAAGTGATTATAGAAATGCTAGCAAGTACTTAAAGGGATAAGTACTGGTTGTAGCGGTTATGTTGCCAGGAGTCCCATAGGCCTTTCACATTTGAAGCTGTTTAAATGGTTTATGAATGATTTGACACTTATCTGGCTCTATCGGGTACCTGCGGTCCATTTGGTCTGCATTGATTTACTAAAGCAGATGTTCACATTTCGCCATAAGCAATATTAGTTTTGTGCAACGTTAGAACATATGTGGGACAGCTTCCACTACACGCTGTACTGTTTATAGTGCTTAGAGTGTCCATTCAAAGGGACCCTATAGTCACCCAGACCACTTCTTTTCAATGAAGTGGTCTGGTTGCACTGCCCCTGTCCCTCTTAGTCCTGCAATGTAAAACATTGCAGTTTTAGATAAACTGCAATAATGTAATAGACTGTCATTAGAGGAACTTCATGCATTCTAGTGGACTCTGGACTTCCTGCATTCTAGTGGACTCTGAGTCCCTTAAACGATGCTTGGCATTGTCACACTCTGCATTGATTGATTTAATGCTTTCCTATAGTCATGACCTAATGCACTTGCGATGCATGTGCATTAGGTACCCCCATCGAATGACATCACAGGAGGCAGATCGCCGACCCTGTGCGAAGGGACATCATGCTGGAGTCAGGTGGGGACTAGAGGGCACTATAGTGGTAGGAATACAAATCTGTATTCCTAACACTATAGAAACCTTTTAATGAAATGTTATAAACCCTGCACGACTTTTTGAAATAGATTTAGATAAATAGAATGTGTGCCTCCTGATAGCCTACAGAACTAGTCTGGACAAAACAAACTACAAAAGCTGGAGACCTTGGGATTGCAGGGAGTTTAAAGGTGTGAATAATTTTTATCATTATTTTATTTATTTGCTTATTTTTAATGCACTATCTATATAATACATTAAAAATAAATGTCACGTCCAACTTGATGTGTTCCTTAACAGAGTTTGATATCTCATATTTTATAAAGCATTTGTTGATTAGCCAGTCAATCTGTCGTTCTGCCATATGTTGTGTAACACAAGATCATAAAAAGTAGGATATTGGAAGGGATAGGATATTGTTATATAATAGTAAGTGTCATATACTGGTTAGAAATCACATAACACTGGAAGTAGCAGTCTCATAGATTGAACAGTAGTGTATCTCGCTACAGATGTAACAGGTTCTCACTACTGACGGTACACAGTTTTGTTTAGATAAATAGCTATGCCAACATTGGGATATCCACTCTAACATCACAATTACAAGTAGTGAATAAAAGATACAGCAATCATTAACATGACCTGTAAATGCAATAATAGTCTTGACCAAAACAAGAGAAAAGACTAGTCAGCAGGTTGAAACTTACCTCAGATGTATTTTTTGCAACGTGTCCAACTATCACAACAACTTTGCCCTTAAAACTCTGTAGTGTGGCACTGGCAGTGCATGGCACCAGTTCTCCTTCTGTGGTAAATGCAGAGCCAAATGGAATGCTAATGCTGCCAGGGATGTGACCACGATTAAAGCTGAGAGAATACAGTTTAGGAACATTTCAAATGATACAGTATAGGGAGATATCATCAATAAATCAACACTTCAAATGATGTCCACTGTCTTCCAATGATTTAAAATATAACACATAACTCTTACTTACAATACAGTTTATTTTTATGTGTATCCCCTATTCTTAATATTTAAGAACCTTGAGTAAAATCACTTTATATAGTTATAGTACATATTCCAGTTACATTTTATATTTAAGTCCAATTTTCTGTTCATGTATGATTTCACATTTATATTTAAATGATTTTAAATAGTGGCTGGAATCACTGGGTGACGTCTTACCTGAAGATGTTAAACCATTTTCCACCTAAAATGCTTTTAACACGTAACATGCTCCAAGGGAGCCATCCACACTGCTGTACAGTACTTACGGGACTAGCAATAGGCAAGTCATCTGTTGGACTGAGCCAGTCACTGGCAACCTATGTTTTTTTTTAATGATTCCCTTCTGTGATCAGCATGATCACTAAGCTGAGAAAGAACAGGAGGACATCTTAGTTATTCAACCATTGGAAAAAGGTTTAACACATTAAGTAAGATTTTGCCCAGGGACTTCACTGAGATGAACCTTACTCAAATTTCAACTAATAGCGTATCTCTTTAAGGGGGGCACACCAAGGAATTGCCTATGGAACAAATTAAAGTAAAAAACACTGTTATAGGTATTCAAATGGACTCTAAAAACAACGTCAGTGAAACACAGTGAACCTAGGAAGCAAGTTGACTTCAATAAAGAGAAAGCTTAATGCTAATAGTCTATTAATTGTATCCACCAAACAGTATTTGTTCCACAGTTAACCGTCATTAACCGTTAAAGTTAAAGTCATTCTTATTCCAAACCCCCCAAAACCTCTCAAAGTGTCTCAAAGTACCCACCTATATCCTATGTTATTGCAGATCCCAAGTCTAATAACATTTCAGGAAAGGACAGACTAGTAAACAGGCATTCAACTTCTCTTACAGTATTGTTCATTGACTGGGTGCTGGATTTCAGTCAAAAAACAAAAAAATTAAAGAGCACCCACAGGACATTTTTCATGAAAATATTGGTGCATTTATTAAAGCAGACTCATGCAAGAACAAACAAGATCGGCATTTCAGTCCTACAGTGGACTTTTATCAAAATAATTATTTTATCTATATAAAAGTCCTGTGTAGGACTGAAACATTGATCCTGTTTGTTTTGCAATGAGTAAGCTTCAATAAATGCAGTGATATGTTCATTAAAATGTCCTGTGAGTTCTCTCTTTAAAGGTTTAAGAATTTTTATTATATATATATATACACATACACACTCCTCAAAAAATAAAGGGAACACTTAAACAACACAATGTAACTCCAAGTCAATCACACTTCTGTGAAATCAAACTGTCCACTTAGGAAGCAACACTGAGTGACAATCAATTTCACATGCTGTTGTGCAAATGGGATAGACAACAGATGGAAATTATAGGCAATTAGCAAGACACCCCCAATAAAGGAGTGGTTCTGCAGGCGGTGACCACAGACCACTTCTCAGTTCCTATGCTTCCTGGCTGATGTTTTGGTCACTTTTGAATGCTGGCGGTGCTTTCAATCTAGTGGTAGCATGAGACGTAGTCTACAACCCACACAAGTGGCTCAGGTAGTGCAGCTCATCCAGAATGGCACATCAATGCGAGCTGTGGCAAAACGGTTTGCTGTGTCTGTCAGCGTAGTGTCCAGAGCATGGAGGCACTACCAGGAGACAGGCCAGTACATCAGGAGACGTGGATGAGGCCGTAGGAGGGCAACAACCCAGCAGCAGGACCACTACCTCCGCCTTTGTGCAAGGAGGAACAGGAGGAGCACTCCCAGAGCCCTGCAAAATGACCTCCAGCAGGCCACAAATTTGCATGTGTCTGCTCAAACGGCCAGAAACAGACTCCATGAGGGTGGTATGAGGGCCCGACGTCCACAGGTGGGGGTTGTGCTTACAGCCCAACACCGTGCAGGACGTTTTAAATTTGCCAGAGAACACCAAGATTGGCAAATTCGCCACTGGCGCCCTGTGCTCTTCACAGATGAAAGCAGGTTCACACTGATCACATGTGACAGACGTGACAGATTCTGGAGACACCGAGGAGAACGTTCTGCTGCCTGCAACATTCTCCAGCATGACCGGTTTGGCAGTGGGTCAGTAATGGTGTGGGGTGGCATTTCTTTGGGGGCCGCACAGCCCTCCATGTGCTCGCCAGAGGTAGCCTGACTGCCATTATGTACCGAGATGGGATCCTCAGACCCCTTGTGAGACCATATGCTGGTGCGGTTGGCCCTGGGTTGCTCCTAATGCAAGACAATGCTAGACCTCATGTGGCTGGAGTGTGTCAGCAGTTCCTGCAAGACGAAGGCATTGATGCTATGGACTGGCCCACCCATTCCCCAGACCTGAATCCAATTGAGCACATCTGGGACATCATGTCTCGCTCCATGCACAGGCGTTGTAGGGAGGTCATACAGGCACGTGGAGGCCACACACTACTGAGCCTCATTTTGACTTGTTTTAAGGACATTACATCAAAGTTTGATCAGCCTGTAGTGTGTTTTTCCACTTTAATTTTGAGTGTGACTCCAAATTCAGACCTCCATGGGTTGAAAAATTTGATTTCCATTTTATAATTTTTGTGTGATTTTGTCCGCACATTCAACTATGTAAAGAACAAAGTATTTTAGAAGAATATTTAATGAGACAAACGTGTACAAATGGTAACCTGTCTATGTGTAGTCTTAGCTGTCAGTCTATGGGACTTATTCTAATGCAAGTGGGAAGATCCATCGCATAAGCTCACCATCAACGTTCAGAAATTCTCTACCCAGTGTGGTCAGGTTGTTCATTTGGAACACGGATTTCACACTGTATGTTGAAAACACATGGAAAATGGATGTATTTTCAATAAGGCATATCGATGGGGTAAATGAAGCATTTTAAGCAGAGCTTTCACAAGAGTGGGAGAATAATTTCTGTAACTATGGTCATCTATATAATCTGAACTAAATTGCAGTCCACTTTACACACTTTAGAACACTGAATTCATAGAATATCATTAGAAAATGAACACATTTCACTCCCATAGTTATCATAATGATCCTTAATACTGCATTTGAAGGCTACTATTGTATGGCTGGCTATACATACAATTGACAAAGTCCACCGTTATAATTATAAGCGTACATACTCTGTTCCTCATTAGTGTCTATGTACAGTGCTCTGCTATGCCATATACAAGGAAGAAAAATCTCTCTTTTCTTGTTTTCCCCTAGACAGACACACACACACAATTCAGTCACTACACATACAACTGTCGCACACATACATTCAGCCTGCCTCATACAACTCTCACCCTCCTCCACTCACTCTTGCATGCACAACACTCAGCCACGACACACACACACGACTCACAGAAAGAGAGCCCATTGCTCTAGTCTGGCACTGAGCCAGGTGCTCTGCCAACGGCACGGAGGAACCTCAATCCGGCACTGTTCTCATTATAGGGTGGCCATCTGCTGCATTAAAAGTCCTACAATTGGGAGCAAATAATAACACAGACTGTATTTAGCACCATGACTGATAGACCCTCTAAGGAATGAGTGTTCTCTATATCATAATAAGATTAAAGGTTTTCTAAGCACCATGACAACGTTGGTAATTTGAAGTCTCTATGGGCAGAATTTCACTATAAAAAAAACTGGTGGCACCCCTCCCTTGCTATCCAAGGGGAGGGTTGTCAGAGATGGAGGAATGAGGCTCTGCGCTTAAACAGTGGTCAGTTTATGCTTTATTTCATTTTCTTAAGTTTGAGAAGTGACGAGGATATGAAGTAAAACACTTTTTTTTGGCTGGAGAAAACCTTTAAAGCAAAAATAAAGTAGAGATATTCTATTCTACAAATATACCCCCTTCCAGTTTAGTATAAGTAAATACATAATAGTTTTCTCAGTTAACTACTTTACTTCTGGATGTAAAAACTGGCGACTGTGCATAGATCATGATGGAGTACTTGAAACACGTTGTCATGGCAGCTAATACAAACATGTTCACTGAAGTGGATGATTAAAGGATATAGATTTGTTCTTAAACTTAGAAAAGATTAACTGTTCGTGTGCCAGAGACAAAAGTAACCTATTATTATTATTATTTATGAAGTGCCAACAAATTCTGCAGCACTGTACAATGGGTGGACTAACAGACATATATTTTTAACCAGATGAGTTGAACACACAGGAACAGAGGGATTAAGGGCCCTGCTCAATGAGCTTACATGCAAGAGGGAGTGGGGTATACTGACACAAAAGGTAAGGGTAGGGCAGGGACTGACGGAGAGGGGAGGCGTGAGAGGTGGGGGCAGACAGGGAGATGAGCCTCGCCGCCGCCTTCATTATAGACTGGAACGGAGCAAGTTGGGAACACGTAGGACCACTGAGAAGCGGATTGCAGTAGTCAAAGCGAGAGAAGACAACAGCATGGACCCGCACCTAATACAAGTATTACACTAATTAACACATCAGCCAAATTAAACAGTGGCTGATGTGTTAATTAGTGCACACAATAATTAACTTTTAATTAATGTTTACATTTTTCCTCTTTTCCAACTATGAATGAAAAATCCAAAATGGACAAAGCGGCCAAATGATCACAGTATAGAATCACAGTAACAGTACATTTAATTTAAAAAAATGGGATAATTCATGATTTAAATTCATTGTGCTAAACAAAGCGTTAACAGAGTATTAGAGGTTTTTTTATGCAACCCAATTTTACCATAGGACAGCAAATTCTAAATGACGCAAATCCAGGAAACAACTAAGACTGAAATAGAAGGTTAATATTAAAAAAAAAAAAAAAAAACACATCTGCAATATGAGAAGTAAATTTAATCTTTCATACAGATTAATGTATGCTGCAGAACAGTGATAACTAGTCAGTTTTATCAGGATCTGAGGTATTTTAGAACTGTGCCAAATAAAATGCAAATTTGGATTAGACCAAAAATCATAGAAATTCTACATTTGCTCAACTGCAAGTACTGCAATAAACATTTTGCTAATAGGCTACTGTTCTTTCTATAACTAAGGTGCCGACAATGCATTTGGCAGACCTCCCAGACTATCATTATAACAATTTCTTTTGGAATGTTGCCCTTCAGTGTAGCAATATAAAATTCTAAAATATGTCAAGCTTAAAGATGGTATCACTCCAAGATTGCTAATATAGAAAGTAACGTACACTATACTAATAAAACAAAATACTGTAACACAGTGTTTCTCACCCTTTTAGGGAAGCAGTACACCTGCAGGTCTTAAAAAAAATTCCTAAGTTCCCCCTGCCACGAGAATTTCTACTCATTTAAATTCCAAATACGACATGTAGACATGGATATTTAAGTTAATCCCATATTGGAGAACAAGCCTGATTAAAGGTAAAAAAGCATTTTTTTTGAATAAATATAACATAATGTGAATATTATGTATGTAAAGGAGAATGTATATACCAGGGATCAGCGAACTGTGGCACATTTAATCAAAAGGGTAATATATTCCATTGTATAGCATTGGTTGAAACTTTCCATGTTTGGGCAAATTCAATGCCATTAGAAGGGTATGGTGTTGAATATGTTGTGGTAGCGGCTACTCATATAGATCGGTTATTTGATCTCTCAGGAACCTAAAGTTACAATGAGATTTAGAGTTAGGGGGAGGAAGGAAATGTATGGTTACGGCTAGGGCTAAACATAGGGTTAGATATAAGGAGTGACTTTAAATCTGGATATTTATAACATTAGGGACTATAGTGCATGTTAGAATAATGACTAGGGCTAATTTCAATATTGCATTTATGATTTATATAAGTGTTTTGGGCAGAGGTGTAACTAGAAACCACAGGGCCCTGGTGCAAAAATTGCCCTGGGCCCCCCCCATATGTCCCTGCCCCCTCACACATGCAGAAAAACAGATACACATGCAGACACATACACAGACACATACATGTAGACATACACATAAATACACATATACACAGAGACCCATTCAGACAGACAGTCATACATACAGACTCACACACAGACATGTAAAGACACACACTTATATACACACACTCACATACACACACATACACTCACAGACACACACAAATTATACATATTTTTTAAATAAAAAAATGTCCACCCAGTCTCCCTACCTGGAGAGCTGGTGTGGATCTGTCCCTGGGGTCCCGTGGGTCTTCAGCGCGGCGGGTGGCTGTGTTCCCGGCAGAGACAGCGAGGGAGCTGTGATCTCCCTACTCTGCTCCCTCGTGTTGTGCAGGCCGTCTACTGATTCCGGGAGCTGGAATATGACGTCATATTCCAGCTCCCGGCATCAGCAAACGACGTGCGAAGGAGCAGAGCAGGGAGAACACAGCTTCCTTGCCGACTCTGCTGGGAACACAGCCTCCCGCCAGGGTGGGTCCATTAGGTTGCCAGCAGGCCACCTCTTGGGTCCCCCCATGACAGGGGGGAACACGGGACAGCATCCCGGGCTGACAGGTAGTGCTCTCATAGTAAGCACTTCCTGACAGACCGCTCGACCAGCACAGCTCTCCCCTCCTGTCAGACACCCGGGAGGTATCCAGGCGGCCCACGGTCGCAGGGATCGTGGCTGCGGCCAGGCCCCCTGGAGTGAGGGGCCCGGTCGCAGCTGCGACCGTGGTAGGTACGCCACTGGTTTTTGGGTATGAAACAGGGACAAATGGTAGGCAAGCCTTTGTTGGGTGTGCTAGCGATGCCACTTACATAACTGGCAAAGACCAAAATCTGAGAGTTCTCATCTGAAAAGGATGGGTCTGCACAATAAAAGGGCATGCCAGTCTGTAGTGAATGCACTCCTGACCACCTAACTCAGGGTAGACAATGTACCGAATATCTCCATTGTTTCATTCCCATCCAACAACTGATATATGCAGGTAACATTATATTTCTCCATTGTGTTTATATGCACCAAACTATGAATTCAGTACTGCCATATGGCTGGCATTATTCTAAGTCTGCAGCTGAAATACACAGTATGACGTACTGATGTGTACGCTACATTTCCCGTAGTACCATTATTATTATTTTTTTTAGCCAACTGCTGCATATAGAATTACTATATACACCCAAATTATGTCATTATCCTTCTTATACGCCAACAATACAATATAACACTAACTACTCATCATGTATTTATTACTATAAATCTTATCCACCATGCAAAGTATACAATAAATCCATGTATCCCCATTGTGTCATTATATGTTTCATCTATGGACTGCTGCACATACTGTGACAGTATTTGTCCACCCTTCTCATATAGGAATCCATGCACTCACTATGGCTAAATTTCTGTATTGCGTATAGTTTACCTTCCAATCCACTAATTAAAGTACACAGTACGACTATATCCCCTTCCTATTCACCTCATCTTGAACAGATTTACTATACAGATCTATCATAGGCTATTATCATTACTCTCCATCTTCGTTAACAGTATGATCATTCCTTCATTTATAATTATGAATGTATGATTGCAACTATATCTCACTATAACAAATTTAGATACAACATTTCTTTTAACCATGAAGAATGCATTTGGATTTCTCTCACGTATGGTACATTCAAACATTATACATTTAAAGGAAACACGTGGCAATCAAATATTAATATGTTTTGTTCTCTACTGTAAAAAAGATCAATGTTCCAGCCATCCATTCAAGCAGGATTACACTACAGTGTTACAAGTAATAAACAACATTGCGGCAATGGTGCTTATGTGTTTTCCATGCCAATGAGACAAGATGTGTATAACATATTTATTTATTTGCTGTAATATAGAAAAAGGCAAACAAATGTTTAGGCATTAAACTTTCAAAAACTAAGAGACCTTTGCTTTTTAAACAGTTAAAAATAAAATATTATGCTACCAGATGACAATAATAGATTTAATGTTTGTGAATCTTAGCTGAGAGTATAAAAGGGCTGGGTTGATTCAAGTCACTGAATGTATTAAGTTACTGCCGCTTGGACACAGAGATTGTTCCTTTTCCTGTATCTCTCATTGTGCGTCTGATTAAAGGTGTGGAATGAACTCATAGGTGGGTAGTGGAGAGGAAAAAAAAAATCATCTGCTGTTTCCTTGAAAGGTACAAACGTTATCTCCCAACTCACACTATCTGTGTTTCCGAATGAGGGTGCATTTATCCGGAACAGTCAAGCAGCTCTAGTTTTTAATGGCTGTGGTCCCACTGCTAAGTAACTGCCTTAATAATCACTTCATAGCAGTTAGAAAAGAAGGCATGTTCCCTTGTTTCACAGTTTAGATAGTAATGCATACACATGCAAGAGTGGAAAAATACACAATGAAGCATGTTACTGCCAGTTCATCATGTGCATTGATGTATTCATTGCATCACATTATGTATGAGAACTATTTCATTTAGAGAGCTATCAAAAAAAAAATAACACTGCATATACTTGTTGTATTTATAATCTCATTATTTATGTAACTGTCTTAGCTCTCTTCCTTAGGCCCAAACCCACATCCATTCCTGCAACAAAAAGGCCATTTAATTTTACTCACCTCTACCTTCCCTCCTCCAGCCCACCCTGGTTCCTTCTAACTATATAGCATTACTTTCAGCTATTTGGAACCACAGTCAATCACCACCTCATGCCATTTGCATGTTATCAGCTGCTGCAGTTATAGTATTAATTTTCTTTACCATCACATTAAAATTCCTCTGCTATCTCCTGTCTCATCTCCCCATTTTAACCTTTAGATTATAAACTCACGAGCAGGGTCCTTTGCTTGTTGTATCAGTCTGTTCTTATCGTGTTTGTCTTTTTCCTAATTGTACAGCGCTGTGGAATATGTTGGTGCTTTTTTAATGCCAGTAATAAATAAATTCACCACTGTGCAGCATTCTGAGACTTTAACCAGAAAAGATACCCAAACTCTAAATTCCTGCTTAAATCTACATTACATTAGCAACACTTTTTTGTGTACCAAGAAACTAAAAAGTATAAAGACTACTCCAACATCCACTCAAGTTTTCCCAAGATTGGCCTCCATTTTAATATTTTGGGATAAGCTTTTCAAATGATTCAATATTTTTGGATAAACGTTTAAAATGATATTTTTCAAAATATGAAAATAAAAAAATATATCATGTATAAAAATATCTATATGAAAAAATATATTAAACTATCACAAAATTAAAATATGATTCATAATATTAAACCATTTTTAACGGTAATCCACAAATATTACATTATTTGGAAAGCTTATACAATGCTATTAAATCAAATAAATGAATAATAAAATCTTATGATAAAATAGAACGTTATAAGCACTGTGTAAAAAAAGAAATATTAACGTTTTAATTCACTGTTTTGAGTGTGACCTCTACAGGATTGCAAAAGTCATGATGATCTGTAGTAGTGCATTATCTAATATTATAAATCTTTTGTAATATACTACAAGTTGGAATTTCTTGGTAAAATATATATGTTGAAAGATAAGAACCTGTAGAGTTTTCGAATGTAATAGCATTGGCTGATTCATAAAGTGTCTGCAATTAGCACAGTTTAAATGTTTAAGCAGTTAAAGAAAATGATCTGGAGAATACAGAGTGGAATGCTAGGATCTGGTGTCTGCTCATCATCACCTTTAAAACTCTGGCAGACATTCCAATAGCCCTTTGCAGAGTTTGTTACATTTGTAACCCTGAGGCTATATTAGTCAGATGGTTTTGTTTAATAGTCTCCTTGAGAATCAGGTAAACTGGTTGTGCCTTTTACAAGTCGAGGCAAGCTACAACAATTTGCAAGACACACGAAGCGTGTTTTTTCAATTTTAAACAAAATTACATGGTATCCTAGAAAAAATTCTCAGTCTCTTCCTGATGCAGTTTGCAAGCCGAGACCTGCATTTAGAGCAAAGGAACAGATAAATCTAATCATTTTGATGTATTATATCTCACTTTACTTATTATCCTCGGGTGTTCTAAGCCACATAGCTGAAAGTTTTTTCTTTAGGCTAGTTAACCCAGTTCCTTTAGAATACAGATCACTCACTCTTCTAGATTAATGTATTTTATTTTACATGTTTTGTAGCATCATTATTCTGAATACACCATCAACATTTTTGATCAAATATTCATAACGCGATGGCTTTCTTGATGGCAAAACTATTTTAATAATAGTTTGCATGCTCTAGGCTTAGTGCTGGATTCCCCAGGAATTAAAATTAAGTATGATTCTATGAAGCCCATCCGTTTGCTTGATACTCAGCTTCTACTGAAAACCACTGAAAAACATAATGATTAGTCCAGAGGAGCTGTGGAATTTGTCTGTGTCTCCTTAAAGGGATCCTATAGTGCCAGGAAACAAACCCGTTTTCCTGGCACTATAGACAATTGGAGTGCCCCCCTCCCTCGGCGCTGAAGGGGTTAAAACCAGCATCAGATAAGTGCGATTTACTCGCAAATAGTGTAAATCACAGAAGCGCCTCTAGTGGCTGTCAAAGAGACAGCCACTAGAGGCTGGATTAACCTTGCAGTGTAAACATAGCAGTTTCTCTGAAACTGCTATGTTTTCAGCTGCAGGGTTAAAACTAGGGGGAACTGGCACCCAGACCGCTTCATTGAGCTGAAGTGATCTGGGTGCCTTTAGTGGTTATTTAATGATTTATCCCAGTAAACCCTATTAAATTGAATTGTTGTGCAGTTCATTATAAAATACACTTGCTACTGTATCACAAACTAGGTAGTATACATCTTAAAGGGACACTGTAGGCACCCAAACCACTTCAGCTAATTGAAGTAGTCTGGGTGCTGTAACCTTTGTGCACTTAGTGCTGCAATGTTAAACATTGCAGTTCCAGAGAACTGAAATGTTTACATTGCAGCTCCAACTCCACAGCCACTGGGGGCACTTCAGGATTCGTAACAGACTTTTGGTCCGTTATCTGACGCTGGAAGTCCTCACGGACCTCCAGCGTCAGATTTCCCCCATAGCAGGGGAAGAGCGTGGGCGGAGCCTGACACAGTCCCGAGGGACATTGGCGCTGGATTCAGGTAAGTAGCTGAAGGGGTTTTAACTCCAGGATCCTCTAGTGCCGGGGAGTGATTTGTTTTCCTGGCACTGGAGAATCCCTTTAATCATGGATCTAGCAAATTGTAAAGCCGGTTCTCATGGCTGTCTGCACAGGAATGCATGCTCACAAACTTTGAGACAGAAAAAGCACGTGACATTTTTTTTTTTAAATTCTGGTTTTGGCATAGCAAACTATTAAATTCTGTTTGCATGTAAAGTTTTTTATTGTTATTCCAATCTGTCCTGTTTTAAAGTTATGATGCTTAATTAAAGGTCCTTCAAGTCAAGGCCTTTCATTGAAAAGGTCACCTAAGACTTAGTCAGAATTTGTATTAGTATCCATTGCTTAACTCCTCATTTTGTTTTTTCAAACTTCAATACATGTATCTTGACTATTGACCAGTGATCAATCTAGCAACTGCAAACTGGAAGAGAAACCAGCAATCTTTAGATTGTAAATTCACAAGCCTAGTCTAGTGGCTGTCAATCACAGATAAAGAAGAACTGGATTGGCAGATTGCTAAGACTGCCACTCATGCTTCAAGTGTTCTCAATGCTTCTTTAAGAGAAGCATTTGATTGGACAAAAGTCATCAAGCTTGATTACTTCAGTGAGTAAGCAGTCATGGCGCTGGAATACTGATAATGTTTTAAACTGTTTTTTTTTTGGTTGTTGTTGAATGGGGGCCAGTTGATTTAATTTAATAAATTAATTTAATTTAGTAATTTTAGTAAATGAACACATCAGACTTGGAAAAAAGTAAAAAATAAAAATGCACGTACATATATATATATATATATATAAAATATTAGAGTGTTACTTTTAAAAAAAGAAATGAAGAAAAAATAACAATTGTGAGAAAAACGACTGCCTTGTTGTAACCACTGTGATTAAATATCCGTTTGCTTCTTTATGAATATCAGCATTTGCAGTAGTCGGCAGAATGAAAGGATTCTTGTTTTTCTAATATACATTGTAAGCATCAATGCCAAATTCTTTAACTTCTTTAAACAAAGCCCTGCTTTGTGTCCGTGACTATTTTCAATGTATGTACTCTAACAAGCTAACAATGAGATCGCTCACAACCATATTAAATAATGTTCCAATCAGATCTTTGGAACATGTTAAAGGGGATTTCTTGTGCCATAAAAGACATAATTTTGGCCCTTTACCATAGTGCTTTATTTTAACAACATAAGTAGTGAAGGGTACCATGTTAGATATGTAGGCAATTAAAGAAATTATTAACTCTTGCTTTAATGGGCAACTGATGCAAATAAAGATTTGATATACTTTACATTACTTACAAGTTGTATAAAGCATTTCAAAATTATAAACAAAAAAATACTAATAAAACGTATTCTCTCCCCTTCTGTAATGCACAGGTACGAACAAGGGACATAAGCACAACTTAGACATTTCCATGCAAAGGAAACTAGCAGAAATCTCAATTGTCATCAGCATATTAGTTAGTAAAACAAAACACAATGGGGTAATATATAAAGATCAGTTGTAAAAGCATAGCAAGCAGAAAGTAAATTCCATATGTTTCCATTAGTGATGTACCGAACTGTTCGCCGCGGACTCATCATTGAGTAAACTTTGACCCTGTACCTCACAGTCAGCAGACACATTCCAGCCAATCAGCAGCAGACCCTCCCTCCCAGATCCTCCCACCTCCTGGACAGCTCAATAAGAATGCAGCTTCACAATGGATGCTGTCCAGGAGGTGGGAGGGTCTGGGAGGGAGGGTCTGCTGCTGATTGGCTGGAATGTGTCTGCTGACTGTGTCTGTTGATGAGTCCGCGGCGAACCGTTCGTGGCGAACTGTTCGCAAACCGTTCGGCACATCACTACTTTCCATAGTCACTAGTGCTCCACTAGAGTTTCGCACAAAACCCATTCTTTCTTAAAGGACCACTATAGTGCCAGGAAAACATACTCGTTTTCCTGGCACTATAGTGCCCTGAGGGTGCCCCCACCCTCAGGGACCCCCTCCCGCCCGGCTCTGGAAGGGGGAAAGGGTTAAAAACTTACCTTTTTCCAGCGCTGGGCGGGGAGCTCTCCTCCTTCTCTCCTCCTCCGTTCCTCCCCGCCGGCTGAATGCGCACGCGCGGCAAGAGCTGCGCGCGCATTCAGCCCGTCGCATAGGAAAGCATTCATAATGCTTTCCTATGGACGCTTGCGTGCTCTCACTGTGAAAATCACAGTGAGAAGCATGCAAGCGCCTCTAGTGGCTGTCAATGAGACAGCCACTAGAGGATTAGGGGGAAGGCTTAACCCATTCATAAACATAGCAGTTTCTCTGAAATTGCTGTGTTTATAAAAAAATGGGTTAACCCTAGAAGGACCTGGCACCCAGACCACTTCATTAAGCTGAAGTGGTCTGGGTGCCTAGAGTGGTCCTTTAACAGATTTTCCCACTGGACCACCAGAGATCAGGATACCCACCGGTCAAAGGTAAGCCACAGGAATGTGGGATAAACTATTTTTTTTTTAAATTGATTTTGAGATATATTGCCCCTATCCCACATGATCCTACCTCCCAACTACTGCCCCACCACAGCCCCTATCCCTCCACTACTGACCCTATATCCATAACAGCCAGTACCTCCCAATTACAGCCCTTATCCCACCACAGACTGTATCCCATCTACACTCACTACAGCCTTTTTACACCCTGCACCCATTACAGCCCTATACCTCCCTCTGCACCAAGTAATCCCCTATCCCCCTGCACAGCCCTTATTACCCTCTGCACCCACTACAGCACCTATCTTCATCGCACCTACTGCAGTCCTTATTATACTCTGCACCGACTTCAGCACCTATCTTCACCCCACCTACTACAGTCCTTATTACCCCCTGCACCAACTCAAGCACCTATCTTCATCGCACTACTACAGTCCTTATTATCCTCTGCACCAACTAAAGCACCTATCTTCATCCCACCTACTACAGTCCTTATTATACTCTGCACCCACTACAGCACCTATCTTCATTGCACCTACTACAGCCCTTATTACCCTCCGCACTCACTACAGCACCTATCTTCATCGCACCTACTGCAGTCCTTATTATACTCTGCACCCACTTCAGCACCTATTTTCATCCCAGCTACTACAGTCCTTATTATACTCTGCACCCACTACAGCACATGTCTTCACCCCACCTACTACAGTCCTTATTACCCTCTGCACCAACTCAAGCACCTATCTTCATCGCACCTACTACAGTCCTTATTATCCTCTGCACCAACTAAAGCACCTATCTTCATCCCACCTCATACAGTCCTTATTATACTCTGCACCCACTACAGCACCTATCTTCATTGCACCTACTACAGCCCTTATTACCCTCTGCACCAACTAAAGCACCTATCTTCATCGCACCTACTACAGCCCTTATTACTCTCAGCACCCACTACAGCACCTATCTTCTCTGCACCCACTACAGCCCTTATTACCGTTTGCATCCACTAAGGCACCTATCTTCATTATAATGCTTCCTGGATTGCTTTTTAGGAAGTACCTGCACATAACTAAAACATTATTACAGAAGAAATATTTGGACTGATAGCAGGAAGCATAACTCTTAAACGATGATTAACAGTCTCCAAGGACACTGTGTCACTTTGTCTATAACCACTCTAGTAAGCTGAAGTTGTTCTGGTGTATAACAAATCCCTTAAACATGGCACATCTGGGTTATACTGGTGCAATGGCATCAAACTTTGGCATTTCACAAAAGAGAAATCCAAACACCAGCAGGAAAAACTTTCCGATTTTCACCATTGTTTGCAACTTCAAAACACTGGCGCTCTTTAAATAAACCCCACAGTACAATTTTTACTATGATTTGTAAACTATAGATATGAAGAGGCACTTGCCTCCTATGAATATGTTTGAGCGTAAATGTAAATATATATTTTTTTCCCTGTGGTATGATTAAGTGGCAAAAATTATTAGTGCCCCCCAGTTTTGACTTTGGCATCTTACAGTGAGGGGAAAATGTATTTGATTCCCTGCTGATTTTGAACTTTCGCCCACTTGCAAAGAAATGACCAGTCTATAATTTTAATAGTAGGTGTATTTTAACAGTGAGAGACCGAATAACAAAAAAAAAAAAGTTGGTGCGATTATTCTCAAATGGAAGAAACACAAAATAACTGTCAGCCTCCCTCGGTCTGGTGCTCCATGCAAGAGTCTGCCAGAACTACACGGGAGGATCTTGTTAACGATCTCAAGGCAGCTGGGACCATAGTCACCAAGAAAACAATTGATAACACACTACACCGTTAAGGACTGAAATCCTGCAGCACCTGCAAAGTCCCCCAGCTCAAGAAAGCACATGTACAGGCCCGTCAAAATCAAAATCGAGCTCTTTGGCATCAACTCAACTTGCCGTATTTGGAGGAGGAGGAATGCTTCTTATGACCCAAGAACACCATCCCCACCGTCAAACATGGAGGTGGAAATATTATGCTTTGGGGCTGTTTTTCCGCTAAGGGGACAGGACAACTGCACCACATCAAAGGGATGATGGACTGGGCCATGTACCATCAAATCTTTGGTGAGAACCTCCTTCCCTCAGCCAGGGCATTGAAAATGGGTCATGGATGGGTATTCCAGCATGACAATGACCCAAAACACACAGCCAAGGCAACAAAAGAGTGGCTCAAGAAGAAGCACATTAAGCTCCTGGAGTGACCTTAATCCAGACCTTAATCCCATAGAAAATCTGTGGAGGGAGCTGAAGTTTCGAGTTGCCAAACGTCAGCCTTGAAACCTTAATGACTATGAGAGGATCTGCAAAGAGGAGTGGGACAAAATCCCTCCTGAGATGTGTGCAAACCTGGTGGCCAACTACAAGAAATGTCTGACCTTTGTGATTGCCAACAAGGATTTTTCAACCAAGTACTAAGTTGAAGGGGTCAAATACTTATTTCACTCATTGACATGCAAATCAATTTATAACTTTTTTTACATGTGTTTTTCTGGATTCTTGTTTGTTATTCTGTCTCTCACTGTTAAAATACACCTAAAAATATAGACTGATAATTTGTCAGTGAGCAAACGTTCAAAATCAGCAGGGGATCAAATACTTATTTCCCTCACTGTATGTGCCCCCTCCTAAATATTGTACCTAGATTCGCAACTGCACATGTGACGTTTAAAAGGATTGTGTAGGTCAATGATTAAGTATGTAAATATGGTTAAAGAGACAATCATTCGCATTAGGAGCAGTGTTTAGAATATATTACAATTAGCTAAGGCAGACACGTTTATTTAAAAGGGAAAATGAAAAACAGAATCATTTGTTTTGTTCTGTTATAGCTCCTACTTTTCATCTCCTTCGCAACTTTCAGTGTTTTCCATTTTGCTTCAAAAAATGTCTGCTATACATAAAGTTATGACTTAGGCTTCCAGGATTATGTGGTGTTTATGAGAATCCTCTGGCTTCAAAGCGGTAGAATTGCATTCCATAGTTCCCAGAGTGCTAAAACAGTTTTGAAATTTAATTTCTCTTCTCCTGCTGCTTGAGATGGAGAAATTAAGATTTTACTGGATAAAACAGCACAGATCCTAATATGTTATAAAAGGGCATTAAATGAATGTACGTGAGAAATGAAATAGGCATATGCTCTTTCTGTTGAAGAATAGGTTTACAATAAATAAAAGTGGATCAAGCTATTCCTCACATTCCCACCGCACAGAATGTGGTGGCAAACCACAGACCACCAACTATGAATAACGCATTACAATAAACATGAAATGTTGTTTAAAGTGGTATAGGTGTTACTTACAGTAACAATGCAACTGTTCCTTCTATAACCCAGGATAATTAAAACCAATAAACTATAACACTGCAAAAATGCTATTTAGAATAAAAATGGATCAGATTATAATATATTGACATAAGTCTTTATAGAACAGATCAAGTCCAGCTGAAAATACGGGGACAGGTAAACATCAACCATGCCATTGGTGTGAACTTAAATGTGATTGTAATAAATGTAAACCATATAAGCTAGCATGCCAAATCATATTTAAGCCTAAACTGAAAGGTATGAGTTTAAAGACTCAGTTGGTTATTGCAACAATCGAGTGCAAATCTTAGCAGTTGATTCAAAAAGTAAGGAAACATTGAGTTGTTATGGGGATAAACAAACTATAAATGTTATTCTCAATATGGTATAAATAATATTCTCAACATGGTATCCCAGTGTTACCCTGTACATTTTCATTGTTTACTCTGCTGTGTCACATCCAAGAGACACCTTCTTTACAATCCAAACAGATTATATCAAATAACATTTGGGTAAATTAGAAATTATTTACTGATTGATATATTATACCGTTTATTTATTAATATTGATTAATTGGTTTGGACTGTGAAGTAATTGAAATTTATTGTCCCCAGTTTCCTTTTTATATAGCTCTATCGAGTAACTAGATGGCCAAGCAATAAGGATGATTGACAATATTGTTGTTGTTCAGATTCGTAGGCGGTTAACCAATAAAAATGCTATATACATATAAATCTTCTTACTATCAGAGGTTTTCTTCTTAAATCTTTTTATAAATATATATATATATATATATTACAGGCTAGCAGCTTGGTAATTTGGGGGCAGTGGGAAATAGTATGTTCACCCCTCCCCTTTATCATATTAATAGCAACCACACACCGGCCATGGGTGTGACATCAGGTTCCTCCAACTAATTATTACATAGCCCCTACCAACCAACAATGCATGGCCGACAGAGAAGGGACATTATGTGCCCCCTGGCTATCACTAAATTAATACCACCTGCATCTGCTGCTAATGGGTGGGGTCTGGGAGGGCATTAGGTTTTTCTCTTATTATTAAAATAAGTGCTCCCACCTGCCACACAAGGGAGGGGGAGACACTGGGCCCCCTCATTTATTTCAATTAGTGCCCAAACGTCACTAGCCACGCCCCATTATTTAATTTAAAGAGTCCACCTAATGCCCAAACCTGGTGGCAAGGGAGGACTTGTGTCAAATGCCTCTGTATTTGATTAATCACGTGTTAGGACAATAACAATGTGCTTCTGATGTACATTTATCAGTGGTTTTGTGCTCAAGTTGCCCATTTATCGGATTCAGCTGCTTGAAAAAGTTATAGGTCAATATAATTTAATTGAGGCCAAAGTTAAAGGGATCAACAAAGTTAAAATAAACCAGTTCATGAATTCATGATAGATAAAACATGAACCTCAACCTAATTTAGACACACAAAGGGAACTTATCAAGAGCTAACATCTACTGGGATCTTCTATAATGCTATCATAAAACAATAATAGAGTGGACATGCAACATAATACACTAATGCATAAGCTATCTAAATGGACTGTTAGATGTGATGAGTGCATATAGGAGTATTGCGATACATACGTATTTGAGGTCTATAAAAAGGATACTCCTCGCTGTTTCGAATGTCCACCACAAGCAGCTTGGGTTTGCTAGACTTGCTCTTCTTGGCAGATGCTTTGAGATGACTGGAAACTGTTAATTCACACAGGTCAATGAGATCCTCTGCGGAGATACGAGGGGAAACCTCAGACTTCAGATCATTCAACTTGATGGGTTCTCGACCCTAAAAATAAATAAATATAATGGAGAGAGAATACATTTTAGGACACAATACTCTTGTGAAAAATATTTTCAATTAACTGCTAATAAAGCAAAATGCACACAAACCCTAATGATAGAGGTTTTAACTAAAAATTGCACAGGACAAGATCATTATTATTTATATAGTGCCTTATAGGAAGGTTGATATTTAGGGGTGAAGAAAGCAAGCTAAAACGTGCCCACAATAGATAAGACTAGCATTAATCCCATTGTACAGCGCTACGGAATTTTGCTGGCGCTATATAAATAATAAAATAATAATAATATGGCACCAACATATTCTGCCGTGTTTAACAATTATTGAAAGGGGATATTTAGAGGTGAAGAAGGTCCTTACTAGAGAATTTGAGGTAGGCGAATATATGTATAGTTGGGCATCTTGGCCAAGGACACTTATTGGTGAGGTGATCAGACCAAGATTCAAACCTGGCTTTCCCAGTTTTAAGGCAGTGATGCTACATCTGCTCTACTCATCTGATATACAGCTGGAAAAAAAATCAGGTGATATAAATGTCTGGAAAAAGTAAGATCCTACTACTAACATAACTACTAATAATTTACAGTAGCAGTAGTAACATAATTTCCATTATATATATATATATATATATATATATATACTGTAATTAAGTGATGAATAGGTCACAGAGCTATCTGTTGATCCCCATCAGAAGTGATAAGAACTTGTGATCTAATCTAAAGTTAATATATTCTTAAAAAAATAAACAAACAATATAGTAGCCCATTAGAGTTCAACGCCACAGATACAAGGTGTGAGCATTTAAATATCATAAAATAAATGTTTTGTTGTGTGAAAATGAAGTGACATGTTACAGAAATTTAAATGAATAACATATTTCAATAAAAAATAATCATGCAATGAAAATATTGTTTATTGTTACCATCATTATAAATATCTTGAATTACTATAATAAATTACTTTCAGGAAATATGACTGAACTCAGCAAAGGTAGACACAGGAATGCATAACATAATAAATAAGTCACACATTAGAAAGGGAGTTAATGACCACAAGTCTGAATGTCTACTCAACTGACTAAGTAACAAGATATGGGTTTAACATTTCACATTTCAATGTCTAATATGTTCTGCTTATTTAATATCTTTTAAAAAGTATAGCAACTTTCTAAAATATGTCAACACCATGATCTTAAAAGACACCTTGGAATCCCTAAGGTGCCACACCAGAGTGACTGACAGATAGATCTGCCAAAATGTACCTTTTATCCCTCTGTGACAAGGTAATAGGGCCCTGTAATGCTTTCTAATCACTTTTAGTGCCTTGGATTTCACCTATAGGGGGCTAATTTAGTAATTAACAGGAGAAATCCTAAATAACTTGAGCTCCTTCAAGCTTTTAATTGTATAATAATTACAAAAATATTACTTAATTCTATGATTTTAATATTACCTGTCAAAATTGTGTTCTGTACAGAGTTAAATAAGATTCCATTAATACTTATTTTTATGGAAAATTATAAAATAAACTGAACTAAATGAACTAGGCACAATGATTAAAAATCCACCGTCCACCATATATTGATTAATGGATATGTTTAGAAGAATATTGTTTTAACAAAATCTCCCTGGGTCACGGTTTTGGGTGCATCCTTATAATGTAAATTCCTGAGATATATATATATATGTGCGTATACTGCATTTATTTTAGGTAGACTCCAAAAATGACAAACACTTACTTGTACTCCTTGTTTAAATTATTGGGGCACACAGCTCTCTGTATCAGAATTCCTTCATTATATTCATAAATAGAGAGGTTTGTTGCAGCTATATGGCCTAGCTACAGTGCTATCATATTGGGAGTGTGGCTTCCATTGATTTGTATAACATATATTCATACTGTACTCTTTGAAAGGTTATTCAATCTTCCCAGGCTTGCTTTTTGGTGCTAATATTCTTAAATAACGTTATACTTTCACTTAACACTGCCACATCCCTGGTTTTTCTTACAGTGAAAAATACCCAATACTCAACATACAGGACATGATTTGCAAATTCAGGATATTGAAGATTTGTGCATATTGTCAATTATTCAAACTATAAATACACATTGGTGAGTGCCATCCCTACTGTTTCCTTTATTATATGGGAGTTGTGAGGTGTGACATTAAAGATGCCACCAATGACAACTGCTTCATGTTATGAATGTCATGAGCACATATCTCACCACGCAGTCACTTGCAAACACATTATACATTCTTATCATAGCCTCACAGCCTGATGGCTCAGATATTAGAGTCATTGCCGTGTGGAAATGTTTCTGGGCCTACCTATTGTGGCTTGGAAGAAGCCACAAAATAAAAGTTTATTTCTATTACATGTGAGGGGACTTGAGGAGCCCTACTCAAGGACCACAAAATAAAGTGATATTTCCAATTTATACATTAACATTTTCTATTTTCGTTTTTTTTTTTTATTAGATTTAATATATTTTTTTCTACCTGCCAACCCCAACACTTGTATTTTTTATATAGGTTCAAATATTTTGGACACAGTTTTAAACTAAATACCAGCGAAAGGTGCTCACTAGTGATGTCCTGAACGGTTCGCCGAACGGTTCACCGCGGACGGCGAACATATGCGCTGTTTGGTCCGCCCCCTATGTCATCATTGAGTAAACTTTGACCCTGTACCTCACAGTCAGCAGACACATTCCAGCCAATCAGCAGTAGACCCTCCCTCCCAGACCCTACCACCTCCTGGACAGCTCACTAAGAATGCAGCTTCACAATGAATGTAAAATGGATGCTGTTCAGGAGGTGGGAGGGTCTGGGAGGGAGGGTCTGCTGCTGATTGGCTGGAATGTGTCTGCTGACTGTGAGGTACAGGGTCAAAGTTTACTCAATGATGACATAGGGGCGGACCGAACAGCGCATATGTTCGCCGTCCGCGGCGAACCGTTCGGTGAACCGTTCGGGACATCACTAGTGCTCACTATATGCTTAAATTAACAGGCAGTAGGCAATCTTTACAAGGATTCCCCAAAACCTTGTGAACAAATAAGAAAAGACAAACAAGGTATAGATAACCGCGCCTAAAATGATAATAGCCCTTCTGTGAAATCACATAACAGCTACATATACATACATATGTTGATAGAATCTTCTGTTCGGATTTATACAGTTTTAGAGAATCTCAAGAAAACAGAGAACGAAAAGAATAATAGTGCAATATATCAAATAACAGGAGAGTGAGATATAATATTACGTCAAAGGCATGCTCACACTTTCAAGAGCTTCTAAGAGCTCTGCTGTATAAAGTGTTGATGGTACAATCCCTGTCTTGGGATATATGGTCAGCAGACTTAGTGGTAGGTGTTTCCAGCACATCACATGAATAAAAAGACAAACAGGAGAATATCCAATGGTGCAGCCAGTACGGTAAAATAACTGTGCAGAAAAGGTATAAATAACCTACTCACATGAGGTAGAGCATGAGCCTGCTCTGCTGTTGCAATGCTTCGGTGGTATAATGCCTACCTGGGACATATGTAGATAGGAAGCCAAGAAAAGATGCAGGGTATAATCCCCAAAATTTTTCAAAATAAATACAATTTAAAAAGATTAACTTTATGTAGGATACACAAATAAATAAATAAAAGTATATTCTATAAAGCAATCCACATAGGTGCTAGATCCACACTTTACGCGTTTCACCCTGGGGTTTCATCAGAAGTGTGGTTTTAAAGTGCTTGGTGTTTGTTTATATAGGTATAAAATTAACATAATCATTTAAAACAGGTGTGCATTGGAGGTATTAATTGGCTTCTATCATTACTTCTGGTTTTCTATGTTAAATTTTAAAACGGGTGAATTTCAATTATAAGTAGTTTTTTATTTTACAAATGTACAAATTACATCTAAGCTGGAATAGTAGATCAGGTACACATTGCAAAATAGAATTCTAAGCAAAAAATGATAAATCTAAATAAAAGCTGATAAATACCATCATTTAGGAGAGTATTAGTACATGTGGCACTGATTTCAGTCTCAAGTTCATACTTGTCAGAAAAATAATGACATCATTGAATTTGCTGAGAGCACATGACAAACAGTGATTCCACTTTGACATAAACTGACAGAAATAATCTAAATTAAACATTTGATACTAATCCAAAACTGATATGTGCTTTTCCTTTGTTATTTTCCTGAAAAAAATATATATATATATGTGACAGGAAATGTCAATTTGGACAGGAGAGAGAGAGACTAAAACTGTACAGACCATGAAACAAAACATAGTGACAAGCTGAGAGTTAGCCCCACCCTAATGTGCTAACAGCAATAATCAGATGGCTTGGAACCCACACAGATATCGACAATTGTATTCACTAACAATGATCCAGGGAAATGATAAGCAAGCCATTGAATGTATCCTTGTTTACAGTCAATGCAAGAAAACTTGTCTTTTTCCCCAGAATGTGAACATCCATTTTCTCAACAGGTGACTGACTATAGCCTAAAAAAAAGAATTATGTTTTCTCAGAAAAGCGTTACATTCCTTGCGATTATCCATTGATCATGATCACATTTTCTACCAGGGATTCAGATATATGTTCTATGAGAGTAAAATAGCTCTCAGTAAATCATTACGTGACAACGTGCTTTATAAAACTCACAAACTCATTTAACTTGGCAATAACAAGTATTAATTTAACTTACATTTAATGGACTTCATATATGAATTTAACATGCAAGGAGTATATTTTGTTTTATTTGCTTTACCCAAGACAAAATACAGAAGTCTGCAGTGAGATTATTCTCACCCATGGGTGAGCAAAGAGGGTTATTGTTACCACTTCTCTATGCAAAGGATTGGAGGTGGGGTATGTGACAAGTTGGGTACGTGTGACTAGATGAGCATAGAAGATGGCATGAACATGACTTGTTAGGCATAAAGAGGCCTGGTTGGCAGGAAGGCATAATAGGTTAATAGGTTGATTGGGGAGTTTGGTGTGAGTTATTGAGAGATAATAATGGGTTGTGTGGGCATGGGAGAATAAGTGCATAGGGAATTGCAGAAGGGCTATCAGCAAAAAATGATCACACAGCAATAGCAATCACAGAATCCCTGTGAGCTACAAGGCCACAAAGTGAAATAGCAGCGTGTTTGGTTACTTGTAGCGGATGCAGAACTACTTGCCACGAAAGGGCAGGTACTTGACAAGACTGCTGCCTGCTCATGCGGTCTGCATATAGTAGCTACCCGTCTACCTTCCTGGTAAATACTGTGCTGCTATAGAAAGTGGAAGACCCTGCAAGGTACTTTTTACATTATAAATTTCAGCACAAATGACTACTGCCATCTCAGGAAACATGATGGGTCCTGGCCTCTGTCAGGTAGCTTTCTTGTAAGCCAAGAACCCAGTCCACCTGCCATAGCTCAGCTCTGCTCCCAAACGATCTCTGAGTTCGTAGGGAGCACCTGGTTTTGTAATAATTCAAAATGTATTTTTGAAAAACACTGTGTGAATTCTTAGCACCTCCAGAAAGTAGAGATTGATGCTTCTACCCTCACTTCGGTTACAGGAGGCAAATGTCAGTTCTCTATAACCTAAAGCTTTAACATAACAGATTGAGGCCCACAGACTGTCCTGCCCAAATTTTGAGCTTCCTAAATTCAAATAGAACTAGGATGATGATAATAATAGGCAAATATCAGCCCTCTAAATACTAGGTGGAAGGGGTTTTGAATAAAAAATTTTCCCCACTATAACCTTTCTGGTTTTTGCTTCCTATATACCGTATATACTCGAGTATAATACAAGTTTTTCGGCACATTTTTTTGTGCTGAAAACCCCCCACTCGTCTTCTACTCGAGTCAGTGTCTGTATTATGGCAACTTACATTGCCATAATACAGACATGGACCGCCAGGCTCATTACAAGCCCAGCGGTCCTTTTGGGGGCCGGCAGCGAGCTGTAACTTACCTTTCCTGCAGCTCCTGTCAGCTCCCTTCACCTCCGTTCCGGTCAGCTCCCTTCTCCTCCACTGTAAGTCTTGCGAGACTTACAGTGGAGGATAAGGGAGCTGACCGGAAAGGAGGAGAAGGAACAGCTTCCTGCCAGCCCCCCTCCTACACAGCCCATGCCACTGGACCACCAGGGAAGGAGAGCCCCACTCCCTGGCCATGTATCAAGCAGGGAGGGGGGACAAAAAAATATAAATAAAAATGTAAATAATAATATAATAAAAAATGTAATAATATTAAAATAAAATAAAAATATTGAAAAAAACTAAATTTAATATTAAAATAATAATTTAAAAAAATAATAAAAATGCCCACCCCCCACCAAGGTTACACACTCTGCATCACACACACACACTGCATTCATACACACACACACTACACACACTGCATTCATACACACACAGATTGCATTCATTATATACACAAAATAAATATTCAATTAATGTAATTTTTTGGGGGATCTAATTTTATTTAGAAATTTACCAGTAGCTGCTGCATTTCCCACCCTAGTCTTATACTCGAGTCAATAAGTTCTCCCAGTTTTTTGGGGTAAAATTAGGGGTCTCGACTTATATTCGGGTCGAATTATACTCGAGTATATCCAGTATGTGGGATAGAGATATATATATGTCAATGATGTGAAATTATAGTAAAAATATAGTGTCAGTTTCACCAGTACATAAAAAGTGGTACAGGATCTTTCTTTGTAGGCATCGGCATTGGAGCCAGAATGAAAGCACGCGATTAGACACAATGCACATCATCAATAAAGCACAAAAGGCAACCATAACAGAAAAGGAGAAATATTCAACTGAGAGCTTTAGCCTACGCAGAAAGAAATCCTAGAAGACGTACTATTTCCTTCTTTCATGAGCATAACAAAACAACACAGAGAAACCTCTTGTGCTGCATGATTTAAAAAAAAAAAAAAAGTATCATGTCACTAAATTAGACAATAAGTAAGATCCGGATAAAACAATTATTTAAATGAAATTTTAAATAATTTGAAAAATATTCTTATGTGGGATTTCAGAAGTAGAGGGAATGATGTCCCTAATCGTATAAATCATGATAAAATAAACTTGCAATCAGTAGAGTGCTGAGTACAACAGAGAAGTGTTCTTAGACAAGGTGATTTGAGGAAGATCTTTCACTGCCTGTTCTTCGTAGACAATATGGAACACAGCTAAACTTAATGAGTGTAATTTTCCTCTTGTACCAACATAAATACACAAAAGAAAGTAAGCCTCTTATCTTAATATTAGTAATCAAAGCTACCTGGGCACACTTAAATGAAAAGCTAAGCTCCCTCAAGATTAAAGTGTTCCAGCATCATCGGGCGGCAGGCACACACAATTAAAGGAGGTCATTTCATTTTCCATCATTCTATAATCTCTGAGTGGCATTTCAGTTGGGATTTCATGGGATCAAATATTTTTAACTTGCCAAACAAGTCCATTGTGGAGTTGCAATGGACTTAAAAAAAATAAAATAAAAAAATGTTGGTCTAAGAATAAGTTATATAGCAAGAACAAAATAATTAACATTATAAAAATATATCAGGGGCCAATACAAACCATTGTGTAGAAATCTATTCACAAACAGGACTTTACATAGGATACAAGGTCATGCATTTAGACTGGAAGAAAGAAGATTTAGTCTAACGCAAAGGAAAGTTTTTTTTTACTAAGAACAATAAGGATATGGAATTTTCTGCCTGAAAAAGTAGTTTTATCAGAGTCCGTGCAGATATTTAAACAGCCCCCCTAGTTTGTTGCAAAATTGAAAGTGCTTCAAACTGGGTTATTGCCATCTTTTGGAGCAACAGCAAAAAACAAGTGTGAGGAAGGCTGAACTTGATGGACACATGTCTCTTTTCAGCCTTTGAAACCAACTATGTAAGTTAGGTGACTTATGTTTTTTTTACTGGTACTGTGCTTTATCACTTGCGTTGCTGAACTATGAAAAGCAGCAAATATATTTGACTCCCAAGTTGCATCCCATGTGCTTTATAAAACTCACAAACTCATTTAACTTGGCAATAACAAGTATTAATTTAACTTACATTTAATGGACTTCATATATGAATTTAACATGCAAGGAGTATATTTTGTTTTATTTGCTTTACCCAAGACAAAATACAGAAGTCTGCAGTGAGATTATTCTCACCCATGGGTGAGCAAAGAGGGTTATTGTTACCACTTCTCTATGCAAAGGATTGGAGGTGGGGTATGTGACAAGTTGGGTACGTGTGACTAGATGAGCATAGAAGATGGCATGAACATGACTTGTTAGGCATAAAGAGGCCTGGTTGGCAGGAAGGCATAATAGGTTAATAGGTTGATTGGGGAGTTTGGTGTGAGTTATTGAGAGATAATAATGGGTTGTGTGGGCATGGGAGAATAAGTGCATAGGGAATTGCAGAAGGGCTATCAGCAAAAAATGATCACACAGCAATAGCAATCACAGAATCCCTGTGAGCTACAAGGCCACAAAGTGAAATAGCAGCGTGTTTGGTTACTTGTAGCGGATGCAGAACTACTTGCCACGAAAGGGCAGGTACTTGACAAGACTGCTGCCTGCTCATGCGGTCTGCATATAGTAGCTACCCGTCTACCTTCCTGGTAAATACTGTGCTGCTATAGAAAGTGGAAGACCCTGCAAGGTACTTTTTACATTATAAATTTCAGCACAAATGACTACTGCCATCTCAGGAAACATGATGGGTCCTGGCCTCTGTCAGGTAGCTTTCTTGTAAGCCAAGAACCCAGTCCACCTGCCATAGCTCAGCTCTGCTCCCAAACGATCTCTGAGTTCGTAGGGAGCACCTGGTTTTGTAATAATTCAAAATGTATTTTTGAAAAACACTGTGTGAATTCTTAGCACCTCCAGAAAGTAGAGATTGATGCTTCTACCCTCACTTCGGTTACAGGAGGCAAATGTCAGTTCTCTATAACCTAAAGCTTTAACATAACAGATTGAGGCCCACAGACTGTCCTGCCCAAATTTTGAGCTTCCTAAATTCAAATAGAACTAGGATGATGATAATAATAGGCAAATATCAGCCCTCTAAATACTAGGTGGAAGGGGTTTTGAATAAAAAATTTTCCCCACTATAACCTTTCTGGTTTTTGCTTCCTATATACCGTATATACTCGAGTATAATACAAGTTTTTCGGCACATTTTTTTGTGCTGAAAACCCCCCACTCGTCTTCTACTCGAGTCAGTGTCTGTATTATGGCAACTTACATTGCCATAATACAGACATGGACCGCCAGGCTCATTACAAGCCCAGCGGTCCTTTTGGGGGCCGGCAGCGAGCTGTAACTTACCTTTCCTGCAGCTCCTGTCAGCTCCCTTCACCTCCGTTCCGGTCAGCTCCCTTCTCCTCCACTGTAAGTCTTGCGAGACTTACAGTGGAGGATAAGGGAGCTGACCGGAAAGGAGGAGAAGGAACAGCTTCCTGCCAGCCCCCCTCCTACACAGCCCATGCCACTGGACCACCAGGGAAGGAGAGCCCCACTCCCTGGCCATGTATCAAGCGCAGGGAGGGACCAAAAACTCTGCAAATACAAAATATAAAAAATAATAATATAATAAGAAATGCTAATAATATTAAAAATAAAGCCAAAAAATATTAAAAACTAAATTTAATATTAAAATAATAATTTAAAAAAATAGCTAAAAAATACCCACCCCACAAGGTTACCTCTTTATACACACACACACACTGCATTCATACACACACACACTACACACACTGCATTCATACACACACAGATTGCATTCATTATATACACAAAATAAATATTCAATTAATGTAATTTTTTGGGGGATCTAATTTTATTTAGAAATTTACCAGTAGCTGCTGCATTTCCCACCCTAGTCTTATACTCGAGTCAATAAGTTCTCCCTCCCAGTTTTTTGGGGTAAAATTAGGGGTCTCGACTTATATTCGGGTCGAATTATACTCGAGTATATCCAGTATGTGGGATAGAGATATATATATGTCAATGATGTGAAATTATAGTAAAAATATAGTGTCAGTTTCACCAGTACATAAAAAGTGGTACAGGATCTTTCTTTGTAGGCATCGGCATTGGAGCCAGAATGAAAGCACGCGATTAGACACAATGCACATCATCAATAAAGCACAAAAGGCAACCATAACAGAAAAGGAGAAATATTCAACTGAGAGCTTTAGCCTACGCAGAAAGAAATCCTAGAAGACGTACTATTTCCTTCTTTCATGAGCATAACAAAACAACACAGAGAAACCTCTTGTGCTGCATGATTTAAAAAAAAAAAAAAAGTATCATGTCACTAAATTAGACAATAAGTAAGATCCGGATAAAACAATTATTTAAATGAAATTTTAAATAATTTGAAAAATATTCTTATGTGGGATTTCAGAAGTAGAGGGAATGATGTCCCTAATCGTATAAATCATGATAAAATAAACTTGCAATCAGTAGAGTGCTGAGTACAACAGAGAAGTGTTCTTAGACAAGGTGATTTGAGGAAGATCTTTCACTGCCTGTTCTTCGTAGACAATATGGAACACAGCTAAACTTAATGAGTGTAATTTTCCTCTTGTACCAACATAAATACACAAAAGAAAGTAAGCCTCTTATCTTAATATTAGTAATCAAAGCTACCTGGGCACACTTAAATGAAAAGCTAAGCTCCCTCAAGATTAAAGTGTTCCAGCATCATCGGGCGGCAGGCACACACAATTAAAGGAGGTCATTTCATTTTCCATCATTCTATAATCTCTGAGTGGCATTTCAGTTGGGATTTCATGGGATCAAATATTTTTAACTTGCCAAACAAGTCCATTGTGGAGTTGCAATGGACTTAAAAAAAATAAAATAAAAAAATGTTGGTCTAAGAATAAGTTATATAGCAAGAACAAAATAATTAACATTATAAAAATATATCAGGGGCCAATACAAACCATTGTGTAGAAATCTATTCACAAACAGGACTTTACATAGGATACAAGGTCATGCATTTAGACTGGAAGAAAGAAGATTTAGTCTAACGCAAAGGAAAGTTTTTTTTTACTAAGAACAATAAGGATATGGAATTTTCTGCCTGAAAAAGTAGTTTTATCAGAGTCCGTGCAGATATTTAAACAGCCCCCCTAGTTTGTTGCAAAATTGAAAGTGCTTCAAACTGGGTTATTGCCATCTTTTGGAGCAACAGCAAAAAACAAGTGTGAGGAAGGCTGAACTTGATGGACACATGTCTCTTTTCAGCCTTTGAAACCAACTATGTAAGTTAGGTGACTTATGTTTTTTTTACTGGTACTGTGCTTTATCACTTGCGTTGCTGAACTATGAAAAGCAGCAAATATATTTGACTCCCAAGTTGCATCCCATGGAAGTTTTCCCCCTTGAGAGATCCAGCTGAAAGTTGTTTTTTTAATCAAAGAAAATGTGGAATAGGCAAGCCATTGACTGTGAAACACCACACCTGCCAGAGGTGTAACAACCTATGGCTGTGTGTTGGCTAATGTGAATTCTGTGCAAACTTGGCTACTGATGCCAGCTTGCACATTTGGGGAGGACCGGTATAGTAAAGGTTTTCTGTCCAAAACCAGTATTTTCTTAAATTAATACTATAGTGTTAGAAATACAAACATGTATTACAAACGTTAAAGTGTAAGATAGCCATTAGAGGTATGTTAACCTGCGACATAAACATTGCAATTTCTACAAAACAAAATGGCCACTGTACCAAGACCATTTCGTTGAGAAATATTATTGGCCGTTTAAAACACTGTTTATCTCTAACCATTAAAAAATACCATACAATGTCCCTCTTTTACAGATTTTTGCAAGCAACTTTAGTGCCCTTAACATCAAAGAAGTAAATTAATACACTCACTGTTATTGTGTTTATGTACAGTCATAATTAACCAAGCCAGATATCATGAAATATTACTGGTAATGTTCAGTGACCCTTTGCATAAATAATGTATGCAGCTGCCACATAGGGAGTGTCTAAAGTCGATTTATAGACCTATGGTTTGCTGTAAGGGCTGATATTACAACAGTTAATTCTCCAAACACACAACTCACAGGCAGTCTCTCCAGCTACATAACAAAACATAAAATAAAACAAAGATAACACATTTGAAGCCAGAGAAGGAGTCATCCTTTGCTTATAATGGGGTGTTGAAGTGAACTGCCTCTTTTCTGACAGTTAAAGTTCCTCTTTCTCTCAGCTCATTAATCACCCATGTGCACATCATTCAGGGGTAAGGTGTGGTTGTTATGGACATGTGCAATTTGTTTTGTTCCGAATGTCAATTTGAACGAATTTCAGGCAATTCGGACATTCAGATACTTCCGAATGTTCGAATAGCTGAATTGCCGGAATGCCGAATTTCCGAAGTGCTGAAATTAGACCTATTGTCCTCCCCCCCAGCCCCCACCCCTAAGCGGCAGGTGGGGGGCTTTTAAGTAAAATAAAGGGGGGGGGGGGACCTATTGTCCTCCCCCCCGGCCCCCACCCCTGAGTGGCGTGTGGGGGCCTTAAATACCAATATGGCGGGGGGGACCTATTGCCCTCCCCCCCGACCCCTACCCCTGAGCGGCGGGTGGGGGCCCTAAATAAAAATGTTACAACCCCCCAGGTGACTTTAGGGTCTCAAATATGGCAAATAAAAAAGATTGCACTTGCACTTTTCTGGAGCTCAAGATCAGCTCCGAATCACTGCGCCTGGACGGTACAATGCCCCAAGTATTGCATATTGCTCTATTGGAACTTAGGACTTCAGTTGCAAGTGCTGCTTCCAGTTAATAAAGTCTGTTTGCAAAATTACCAACCACTCACAGATTACGAGGGATGTGCATGGGGAAAAAATTTGGTTCGGCATTTCGAAATTCGGAACTAAGGATGTTCTCTTGCAGCCGTTTAGTAGATAACTCTCTAATTCCCACGATATTAGGGAGCTATCTACCAAAAGGCTGAAAGACCTAAAATGGTCTTTCAGCCAAATTTACTAATACTAAGTAAAAATGACTTAGTATACCGTGAGTAGGGGCATGTCTATTAAACTGTGAGCAGCCACAGTGTACCCTTGTCTTTGGCTGGCTAAATGGTGTGTGAGTCGCTGCAAGTGTTAGAGGAGCAAGTGTTAGAGGAGCATTTAAAGAGAAGTAGTTGTGTGCTTGTGTGTACCCCAGGGAGATAAGGAGTCGTCCCGGGATTGCAGTCTGTTCATAGTCTCGTTGTTAATGAGTGTGTGTGGGAGGTGTGGGCTGTGGGGGTACCTGGTGTGCGTGTGGTTTAATTAGGGCGCTAGTGGTCGGGTCTTTCTAGCCAAGTGTTAGCATATCCTGCATATCTTGCAGCGTTAAAGGTCGACATTGATAGAGTAAGGTTAGTCAAATTAAATTAAAATTAGCAGAGTAGAGTGATAACGAAGAGTTGGTAATAACAGCAGCCAATTAACCATAGAGGCAGTAGTGTTTAGGCATATCTGCAACCTTCGTAAGCATTAAACGTTAAATACAGTTCTGTCAGTTAACATTAGGCTTTGTACTGACTGTCCTGGCCGCGCCTGGGTGGCAAATGGAGAGCAGCCTGTCCTTTGTAAGGGGAGACTATAGACTCTTCTCCGTGTTGTGCCATTATGTCGTGTCCGCTGCTTAGGTGATCTCTTGGGGCCTCCGGGGGACGAAGGCAGTGACGTTCGCTGGGTCCCAGTTGTGCAGTGCGGTGGCTGGCTGGTGCATGGCCTTGGAGAGGGAGTCGGGAGGGAGACCCAAGTCCCCTAGGATCCCAGCCGCTTCTTCCAACTTGTGCACCGGGTAGGAGTTACCTCTGTGGGTGATCATCAGGGTCTGGGCCGCCCTCCACCGGTAGGTCATGGTGTGTGAGCGGAGTAGCGTTGTGAGAGGCTGCAGGGTTCTCCGCCATTTCAGTGTGTCCCCAGATAGATCCGCGAAGAAAGTCAGGGACGAATTTTCAAACATGTAAGGTGAGTGTCCCCGTAACGCATTCATCACAGCTGCTTTGTCCTGACTTGTCTGAAAGCTTACGATCGGGTCCCTGGGAGCCTCGGTTGGGGCTTTAATGGGTTTAGGTATTCTGAACAATTTTTCCATTGTTATCAGTTTTGCCTGTTTCAGGGGCATGATTGAGCCCAGAAGGAGTCTCATAAAATGCGGTAATTCCGTGTCCGGCACCGTCTCTGCCACCCCTCTTATCTTTAGATTCTTAGACCGCCTTGCGTCTTCCATGGATGTAACTTTTCTTTCCAGGGCGGCATGGTGTTTCCATAGGGACCGTATCTCTGATTGAAGGTTACTTGCTGTTTGTTGTTGTGGGAGTCCATTTCCAGAGCTCCCATATGGCCTGTCAGGCGTTGGAGGTCGGCACGGAGTGCGGCCACGTCCGCGTGTATATCCCGTCGGAGGCCCGACAGCAGCTCTTGCATGTCTGCCTTGGTTACCAGAGACGTGTCCTTTTGGGTGGAGGGTGGTGCCGGGTTTACTTTTGGTCTTTGAGGTTCCAGCATGAGAAGGTCTCCCGACCCCAGGGTGTGGTCGTCTGGGAAGTCAGGGTAAGACGCCATCTGGGCTTGTGAGGCTCCATGTGCCTGCCGCCATAAGTCTCCAATGTTCATGCCCAGGTTTGGTTTTTCAGCTTTCTGCTTTTTTGTTTTTCGCCCCATCCTTATGTGGATGGCTGGGGGTCCCTTTGGGTTGGTTTTCGTTAAGTTTTGCCGTGTTTTGTGCTTCATTTAGGCCATTTTTTCGGGAGCTCAGATGCAATGCGACCGTTCAGGTCAGCTGCTAGGGTCTTGCATTGTTTTAAGTTACACAGTACAAATTTAACAAAAACGTTTCCAATTATACCATTAGCAAAGTGCGTCTATGCTCCTATAGTGAACGTATCAGAGATCACAGGAGGGCAATTACTGGTTTGCCAGACTGTCCCTGTTCTCTCCCACCAGCAGATTAAATTTTTTATCCTGATTTCAGAATTAATTAATTGCGGAGTTAAAACCATATTTCCACCTACTAAAATATTTTTTCAATAATTTCAAAGATCAGTCAATTAGGGCTTCATTATTTATTTTTATACATCCAAATATTAGATAGTCAATACATTGTTAAATACAAATCTGAACACTCCAGTCAAACCATAAGGCTTGCTTTTCCCAGAAATTATTATTATTGGCATTCATATAGTACCAATTTATTCCACAGATCTTTACAGTATTAGAAAGGGGAAATAAATTCTACAATAACTGAGACAATTACAAAGTGTAACAGGAACAATAGGTTAATACGGACCCTGCTTGAATGAGCATATGTATTTTTAAACTAATTTTTCAGTGCACTGTGAAGAACAAACTTTGTTGAATTTTGAAAATATACTGGAAAATAAGGTGTTAAACATGACTTTAAAACCCACAATTACATGATTACACAGAAAACCAAAACTCTATACTTGTAGGCATGCAACAGTGTGCTGGCTGCTTGACTTTCTTTGCGCATGGTATTTGTGTACGTGTCTTTACTTTTCAGTTGTCGGTGTTAAACTCACTCACAAAAAACTCATAGTCTGTATCCCCTTGAACCAACAGAACCTCGAAAATGAAATGAACATTGCAAGACCTAAATATTTATCATAATTCCATTTATTTTTGTGTTTCGACGTTGCCACTGAAATATCATACAGAGCAACTCTGACACAAAGCAGCTGGTGCAAGACCTTGTGGTGCAAAAAAAAAAAAAAAGCAAGCTTTTGTTAATAAAAGAAAGATTACAATTTTTGTTAAAGGTCAGAAATGATAGAGGATATTGCGATTTTTGCCTTTAGTGAGTGTCTAAAGAAGTTATGTAAGATTTCTTTTTTCATCTGCATAAAAAAAAAAATACAAAATAAAGAAGGCACAGTATGCAAAACAAAACTACAAGAATCTTGGATGGGAAGGAACCTGTGCTAGTTTTAAAGGGACACTTTAATCATAAGAACCACTATAGGTTAATGTAATGATTCTGGTGTCTATAGCGTGTCTCTGCAGGCTTCTCCATGTACATGCTGCCTTTTCGGCTACAAGAGATGCTTTTTAGTTCAGTGGTGAAAAGTGTGCAGTACCTACGTTCAGCGTCTCCATGTTGAACGTTCCCCATAGAGATGCATTGATTCAGTGTATCTCTATGAAGACATGCTGCGCATGTGCAATAGTCTCCCAATGTGAAAGTATTGGCTGTGATCCTCAAGATTGAGGATCTCTGCAATGTAGGCGGAGCAAACACAGTGTTTTAGAAAAGGTACATTTAATACCTTTCTATTCCACAAAGAGGGGGTCCGGACAACTAAATATGTATTCCAGCACTATAATGTTAGGAATACATGGCTGTATTCCGGATATTATATTGTTCCTTATAAGTATAAACCTGCTAATCTCGAAATGAATTGGCAATTATCGCTGAAAAC
>OW240917.1:120914534-121036561 GCA_933207985.1 Pelobates cultripes | reverse complement strand
ATTCTTCTGGGCTCTCGATATAAACAAAAAGTGGATCACAGATAAAATCCTAAAAAGTACAATAACAGGAGATCTAATAATCTGGTGGCATAAAATTAAAAAAGAGTTAGGCCTTCAAATTAAATTAAACGAACTACAGCCAATTTCGGTAACTGATGACAATTTAGAAAACATAAATCTAATTGTTTGGCAAAATTTGGGTATTAAGACAATCAAGGCTTTATTCTCAGACCATAAAGTGAAACCCTTCCCTCAGCTAAGACTCGAATTTGCCATACCGTCCAAAGACAAATTTAAATATCTAAGGGTTAAAGGATTCATCCTCACCCATGCCATCAAGAATAGGAAAGAAAAATGTAAAAAAATCCCTCCAACTATTAGAGCTAAATAACTGTAAAAATCTATTGGCAAAATGTGCGGATGTAATATGTAATATACCATCTGAGAAACGATGAGCCTGTAAGGCAGTAGGGAAATGGGAGACAGACTGAAATTTGCTAATTAAAGAGGAAGATTGGAAGTACTCCCTTAAAAACTATACAAACACATCCACTGCTTAAACTTGACAGATGTTCATTTTAACTTGTTGAATAGTTGGCATCTTACACCGAAGGTTCTTTTAAAGATCTCTCCGGATATTTCTATAAATTGTTGGAGATGTAATAGGGGCACTGGAAGCTTATTCCACATATGGTGATAGTGCGGAATGATTGCCAATTATTGCAAAAGGAATAAGAAGATTAATCTACTATGTTACAAAAATGAAACTCACACGTGAACCAGAATTAATCCTTTTAAACTTGAATTGGCCAAAATTAGAAAAGAAAGCCATAATAATCTTACATATTATAACTGCGGCCAAGTTGTTTATTGCACGTAACTGAAAAACAACTAATATTCCCAAGATCCAGGAGATAATCGAGCAAGTTGGAATGACAAATAAAAATGGAAGAGGGCATATTGATGACCAAATACAAAAGAACCAATGAAATCTAACTTTTGAACAGCTGGTTAGTAATATTGGAAACAAACAAAAAAAAAAAAAATTAGTCCAGTGGGCCTCCAAATTATAATATAAATAAAAATATAATATATATGTGTATTGTGGGAAACAAAAATACTGTGGCAAACAATAAGTGGAGGAAGGGAGGCGCTGATTCAATACTCCCTTTCCCCTGCTCTGGATTTTTTATTTATAAATAAAAAAAGAGAGGAGTTAATGAGGCTCGCACAAGTACCCCACAAGCTCAAATCTAGCAATGTCAGATTGATATCTGAGACTTACTTTAAACCCGGGGCAATCGTATATGGATACCTATATGGAAATGTAAACGGTGGGAGATGGGAGAGGGGGAGGAAAATGACAATAAGACTATATTAAGCCACCTTTTATGGCGGTCCACTTATCCTTTCTTCTCCGTTCTTCCCTTCTCTCGCTGTTTTTTAAATACATTTTTTCTAAGTACAGATAAAAACAGCATGCACGTGTCATGGGTGATTATAGATTTCCTACCTGTTCTATGTTAAATTTTGTATATATTGTGTATTAATATTGTTTTTGTATTTTATTGTACCCTAATGTATCAATGCAATGATTTGTGGACCCAGGACATATTTGAAAACGAGAGAAATCTCAATGCATCTTTCCTGGTAAAAATCTTTATAAATAAATAATATAATAGATAAGCGGACTTTCTCTCTCTCCGATATAAACGAGCAAATAGTGTAACAGGGGAAAGGCGATCACGGGAGGGTGGGATAGAGGGAGGTGGGAAGGGACAGAATTTATTTTCAGGGGTATTGAATAATAAAAGTAGAGATACAGGTAAATTTAGAAGAAATAGTTTTGCGTAATATGAAGGATTATGAATACGGAGACATCATTCGCATATAAGGGGGAGAAAAACGGGGGAAATGAAGAAATAAATGATTATAATGGTATCTATTCCAACCCAGTGAGTGGTATCGTCCCCAGACAAAATTAGAGACAATACCTATCTGATATAATAAAAATAAATAAATGTATTGACAAGAAATAGAGGTGAAACACACACTGTGCCCACTGCATTCCGCAGCTTGCATTACAGCAGAGTTGGTGCATCGTACCCTGTACTTCTGTCCTGGGACATACCTCCCAACAGTCCCAAAGTCAGCATTACAGTCCTGATTTGAGACTTTTGCTTGGCCACCTACTTTGTTTCCTAATTTCATGAAATTGGATACTAACAAGTTATTCTGGTAGGTCACACACAACCAGGAAACCCTCTGGAATCTTCTGAGGACAACGGTGAGCAGTGTACGGAGGTACAGGGTAACAGGGGTCCCAGTCCCACCAGTCAGAGATTGTTTCCTGACACTTTGTATCAGTCCCCATTCAGATCTTGGATGATAAATCCCTGACATGCGAGTCTGTGGGATCCCACACAGATTTTCTCATTCACATGTAATGAGCAGCACAAGCGTGACAGTACCACTTTAAGGAGACACGCGACATCAGGAATTCTGGTTAAACATCGTTAATGGAAAGATTTAAACAAAAATGATATAGTTGAACGCTGGAACATGCATACCATTAAAATTGGCACAAATGTAACCATCAGGATCCATTTCGGAAGTTCAAGGTGATTCTTTGTAGATAAAGAGAGGAAATTCTCTATCTAGAGCACAGACCGTCAGCGTCCAGGACCAATCTCTACAGTTATCTTAAACTAAACAATGAGATTCTTTCGAAAAGAAAATCAAAGCTCGCAATCCATAGTAACAGCGCCAAATTCTCCTATCAACGCTATACAGAGATCACAGAGTGCGTTAATTAGGAATCTTAGAAAAAACACCAGAGAATTTGCAGGTTCTAACTCAGCAAAGATACAATGGACATATTCTCATATTCAGCTAATTTTCCAGTTTGGTAATTCTAAATTACAATGTACGATACTGATTAAGTGAATGAACTCCATCGATATATTCCAGGAGCAACCAGTTATTGCTATCTAAATGACAAACTCAATGATTGAATTGAAATAAAACCTTAGATTAATTTTAAATGTTATTACAGTGGTTCTGTCACCCTCTCCCCCAAAACTATGAGTATTTCATTAGGATAAAATCTTTATGAAATGCTCAGAAAGATCGGGTTGAAATCCATCCACGTGTACTTAAGGAACTAAGTGCAGAAATAAGTGAACCTCTGTTTTTAATCTTTCAAGATTCTTTTCTTTCAGGGAGTGTTCCGGAGGATTGGAGGAAGGCAGATGTGGTTCCTATATTCAAAAAGGGTTCAAAATCCTTGCCTGGAAATTATAGACCTGTGAGCTTAACTTCTGTGGCTGGGAAAATATTTAAAAGGTTATTAAGGGATAATATTCAAGAATTCCTTGAGAAGAACATGGTTATCAGCAAAAATCAGAACGGTTTTATGAAGCACAGTTCACGTCAAACTAACTTGATTCTGTTCTACGAAGAAGTAAGTAGAAGTATAGATCAGGGTGTTGCAGTGGATGTGATCTATTTGGATTTTGCCAAGGCATTTGATACAGTTCCACACAATAGATTAGTGTTCAAACTCAAGGAAATCGGTCTAGATGAAAATGCTTGTTCTTAGGTAGAACATTGGCTTAAAAACAGAGTACAAAGAGTTGTCATTAATGGTAAATTTTCTAGCTGGACAGAGGTGGCAAGTGGTGTCCCTCAGGGGTCTGTTCTGGGACCCCTTCTATTTAACATGTTTATAAATGATCTTGAAGACCGCATTGAAAGTCATGTTTCAGTGTTTGCAGATGACAGCAAACTTTGTAAAACAATACAATGTGAGCAAGATATTACTTTGCTGCAGAGGGATTTAGATAGACTGGGGGACTGGGCACTCAAATGGCAGATGAAATTTAATGTTGAAAATGCAAAGTTATGCACTTCGGCGTAAAGAATACACAAGCAACGTATACTGTAGCGGATGGCCTGGCACCCCGAATGGGTACCTCCGTTAAAGGATGCTCCTAGCGCTTCCTGAGGACTCCAAGCACTGCAGCAGACACCACAACCACCGAACGGAGAAGCATATGAATCCTCTCAAGCATATGAATGCTGTAGACAGTTGAATAGGAACCATACGAATAGGTTTACTCTCCTAGCAGCCAAACTGGAACAGCATACAATAAATCCTTCCCCCAATAATGAGACGACACTTCACTTTGAGGGTTAAAACAGGAACTCAGGTGCTGGCACACCCAGCCTGGTTTTTATTACAGTCTTGCAAATACAGGACCGCCCACAGGGAGGTATAAAACAACCAATCATATCACAGTTACATCCCACATATTCCCTCCCCTTATCCTGAGAGGAAACTCAATTATACATACAGTTAAACATACTTTCTACCCAACTTTCATAACTCTAAAACCATACATCACATTCACATAAAATTACATATGCACAATCAATCCATTCAGGGGAACAACATATTCCAAAATGGCACAAATCAGACAAGGGGTTCAAAAGTTAGTAAAAAGTCCTTTGTGACTAAATGAAGCATGGCTTTCTGGCCCAAACCAGTTTCAGAGTCTTCTATCCTGGAGATAAGTAATTCAATTATCTCCCAGGACAGACACAAGACTCCATTAAGCACATGGTTGCAAAAGACCTACATAACACACAGACATTTCACATATCCCCAGATGAAACTGGTCACGAGCATTATTAAGTGAATGGCTCGGACACACAAATACAGTTTAATCGCCATGGAACCAAACTCTTTACAGTCAGTTTCATACGAATGGGCTCCATGGGATTCCTATCTGGGGTATAACACATTCACATAAGGTCTGGTCCATAGTCCAAAGGCAAGAGGCGGGCAAGCAGCCCCCTCCAAGGACACGTGGCGAGGCCGGTTTCGCCACATTTCTCCCCTTTACCATCCAAACTAACAGGGTATCTGACCTCCTGCCGGTCAGTGCCCTGGTTAGTCCAGCAACCCACCCACGAAGCACAAACAGCAATACAGCCCACCCACAATAACTGATTACTACACCTGGATAAAATAGCAACTTGTCCATGTCCAGGTGCCTCACCACAGCTGTGCGGGGGGCTGGTAGACTGCCTTGGTGGGTTGCTGAGTGGGCAGAGACCAGCGGTACTCTGCCCGGGTGCCAGCGCTACCACTGAAGTAGCCTGGTTGGAGCCTGGTTGGGGAAGGGGGAGACCGACTGTCTCCCCTCTGGATACACTGCTCTGTGGCTGGGGGACAGGACCGACCGTCCCTACCCCTGGTGCTGCAAGTGCAGAGACTACGGTCCCATCTGCATAGTTGTGGGGCTTAACATCTCCCCTTGGTGGGTTAGGCTGCCGCTGGAGAGAGGGTGTAACAAGCTCCCCTCTCTGAACTGTAGACTGCCGCTGGGGAGAGGGGGTAACCTGCTCCTCTCCCTGACACTCTCTTTGCTGGTGGAGAGGGGGACCAACTGTCTCCCCTTTCAATATTTTGTCCTGCGGCTGGGGTGCGAGACAGATGGTCTCTGCTTCCTGGGGTACACACTGCCGCTGGAGAGGGGGGGTAACAAGCTCCTCTCCCATACATACTTTCAGCCGCTGGGGAGAGGGGATAACAAGCTCCTCTCCCTGGAACACTCTCTGCTGTTGGAGAGGGGGACCAACTGTCTCCCCTTTTAATATATTGCCCTGCTGCTGGGGCGCGAGACTGACTGTCTCCGCTTCCTGCGGGACACACTGCCGCTGGGGAGGAAGTACAGCACCTTCAGCTCCCTGGGATACATACTGCCGCTGGGGATCTGGGCTGACTGCCCAGCATCCCTGTAGGGCCTGTAGAGAGACTTCGGTCCCATCCCCACCTGCCAGCTGGGTGTCTTCCCAGGACAAGTCAATAAGGTCTTCCATCTCTGGGGCTGGTTGGGACATATGTGGTACAGTACCAAGGTTTCCTGATAACAGGCTTGGTTGCTGGGGAGGAGGAACTAAACTCAATGCTTCCGGTGGTATACAGTCCATAAGCCCCATCATGTCAGAGACATGCGGCGTTATACGTTGGAATAGGCAAACATAATCCTGTTCTAGTTCCCACTCTCGGTTGGCAAGAAAAGATAGATCTGGCTGAATGGCATCAATCTCTGTAAGGTCCCAGTTGTCTGCCCGCTCAGCTCGAATGGACCAGAAGCGAGCAATGTCGGTGTCTCCGAACCAGAGACAAGTTTCAATAGTATCCAACAACAAACCAGGGCCATCGTAGTCTTCCCCCTCAATACACTTGTACTCAATCAGCCATGGGTAGAGGTGGTAAACATGCCACCGCAGGGCCCGATAGGAATCATCCAGCCACACCTCAGTCTCAACTAGCGTCTCCAGTTCACTTACCCATTCCTCTGAGGGCTGGTTTCCCAATAACGGCATCCGCAGCTCTAGTTGTTCTGCTTGGCGCTGGTTAGTGGTCAGGATTTCCTCGCACCGAAAGGGTCGAATTTCGTCGATGTCCTCCTTCCAGAGATCGGTACGAAGCGCCACCCTCCACTCTGTCTCTCTTTCCTCTGGGATAGGATACTCCATACTGCGCATCACATCCTGTAGTCGCTGATGGAGCCTGGCGTCAAAGTGAGATACTGCACGGCCTTCCATCTCTGAAGTAGTGCTGGTTTTCCCAAATCTTTATGTAGACAGGGACGCTGTATGAACACTAGCGTCACCTTCAATTTGTAAATCCACGAACTGTGTCTCTGAGCTGCTTTACCTCGCACTAGGACGCCATCCCACCGCTGCCACCAATTGTAACGGACCGTTTCTCTCACAAGGGGATAAAATCGGTTTAGGCGATAATCCCCTTTCCCATAGACCAGCAGCTACTGCAATCACCAACCTCCTGAACTCCAAACTGCACGTATTCACCAACTCTCGAACAGCAGACACAGGAACCCTGGAAGCAGCCGAACAGGAAAAGCAATACAAACGGCTTACACTCCTGGCAGTCAGCACACAATCCAATTCCCCCAATAACGAGACGACACTTCGTTTTGAGGGTTAAGCAGAATCTCTCTGTGCTGGCACACCCAGCCTGGTTTTTATTACAATCCAAAACATAGTACAGCCCACAGGGCGTTACAAAACAACCAATCACATCACAGTTACATCCCACATATTCCCTCCCCTTATCCTGAGAGGAAACTCAATTATACATACAGTTAAAACATACTTTCTACCCAACTTTCATAACTCCAAAACCATACATCACATTCACATAAAATTACATATTCACAATCAATCCATTCAGGGGAACAACATATTCAAAAATGGCACAAATCAGACAAGGGGTTCAAAAGTTAGTAAAAAGTCCTTTGTGACTAAATGAAGCATGGCTTTCTGGCCCAAACCAGTTTCAGAGTCTTCTATCCTGGAGATAAGTAATTCAATTATCTCCCAGGACAGACACAAGACTCCATTAAGCACATGGTTGCAAAAAGACACAAAACACTTTAAAATACATAAAGTCACATTTTACACATAACACACAGACATTTCACATATCCCCAGATAGCTCAGGTCTGAGCGCACATTATTAAGTGAATGGCGCTCGGACCACACAAATACAGTTTAATCGCCATGGAACCAAAGTCTTTACAGTCAGTTTCATACGAATGGGCTCCATGGGATTCCTATCTGGGGTATAACACATTCACATAAGGTCTGGTCCATAGTCCAAAGGCAAGAGGCGGGCAAGCAGCCCCCTCCAAGGACACGTGGCGAGGCCGGTTTCGCCACAGGTGGCATTATGGAGCATTGCAAACATTGTCTTTTCTTAGAGAAGACCGCATCCACACTACTCAACCTGCCCGGACAGGCTAAATACTCCAGAACCACTACATTAAGATGTAGTGGTTTTGGTGACTATAGTGTCACTTTAGCTATTTTACCTCTCAGTGTATATTCTTTGCCAGTCCAACTTTAGGTGATAGTGAGAGTGCTGGAGTATCAAAGCCCGAGAGCTATTATTAAGTGTTCTTGCATAGCAAGACCACTTATTGTTATCTCACATATATATTATTATTCTTATTATAGCCAAATTTGCCACCCTAACTCCTCCCACAGTTTTTATACTACATAGACAAAAATTTACCAAATTTATACAAACTATTCTATCCCAGAAGAATTTTGTGAGAGCTGTAGCTGTATTTATTCCACCTCAATGTATAGTTGTAGGTTTCAGACCATACCCAGGTCCCGTAGCATTTATTATATTTGTGAAAAGTGCCTTGCTCGCTACATTATATGATAGATTATATATTAAACAGATTATATATGTCCCGTTTGCATTCTCTGTGATGATAGGCCCATGCAAACTTTGATACATTTCCCTTGTCTTGTCATTAGAAGGGACTCTATTTTTTTTTCTTTTAACATATTCATTATTACATTGAGATTTGTAATAAGGAAAAATGGAAAGGCTGAGATTAGAACCCAGGGAGGGGATTGCAGTAAGGATCGATCACAGATGAACTTCTTAGAGCCGAAAGAAAACCATTATTAGGGGAGCCCTGAGCAGAAAAGGGAGCTGAGTAATCGTCTGAGCAGAAAAAGATGTGCCTTGGTCTATCTTAGATTGCGAGTGTTGGGCATCACATAATCCCCCAGGATCTGGCTGTTGTTTGGAGTCACCACAGCGGATAACAGACGTTTATCCCATGTGGATGTGTATTTATTCACGTTGTATCACAGTGGCTGCAGGCTGCATTGCAGGGAACACAAATTATTCTTGCTATACATCTTCCGCTACATGTTCTACATGTTTAGTTATTCCAAAATCATGTATTACAATAGAAATAGAATGCTGCCTTGAAGTTACATACATGTAATTGATAACTACACAAATAAGTCTGTAATGCTTAATGATGTTTTAATGTCCGCATTCGTTTTGTTTTGGTGTCACACTAACACATTGGAGAGCTGGCACCTTGGAAACCAATGGAATGTGGGGTCTGCTGGGTGCTGCTCCCCACCTCCACTACTTTCAGCAGAGAACAAAAACACTCTGTCTGAGCTAAGCACAACAGTGCAGGACTTCACTCTAGAGAGCTCTCTGTCAGAAGTAGTGGAGGCAGGGGCAGACACCAAATATGAAGTCAAACCATTCTCAAACAGTTTGTCTTTTTAAATGGTGGGACGACAGGGCACTTCTGACACCAAAACCTCACTACATCACACTGTTGTGGTTATGGTGCTTGACATGGTCTATAAAGTCAGTAAATTCTGATTCCCTAAGACGTTTTACTTGATACTTCACAGCTATACAGTGATTCAAGAAACTGTTATTTAAAATAGTTGTTTAGGGGGGTTGTGACACAGGTGACTTTATTATTTTTTTGTTAATTATCCACATAGTGCCACCCTGCATTATTTTACATTTTGCAAAAAAATCATTCTTAAAACCAAGTCATCAATCAATGACCTACTTTATCTCTAAAACCAGTGCACTCCATAAGATTGCTAAAATATTTTATTATTTATTTATAAATCGCCAACATGTTTCACAGTGCTGATCAGTATTCTAGGGTTAGAAACATGATGGCACATAGTGAACATAGCGTAAAATGTAAAGATAGATAGTGAGAACTTAGTCTAAAGGGTAATGGTGAGATCTACATTTCTCCCTTGGTACCTTTTTATAGAAGACTTGAGCCTTACTTTCAGGACAGGTTCATCTTAACTGATTACAGCTTTTTAAATAATGAATATATGATAAACTTTATATTGATTGCTTTATATTGATTGCATTTAATTTTTTTGCTCTCCACGCTGCTGTAATGCAGCATTGATGGGTATAACATAAATGTTCCTTCCAAGCTTACCCCAGTTTCATCACATTAGAACTGAGTGACATCTATCATTGTATGCTTAAATTCTACTATCCTATCAGAGCACAAGATGTGCTTGATAGTTTAATACTCACAGCAACTACACTGTGTAAGCTAGCCCTCTATGGATTGACATACAATTGTTTTGATTTATAAACAAATGTAAGATACAGTTTATAGGGGAAGGAAATTATATCTGTTCATTGTGCTTACAGAATTACAATTCAAATGTATACAGTAATAATTTGTGTACTGCAGATATACTTTGAAATGCCAAAAGTGCTTGTTTTTTTTGTGAAGTTAATTACTGGTGAACAGTCTCTACCCTCAGTCTTACTTTAATAATGTTATAAAAAGCTCTTGCACTATCCAAGCTGTCACCCAGGATGTACTCTTCTTTACACAGTTAGAGCGCTTTCTCACAATGTATTTGAGGCTTCTCTATGAGAAGCATTGGTTGCCTAGTGCAGCACTATGGCGCATGCACCCTGCCTCCCAATGCCATCTCAATGCTGGATTACAGGTAAGTACTAGCTTCATTTTTAGATTAACATTTGTGCCCAAAACCTAACTGACCTACTACTGACAAATAGGCAAGACTGTCTTGTAAATAGCATTTAGATAACTTACAAATTCAGCTAATTTAGAAAGTTTATATCTTTTATTTCCCTTTATCCTCCCCTACATTTCCCCGTTCATAAAATCGTTCTTATCCATTTCCTCCTGGTGCTCAGTCCTACATAACAAATTGACAGCAGGCCACATTTTCGAAAACATTCTCCTACAGTGCCTGCGTAAAATTACTTTGCTGTAGCTGAGATCAGACTGTGAAATTTGATTTTTTTTATTTATATATTTTTTTTATTCTTTTTGCAAATTTTACATATGTAACATCACAGATAAAAACAGTTCAGAATTAGACATATAGACTTTAATTTACAATAGAAGGATATATGAACTGTTGAGTAAACTTCACACAAAAAAAAACAAATATCACAATTTAAAACGACTGAGCGGATTAGGCGGGCCTAAACTATAATAATTAGGTTACTTCATAACTTTCCTGAATACAGTACCATAGGGAAGAACTAGAGTGATCTTTATATGTAAGGATATTCATAACAGAGAACGCAACAAAGTATATAGTTATATCAGATTATCTAACCAAGGTAACCATTTCTCATCAAATTTTAAGAGGTTATCATATTGAAAAGATATTCCCCTTTCCATATCGTGTTGGTATTTAAGCTGAGTTAGCACTTGGGTCCAAGATGGAGTCTTTTTCTGTAGCCAATATCTTGATATTTTTATGGCCATCATAAGTTTGATTATTAGATATCTATTTTGAGTTGAGAATCTTCTTAAATTAAAATGAAAAAGAGCAACCATTCAGTTATCTTCCAAATCTTCTCCCACTAAATCTGATATAACTCTAAATGCTTTATTCCATATAGGTCTTAAAAGCTTACATCCCCACCAGATATGTTTAGAGCTACCTTCAGCACAAGTACACCTCCAACAAAGTTTGGAATTATCAGGGTTGATTCTATTTAGAATTTTTGGTATCCTATGCCATTGATGAAGAATTTTATAATGGAGCTGTATGATATTTAAACAATGCAACAATCTTTTAACTTCTTGAATTGATCTATACCACTGCTCTAACTCGATTGGAGACCCACTTTCTTGTTCCCAGTTTTTCCAGGCTTTTGGTTTAGACTTTTTTTCTTCCTCTCTCCATATTCCATACCAACTAGATATCGATTTATGATTAGTATTATTTTTAAATAGATCATTTAATTTTTTATTTATCGTAGTGTTGTCATAAAGCAGATGGTTATCCAAATAATTTTTGATTCTTAGGTATGAGCATAACTCTCTTGAAGTAAGGTCAAGACTTAACTGAAGATATGAAAAAGACCTTATTTTATTCAATTCTAATAAATCATCTATTTTAGTTAAACCTAATTTGATCCAATTCCCTGAATTTAGGTCATTAATATTATATTCCATTGTCTTAATTTGAATATACTTAGAAATTTTATTTAAAATGTGATTTCTTTCCTGTATTTTACCCAAATTTCATAGATATTTTTTATGTATGAAGTTACTATGTTGTAAATGAATTTTGCACTAGCCCCAATGTCAATCCATAACATATTAGAAAGATCTTTTGAATTACACAGAAAGGATTCAATTTTATACCAAGGCTCTTCTATTGTGGTTGGGCCATGCCATCTCCACAGATGGTACAGCCTAGAGGCTTCGTAATATTTGATAAGATTTCGGACAGCCAGGCCACCCTTTCTGGACTTTTTCATTACATGTATTTGATGATATTTATTCTAACCAACCAGGAAATTCCTATGTTTCTCCACTCTTTGAGTAATTTATCACTGGTATCCTTTATAAGATTATCCACGTTTTTATCGATCATTTCTTTTAAGCTATAAGAGAAATGAATCCCAAGATATTTAAAACCTTGCGATGACCAAGTGAAGGGATATTTAACTGATAATCTATTAATTGTCGTAAAATCTAAATTGATGGTCATAACTTGGGATTTACCAATATTTAATTTATAGTTTGAAACTCTACCATAGTCTTACAACTCCCGAAACAAGGCCCCTAGTGATATATCCAGATCAGACAATGTTAATATTATGTCATCAGCATATAGGCTGATCTTAAATTCAGAATGATTCAGAATAACTCCCTTAATTTGATAGTTGTTTCTTATGCTCACTGCGAGCGGTTCAAGAGTCAAAATATATAAAAGCGGGGCCAGGGGACATCCCTGCCTGGTCCCGTTAGAAATTGTAAACCAAACTGCGGAGATGCCAGGGCCCACGGTTTTAGCCATTGGACTAGAATAAAGAGCCATTATTGCAGTTTTAATTGAGCCAACAAATCCAAATTTGTCCAGAGTCTGGTTCATAAAACTCCAGCTGACCCTGTCAAACATCTTCTCAGCATCCAGTGACAGGGCCAGCATAGGGATCTTGCTCCTTGTTACATAATCAATCAGGGCAGTCAATCTTCGAGTGTTGTTACTTGGATCTCTATTCTGAACAAAACCTTTTTAGTTGTGATGAATTAAAGATGGAATAATTGATTTTAGTCTATTTGCAATGACAGCAGAATAAATTTTAATATCTGAGTTTATAACAGATATAGGCCGGTAATTAACCAGAGTAGTTGGGTCCTTATCAGATTTTAATATCGGTGAGATATTAGCCTGTAATAATTCTTTCAAAGGGAGACCCAATTCTCTAATCTCGTTAAATGTATCTACTCGATGTTGCAATAGCTCATTTTTTAATTTCTTAAACAAACTATTAGTATACACGTCACGACCTGGGGCTTTATTTAGCTTAAGCCTGTTAATTACCAGATTAACTTCAGATTCAGAGAAAGTTTAACTCTTTCTGCTGGCCATCTCTAAGAGTTGGCAATTTAATCCCATCCAGATATTCAGATATATCTAATTCCTGGGGGCTGGAGGAGAGATTATAAAGTTGTACATATAATTTATTAAAGGCATTACCTATTGATTTTGGGTCATTATAACTATGACCGTCTACTATGATCTTTTCGACTCTCAATGTAGCTTTTACTCACAGGACGTGCTGTAGGATGCTAAGGAGGAGCTAAGGGCAACGGGAAAGCGCGAATGCACTAAGACAGCACCTGTCTCTCAAACTGTGTCCACCTCATGGAGTTGAACGCTGAACACTTTGAGAGCAGTGATTTTTCCTTCTTTCTTCTTATCACGAGGACAGGAATTTGGAACAAGAAGATATTTTTTCTAAGTACATCTGGCAGTGAGTTTTCAGTTTCCGGTCACTTTTCTTAAACATGGAAAGCTCTGCCGCCAACTCTACAGGGGCTCATTAACCTTACATCACGCATTGCAGGCATTGCTGAGATTACAACTGGTGGTCCCTGCTTCAAATTCCTCGCCGTAGTGGTGGGATTAATAAACTGAAAGTTACACACAAAGGTTGAATTCCTCAACAAAAGGATCAATTCCAAGGATAGGTAACAGATTGGAACTTAGTGTCAGGTTATAAGGACATTTTTTTTTTGGGGAGGGTAGATAAATGGTATAGCTGCTGTATAGATGCTATAAAACTAAGCAGTGTAATCTTACTTTTTCTGCTATGCATTTGACACATTGATTCAATTCCACTGCTGATTGTTAACTGCAAAGTTACACAAAAAAAAAGAGAAACTCTGGATGTAAGCAAATTAACTTGATGACTTTGTTATCCACATCTGTTACACTTGGCGTGTTACACTTGGTAATAATGGCATTCCAGAGCTTGTAAAATTGAGTTTATCTTAAAGGACCACTATAGTGCCAGGAAAACATACTTGTTTTCCTGGCACTATAGTGCCCTGAGGGTGCCCCCACCCTCAGGGACCCCCTCCCGCCCAGCTCTGGAAGGGAGAAAGGGGTTAAAACTTACCTTTTTCCAGCGCTGGGCGGGGAGCTCTCTTCCGATCCTCCTTCTCTCCTCCCCGTCGGCTGAATGCGCACGCGTGGCAAGAGCTGCGCGCGCATTCAGCCGGTCACATAGGAAAGCATTCATAATGCTTTCCTATGGACGCTGGCGTGCTCTCACTATGAAAATCACAGTGAGAAGCACGCAAGCGCCTCTAGTGGCTGTCAATGAGACAGCCACTAGAGGATTAGGGGGAAGGCTTAACCCATTGATAAACATAGCAGTTTCTCTGAAACTGCTATGTTTATTAAAAAATGGGTTAACCCTAGCTGGACCAGGCACCCAGACCACTTCATTAAGCTGAAGTGGTCTGGGTGCCTAGAGTGGTCCTTTAAAGAAAAGGGCTGCATTAAGCTAACTATCTATTTTTTAGTTGCTTGACTACGAATTTTGTAGCTACATTCTCTGACTTCTTGATTTTTTTCTTTAAAAAAAAAAAGGAGAAAAGAGAGAAAATCCTCTGACAAAGAGCATATTTTCAAAGCAACGGAAATTATTCTCAAGATCCTATAATATTAAGACTAACTTTACATAGTCATATTGTCTATTATTAATTAGTCTAACTAGCCTAATTCCAATTTTTTATCTCTGGAGTTCAAGGGAGGTGGTCCATTCTGGCTCATTTTTCCACTACCAGATTGTAGAAAAAATTACCCAAGGCTGTCCTTATAGGGATATAAAATTATTTTCTCTAAACATTAATATAACATCAATGGCAACTAAAAAAACTGGAGATAATAAAGGTGAGAATAAATATCAAATGAAAAAGGAAGAGAAACCTTTGGAAAAAAGGAAAGATAAAGGTAAAAAGCTGGCCTCCATATTCTCTCCAACTATTACCAGAACCACTTCAAGCGATGCCTCACATTAGGCGATGCCTAATTGATGAATCTATGGCAATGGGTGATACAGACTTAGATAAATCTCATTTAGATTCCTCTGGGGAATCAAAATCACAGGTATCCACCCTTGACTCCCTAAATATATACTTGGACAAACAATTTGCTCAGTTACAAAATGATATGGTCAAGAACACAAAAGAAATAACATCAGAAGTTAAAAGACTGGAAGGAAAAAAAAAAAAAAATGAAATCCAACTATCAGAATGTAAGACTAAACTGAATATTGCTGAAGAAACAATGGCTAACTTACATGATAAAATCAAATCACTGGAGCTTAATGTTCAGAACCTGGAAAACAGACATAGAAGAAAAAATCTGCAAATACGAGGAGTCACAGAGGATATACAATCTCAGGATCTGGAAGAATACTTCACAGACTTTATATCTGTTCTAAAAATTGGAGATCAATATAAAGAAATATTATTCGAGAGAATACACAGAATATCTAAGCCAAAGGGTGTGCCAGAGTCTGCTCCAAGGGATATAATTATAAGATTCCATGCTTACAAACACAGAGGACTACTCTCAGAGATGTATCAGCATTTCCAAAGAAATTCCAACACTTAAGATGTTTCCCAGACTTGTCCAGATCCACTAGAATATTCAGAAGATCTTTCTATGAGACTACCACCACTCTAAGAAATAACAACATAAAATATAGTTTGGGTTTCCCAGCAAAATTGGTTGTTCACTATGAGAACTCCTCCATTGTGGTTGACTCTGCCCAAAAAGCCACTTCTTGGCAGAAGTCAAAATTTTTTTTTCCTAAATGATGATAATGGTAAAATGTAAAGTCTCAATAGTTAAACTAATTTATTGCTCTGCTTATATTTTTCTTTTCTCCCTACTATAAAGTATAGTTAATTTAGTATACCTATCCCCTCCTATGATAAATGCACTTCATAGAATCACTATTGACAATGGTTTCACAAATATGTACAAGTATGAATTAGACAAAATTATTAAAGTTGGCACTCTTATAAACTTGATAAAATTCGAAACAGAGTTGGTGGGATAAGATAAAGAAGAGGGGGTAAGAGAAGAGGTAGGGGTACGGAGTAGGCATATGAGAGAGGGATAAATGGATAGGGAGTGGAGATAATGGAATAAAAGAATTTATATATTTACAATAATGGGTAAAAATAATGAAATAAAACTCCCATAGGATTTTTTTATAGTTTAATTGAAATTGCACGAAGATGGAAAGTTTGACTAAGTTTGCTAGAATGGATAGATAATGCAATATCTATTAATTAAACATAGTTTAAATATAATATTTTATTCAAATATAATCACACAATTTAAATGTTGGGCTATACTCACGAGTACGTTTAACTAATTTTGATATTTACTTATGCTTAATAATGGATGAATGTGTATTAATATTGTAGAATAAATAGCGTAACTATTCACTAGGGAGATAGAATAAAATAGGGGAAACAAGAAGGTTGCAATTAGATAGGTGGAGAGAGAAAGACAAGAGTATTATTCTACAGCTTTGGGGCCCTCACGATTAATAACTATATCGAGGAAAGATAACAGTAATTAAGTGTATATGTTCAAATTGGTTGAGACTAAGGACAAAGAAAGGGAAAAAAAAAAAGAAAAAAATGTCATAGGGAACATTAAATTTAATTTCAAATCGTACTATATATGTGACCACGCTCATTTTAAAGAAAGGAAAGGGAAAGGAAAGAGGAAAAAAAGGGGGGGGGGTTAAATATCTCCTAATATGAATAGGTAGTAAGGAAATATTTGATTTGCACATAAATTAACGAGGAGAATATAGACACGTTAAATTATCTTAAAGAAGTAAATGCACATGAAATAAAATGAAAGTCTAGAAAAAGTTTATTAAAGTAAGAAAGAAGAATCAATGCATACAAGAAAATGTTTTCTTTATACATTTTTAAAAAAAATATCTGCTTTCTGTTGCCCTTGATAGAAGACCTGACGGAAAAAGTGTCTAGCAAGGGAAAGGGGGTAAGACATACTATTTGGGACAATGACGCTCGTAAGGGTTTTACCCTTTGAGGTTTTTTTTTGTTATATGGTTGTATTTGTCTTATATGTTGAGCGGATTGTGCGTGGCCAACCTGAGGAATTATGTAGCATAGGGAGGAGTAATGTTAGAGGGGAATAAGATTAGGATTATAACTTTGAACGTTAAGAGTTTGAATACTCCACAGAAACGTAAGCTTTTAGTAGATCATTTATGGAAAAAGAAAATTACTGTCCGATTTATACAAGAAACACACTGGAAAACTGGAAACTAAAAAATGAAAAGTTTCTATTATCCAACTCTATAGCTTTAAAAACAGAGGAGTTGCAATTTTTATTTCAAAGATTGTAACTTATAAAGAACTATATAGAGAAGTGGATAAGAATAGCAGATATGTGTTCTTGATCTGTGAATTGCAGGGGAAAATCTACTCACTACTTACTATATATGCTCCAAATAAACAACCTGACAAATTTATTAATAACATATTAACCAAGTTTGAAAACAAGGTACAGGGGTCCTTTATAGTTGGAGGAGACCTTAACTGTGTGGTAGATGTATCAATGGATAAAAAGGTTCCACAAGAAAGGAAACAACAAAATATCATAAAAAAATTGGTTCTGCAGAATGTCATATCTAAATTTAATCTACCGTATATACTCGAGTATAAGCCGAGTTTTTCAGCACATTATTTGTGCTGAAAAACCCCAACTCTGCTTATACTCGAGTCACTGTCTGTATTATGGCAATTTACATTGCCATAATACAGACTGGGGGCTGGCAGCGAGCTGTTACTTACCTCTCCTGCAGCTCCTGTCAGCTCCCTCCTCCTCCGCGCCGGTCCGGTCAGCACCTCGGTCAGCTCCCAGTGTAAGTCTCGCGAGAGCCGCGGGGTCATAGTGCGGCTCTCGCGAGACTTACAGTGTGAGCTGACAGAAGAGCTGCACGGACCGGCGCGGAGGAGGAGGGAGCTGGCAGGAGCTGCAGGAGAGGTAACAGCTCTGCCAGCCCCCTCCTCCCCCCACTGAACTGCCAATGCCACTGGACCACCAGGGAAGGAGAGCCCCCCTCCCTGCCATGTATCAAGCAGGGAGGGGGGACAACAAAATAAATAAAATAATAATATATAAATAATAATAATAAAAAATAATACAAAAAAATTATAATATAACAAAAAAATTAAAATAATAAATAATAATATTAATTTTTTATTTATTTTTTATAAAAATGCCCAACCCCTACCAAGGCTAGGCAACACAAACACACACACTGCATCACACACACACACACTGCACTCATACACACTGCATTCATACACACACACTGCATTCATACACACTGCATTCATACACACTGCATTCATACACACACACACTGTACTCATACACACTGTACTCATACACACTGTACTCATACACACTGTACTCATACACACTGCACTCATACACACTGCACTCATACACACACTGCACTCATACACACTGCATTCATACACACACTGCACTCATACACACACTGCATTCATACACACACACTGCACTCATATTCACACACACTGCACTCATATACACACACACACTGCATTCATACACACACACTGCACTCATATACACACACACACTGCATTCATACACAAACACTGCACTCATACACACTGCATTCATACACACACACTGCACTCATATACACACTGCACTCATACACACACACTGCGCACTCATACACACACTGCGCAACGCGCACTCATACACACACTGCACACTCATACACACACACTGCATTCATATACACACACTGCGCTCATACACACACTGCGCTCATACACACTGCATTCATACACACACTGCACTCATATACACACTGCATTTATACACACACACACTGCGCACTCATACACACACTGCACTCATACACACACTGCGCACTCATACACACACTGCGCACTCATACACACACACTGCATTCATATACACACACTGCACACTCATACACACACTGCGCACTCATACACACACACTGCATTCATCATATACACACACTGTAAATAAATATTCAATTAATATAATTTTTTTAGGATCTAATTTTATTTATAAATTTACCAGTAGCTGCTGCATTTCCCACCCCAGTCTTATACTCGAGTCAATAAGATTTCCAAGTTTTTTTGCGTAAAATTAGGGGCCTCGGCTTATATTCGGGTCGGCTTATACTCGAGTATATACGGTATATGACATGTGGAGAGTAAAACATCCTGATGAAAAGGAGTTCACTTTTTACTCTAAACCTCACTTGTCATATTCTAGAATAGATAATTTTTTGGTTAAAATACAGTTAATTCAACAATGTTACCTAATTAAAATTGAGGATATACCCTGGTCGGACTATTCGACTGTGATTATGGAAATAGGATTAGATGCTAATGAACCACGATCACAATGGAGGCTGAATGAGAGATTATTTTCTGATTATAAAACTATTGATTACATGTTGGAGAGGATTAAATTATACTATAAAGAAAATACGACACAAGAAATCTCAAAGCAAATCTTATGGTATGCCTTTAAGAGTGTAATAAGGGGTTATATAATTAAATTGGGGTCTGAAAAAAAAAAGGGAACAAGGCCTATCTTTAAATCAACTATACCTTGAATTCTATAATTTAAATAAAAAAAATAAAATCTCCCTTACAAAGGAGTTTGATCAACAAATATCAGAAATAACCAAGAAGAACAATACTACTTTATTGGCAAAAGTGAATTTTGGTCTACAAAAGCTAAATCAGAATTGGTACCATAAAAGCAACAAAGCTGATAAAATGCTTTCCAATAGACTAAAAAATAGAAATCTGATTATTATTGTGGATCGTTACCTATCGCTTGTTATGACCGCCAGCACCTTGCTGTCTGTAGCACAATAGATTGGGAAGGAGAACCTCCGAACATGTTTTGATGATACACATTTCTTGCATGTTTTTCATTCCAGCTCATCTCCTTCAGATGCATCCAATTTACACCCTGTTATAGGTCAGTGAGCATGGAAGGAAAGAGGAGAAAAGAGCAGGGTAAAGTGAGTCTCAAGCGCCAGCTGAGCCCTTTACTGAGCGATATTCTCTCCCAAGCTCCTGCACATCATCTCTTTAACCAGGAATAGATTCTTTTGTAGCTATTCCTGGTCCATGAAAGCACATCTTTTCTGCATTTTGATATATTTACATGGCTGAGTTGGCTTAATGCTCCTGTGGAGTTCGGCCTGTTAAAGGAATTAGGATAGGAAAATAAGCTAGGTTTTATTTAACCCGTATCCAGTTTGAGTGCTTGTAATTGAATTTTTTTTTTATGGATGATTTACCAATTGGGTAATCAAAAGTGCTAATCCAATTTTGTTTTACTTTTTTCAGTCTTTTGCCTCTATCACCCTTAGTGCAATAAGTGTATTTATTATAGTGAGCATCAAGGACTGGTGGATGGATCTATAATCTAAAGATCTCTAATATATATCTTTATATATTTGTTATATTTACAGTACATAGAAGGACAAACAGAAAATAATACATGTTTATTGTGGTTGATAAAATTATGTTTACATATCAATAAACCCAATTTATCATTATTTTTTACCAATAATCTTTGGTTATCCATGATGCAAACCAGGTGCCATTGTTTGCCATTGCCTTAACACAAACTCACCATTTCCACCAGCACTGCAGAAAATAGCACAGTGTTATTTTATTACTGATTGGTAATAAAAATAAAAATACCAATAAAGAGTCTGCATGCTCAACCTGATGTAGTCCAGACATCAAACCAATTCTTAAAGTGGATGCTGAATCCAGAACTGTATCAGTTGACCATATGTATGTAAAAGACAGTGATCACGCAAATTTATGCTACAGCAACTCAGTCCTGTGGCACTCAGAAGGTTACACATTGTTACCATATCATTCTGTACTCTGCTACTGTAATAGCATTCTCACATCTAATAGCCATGTTTGCAGAAGAAAGGGTTACCATGTGGATAGGTGTTTCCTTATTCTTCCCTCTAGATGGCATTGTAGGACAAAGAAAGCAAATTGTACAGATTTTATTTTTATTAGAAGGAAAAGGGGAAAACTGTCTTAAAGGGCACCACTCCACTACAGAATTTCCAGTTTACATTGTGACATTTCAACATTAAACCTCAATAATTGTTACTGTAACAACCTGCTTTGGATTTGCTACAACACATTATACATTTGATTCGCCTCTGTAAATGATGGTATTACTTTGAGCAGATAACCCAGATGTGTACACGGAGACTTTGTGCTTGTCCTTTTTTCGCTGTTAGATTAGTATTTGTTTTACTTGTTACAGGATGTTTTCCAGGTTGGTGTTTGATATTTTATATATTTTTTGCAATGTGTTGTTTATTAGGTGAGAGTGTAAAGAACATAATAAATCACAATACAAGATTCGCAGATAAAAAAGGCATAATATAATACACTGCGAGACTTGCAGGTCTCAAGGTTTGCGAACAAAAAAGAAAACTCCCCATACATGTTTCAACAATATGTATATTTATCAGAACATAATGAATCAATCCTTATTTAAAGAAAATGTAAACATAAAAAAGGGTGCTGGGTAGGTGGGATGCTGTCTTATGAACCATCTTATGTTGTCAGGTAGTTTAGACTCTCCAACAGACAGATGTAATAGCTAGAGTCTATCTGTAAGACAGAAGGATAGGTCATCATGGATCATCAAGAATGTTGAGCTCTTATCAAGAAAATTTAAATTAAAGTGAATGTTTTTTTGTTTGTTTTTTAAATTACAATCTAAACTTTAAAAATACAAATTTCAAACTAAGGTATTAAATCCCTAGCTAGTTTTCTTACGATACCAAGAATTAAGCTAATCTCTGTTCTTGGCCCTTGATTCAGTACCCCTGATCTAGAACACTGTTAAGTTCTACAGACTATGTAGATATTCTTGAAGTCATTCATTCAAACCCAAGATATATAAACTTTTTGTCACTATGTTGATTACATTATATGATTTTGTGCGATATAATTTTAATCAAACTCAAATCAAATATTAATGCAATCTGATAGACAGATTGCTAAAACTAGTTCTGCTGTGTTTTGCTTGCATAGTTATTAAAATAGGGTTCCCCAAAACCGTTAAATAAGATATATTACCCACACTGTGGAAATTGCGGTTTGACTCAAAGCACCCAGTATATGCTAGAAAATCATATAAACAGAAAGGTATTTGTCTGCACTGTTAAAATCGCTATGTAGCACCCCTGCCCTCCTAAATATAATACAATCTTACCTTTATTCCAGTCTGGTGTTGGCTCTGCCCCTGATCTGATCCCACAGGAAAGCCTTGGATTGGCTGAGATTGTCAATTCTGATGATCACGGCCAAGGAGGCGGGCTGAGTGGCAGACCTAAATGCAAGCCTGGCCAGTCAACATCCCCTCATAGAGATGCATTGAATCAATGCATCTCTAAGGATAGTTCAATGTCTCCATGTAGATGGTGGAGACACTGAATGCTACCAATGCACAGTGTGCAGCATTACCCCAGGAACTACCTCTAGTAGCCATCTGTAGAATGGCCACTGGAGGTATCCCTAGGATGCAATGTAAACACTGCCTTTTCTCCGGAAGGAAAAGAGACAGAAGATCAGCGCTAAATAACCGAAACAGAAACAAAAAATATATATATATAGTCAGCACACCTAAAGCAATGGGGCTCCCTATCAACCCAAAAATAAACGTAAACCACAAGAAAATACCAATGATCAGGTTGCACCTTAATCTTTTATTTTAACGCCTAACCTTATCGTTGCTATTTTATTGTGGTTTACTGCAAAAAGCCTACAGGGCTTGACTATATTCACCAGAAAAACCACATTAAGCTATAGTTGTTCTGGTGACTTTAGTGCCCCATTCATTGGAAAGTTTAGGCCAGAGCTGGTAATTTAACTGACCTGGAGATTTTTTCTTTCCCAACCTTTTATAATCTAAATGTTTAAATCAACAGTTTTTAGCACACTGTTCATTTTCAGACTGATTTAAGACCTAATTATTTAGGTAATTCATCATCTAATTTAAAGGAACACTATAGGCACCCAGACCACTTCAGCTTAATGAAGTGGTCTGGGTGCCAAGTCCATCTAGGATTAACCCTGCCTGCTGTAAACATATGGGTTAATCCAGTCTCTGGCGGCTGTCTCATTGACAGCCACTAGAGGCGCTTCCGAGCTTCTCACTGTGATTTTCACAGTGAGAAGACGCCAGCTTCCATAGGAAAGCATTGAGAATGCTTTCCTATGGACTGACTGAATGCGCGCGGCTCTTGCCGCGCATGTGCATTCAGCCGAAGAGGCAGGAGAGTCCCTAGCGCCGAGGGAGCCCGGCGCTGGAGAAAGGTAAGTGTTTAACCCCTTCCTTCCCCTAGAGCCTGGCGGGAGGGGGGCCATGAGAGTGGGCACTATAGTGGTCCTTTGAGAGCTGTTATATTCTCCATATAATGTGGACTATAACTCCCACTGTTACATTAACAAGATGTCACCTATTTCTAATCATATCTATTTTTGATAAGCCAAAAGGGTTGTCTTTCCATAGAAACCTTGGTTAAACATCTTCAAATTGCAACAAACGGCATAGAAAATACTGTAAATGAATAGCATGTTTGGTACCAAGAGCTAACTGTTATTTCTTTGTTTCTACTTTTCTGTTCCAGCTCTACGCAATCCCGTGGTTTCTTACAATGTTTACACGTAAGTTCTATTATTTTGCTTTACACTGTACATTGCTTTTCTCCTGTGTCTCTTTTGCCAATTATTCTCTACGGTTGCATCTTGTTGAATTTCATTTTGTTCTGTGCATGGCAAATAATAAATGTCATTTCGGTTTCAGTTAGGGGCAGTTCCACCGTGCTATGGAAGGGTTAGAAGGTTGTAGACAAATGAAAGTGGATGTGTAATTGAAACAGAGCAGCAGATAATAGTAGAATAGGGATAAACTGGATCTCTGCGGAATGTGGACTTTGGTGTAATAGGAGTTCAGTGAAGGTGGAAGATTAAAGGCTACAGGGCCATTTTCGTGCCTGCTGATGTCGCGGGTTCTTTCAGCAGGCATCTTGTCTTATAACTACCTTTCTCATACTGTGAGCAGGTTGAGTGAAGAACTCTTGTCAGGTTTGATTAAATAATTAATTTCTCGATGTGAAAATGACTTGCGTCATCCAGGCAGAGACTCGAGAGCCAAATTTGCAAGTAAATCATGCAGCCCCTCACAGTACCCGTGCACAAAGAGGATCTTCTCTCTCCTGTTCATTTCACATTAGCCAAAACTCTCTTTGGAAAGCAATTTATTATTCTCTGAATGGCATTTCAATTGGAGATGCTGACTGTGAACCTTTAATAGGTTAAACAAAAATCAGGACAAATGCTTCCCAACTGTAAGTGCAAGTCACTAGAGGTTTCTAGAACCAGAGTGATTTAATGGCACCGTGAAATCTCTGCCGTGTACAGTTATTATTATTATTAATATTATTGGTATAATAGGTAGTTGAGGACCCTGCTCAAACGAGCTTACAATCTGTTTTGTAAGTTAGAATTTCTTAGTCATGCAGTATTTTAGTTCTGGTAAGGGGTTATTTAAAAAGACAGCAGTCACAGAATAATAAAGATTAAAGGCAAATCTTATCCTATCACATATATGAACTTTACATATGCCTTCTATATGTAATATGGATGACATATACACGTCATCAGAAGCATTGGTACACAAATAGTAATGCCTAGTATCCCGGGCCACACACAACATTGTGAGATTGCACCTTTCTTGGCTATTTTTACCTCTATGCCAGTGGTTCTTACTAGTTTTGGCATGGACCCAAATGGTGTACATATCATAACCACTGCCACCCTTTCTTGAACTGTAAAATTAGCTCCCATATGTCCAGCCAAATGAATATGCATTACTATTAAAATGGTATTATAATAAAGTGAATTAATATTATTATTATTATTATGCTTTCTAGAGCCACTAGGAAGGCAGTGTCACTATAATACAATACATAGTGCAGTGCTGGTTTTACATGCAAGGTGACTCTCAGAATTCTAAGGCACCGCCCCCACACACAAACACAAGCAGATCAAATACGTTTAATGGATTTATTAAACTGACATTCCAGGCATAAAAAAACATATGTTAGTATTTGAAAACTGCATATGTATATATGTATGCATGTGTATTTATCTGCTTGTAATGTATAGTGTGTGAATCTGTGATTACAGTGAATGTATGCAGCTGAGATGAGATGAGCACAGGGCTAAAGATAAGTTACTAGGGTAAAGGGAATGTAAGGTTTGAAAGGGGTTAACGTCACTGTTAGTGTAGATACGGCGAGCTTGAGAGTACCATTGTACTATAAGAGTTTTAGGGATAGAGTGGGGTTAATTGTCGTATTTGGGTATAGGGGGTATTTAGAATTTTTGAGTGTACAGTGTTAGTTGGGTTAAATGTAGTGTTGGGGTACATGGGTAGTTAAAACTAGGGTTAAAGGTAAAGGGTTTTTGTTCAAATTTGGGTCTAAGGAAAGGGTTTGTTTTCTTTTGCGGGGAGGGGGGATTCAATTAAGGTTAGGGAAAAGGTTTGCTTAGTGCATGTTGAGTATGAAGAGTTATTTGCAAAGTACTTGCCCTGTAGTCCAGTCACCCTTATAAGAAAGATTGTTGGTCTGAAGTAGCAGTTTTACAGTGTGCAGCACTCAATGCCTTCCCTGCTGCTCTTGCAATACACTTCCTGTGTAAGAGGCTGATAGTGGGAAAATGGGATCCCTTGCACCTTCTGTCCAGCCTCACACACAGACGCTGGAAGACCTGGAACAAGAAGAGTGTTAAGCCCTCTATTAATGTTCCTGCAGTTCTGCTATAAAGCATAGGAGGCTGACTAGACTGAAGAGGGCACTGATCCTGGTACTTATAAGACAGGCGCTGTAGACAGGTGTGTACTCTGCCCAATGGGAAATCCAGCCCTGATTGCCTGGAGCTTTGGAAATGTGCGATATGCTTACTTCAATCAGTGTGGATCCATGAAATAGCTGGCAACCTAATTTGGGGTTCCGACCTAGGGGTTAAGAAACACTTCTCTACTCATAATATGACAGTAAAAGATAAAAAGGAAAATGGTTATGTATATTTTTAATCTATAGATTTACTAGAATTTTGACTAGGAAAAGGTACAGATGAAACTACATTCCCTAAAACATTATACCTTGTAATTTTTGCATGACCTGTGTGTTGATTTTGCAGAGCCAGAGAGACAATAATAATGGTTAGCTCTTCTTAAAGGTTTATTCCAGACTAGTTGTTAACCCATGTTCATTTTGCTCTATATGGGTTGAAGACTACTGACCTTTACTGCCCCCCCTTAAATAAAAAATAAATAAATAAATAAAGATTTTTTGAAAAAAGGTGCAAACCTTCTTGAAATCTGTGCCATGACCGTGTTCCCAAAAGTGTTCCCCGCCCACTTATCCATCACGCTGCATCATCCATTTTTGGCCCAAAGTTCAGTTAGATTATTTTCATAGAGAAGCTTTGATGGACCTCTGGCGCCACCTATGGCAGTGTCTTCTTGCACGCCACAGGTGTCAAAGCGTTGCCACAGGTGTCAAAGCGTTGCCACAGGTTGCCATGGCAACGCAAGCTGGGTTCAATAATCTATTTTTTATTTTTAAACCTGCTTACCCACCTATAGCCCCTATCCTGCACCAAGAACACACACAATGCATCCACTACACAGACACTGCATTCACTACACACAGTCTTTCCACTACACAAACACACACTATATCTACTACACAGACACTGCATCCTCTGCACAAACACACATTGCATCCACTACGCACACTGCTTGACATCCACTACACACACTGTATCTACTATACACACACACATTCTGCATCCACCATATACACACACACTCTCTCTGCATCCACTTTACTTAAAATTGAGGAAGATCTCAGGGGTGGCTTTGTGGTTGGACTCGGTGGCGATTCTTGGGGCACCTATGCCTAAAACTGTGTAAAAAGCCCTAAAATTTCTGATGGCAGCCCAGTCTGGCTCATGCATGGGATGCACTGCACTCAAAGTGTAATCAGCAATTAATTCTAGACAGTGGGAGGTATTCATTCTAGACAGTGGGAGGTATGACTGGAGGCAGTGCCAAAAAAAGGGGATGAAGTAATAGTTCTATTTTAAAAGGCATTGAGGGCTGGACAGAGGAAGTTATCGAGTGAGGGTGGAGGGAACAAGCAGAATATTGGACTGTGTGCACATGAGCAGCATGCATAGAGTCCTACAGGCTACATATTGCAGGCACACTCACAGCACAGCCTGAAGAAGCTGATTTATTTTGTCATTCAAGCGCAATACATTTTGACTTTAGATATATTTTCTGTACAGAACTCACATTAGGCAGATTTGGACAGAGTCCAAAGCTGCTTAAGTGACGTGTACCTGAGATGTGATTATAACCCGGCACAAAGCAGTTTTCTTTGTATAAGCATTGTTTCAAGCTGTAACTCTGCACATACAGATTGCTTGCACCATGACCACTTCTAAAATCAAAAGTTGTCATGGTGGTTGCGGTAACCCTTAATAAGGTTTGTATATACTCTTACTTGAATACTGCCACATTTGAAAAACCGCAAACCATGTAACTTTCTGTTTTTTTTTTTTATTTTCTGTTCATTAGCATGCACAATTTGCAGAGCAGCGCAAGCCTTTTCTGTACAGATTGGTTAGCAGGCTTATCTCTTAGCCTCTCATTTAATTATTGAAGCAGTGGGGACTGCACAAAAAGACGATCTACATGAAAAGGACATTTTCATCTGACTGCTAATCTCCCAACGCTGATCGGGCTTTTTAAACGTGCAAATGGTTTGGGAAAGCAGTTTTCACTTCAAGGAATTCCAGCCATTAATAATTGAATACAAACATAATAATTACAGCTTCATCCTTAGCCGCAGATAGTCAGGAGGTTAGTGAAATAAAGTGTTTTTGCTAAAGGGGAAGTTTTACTGAACTCTGACATTGGCCTTTAACCTCTTATTTATCTGTACATGTACAAGTGGAGAATCGGCTATATTCATATTAGAAGATAAAAGGCACTTTCCCTTTTAAATGTTTCGGGAAGTAACAGATCATGTTGCAGCAGACACTGGTGTATTGTCCTTGAAATTGGACAAGACGTGTTAGATGAAGAATAGAATATATTGGTATGGGGTTATACTCTTGAGCATTAAATTTGCAATTAATATATTTGTTTTGCCTGTGAATATAGGATAGGGTAGTCCCTCGGAATTTGACCCTGAAATAGAAACCAATCCATCATATGTGTTTTTGGTAAACTTTATAGTCATGTTTATCTGTACTGAGGCTTTTCTTTCACTCATTACTGTTAAAGTTTTAAATTTCCTCTGATGCACAGATAATTAAAAAAAAGATGTAATATTTGGTGGGATGTTTACTGAGTTGGTAACCAGCAATATCTCTCATTGCTGTACAAAAACCCATCATTTTATCCTTTGTAAGCCAATACAATTAGAATTATTGAGCTGCTTAGAACCCATGACTTATGTAAAAACTAGAGAGGTATAACTGTGTCTTCCCTGGGAGATTATTCACAGTAAAAGCAGACGATCTTATATTCTTTGTATATCTTAAATTAGATCTGTTGGCGTATTTTTTTTAAAACATTTTGTGGGTTGTGTTTAATGTAAATCCCAAAGCTTTGTAATTTACTTTATTAGACCTCAAACATTGCTAAAATGTTCAAGCTTTTTGTTGAATTCCACCTCCCGCTGATCAGCTGCCCTGTTTTAGAACCTGACCGGAGGTTATTTTCTTTTAAAAAAAATCATTATGGTGTGTCTTTTAACTTGAGCTTAGTGATACTTTGAAATTTGCTTTCTATTACCTTCATAATCTATAAGAAGCAGTTTGGCAAATTCATTTTATAATCAATAAATGGAAAAGTGGAGCAGTGCAAAAAATTTTTTTTCATTATTTTTTGTTTATTTTTCTACTTGTGTGTGTGTGGTATGCTGCAGTACAATACCTAAGTATGCAGCAGTAATTTTCATATTAGTACAGAATATTAAAGCAAGCATCTTATGTACGGACTTCAGAGTCTCTTGCATTCAGAAAAGTTGGGTTTCACCACATTTTTCTCGTTTTCTGAATATTTAGCTCTACTTGTACCTCTGTAATTTTATTTTTTTTAATTAATTTGATATTGCTCATCATCTTGTGTAAGTGGTTCATTGGAGTCTAAAAGTCATAATGGATATATTTTAATTGTACCACGATTTCCTACAGTATTCACTTTTTCAATATGGCTCAATGACTAACATATAGGAATTTGAGTTTCAAGGAACCCCATTGCTTCAAGAATACAAACATGCATGTCTAAAGCTATAGCATCCTAATCACTATTTAGATTAAGCCCTTTTTGAGCTGTAAAAATTAGTGAAAAAGAAAAGGTTTTTACTTGCCTTACTCCAGCGCTGACACTCACTTGATGCTGACCCTCTTACTTTCCCCACCACGTCATCCTGGAAGCATCACTTCCTTGATGATCATTAAATCCAGTGCTTTTAATAAAGAAGCATTTGGCATGCACACACTTCCTATGGAATGCTTTTCATATGGACTTAATAAATCCTTCCCTATAAGCTGCATTTGATGGCATACAATGCGTGGGGACATCACATGACAAAGTAAAACTTGGTAGTTGCAGTGGAAGAGTGGCTGCTACCTGATATTGACTATTTACATATCTCATCATCTCTGTACTGCGTTAACCTTGGCTAATTTTATCGTTTATCCGTATCTCTGCTGTTCTCGACCTTGGCATTCTCTCTGACACTGTCCACCATTAGTCTGGCCAAGGACCATTACATGGAAAGTTCATTTGTTTGTTATTTAGGTCTGTACGTTTAGATTCCTCCCTGTTACTGACAGCCCCACGTCCACTAGCTGTAGTTAGCTATGCAGACTATGATGCTTAAATGTCCCAGCTAAACCCCAAGTTATACATATGTTCTAGACCCCTATGAATTGTATTCGCTCACCGACATGTATTTTCACTATGTACACAATTTTCTTTTTTGCTTTGCAGATGTTTTTCCACTGCACAAGATATTCCACCTGTGGGACACATTGCTTTTAGGAAACGCTTCATTCCCATTCTGCATTGGAGTTGCTATTTTGCAACAGCTGAGAGTCCGGCTTCTAGCAAATGGATTTAATGAATGTATCCTTCTCTTTTCAGACCTTCCTGGTAAGCCAGCCCTTTACTTTTCTATTGAATGTATAGCTCATTTGTGATAGCGTTTGTGAATACTGAGCATGTTATTTAAACTGAGAATTGTCAGAAATTTAAAGTGAATCTGAAAGTTCAGGCCAAAATTTAAGTGAAATGTAAGATGAAACTTACATTCAAAACTCTGCAAAAGTGAGAGTAAAGCATGGCTTGATTGAATAGAAGTAATACAGTCAAACAAGAAAAATGGGCAATGAGTCAAGGGGACAATACTACATCACACTAGCACCAAACCAGAGCCAGACAAGAAACATGCAAACATGGGAATGATGTGGGTTAGTTTGCACATCCACAGGTCATACAATGGCAAATCTCACAGATGATGTGAGTGAACAATGCCATGATGCTGCTTGTCTCTGCCTGCACAGACTAGGGATAGTAAACAAGGAACAGTCCACGTTCAGGTGTGTACATGTGACACTGTTCATAGCACTCCTGCTTGCATATGTATACTGAAACTTAAGAAATACAATCTCGAAATATGAAAACACATAATAGTGTAGTATATTAAAACACCAAATTTGCGCTGCAGGCTAAAATGCACTCACACGATGGTAATTGATTGTAGGCATATAGTTACATAGTTAAAAAGAGACTTGCGTCCATCAAGTTCAGCCTTCCACACATTTTCTTTTTTGCTGTTGATCCAAGAGAAGGCAGAAAAAAACCACTTTGAAGCACTTCCAATTTTGCAAAAAACTAGGATGATATTACTTCCTCACCCCAAAATGGCAGTCAGATTTATCCTTGGTTCAAGCAGCTATTAACCTACATTGAAAAATTATATCCTTGAATATTCTGTTTTTGCAAGTATGAATCTAGTAGCTGTTTGAACATCTGTATGGACTCTGATAAAACCACTTCTTCAGGCAGAGAATTCCACATCCTGATTGTTCTTACAGTAAAAAACCTTTCCTTTGCCTTAGACGAAATCTTCTTTCTTCCAGTCTAAACGCATGGCCTCGTGTCCTATGTAAAGTCCGGTTTGTGAATAGATTTCCACACAATGGTTTGTATTGGCCCCGAATATATTTGTATAATGTTATCATATCCCCTCTCAGGCGACGTTTTTCTAAACTAAATAGGTTTAAATTTGTTAACCTTTCTTCATAGCTGATATGTTCCATTCCTTTTATTAATTTTGTAGCCCGCCTCTGCACTTTTTCTAGTGCCATAATATCCTTCTTTAGAACAGGTGCCCAAAATTGCACAGCATATTCAATATGGGGTCTTACCAGTGATTTATAAAGAGGCAAAATGATATTCTCGTCCCGAGAATGAATGCCCTTTTTCATGCATGACAATACCTTACTGGCCTTGGCCACTGCTGATTGGCATTGCACATTGTTGTCCCAAGTCCTTTTCGTGTGTTGTTTTATCCCTAATTCGCTTCCATTAAGAGTATACGTTGCTTTTGCATTCTTTACGCCGAAGTGCATAACTTTGCATTTTTCAACATTAAATTTCATCTGCCATTTGAGTGCCCAGTCACCCAGTCTATCTAAATCCCTCTGCAGCAAAGTAATATCTTGCTCACATTGTATTACTTTACAGAGTTTTGTGTCATCTGCAAACACTGAAACATGACTTTCAATGCTTTTTTCGTTATATAAAATATCTTAAGGATGGAAGAAGCTTGATTTTCTTCTCTCTTAACCACTGGTCACTGCGAGCAATGGCTGCGCAGTGTCCCACAGCTCCTTGTGAAACAGATGATCACTTTCTTGGTTCAGGAGCTGACCATTCACAGCTCTGGGAGGTATGTCCGTGTGCCCTGTTGCCCTGTTCGCATGGACATACCTCCCAGAGCTGTGAATTGTCATCCTATACAATGTAAAGAATGTGGCAGTTTTATTTTGGTTACTCTCTGTCTGATTATGCCATCTTTACTTGTATAATGCCTAATTTTACTGAACAGCAGGGCATATTATTGAAACATGATTCTGGCAGCAGTTGGCATGATATACGCCTGTTAAATATTCTAAGATTCTATACTCTATACAGGTAGATAGTATAACAGAGTTTTTAGTTGTCTTGACCATGTTGATAGTTACTTCCTTTACAAAAGTTTCTTAACCACTTAAAAGGACACAATAGTCACCAAGACCTTTTCATCTCATTGAACAGATCTGTGTGCACTGTCCCTTTCCCCCTTAATCCTTCAATGTAAAACGTTGCAGTTTTACAGAAACTGCAATGTTTACATTACAGCACTAAGACTGCCTCTAGTGGCACTCTGTCAGACAGACACTAGAGGCAGTCTCCATGCAGCAATGCTGGATGTCCTCAAGCTCTGCATGATGAAATCCAGAATCAGGGAAAACCCTATAGAAAAGCAAAACATGGTAGGCCTAACCTGCACGGAAACCGGCGTGCATGCACATTAGTTCCCCACCATTAACTGATGTTGGAAGATGTGGAGCAAGTCCCAGCACAGAGGGACATCAATACTGGAATCAGGTGAGTGTTTAAAATTTTTGACACTTTTCATTTAAAGGATCACTATAGTGTCAGGAAACCAAAGCGGTTTTCCTGACACTATAGTGCCCTGAGGGTGCCCCCACCCTCAGGGTCCCACTCCCGTGGCGCTGAAGGGGTTAAAACCCCTTTAGCCACTTACCTTAATCCAGCGCAGGGTTCCCTCGTCCGTCAGCGGAGCCGAATGCGCATGCGCGGCAAGTGCCGCGTGCGCATTCAAAGTGTCTATAGGAAAACATTTCTCAATGCTTTCCTATGGAAGCTCTGCTCGATGGAGGCAAAAAGATTAACAGCCACTAGAGGCTGGATGTTTGCATCTGAACGGTTAAAACCTGAGGGACCTGGCACCCAGACCACTTCATTGAGCTGAAGTGGTCTGTAAGACTATAGTGTTCCTTTAACCATTTTATCACAAACCTAGGACAAACTATTATTATTATTTTTTTTTTTTTTTACTTTGGAGGCTGGGGCAGTAAAAGAAATAAGGTAGCTGAGCAATATCGCTCAGCTGCAGTATTTAAAGAGTTATGAGCAGCACTCACTTTGAGCGCTGCTCCTAGCTCATGTGTCATTCTGGGGCCACTAAGTGTGGCCCCAGCTTACAGAGGGTACCCCCAGGTTATATCCTTGCTGGTACCTTTACTGCATGACAATCTATGCCGTCACTGGGAATTAATTAAAGCCCTGCACTTCATGACGGCATAGACCCTCATGTGGTCCTTAGGTGGTTAAAAAATGCCAGCTGTAGCTAATAATGAAAAGCATATATTGATGTTATGTGTTACACTACATGCAGACATCTGTTTTGCTATGGATTTAATGTTACAATCTGAAAGGTGCATTGCCTGCAGGGTTTCAGGAAAGAGCTTCTGAGAAGCTGTGCTCAGCTGCGGCAAAGCAGAATTACTTGACCTAAGGACACAGTATTAGTTTTGTAAAGTCAGAATGTCCCAACTCCAGTTCTCTCTAAAGTGTGCAGAGGAAATTAGAAGGATTCTTTCTGGCAAAGCTGGTATATTTCATTTTGATTTTGTGTACATAGACCAAAAATGTCAGCCAAATCAAAGTTAGCTTTAGAGATACATGACCAGGTTATATTCATTTCCGGGCAGCAGGATATTCTATCATGTGTATATATATATATATATATATATATATATATATATATATATATATAGTTTGAAACTTTAGCTCTTTTTAAATTGGGTTAACATTCACAGCAGGATGTCCAGATAGGAAATATGAGTTCTGCTAAATCGACACCCGAAAACTGTTTTTAATTTTTAACACTAATGGTTTTTTTTTTTTTAAATCTAAATCACAGGATTTACTCTGTATTTGTCCAGAAATTGCATTAGATGCTAGAAAACCATTGTTCTTTGTTATTCACTGAATGATGGATCTCGCTTTTTAGTGAAGTTATTCAGACACCAAACTGGTTGCTGTTTTGGTAGAGATTGCTACTCAAGTAAGGGTGCATATTACTCAACTTTTGGGTGCTCATGACGGGAGAAAAATGAAGCCATTAGCCAGCTATTCAGGATTCTCTGAGAGACATCATATATAACTTTTTTATATAATGGATAATAAATCCGCACACCATGGCTGAGAACATTGAAATCATTGGAAGGCTGTTGAGCATGCATATCACATAAATTCATACTTTGTATAGTAAAAGAATAAATATATCTCAATCATGGGGGATATACTACAAAATAATTGCACAGTTATTTTAATCAATACAAAGGCAATGCTTTTAAGTTAATCCATCAGTAGATTCTACATATAAGTTAGTCCAACAAAATGTTTATGTGAGAATTAAGATATTTTACAGTGTGCACTATGGCTTTCTGATATTTCATCGTTTTTCAACCATCAGCATTGCTATGTTCAATTGGTGGACTAAACTATATGCAGCATTTTCATTGTTTGAAGTACCTGTGTAATTACAATGTATTATAGCCCCATTTATTAAGATTTATTTTTTTATTATTGATTGATCTTTTGACATTTTCCCCAGTATATCAGCACTGGGTATCATTGTCTTTACGCATCAGAGTTTTAATAGAAGTTTTTGTTATTTCCCCCCCACCCCATGTTTATTGTTTTTATTTAATTGCTTTAATGTCAAAAAAACTATTCACCTCTAAGAATAAGTTTACACAGCGTTTTTGTGCCATGCATACATTGAACATTGAAAACAGTAAGTTCATTCATTTCAACACAAAACGTAACATTAAGTGGAGATAGAGCAGAAGTGCTGCAGAACAAGGTCACCATTGTGAAATTAACCTATCTACTATATCTTGATTGGGTGCTTCATTGCCAGTTAGACCACATTTCTGTAAATTTCGGTAATATTACTTGAATGTGGTTCGACATTTCTTCATCTTGTCGTATTAGGTTGGGGCATGTCTTGGCCTCATTGAGGGACAGTGAATCCCTCGATGTGATGTTCAGATTGACAATCAGCTGCCTCCTATACTATAAAAGTTACTGAAGTATGACTACAGGGAACACACATTTCACTTTTCTGTCAACTAATTGAAAGTAGTGTTTTTTTGATAAACATGACATTTACCAAGAGCTTTGTAATTACTCATCTGTGAAAAGGGATTACATCATTCATGGAAAGGAATCTTATCATGACAGTCCAGATCACACACTCTGTCTGGCAATTTTGTGAATTCCCATGCTGTAGTAAACTTAAAAAAATACTAATATAAGTCATATATATATACACACTATTTCTCACTAGGTAAAAGCTGTACAGTATTGTGATCACTCTTTTTTTTTTTTTTTTTTTAAAGCGATCAAATTACAGCAGCAGTGCAATTTTAAGTTGCTGACAGGCAGTCCTCACTTACTGACTGGGTTCTGTTCTTACGACTCTCAAAACAAATTGATCAGTAAGTGGGGATGCGCTGGTGAGTAAGCGCGAGTAAGAGAGCAGGTCTACATTCAGGGGAATTCCCCCAAACACAGACCAGTTCACTAGTGAATCGCTGAAATCTATATTTGGGGAAAATTCCCTGAACATATTACCAGCTCTCTAACATGTGGAATACCTCGAATCCCCACGCTAGAGAGCTGGTCGTAAGTGCGTGCAGTCTTAAAACAGGTCGGTTGTGAAGTGAGGACTACCTGTACTAGATTTTATATATAAAAGGCACACTTTAGATCCTTTGTTTAGATGTTTGACTAGTATATGCTCTTTTTCTATTTTTACAAAAAATGCCAACGTAAATAGAAATTGGCACTTTTTTAGGTCGACCTTGCTGCACCCCCTGGTTGTCAATCAGACAACCAGTCCTGTTACTTTCTGGTTTAGTTAGCTCGAGGCAGCAATTGATCAGAACACCTGTCTTGCAAAGACTTCTCACTGAGCTGCATTGGGAATTTTGTGATTGGGCAGCCACAGAAAGTCTGTGTAGAATGGGTGCTTGCAAAGGTTGCAGTCAGGATATCTGCAACTTTTGCAAGCTGTTTTTTTTTGTTTGTTTTGTTTTTGTGCATTTGAGTACAGCACGCTTGCAGAGCTACATCATATCTAGTAAACAATGAAAAATCAAGCCGGTTATGACAGTGTTGTGGCACTTATGAAACATGGGCATTTTTAAAATAATTTTTTTTTTTTTTTTTGAAGCAAGGATTATAAGCGACATACGCTGCAATTTCTAGAGACATTTTAGGAACGCAATAGAAGAGATAAACATTAAAATAATCTTGAGGCATATGGTATGCGGTCTCTGGGGCCGTGGTGTTGGAGACGAGGGAGTGAGATATGAGGCTCTGGCTGAGGGCCGGCTATGACCTTTACGGGTCTGACCTGTGGTTTGGCTCGGTGGGCCTGTTGGAAAAAAAAATAAAATAGTTTGCAAAGCAAAATCTGACCAACTTTGAACCGCAACTTGGGTAAATCCTGTGTATTTAGGGAGGAAGGTGCCAGTCTCCTACTGTCCACTGTCAGAAGTTGCAGCGGCGGGTGCTGCTGGTATAGCTCTCTTTGGGGTGAATGGCGTGATCTCTGCCATGTCCCAGTGGTGGGCCACCGGTGTCGCTGGTTGGGTGCCATGTTGGAATAGGGTGTCCCCTGGTGAGGAGTGTGGGGGCTTTGCATATGTCCGAGGTAGTGTGTAACACTTCTCCCTGTCTTACTTGCAATGCACGTGGGGATCTCCAGCGGTATTCTATGCCATGGTTGCGGAGCAGGGCTGTGGGGGGTTTCATCATTTTGCGCCAGTGTAGTGTCTCACCGGATAAGTCCGTGAAGAAGGATAATGCCATGTTCTCAAAATTGAATCTGGTAGTCCCCTTCAGTGCCGCCTGAACCAATGCCTTGTCTGCTCCACTGCGGAACCTCACAATCAGGTCCCTTGACGCTGTGTCAGGTGCTCCCCTAGGTTTCGGCACCTGGACGGCTTGGGCTCCAGTAGTTGGGCTAGCAGTCTCCGAAGTAGATGTGGGAGCTCTGCTGCGGGTACACCCTCCGGTATTCCCTGGATTTTCAAGTTGGTGCGGCGTCACGTGTCTGCTAGCTGGATGAATCGCATGTCGGAGTCAGCTTGTTTTTTGGTGAGTGTTTGGATGTTCCGCTGGAGTTGCACTACGGTTTGGATGTGATGCTCTGAGACAATTTCCACTGTGCCAATGCGGCCTACCAGGCCCGTGATATCAGTGCACATTAATGTTTTCTCTGCATTTGGCATATAAATCTACCGAACACCAACCACCCCCTGGCTCTTTAACTGTAAGCAAACCACAGGATTAAGTGCTCTCTCTGTGTGGCCGTATAACCGAATGCCACGGGTTGGAGAAAATGGCGGCCATTATGTGGCACGAACGCAGGCAGCAATACTTGGTCGTTGAGTGTCTGGAACTCTAAGTCGGACACTCGACCCCGCAAACACCTGTTAAACCATACGAACGCCTGCTTCTTTCCGTGACAAGCCAGGAGAACGCTGTTCGGTAGGTTTGTTAGTATGAGCAAAACAAATAAACGCTACCTATGAGCCAGGGGAACCGTTCGTCATTTTGTTCATTTTGGAACTCCCGAAATTGACCGACCGCTACCTCTGAAACTATGGAACTAATTTGGGCATACGCCTCATGAGCGGTTGGTCAAAACTTTACCCCGATGGCGATTCGACTGTATATGTGGGATTTGGGCACTCAGATCCAGGCTATCCAGGGATATCATATTTCTGGGGGTTCCTATATGTTTATTATGTATTTTCATGCGTTTTAATATTTTATGTCTTTATGCCTAGTCATGCTGACACTTTAATTTGTAACCATTTTGTGGGAATGTTCTGGGCGTGTTTTTCTGCCTCTTGATTTTGTATATAAGTGAGCCAGTTGGCCAGATTAAACACATTTGTTTCTACCCTTCATCACGTCTAGGGTGGTTTGGGCTATAATCACTACTGTGCATGGTTTATAACAGATATACTCAGCCGGAGTATAGGGGATCCGTTTCATAACCCGAATGAAAAAATGCATAGTTAAATGCATGCATGTTTTCCTTGGGGAAAATCTACTAACTAGACTGTGATTTATATTTTATTTTATTTGGGCAATGGAGTGTCCCTTTAACTAATGCGTCTTGTTTGCTAGAAATGAATTAATTTTGGATTATTTACAATAAAAAGTAGGTTCTTCTCTAAGCTCATACTGCAAGTGGTGGCCTTATGTATTGAAGTAATTCTCCCGTTATTTTTTCTCAGTCACTTCAGCTTGTTTCTTAATAGTTATAATTCTATGTTGCTATGCATTATTTTATCTAATTTTGCCTATGTGTATTCTTCTTTTTTTGTTTTGGTATTGCTCTCTATTGAAAAAATTGATCTGTTTGGTTTGGCTTTTTTTTAACTACTTATTTGTCCTTTCATTTTTTTATCTTTATTTATACACTCCCAGCTTCTCAATAAAATTCTTTTAAATCTTAAAAAAAAGAAATAGGCAAGTTCCTTAATTTTGAGAGAACTGAAAACCATGCTCGTTTATATTAACAGACCCTATGTTTAAACATTCCTAACTCTTTTATGGGTATAGACTGTAAGCTCGTTTAAGCAGGGCCCTCTTCAACCTATTGTTCCTGTAAGTTTTTGTATTTGTCTCATTTATTGTTAAATCTCCCCCTTTGATAATATTGTAAAGCGCTACGGAATATGCTGTAGTAATAATAATAATAATATGAGAAGAAGCCTTTTTAAAAAATGTTGTATAAAGCAGCACAGACACTGAACAGGTGACGTCATCTTATAGGGTACTGATTGGGTGCCCAACATGCTTTTTAATCTTCTACCAGCCTCACCTGCATGCATGTAATACAAATCAGGATCTATGGAATATCCTGCAGGATTTTCCATAGATAGTCTCGCACTTGCACAATAAAGTGCCATCCTTATCTGTTGCTAAATATGCAAGATAATCCCTGTTCCTACCAGCTATCTCAACTGATTGCTGATGGGAAATTGCACAATTTGATGGCAAAGATCAGCACTTACATCAGAAAATGTAGTTCCATATTTTGTCACATGTACAGTATATTTTTGGATTTTGTTAGAATTTCAAAGATTTTATTTTATGTAGGGTTTACACAGAGCACACTTTAGTTAACCTAGGCTAAAGTGCTGTGTGCCGTAATAAGAATATTGAGTTTCGCAGTGAATTATGAGCTGACATGATGATTCTAGTTTTAACTGTGCGCCTGTCACTACTAAATATTACTGCATGTGCTGACTTGGCTCCTGTGAATTGATATTGGTATAAATAATCCACATTGTCTGTCAGACTATACCTAAACATGTTTTATCACCCTCACCTTTATGGCACGCTGTTCACCTAGAAACATAAGTTACTCTGGAGGCCCTGGTCATAACATTGTAATGATGAATTAATGTTGAACATGTGCGAGACATTGCACGTCACTAAAGACTACAATCCCACAAAAGTAGGTCTTTTTTTATCGCATTAATGCCATTGGAAGATAAGAATGGATGTGTTTTGCAGATGTTCCTGTCAGACAAATGTACTGGACAATGTCTTTATGTCTATGTTTGCAGACGGAAAATGGCAAGCCTTTATTAAGCACTTATATAAGACAGAATTATTTTATACAATATCTAGGGGTTTCCAGTGTATATAAGTGCTAGATCAATTGTATATGGATATAATAAAAGGTATTCAAAATTTCTTATAATTTTGTGTTTATTATATAACCTGGCTCAAAAAATATTTCACAATAATAAAAAAAAATAAAACAATATTGAGATGCTTAAAAATTACCAGATTTTACTAATTACATGACGTAAAGTCATGATTTTATAAAGGACACGGAGGCGAATATTATGCTTATCTCTTTCTTTATTATACCTCAGCAGCAAAGAGAAGGTATAAACATTCATAGAAAAAAGTTTTAACAGGTTCTCCAAGGGTTAACCCAACATCATACCCTTAACCAATAGGAACAGTCCCTCTATCTATAACTATTCATGTGACCTTTCCTCTTCCTCTTTCTTTGGTCATGCCGAAGCTGTATCATTATAACTTGAGGAGACACTGGAACACTTCATCCGTTGTGTCGAACTTTCCCATATCCCGAACTTGTAAGAACTTGTCTGCGTAAACTGCGGTGACAACTGGTCATCCAGGGTGTCGCATATTGCGAATTAAACTGTAATGGGATAGAGAAAAATATGGTAAAATGTGGTCTGAGGAACTGTTTGCCACAACGTTAGTGACGAAATCTTAGCATATGCCTGATGTACTACAGACTCACTAGTACAGTTGTCTTAAATAAAAAACGAATTAAATCGAGACGAAATAAGACACCACAGTGACCCTTATTTTATTGTTTATTGGGTGGGCCTGTCACTCTACTTTCACTGATATATGCCTGATATACTTACCGGGTGGGCCAATATTCGCCTCCGTGTCCTTTATAAAATCATGACTTTACGTCATGTAATTAGTAAAATCTGGTAATTTTATTAAAGGACACGGAGGCTCATATTATGCTAGTTCAAAGCTTTGCAATGACTCTTGATACTACGTGGTCTGTAGGGTGAAAATAATATTCCTTAAAGGTGGATTCATGAGACCAATCTGCCGTCCGTAACAAATCTTCCAGTCTGCATCCCAAGTTGAATACTTTAGATGCCATAGCTCCTCTAGTGGAGTGTGCCCCATATACCGAAGTATCTATGTTTGCAGAGGCCATTATCCACTTCACCCATCGGGCTATCGTTATGGAAGATACTGGCTGGTGTGGTGAATTGACGGCCAGAAATAGTTCATGTTGTTCAGAGTTTCGAAATGCCTGTGTCTGTGTTTCGTATTCTTTGAGACAGGCAATCGGGCACAGGTTTTTGTTGTGCGGGAATGCTGGATATGACACTGATGTTGTCGCTGATTTTGTTCGTCTGGAAATGTTGAAAGTTACTCCCGTTGGAGTGAACGTGCGTGCGTCGACGTCCAATGCCCGGACATCCGAGACTCTTTTGCAGGATATTAGGCATAAGAGCATGGCCAGTTTCGCTGAAAGTTGTTTCAATGTGAGGTCAGAGTTCTGTGGCCATAGTTCCAAAAGATTTAAGACCACATTCACGTCCCATACTGTACTATATCGGGGTCGCGGTGGTCTTGCCAATCGAATACCGCGTAAGAGCTTGCATACCAACAGATGCTTGCCTGCTGGAAATCCTTCTATACCTTTGTATCCCGCCGAGATCGCTGACCTGTATACATTGATGGTCCGGTATGCAAGTCCTTGGTCGTATAGGTGTGTAATGAAACACAACAGGTGGTTTACAGGGGCACATACGGGATCCACGTGTTGTTCCATGCACCAACCACTCCAGATGTTCCAAGCTTTAGAGTAGGATCGTCGTGTTCCCGGAGCCCAGGCTCCCGCCAGGAGTTCGAGAGTTGTTTGCGGAACGTTTGGCACGACCCAGGGACCCCGGAAAGGAGCCACGCTAACAACCTGAGTTGTCCCTGCGCCATCAGAGGGTGTGGGTTCCCATCTGGGTCTGAGAGGAGATGTGGGTCCTCGGGCAGCATTCTGGGGAGATCTATGGACATCTCCATGAGTAAAGGGAACCAAGGCTGTGCAGTCCAGAATGGAGCTATGAGGACTAGGGACGTCCGTGTGTGGTCGAGGTGCACTAGCGTTCGTGCAAGTAGGGCGAACGGTGGGAACGCGTATAATCGTTTGTTCGGCCATGGTTGTAGGAATGCGTCCGTAGCTAACGCATCTGGGTCCGGTCTCCAGCTGAAGAATTCCGGGTGTTGTGTATTCAACCGTGACGCAAACAGGTCTATATACATCGGACCCCATAGAGTGTGCAATCGTAGGAACGTCTCTCAGTTCAGGCGCCAATCGCTGGTATCCCGCAGATGTCTGGAGTTCCAATCTGCTACGGTGTTCGAAAGTCCCGGGATGTATTCGGCTCGTACTGTGATGCTGCGTTCTAAGCAAAACTGCCAAAATTCTGTGGCTAAGTCTGCTAAAATTTTGGACTTGGTGCCGCCAAGGCGGTTGATGTACTGGACGGCTGAGATGTTGTCCATTCTCTGGATGATGGAGCAATGCGTTGCGGGACCCAGGAGGCTCTTCAGTGCGAACGAACCCGCCATTAATTCCAGGCAGTTGATATGTAGTGTCCTTTCTGCTTGGGACCATTTTCCGCCCGTGGAGGTATGTCCACAGCGCGCTCCCCAGCCCCGTGTGCTGGCATCTGATTCTGTTACGCAATCTGGGTTGTTGCCGAAGATTGCTCTGCCGTTCCACGCTTCCATGTGCTGCAGCCACCACCTGAGCTCCTCCTTGGCTGTGTGATCGAGTGGCACAGAGTCTGAGTAGGAGTGTCCTGAGCGCAGTTGTGCGGCTTTTAGTCGCTGTAGGGCCCTGTAGTGTAAAGGCCCCGGGAAGATCGCTTGTATGGAAGCGGAAAGGAGTCCAATTATCCTGGCTAGCTGTCTGACCGTAAGTGTTGGTCGAGCCAATGTTCTGCGGATCTCCTTCTTGATGATTTTCATCTTTGTGGGTGGCAGGCTTAGGGTCCCTAAGACCGCCCCTATTTCGAACCCTAGGAATTCTAAGGACTGGGAGGGGGTTAGTACCGACTTCTCCCAATTGATTAGGAATCCCAGGTTCTGTAGTAAAGTTACTGTCCAATCTAAGTGTTGTTGTAGCAGTAGGGTGTCTTGGGCCATGATCAGCATGTCGTCCAGATATATGATCATGCGGACGCCCCTGCTGCGCAGCAGCGCAACCACTGGCTTCAGCAGCTTTGTAAAGCACCATGGTGCTGACGATAGGCCAAACGGAAGGCACTGAAACCTCCAGGTCTGGGAGTCCCAACTGAATTGTAGGAGATGCTGACACTCCTTTGCAATGGGGATGGTGAGATATATGCATCTTGAAGGTCTAATTTGACCATCCAATCCCCCAGCCTGAGAAGATCTCGCAGGCAATGAATCCCTTCCATTTTGAAGTGATGATATCGTACAAATGTATTGAGTGGGCGTAGGTTGATCACTGGTCTTACCTCACCGCCTTTCTTGGGGACCAGGTACAGATTGCTCACGAACCCTGGGGAGTGGGGCGCGACCTGATAGATCGCACCTTTCTCCGCCAGTGCTATGATTTCTTTCGACACCAGTTCCCTATCCTGAGGGGCGAACACCATCCGCCGTGGCATTGTGGATTGGATTGGGTGTGTGACGAATTCTATATGGTACCCCGCTACTGTGTCGAGAATCCAGGCATCGGACGTGAGTCTGTGCCATGCCCCGATAAATTTGGAAAGTCTGCCCCCTACGTGTGAGGTATGAGAGAGGGGAAAGGGAAAAGCACTTACCATAAGGTCGTCGGCCGTATGTGGCACCCATGTGACCTCTGGGCTGCCATGATCTGCCCCTGACCGGGAAGAAAGGTGCGGGGGTTCTGGTCTCCGCCTGTGGGACTCTTGGTGTCGTGGGGCCCCGGTAGCCCCGGTGGGAGCTCCGTGATGGGCGGCTGGACAGGCGGCCCCTGTACCTGCCAGCCCCTCCAAAAACCTTCGGGGAGAACATCCGTTTTAGGTTTGTTTGTGCCTTATCCAGGGCTGTAAATGTGCTCACGTAGGTGCCCAGCTCTTTTACAAAATTGTCTCCGAAAAGGGTCCAGGCTCGGTTATGGCCATGTTGACCAGCTTGGGGTCTATTTTCATGAGAATTGCCTTCCGCCCCTCAGTACTAAGTGCGGCATTTGAGTTGCCGATGAGACAGATAGAGCGTTGTGCCCACTCTCGGATCACTAAGGGGTCTAGTGGTGCGCCACCTGCGATTGTCTCTTCGACCAAGTCGAAGATCTTTGCGCTAGGGCCCAAGGAGTCGAGCACCTTATCCTGGCAGTGGCGCAGGGAGTAGTCTAGCCCTTTTTTGGCTTTCCAGCCAGCCTTACCCAGGAACTGGGCAATCTTGGGGTCCACCTCTGGCGTGGCGCCCGCCATATAAGGGACCGTCGGGCGTGGGCACTCTGCCCTTAACTTATTCCTGGTCGTTTTATCCAGGGGCTTCCTTATTCTGGCCGCAATATATTGGGCCACATGGTCAGCTGGGAACCAGTCTGTGGACCTGGGGTGCTGCAGGTCGTCAGGGTTGAATAGGGGCTCGCCCTGGGGGTCTAGGATGATGGAATCATCCGTGGGCGTTTTTCCCTTAGCTGGTATGACTGCCAGGCTGCGCTCAGGGGAAGAGTTCCCTGATTCCAACGAGCCGAGTTCCTCGGACTCACTCATTACCTCCTCTATGTCCGAACCAGAGTCGGATGTCTCTGTCTGGGCTTTTGCCCATTTCCACGTCCTCACCGCTTTTGCCCGGTGGGTGGCTCTTTTGCGTGGGGGGCCCCACGTCCTCAGTAGTGACAGGGCGTATCCTGTCCGTCGAGCTGTTTTTGGAGGTGTGTTTGCCCATATGGTGGGTCTTCTGCGTAGCCTTACGGCCGCTGAGGGGCACAGGTTTGTCAGGCTGGGCCATGGAGCGGGGGCCGCCGGGATGGCTGCTAGACGCCAGTATGGCATTACTAATGGATTGTGTCAGGGTCTCAGACATCGCCCCCATAGCCGTGACTATAGCTTGAGTGACCGACTTGGTCATGGTTGCATCCAGGAGTGAGTGAAACTCCTCCGAGTTTAACTGATCCACGGATGCCACGTCTTCTCGCAGTGGCGAGCATGGACGTGTTATCTGTGGCACGTGATGAATGGTGTCCTTACTGATATCAGTGGGGGTGGCAACCCCGTGGTCCCTAAGGTGTTGCATGACAGGTAGGTTGTAACAAAAGACACCTGGGGTGTGGGAGCAGTGACACCTAAATGGCTGGGTATACTAAGTGACACAATGAAATTTGTACCAGACTGGCACCAATGTGTGAGAGAAAAAATGCCCCTAGTGACCCTGTGCAGGGGCTAACAGGAAACCAACTGTGGGCAGTGAGCTCTGAGAACAGTGCAAGTGGGAGGATGCAGGCACAAACAAAGGCTGTCAGCTTACCAAGTGTTCCCTCCGGAATGGCCGCCAGGGAGCACTGGTAAGCTGCCAGCCAATGCAGCTGGCCAATCAGAGAACGCCCGCTCTCTGTTATAGGGCGGGCGCAGAAAAAAGCGCGGCAAAGCCCGGCCGGCTTACTGGAAATGGCCGCAGTGCCGAGCGGCCGTTATTGCACATGCGCGAGCGGGCTCTGGAGTCAGAGCGCTCGCGCCGCGAAACGGCCGCCGCGGCTCTCAGAGGACAACAACGAACGGGTAATAAACTACCCGGTAAGGTGTGGGAGGGGGTAACCGCCGCAGGGGGCAGACAGACAGGCAGACAGGCGCCGGCTCTAAGAACCGGCTAAGTAACCCACACAAATACCTAAGACATAAAATATTAAAGACACATAAACAAAACAATACAATACTAATTCAAAGAGGGTGCTCTGAGGAGAGCTAAAATTAGATGGTACTTAGCTGAGGCAGCAGCAAAGAAAGAGAAGAGGAAAGGTCACATGAATAGTTATAGATAGAGGGACTGTTCCTATTGGTTAAGGGTATGATGTTGGGTTAACCCTTGGAGAACCTGTTAAAACTTTTTTTCTATGAATGTTTATACCTTCTCTTTGCTGCTGAGGTATAATAAAGAAAGAGATAAGTATAATATGAGCCTCCGTGTCCTTTAATAAAATCAGTCTGATGTTGACAAAAGAAAAAGTAAAATGTGTCAACGGTAAACTCCTGTAAGCTGAATTTTGGTATGCTAGGCTAAATACCCCCGAATCACACTGAAACACTCATTCTTGGAAAGGCAAGTATGACCTAGGTGTGATGTCAATACCAAAGATTATGTCAATATTAGGTCATGCTGCAGGGCCATTTCCATCAAATTGAAGTCTTCTGCTTTTGGATAAACTTAAAAGTTATCACTGCAGGGTCCATAGCACAATAACCGGGGGTACATTTCTATTCGCTATGACTGAATTTTCACTTGGCTATTGTAGTGGGCAAGTGGCCATTTTTAGCCCCGATTTCTATAATTATAAAATTTAATTAGCAATGGTATCCAACCAGTGTGCCTCCATTGTTGAACAGCAGTTCTAATGATTATCATTTACTCAAACCTCCCAACATTTTAAATGAACAGAAAGGGACTTTAATTATAAGGTGGTGACTGGAAGTTTGGCCAGGGGAAGGACTGTTCTGAAAAATTATAGATGACTTACTAATAACAAATATTATAACTAAAATGTAATTTAGAACAAAAACGCTGAATCTTGTTTACACAAACTGATTTCTAAACACATTTATTGTATTTTAAAGACACATTACTGTGTGTATTATTGCTGTAGAACTCTGTTATAAACTCTGACAAATCAACAATAAGGTGCTCTTTCAAGAGAAGGCATTTAGGATGGGAAATAGGGACAGAGGGATTTCCACTTAAAATAAGGACTGTTCCACCTAAATAGAGCTTTGGAGGTATACTGACTGCAGTCTGGGCCCTTCAGTCAAATGTAGGCTATGGGCCCCTTACATGTCAAATATACATCCATACAAATACCCTATTAACCATTAGTCACACTGAACTCATCAAACCATGTCTTCGTGGACTGTAGTTTGTAAACGGGAACACAATCATGCAGAAAAAGGCTTCCACAAACCTTTGCCACCAAGTTAGAAGCACTTAAATATCTGAAATGTATTTGTATCCTGTAGCATTAAGATGGTGCTTCACTGGAACTAAGTGGCCTAGCCCAAACCTGAAAAACCGCCCCAGACCATTATTCCTCCTCCCCCGAACTATACAGGAAGCACTGTACATTACTGTAGGTGGCACTCACCTGGCATCTCCGACACCCAAATTATTCCATCAGGTTGCTGATTGTGAAGAAAGATTCTTCCCTCCACGGAACATATTTCCATTACTCCAAATTCCAGTGGTGCCGTGCATTATACCACTACAGCCGAAGCTTGGCATTGTGCATGTTTATGTGAGGCTTGTTTACAGCTGCTCGCCAATGGAAACACATTTCATGAAGCTCCCTACTCACAGTTGTTATGCTGATGTGACTTCCAGAAGAAGTTTGGTACTCTGTTGTGAAATATGTAAAGAGGGGTGATTATATTTAGTTTTTATGGAGCCTTGGGAGTACCCTTAAGCATCTGTGTCAAAATTTACAAGTGCTTTGTTCTTAGGGCACACAGCCCCACATATATGCTGTGCAGCATCTATGCTCTTTATTAATGTTAAGATCTCATGGACACACAGCCTGTGGCAGTTCTGTATTTGTTGGGTACAACTCTAATAATCAAAGAGCCTGAAAGTCAAGTCCAGAGCATCTGAGATTTCAGAATCTGCTTAATGTTGCAAATGTCTCTGTTCTGTATGTGAGACTGTTGCTTGGAGTGTTCGTTTAATGGCATCTTATTTTAGGTGCGCTACCGGAGAGAAAACAGGGTTTGATAAAGTAATTGAAAAAATACAAATCCCATTGTCCATTAGAAGACTTTTACTGATCAAAATTGGGCGTTGTGGTTCAAGAGACATCTGGGTTTATTTGGATAAGGAAATAAGTCACATGCGCATCTACCTGGCTTTATGACCAGTATTAGGAGATCGCACCCATATTGAAGAACATTCTCCAGTTGCTGCTAGAGCTAGGGAATCTGTCAAGGCTTTTTCATTCTAGATAGGGTTGTCATGCGGCACTGATTGCAGGCAGTTTTCACATATTGAAGTAACACTGCAATCCTTAAATGTTAAAGCTGTGGAAATAAGAAAGCTGCAGTGGAGATTAAGGTTTCATAAAATGTAAGTTTCAAAGCATTGATTGGATCCAAATGGAGAAGTTGTTTTATTATTATTTCTGTTCTTGGTCCTATAGTAAAAGAAATCCTCATGTACAGAATAAATATGCAGCTTTAGATTTGACATTTGTATTTTGCTGTAGTCTTTTGTACTCTTGTCAAGAAGAAAACGTATTTCTTGTAAGATTTAGAATAAGTGGTTCAAACAACCTCTTGTGTGCCCATCATGCAGATTGATTTGATTTATATCTCAGAAGATACACATTTGATTCTTCAACAATAAAGCACAAATATATGCCTTTTTATTTACTGTGCCAGTCTGCACAAGGTAAGTAGTGAATGCTCTCATAGGCTAACATTGTAAATTAATTTAATTGGTAGAAATACAAGGTAAGAGAGGAATAATTAACCCTGTATAACAAATGTATTTGTAATGTTAAAGGAACACTTCAAGAACCAAAAAGCACTACAGCTTGGTATCTTGGTTATATTGCCAGGATTGCTCTGGACACCCCCTCCCAACCCCCCATTGTAAGGAGTCAAACCCTTTTGAAGAGTTTGACTTGTTACCTGAGTCCATTGGGCACTGCTCCGTGCATCCACTACTATCACCGGAGTGCCCGAAGTCCCAAGGCATGAACTTGCGTTGTCTCATTAGGGTTTAGCTCAAGAAGCCTTATTCCCAGATTATAGCAGCATATACTGATGGTTAATACCCAAGCCTAACAGATGGATAAGAAAAAACAGCAACCACTGTATATGCAAAAATAGAAAATATGTTAATTTAAGAAACATGCATAAGGACTTTGTGTCCAGAATTAGTCTTTTCTGTTACTTCTACATCTTGATAACGCTTGACATAAAGTTTTGGATGATGACCAGATACCTGATCTGCCAACAGTAACTGGAGAGGCGTTGGCCAAAGAAGTCCAAACTGGACACTGGCCTGATAGATTGAGGCTTTATCCCTCGAGGAAGAGACTTACCTTGGGCTTGATAAGCATTAGATATGGGTAACTATCCATCTTGAAATCTAGATGATTTTCTGAGTTTCTTAGTCCTTTTTAAATATGTGCCTAGGTATTGCGTAACATCCAAATTGTGCCAGTTTCGTTCTTCCTGTGTGGTAGGATAGGGTAAAATTGACCCCTTGGTTTAGGTGAATCTTCATAACCATGAGATCAATCCAGTTCCATGAGAAGCCCGGAACTGGTCTGATCACTGCCCTCTTTGTGAATGGAGGATCATGTGAAAAGACCTGTACTTTACACATTCACCAAGCAAAGTTAAGAGCCAAGAAAAAAAGTCTTTAAGGTAAGCATCATTTGTGGAATTGAGTACACTGGTTCACATGGCTGCATTGAGAAGGCAATACTGATCTTAAAAGGGGGGCTTATCAGAATTATCACTCTTAAAAAGGAATGACAGATGTGTCCCTTGCCTAACTTGTTTTCTATAATATCAGGGCGAGTTGAGATTGGAATATGAGTCCCTTTTCTAGACCTGCCTGAAGAAAATTGAGAATGTTGCACAGATTCGTAAGTTGACGTTGTGGAATGTTTTCTTATTTTTAGAAGTCCCTTGACTACTGATACTGTGAGAACTTTGTTGTCAGATTTTTCTCTTCTTTGTCTTCATGCTGTTAAGGGTAGAGAATCTGGTGGACCCTGAACCAACAGACCTTTTACAGAGAAGAAGGTTCCAAGGAGGTCATAGTAGAGGTTTACTCCAAGCACCATGACCATTTCAGTGAAGTGGAAATAAAACTAAATAAATAAATAAATGAGCTAGTGAGAAGAAAAATAGAACAATGTATAAGCCTTTTGGATAGCTGGATAACAGTAACAAAAAGACCGGGCTGGGGAAGCTGGAGCCTATTATAGAATTTAGCCATTTTGTTCCCTGTCATGTTGTCTGTCTAGCAATGTGTAGGATTCATAAACCGCAGGAGAAAAAGTCATTGTTTTGATGAATTGACCGACCTCCAGAAGCATGTGTTCTGCTACATACTGCACAGCAGTAATTTTCATACGTCTGCAAAAAGAAGTAATAGGAGTGCAGGGAATTATGATGAATCTGGAAACCTTAGTACCATTGAGTGGATATTTGAGTAGTCTTCAATAGTGCTTGCTAAGTTGTAAAAACTCGTCAGATGATGTTAGTGATATGCCTTTTATAGTAATGGGAGACAAATGATCCACGTATTAAATTACACAAAAAGAGAGCTATTTAAACACCATCCCTAGTAATATATTTTTTAGTCATCTCCTGGGATTCTCTGCATTTATTATTCTGAGACAGTTTCCACCTAAAATAGGAATCTTCCAGACATTGTGTGGATGCACCAGAAGATATTGTTGAGCCTTAAACAACCCTGTGATTACTAACAAATCAATTATGAGCCAATGGAATTGTGTAATGCTAATCAAACAATACTTTCATCATATTAAAGAAACACTCCAAGCACTACAACCACCACAGCTCGCGGATAGCTCTGATCACCCTCAACCACTGAGCTAACTGATGTTCTTGCTTAGATATTTAGTAGTTTATTTTATAAAGTGATTATTCCCATACCTGTTCTCCAATACTCCAATATTTGAGGATTTTTGAATTTCTAAGTTCTTCTCTTTATAGATATTAATAAAACCTGTGCTCTTGATATTTTTGGGGGGATATCAAACCTAATATCAAGTAGAAAGAGTACCTTACTACACCCAAACATTTCAAAATACAAAAACAGTATATTCAGAAACAAACACACACTAAGCATATATTGATATTTGTTATTTGTTTTATTGAACTAACCTCACTGCCTTATGTTAATATATATCTACCTAAAGTGTCTCCAATCTCTGCTTTACAATTGTAATCAAAAGTATTCAGCCCCCATCAAAAATCAGGTTTATTGTCAAATTTACAGACTTTCAGCTGTTTGCAATGAACAAATCAAACAAAGGCATTTGAAGTAGCTCAACACAACAAATGCTTCAAGTGCGGGACTTTTGCAGTCACTCAAGAGTTTTTCACAACCTGCCTTCTCAGAAATCTGGTTGCAGCCATTGATAGCTTCCTTTTTCTATTCCAGGTAGTGTAACCACTGTTCATTCAACTTTGAACTTGCGAACCATGCTTCCAGTGGTGTCTCTAAGAACATTCAGTGACTTCGCTATTTTTTTTTTGTATCCTGTTCCTTGTTTGTGAAAGGTAGTGAACATGTTGCTGGTTTGTGAACCATTCCTTTGACTTGGCCATATTTCTAACATGCATTCAAACATGACACGCAACAAACCCTTAGCCAGTTAAGGTACAACTAATGACGCCCTTGATTAGTTGCATCAGGTGTGCTTGAGACCTCACCTGTTTTGCATATTTGTGCTGTTGTGACAGATTCTTTTCAGTGTATTGAAGATTTTTGAGACTAGAGAAGTCATTATAAGTTGCATTTCAGTTGCATTTGGGGAAACCCACTCGCATTTGTTGTATTGAGCTATTTCATTTGTTTTTATTTGATTTGTTCATTGCAAACAGCCAAAAGTGAAAATTGTGACAATAAACCTGATTTTAATAGGGGCTTAATAATTCTGATTACAACTGTATGTACCATTTATAGATCAACTCCTTTCCTATGTTTTCAGTTGAAGTGGTATTCACTAAAGCGAGAATTTAAAATGAATTTAACATTTTAGATGACTTACTAATAACAATGTATTTAACTAAAATGTAATTTAAAACAAGTGCTATGTATCTTTTTTACACAAAATGATTGCTAAACACATTTATTGTAGTTTAGAGACACATTACATTATTATTACTTTGGAGTTTTGTTTTACACAGAATTAATCATACTTACCAACAAAATGGAGCTATTAGAAAAGAGGGATGGGGATTTAGGCTAAAATAGGGATTGTTCCTCCTAAACAGCGACAATGTAAGGCAAGCATGTCAAGCCCGCGGACTGCATGCAGCCCACAAGGGACATCTATGCAGCCCGTGAGCCGCAAGTACATGCTCAGTGTTATAGCAGAGTAGGCACCTGCTTTCCCCACATTGCAGGTGCCTAGTCTGCTAAAACTTTCCTGGCCATGGAGGAGGGCCAGCGATGGATCTCAGTGTTCCTGCTTCTCACTGCTCCCTCGCGCGCACCATCTGTAGTGAAGCCGGGCACCGGAATATGACGTCATATTCCAGCACCACCACCGCGCGAGGGAGCAGTGATGAGCAGATAGAAGGACCCCAGGGAGATGCCCCACATCAGCTCCAAAAGGTAGGGAGCAATAAAGTAAAGTATGTGTGTGTGTGTGTCTGTCTGTGTGTGTGGGTCATTGTTGCATTGGCTGCGACTGGACAGTGGAGTACTTGAGGTGCATGGAGATAAGCAACGTCATGAATGTACGTAGTGGGCATTGGATAGCATTCCCTTCATCCACCATAAAATCATAACTTAACCCTTCAAATAACGACAGACAACTTCTTGGAGAAAACAGGCCACAGCATTTATTAACACAACCAAATACTGTATAACTCCTTTTACGTATAACAAAATAATAAATATAAATTTATTACACAAACAATTTGCATATAGTCATACAGTAACCGAAGAAACCGTCCTTGCCAATCTAACTTCCCCAAGGCTCTCACCTCCCCCCCTCGGCATAATAAAAACATCTTCCTTTTCAGGGCTCCCCACCAGCCGGTTTTCCACTCGGTGGGGCCCAACCATAATGCTCCCCACCGGTCGACTTACAACCCAGTGGGGACACGTCCAACCTGGTACCTCCTCCAGGTTCACCATAAGAGACAGGGGGAGGATGAGACCCGGTTATTATCCCCCTTTTTCAGCTAATCTACCAAACCATCCCTTATTTGGCAAGGACACAACCCCGATGTTTTAAGCCTAAAATCAGCGGGGAACCCCAAACAGACCAACCATGGCCTGTTCCACCATCTCTCGAATGGCCAGATTAAAATGATCAAGCCCGACCTCAGTCAAATGAACCCCATCCGGCTGCAACAAATCTGCCGCCTCCTTCTCAAAACCCTATGAAAAAGGGTATCCCCCAAACCCCTATAACGAACCGTGAAACCCAACGTTTGAACCCTTCGCGGCAGCGCTCCAACGCACTCTGGCTGTGTGCATGCCGCCAATAGTTCCTTGCCACAACTTCCGACCACACTATGCACTCCGAACAACCCAATTCGTCATACCCAGCTGAGAGGCCTCCGTCGTAGCGCCAATGCGGAAAGAATGACCGCCAAATAAATTGAAAATGGGAGAGGAAGTTCCCCTCCTCGTATACCATGAGCGAGCCAGCCAAGGATGGCCGTACCGTAGACTCCCTGATCGCCCTGACCAGATAGGCGTCCAATCCTGGGACCGCTGCCAGCGGGACCCACCTGCCCTTGCCGACACCAGGTCCTGACAATCCCGGACATCCGCAAACAGAATCCCTCCCTACCGGCTGACCAGTTCAGACTCACCAATAACTCAATCTTCATGGCCCCAAAGAAAGGAAGAAACGGCGAGGCATACCTCTGTGAGCACCTGGCACAATTGTCCCCATAGGGCCCCCAAACCGGTCTCTTTGGATTCGCAGAAACTGACCACTGCACAGGCCCTGCACCGCCTGCCATACCAGAAACTCTGTGGTGACATCCACCCAACCCTGGGGCTTACCAGAAAAATTAAACCAGACACGCGCGACATATCCGCCAAGGACCCAACGCTCCAGCAGTCACAACAGACCTTGTAACGAGCAGGCGAACCCACAAATACACCCACCTCTGACTCCTGCGCCTGCCATTCCACCCATAACCTGGAGTACCTGGCCCAAAAGGAACCGGACCTACACGACACATTAAGACCCAGGCGCCGGAGCAGGAGAAGTACTGAAAGAGAAAAGGAGGGGCCGAATGCTGGTTAATCGCCTGCACAACCCCGAGGTTGGCACAGTGAATAACGGCCCGACGGTCCTGTAGCTCCCGACCCCACAATACCACTACAATGGGAAAGCTCCAGGAAGGCAAGATTCCTGGTCAAGCCGGAGGCGGACCACGCTGCCGGCCATGTCAGCAAACCAGCGCGATCCCAGAATCACCCCAACCAGACAGAGCCAGCCGCGTCCGTATATATGGGCAAGTCCGAACTGGACACCTCTGGCGCCTGCCAAGGTGATCCTCCAATATACTCGGTTAGGAAGGAATCCCAGACCTCCAGGTCAACCTGCAATCGCCTTGTGAGCCGGATAAAATGCTGCGGCCCCGGTAGTCACGGCCACCAGGCGCCTGCGGGACAATTGCCCCATGGCATGATCCGGCAGTTGAAGGTCAACTTCCCTAACAGGGACTGCAGTTTGCACAGCTGCATCCTCCTCAGACCCCTGGCCATCGCCACATCCCCTCAACCTTAGCCTGCGGCAGCCGACATTCCATGGCCACTGAGTCAATTTTGATACCCAAGAAGCTAAGGCACGTCACTGGCCCCACTGTCTAATCGTGCTCTAAGAGAACCCTAAAGCACCCGAAAACTCGCTCTGCCGTGTCGACAAGTCAGCGAAGGCCCACACACAAAAGCCATCAAGGTAATGCAGCAACGAGCCGATCCTTGCCTCCTGCAGCACCACCCACTCCAGGAAAGTGCTGAAGCACTCAACGTAAACCTCCTGCAGGAGCTTATCCAGCACCATCCGAGGGGAGTCTAGCACCGACTTAGGAACATAAACTATAGAATGTGACGGCAGATAAGAACCATTCGGCCAATCTAGTCTGCCCAATTTTCTAAATACTATTATTAGTCCCTGGCCTCATCTTATAGGTAGGACAGCCTTACGCATATCCCGCGCATTACTGTGTTAACCTCTACCCCTTCAGCTGGTAGGCTATGCCATGCATCCACTACTCTTTCAGTAACGTAATACATCCGGGTATTATTTTTAAACCTTCGCCCCTCTAATTTAAGACTATGTACTGTCATTGTGGAAGTTTTACTCCTTTTAAACATAGTCTTCTCCTTACTGTGTTGATTCCCTTTAAGTATGTAAATGTTTCTATCATATACCCCCTGTCTCAACTCTCCTCCAGGCTATACATGTGAAGAACCTTTTCTTCAAGGGCGCTCCGAGAAGGGGATCCAGAAGCCTTGGGTGACCCCCTCCAGCAGGAGCCCCACGGCCTGCCGATTCCAGTCGCGGTTGAGCCATAGGTGCATCGCGCTTACGAGCACTGGGGTCGCCGCCCTGAGCTCCCAAGTCCCCTTTCTCCCCGGACTACTCTTCTTGAAACAGCAGGAGGCAGAGTGAGCTCCACCGCAATGGGAGCATTCGTGCTTAAAGCAGCTCGACCCGCCCCACTTACATCGGCTGACATTAAACTTCCAGCAACAACCTGGCCGTTGCTGCGAAGCCAATGGGGCGGAGCCGCCCCGTCCCCCCACCCTGGAAAGGGGGACAACCCCCCTCTAGGCGCCGCTGGCCGGGTTATGATGGATAGCCAGAGGCCAATGTCCATCGGATCCCACGCTACAGAGCTAGACCGCGAGGCGCTGACGAAAACGTTTGGCATAGCACCACCAACCCAGGCCATCATAAGTATGTCGCACATTCCAAGTGGTGTCCTGGTAACAAAACAGCGCCGCGCAGTGCTGGGGAACCCTCTCTCCAATCATGCTCTCCAAGATAGCAAACCCCGAACCCAATTCCCCAACGTCTTAGGAATTTCCTAAAACGGAACTTTACATCACCGTCATCCGAGTCCAACCCCTCCTTGTGCCCCAAGGGCCAAAGGGGGATATCTTTGAAGAGCACCCTCCAAGGGCCAAAGGGGGATATCTTGTGCGACTGCGCAGGAGAGTGGGGGTGCTGCCCCCAGCGAGGAAGAGGCCCAACTCCCACTCCCCAATTGCCGCGCTGAGGAATGAGCACACCGCCCCCCACCCACCTGGGGACACACCTTCACGACAGGAAGGTACCACACTGAGCATCCTGACCGTTGAACTTGGCAATGTGGCAATGTGAGTGGAGTCTGCTTGTTGGCTAGAGGGGGGTGCTGGGATTTAGTAGCGTGAGAGGACTGGGATTTAGTATATGGGGGGGGCTGGGATTTAGTAGAGGGGGATGCTGTTTTTTTTTGTTTGTTTTTTAAATACTGTAATTTTCAAAATAAACCTAAGTTTCTATGAAAATTTAAGGGTTTGTTTTTTTTTCCTGCCCACATAAAATTAAACCTTGTTTATGTGGCCCGTGCTAGACTTTGAGTTTGACATTCTTGTTGTCGAGTGCAGATCGTTGACAAGAAGGTAAAATACATGAGGGGTAAACTGGGGTGAAGATACCACCAACCCAAAAAATCTGAGTAAAGAATAAAGGCAGAAACAAAGTGGACATGCGTATTATTCATTCTGTATACACAAGCTTAGCATATGAACTCGTTCATGCAGGTCATGTGGTAGAGCATGCATGCATCCTGTGGGATAGGTCGTTCTTCTTTTCACTTAGATTCTGTGTGTGTATCTTGTTTCCTACCTGACATTAATTTTAATTAGCTAGTTATTGTGTGAAAGCCCTTGTTTCAACTTCCCTGTGTTTCTGTAAGACTGTAGGCTTTCCTTTGTGTCAGACAGGCCTCAAGGCATGACCTAGTGGAATAACAAATTAGCACAGTTATTGTTCTCGAAAGAATAGATAATGTTCGCTTTGTGTAGAGTGCATCCATATTCTGAGAGGCCTGCAAGTGTTGCTCATTCACTGCTAGGCAAGTTTCTAACCGCCTCTGTTTGGGCTCTGAGGTGGAATACCGGGCTTTTAATTTACTGCTCTCACATAATACACACAATGTTTTTAGGTTGTAGAGAATAAAGCTTGTGTTTTAACCCCTTAAGGACCAAACGTCTGGAATAAAAGGGAATCTTGACATGTCACACGTCATGTGTCCTTAAGGGGTTAAAGGAACGTGTTTGCTTCCTTACCTTTTTAATGCATTGTTTATAGCAAGGTACATACAATTACCACATATTTACTACCTCTTAATGTCAGCGATGGGTTTAATCTAGGTTAAATAGAGCTCCTCATCAAAGTAAAAACAAGTATCAGTCATTCTAAAGTATGAGTAACTTTACATCTCTCTGCCTTAGTACTGAAGGAGTTGAGTACAGATCTCAGCTGCAGCATTGAAATTAATCGTATTTCTTAAGTTATGATTTCATTAAAATTATTAATCATTTTGAACCATCAGTAAGACCCCCAAGAGACTGAATGGCGCATTCTTTGGGAGAAAACGCACAAAGAATGAAGGTTGTTTTGAACGCACGTTAACAGCAATGAATTGATGTCATATATGTCAACATAAGAAATCAACACCCCCTGCAGATCTGTTTGCAACATAACAAAACCCTGAAAAAAAGTATATTAAAAAAGGACATTAGTAACAAAGGCCCCAGTTAGAAAGGATCTATGTTAAATATCTGATACAAATCAAGGGATTAATATATTACTAAAACAGCGAACACGAGAACTCTGAAAATGTGCAAAACCTCAATAGTTTGCCCTTCAGTTAGTCGTTAACCTGCTATAAACGTTTTTACCTCCTGCACTGTGAAATTTACTTTAATCCTATACAGGAGGCTCCTGCAAGGTGTAATACGCTATTAACAGTGCAGGGGATAATACCTTCTAAATTAAACAGAATTTGCAATAAAGTGTAAACAGATCTTTCTTTACAGGAAGTGTTTAGGAAGGTTGTGCAAGTCACATGCAGGGAGGTGTGACTAGAACTGCATAAACAAAGTGTTTTAACTTCTAAGTGGCAGATAATTGAGCGGTGAGACTGCAGGTGCATGATCTATACACCAAAATTGCTTCATTAATCTAAAGTTGTTTCGTATAGTGTCTCTTTAAGTAAATGCATTGCAACAAAACCAGATAATATGAGAACTCTGAGAACTGACAAAAGCTCAGAGAAACCTCAGTAGCTTACCCTTCATTTAGTCCCTGCTTAGGTCTCGAAAATGTTTTTGCCAAAAGGATCCTGGCAAGTTTCCTATGCATGTGAGATCCAACAAGCCCAGACACCCCCATGGGTTCAGTCTGATTTGCATGTGATATAGTTTCTCTCTGTAATTGGCACATGTGAGCAAGGAATTACAGAAGGACAACCTATTGAGGTTTCTCTGAGCTTTTGCTCTGTTTTTCCTGCAGTGCGTTTGGTTAGGATCTCCTTAAGTAAAAAGGCTAATCCAGACATACATCACATGCTCACTGTGCCTAGAGGTGTTTCAGCTACACTTTGCTGACAAGGCCCAAAGAAGGTGATTGTCTGGGGTTGCTGTATCTCTCAAACTTACCAGCATGTCATATCTGGACTGCCCTTATAGGTGGGATCAGTCTGATATGCAAATGGTATAGGTTCTCTGCAGTGGCACATGTGAGAAAAAACTTTTTGAGACCTGAGCTAGGATTACCAAAGGATAAATTTCTTTGATTTTGCCCGTTCTCAAAGTTTTTATATTTTCTGTTTATGCTGCAATAATATATAACCTCATCCCTTTCAAAAGTCTCTGGGAGGCATATTTCCAGTGGATTTCTCTATTCACCAGATTTATCTCTGCAGGCTTGCGGTTACCCAAAAGAGGGCTTAAAATTTCCACTTACCATTAGCCATTGGCTGCGAATTTAGCACTGGTGAGTAGAAATTCACTCATAGTGAGTGTGGTCCTGGCTTGCTTAGGCAAGTAGTAGTTTAAGACTTGAACAATAGTTATGACTGCAAATGAAGAGGGTAAAAGGCAGTGTTTTTTTTTTTTTTTTTAAATAGAGACCCCCTTCCTGTCTCAACAGAGAAATTTACCTTTTAGCTGATACCAGCAAGGTGATATGTAAGTTTTATAGCCCTATTTAGGGTTACTAAGTATGTAGGGGTTTATAAAAGACCCCTTCATGTCACATTAGAGATGTTTACACTTTGTCTGATACCAGCAAAGTTTATTGTATGTGTAGAAGCCCTATAAAGGGTTAATTGTAATAGGGTTTATAAAATACCCCTTCCTGTCTCATTGGAGATTCTTGGCTGATATCAGAAAATCTAATAGCTAGTGTAGGACTCACCTTTTGGGGCTTGCCTTGACGCGGCAGGTGAGCTTATATTCAAATGGCCATTGGAATAAAACTAAACAGCCTCCATTTTGTTTAAATGTACATAGGGATTTGGGCCAGAGCGCAGGTAACGTTCTCTTTGTTTTGGCTACACATAAGGCTAGCTAGACAGGAGATAAAGGCTATGAGTATGAATTTACATGCTAATTTTGAACCTGATAGACCACTGGAACTGCGCTCAGTTTTTGTTTGGCTTAGCTATGAGTTAATAAAAGAAAAAACAACAGGTCAGCATAAACAGAGAGGTGTGACAACTGTGCAGAGAACAGACCTCAACTAGTCGCATGGTAGGTTAGTGAAGTGCCAATTAGCTTTTAGGCTGCTTCTCTGGTGTCAGAAGCAGCCTATCCCTGCAAGTGGCATAGTTGGCATGTGGTCAAGAATGTCCAGGAGGGGATCCTCCCGAAGGGAGTAAGGTAGAAGCCCCTTCCAGCCCCAGGCCTGTGTGTGGGCCGGCATCTTGTAACCACAGCCTCTGAGTCTCTGTGAGTCCCAGTCCTTTCCACTTAGGGGTAACAGGAGACCCTGATGTTGCGTAGCCGCCGATGGCAGTTTGTCTTCTGTCTGCATGGACGATGCTTTGAAGGACAACCCCTGATGGCCGTCAGCCTAGGTGGGCGAGCTTTGGTGAACACAGGTGGCTGTATATTTGCTATGCCCGAAGGGGCTCCTCTCACCTCCTGGTTGCTGCTCTCCTGGTTATCACTCTCTAAGGACCGCTCCAACATGCTAGAACAGTCCTGCCTGGGCTGCATAGGTTTATAATGTGTGTACTTGTGGGATATGGGTGAATAACCCCCATCGGTCTAAAGGTGGGGGAGGAGAGATGGGGCTGCTAGGAGTTGCCTCAAGGGTACAGCCTGTGCAGAACAGGAATTTGGCTGCCTCTCCCGCCAGGCAGCACTGGAGAACCCCAAAAACTACACAGAGCTTCTCAGCAGGTTCCCAAAGCAGGTAGGTTGCGTTAGACGTCAGATTAGGTTTTTGGGAGTCAGTGTAGTAGCTCAATTTTAAAAAACATCATGTGTGAAAATAATAAAGGCTTGAAACAGCTGCTACTGCCACACACCAGTAAAACGGTTATTTATGTTTATAAAAAAATTATGTGATTTATTGTACCTGAAGTAGTGATTTATATCTTAAATAACACAAACAATACACTATACCAAACCTTCACAGTTACAGAGAATACTACTAGGCGAACATAAAGGAATTTAATTTGTGTGAAGTTTGAAATGTCAAAGTCAAGGTGCCAGGGTCGCTGATTAACGTGAACCTGGCACTCCAAGTTCAACCTTAGCTATAACAGCTCCCAAGGTAGTAAATATATAATTTATCATAAAGATAAGTTATTTAACTTTGGTGCATTACTTACCTGGTGTTCCTTGCTCCAGTGCTTCCAAGTTACACTATTGTTCCACCTACCCGTCACTGCCACCCCTTTCTGTAGTGATTGGCTTGGTCTGTGGCCTCTTCAAGCGGGCAGTTCTCACTGATGATACCATTACACTGACTTAACTTTTAGAATATCAACACTAGAATATTCCTGATTATTTCATTTATTATTGAATTGGTTGTTTTTTGCCTATTTTAATACTTTATATATACAATACTTTATAATAGAAGTTGTCGATTCCAGCTTTGAATACAACTTTAAGGTGAACATTTTAATGTAAAGTTAGAAACAAAATATATCTAGTAAAATACTGAGGGGGAAAAAACACACTTGTGCTGTCAATGAGGCAGAGAGAGAATTTTAAGTTCTCCTCCCTTTTCCAAAAGATCCAAGTGGTTACCACGGTGATCTGTGTCATGCAGTCTATGAAATCAAATGACGCAAATCACTAAATGATTCTTGAGTGCAGCCTGGGAAATTCTCAGCCAGGTCGTTTATATGAGCTGTCAGCCCTTTACTACTTTTACCAATGACAATGACAGATTTATTGATAGCTTAAAGGTGAATTAGGGACAGACTAAAGGAACAAATAATGCCTGAAAAAATATAGCTATATTAGGTGTGTGCATGCACACCAGTTCCAAAGAAAACAGTACAAAAACATTCATGAATTTTGTTGACATATACCTGTCAAAATAGAGAATAGAACTTCCTCAATACACTATCCTATGTATTGCATATATTTGATTGTATTATTTAATCATTTATTTATTTACTGTCTGATTGTAGTTTTATGGCACTGGCAAAAACTCCAAATAATAATTTGACTCCCAGCAGGTAATGCATGTGCTACTGCCCTGCCCCCAAAATGCACTCACATGGTGGGGCTATCAGTATAATTTAGGTGCCGTAGCAGTAGTTACTGAGAGTCTCAAGAGCTGAAGATGGTTGCCATATCTGCCTAGCAGAGAATCACCTGGGAACATGTGATTATTTAGGAATTACCATGTGCAAATTATTTGTAACTAAGTACTAACTCTGGCATGTTTAAGATAATATTAAAGCTAAAGCAATGGGTGTCACAGGAATGCTCCCACTTTACTTCAGTGCACTTTTGATTCTCTGGTTAACCACTAAGAAACCCTCATGTTGGGCTCTACCACTTATAAAACAATTACATTTGCCTCTGGTTCAAGATCCCGCTACATCTCTACCGGTGCTTATGTAGGCTATTTGTGGATTTCAATAAATAGCTGTTTAACTTGTCTAAATTAGAGGCCTTAGTGCCTACATACTCTTTCCCATTCATAACTATATATATATATATATATATATATATATATATATATATATATATATATATGCATTTCTTTGTTATTTTATATAATATTATGCCATTACCAAAATCTATCAATTATCTTGATTACTTTAATAAACCCTATACCTAGAGGCTATTTTTACTGACCAAACAAGATGCTTTCTTATGGGAAAATAGCAAATAGCTGACACTGGATGTCCTCATGCACAGCGTGAGGACATCCAGCGTCAGCGGACCAAAAGTCCAGTAACATTCTGGAAGCGCCTCTATTGGCTGTCTCGTAGACAACCACTGGAGACAAACTTAGTACTCTAAAACTGCAATGTTTTACATTGCAGCACTAAGTGCAATAGGGACACTGTACCCAGACCTTCAATGAGTTGAAGTGGTCTGGGTCCTGATAATGTTCCTTTAATAAGCTGAATATTAGGTGCTGTCTTATTATTATACCCCATAGATTGGTTACAAAGAATGGCTTTTGATGCAAGTTAACCTTTGATTCAGTGCACAAGTCCGCCAGTTATGGTACCTAGAGTGCACCATTTGCAAATTGTTTAACAACTTACCTGGGGTCGGCCAGGCATCAGTCATTAGTTGCTGACTACAGGAGGACCAGAAGCTATCTGCTCTGAGCAAGCCCAGTAGTGTAGGGCTTGGCTTATTAAATAAGAGAGCTCAGCTAACACTTCAGCCAACTAATCCGCTACACAGTTTGGCAAGCAGAAGCTTAGTGCATGAGCTTCAGGCTCTCCAGGAAAATATTATTGATTCCCCCTACTCCCCCCCTCCCCCCCCATGGATCCAAGGTAAGTTGTCAAACTGTTTGCAAAGAGTCTGACTACTTTCATTTGAGGGCACTCCCGACACTAGAACCATTACAGTGCACTTTTGATTTTCCTTTAAATCTCATTTTATATTACTTCATATAATCCCATTTTGATTTGGTTTTGATGCCAAAGTTTCTTAACATGTGACACTTATTTTTATTTATTCACCTAATGGGTGAAAATATTACCATTTGTCATGTATTACCTCTAACACAAGACTGATTGTAACTAACAATCATGCATTGCTACATAAAACCTGCTCTTTTTCAGAGGTCCACTGCCAATATACCATTCCTTATCAGATGTATTCTTACGTCATTCCTAGAACATTCATTTTTATGATCTTAATCGCCGTTATTAAACAATTATCACATTTTATTTATGTTTTAGATTTGCTAATCAAATTTTTTTTTATTTAAAACAATCTATAGAATCCAATGAAAATTACACTCTTATAGTGCATCTGTGTAACACAAAACATATGAGTTAAATAAGGTAAGCAGCGGGTCTCAAAAATCCGCTCTGTGGTGTAGATGACTTTAGTCCAAAGAAGTGTCCGTTCTTTAATTTTAAACAAAACAATCACAAATCATTCTGCTTTCTCGCATCCTAATATGTCTTACTTCAAAAGAACATGATGAATCGCTGATTGTACTTGTTCGAGACGGTGACACTTTCATCATTATAAATCATTTCATTACACAGCAATGCACTGCTGCCTCCAACTCCACATTTAAACAGGTTGTGTTATTATTTGCTGATAAAGCGTCTCTGTTCCTCTGCTGCCAGCTAAGAGATCCCTTCCTCTCGCCCCCTAAAACTTTGTAGACCCTGCAAGCGGTATAACTTACCCTTTTTTTCAGAGGGCTTGTCATACTGGATCTTCTTTTTTGGCTCTGCCATTATAAAGGACCTAAGTGGCACCTTGAAATGTTCTCTGAACTTTCTTGGACATATGTGTGAAATCACAGTGAATTCCTGAGAAATAACTGTCCACCTTTAATATATTTGTGCATTTTTCTCCTCCTATAGATAAACAATATATCAAGAATCAGAATATACCGGCAAATGCATTACAAATGAATAATATTATCACTGTAGATCCTGTGCCAGCGTTGCATATGTCATTGCATACATACAACGTAGAAACATAGTGATGCCTTAAATGCTAAATAGATGTAAGAATTATACAATTTATCATTAAACATTGAAATGTACATATTTTCAGTGCATTAAAAAAAGATGTAAGTCACCAACTTATTTACTGTACACTGTGCATGTTGCATTATACCCAGTGAACAAACTAAAATCCCATGACAGGCAGGTTATTGTCTATTTGTTTTCTCTGCAGAAATAGATATTGAACGATGTGTACGAGAGTCAATCAACCTGTTCTGCTGGACACCAAAGAGTGCAACATATAGACAGCACGCTCAGACACCAAAGCAAGCTGGAGGTGACAGCAATGGCATGAGCAGATCACCAACCACCTTCACTGCTGATTTTGAGGACTCTTCCAAAACTGACTTGGTAAGCGCATTTGTTTGAGGACAAGCTCAGTTTGTTTTGATGAAATTATGACAGAGCAGCATGTTTCTAGGTTTAATGACCAATGTCATATATAGGTGCTTTATCCATTAGCAGACAGATGTAGGAGAGATGCCATTAGCAGACCGATGTAATGAAGCCACCAATGGTAAAACCAGGATGGATAGCTAAAAACCACAAAACAACTAATTTGCATCCAAGACAAAATCTGGTACACAATAAAATAAGTATTTATTTGCTTATCCTTTGCAGAAACATTTGGGTTGGTGGGTTTAAATTACTAGAGTTGACAACACAAATTCTGGAAAGTTGAAGGAACACTATATGGTCAGGAACAGAAACATTTATTCCTCACCATTTAGCCCCCTTGCCTGGTCACCCTAAATATAGCAAAATATTATTTTTAATCCAGTCTGCTGCTGCAGGCTCCACTCCTGATCTGCCTGCTTGGCTGATTTTATCAAACGTGTTGATCAAAAGCCAATCACAATGATTTACCATATCAAAGCATTGTATTGGCTGAGACTGTCAATGAGGCAGATCAGGGCAGAGCCAGCACAAGCCAAACACAACCATGGCTAATCAGCATCTCCTCATAAAGATGCATTGGATTAATGCATCTCTATGAGGAAAGTTTAGTGTCTCAATGCAGGGTGGAGACACTAAATGGCAGTGATGCACACTGTGCAGCACTGCCCCAGGAAGCACCTCTAGCAGCATCTGAGGAGTGGCCGGTGGAGGTATCCCTAGGCTGTAATGTAAACACTACCCTTTCCCTGAAAATACTTTTTCTGCAAAAATTATATATATATATTTATATGCTATGAAATAGAAGCCTCATTAATGTTTAGATTATATTTAAGTGAAGATTTTATGAGCAACATCTTGGAGAGATGATAAAAATGTGTGTAACTACATTTCTTATTTTGCTTTACTTTTTATATTCCTGATTAAAGTGTAAAGCTGTATACCATTTAAAGGTGTGGTAATATGATGAGAGATATTTTCCTACCAGGTTCCATTAGCTTTCTAAAACTACTGAAAGTTGAAAGGCATATTAGCAAGTCTAGAATGATTTCTGCTGCATGAGACTTTGTGTAGGCGATTGTGCCCATTTTGGTGTCTAAGATTTTGTGTGGATCGTTAACAGCTCTTATGAAGCTCCATCAGTGGCAAGAGTTTCAAATCATCAATGGCTGCAGAGCCTTTCTCTCTTAAGCTAAAGCTTTGAAACTTGCATTAGCTCCCTCCATTAGCATCCTACAGTGTACACTTTAGACTAGAGAATGGGCTATTGTTGTAGTCTGGTAAGGTGAACCTCTCTTTATCTCTGCTAGTGACAATATCTCAGGGACCGATTGTTGCTGCATGCTTGCAGACAGAATGCTCTTGTTATGTGAAACAGAAGTTGTTACTTCACTGAAAAGAGCCAAGGACTGTTACGATCAAGATTATCCTCCGCGGGCTCCTTAACGAATCATACAGATGCCATTCCTACACTTTAATAATGACCTATTCAGTGATTGTGATTACCTACAAACAGGAAACGTTTCTTAGTATAATACTAGCTAAACCACATTTAAACATTTTAATTCTCTCAGGTACCGAGTAGGACAAAAAGCTATACCATCTTAATACTTTGTATACAATTTCTTCAAAGCTAGTTTTGTAAACTTGATGTATACAAGACTTTAGTTTGCCCGGAGTTTGGGTTTTATTGTTTTTACATACATATGAGGATGAGATGAACACTCCGAGCACTCTCACGGAGAGTCTATCACTTTACTGTTTGTATGATGCCCACAGCAGTATTATTATTGGTGGTAGGTTTTTGCAGTGCTAGCAACAACTGAGGTATACACCTTATTGCACCTTTTGGGGGCTTACCTTCCTGCTCATGTTGCTCTCCTAGATTTTAACAGTTGACCTTTGCAGATCAGGGTCTCTTTTGAGTTGAATCCTCTGAGGGTTCCATGAGTGAGATTCTTTTGTTACCTGTAGCATGTAGTGCAGGGGTAGGCAACCTTTGGCACTTCAGATGTTGTGGACTACATCTCCCACAATGCTCTTACAGCCGTATTGTTAGCAAAGCATCATGGCTTTGCCAAAACATCTGCAGTGCCAGAGGTTGCCTATTCCTGCCCTAGTGCATGATACACTTTTGAAGATAATTAGATCTCCTTATTTCCTTATACATACATATTTACAATCCCACCTTCCCTAGTATTTAACAGGCATCATTTGCTTTTGTTACTTTGTACCATGGGCACTGAAGAATAAAGCGTGAAGTTGGAAGTTGTCCCTTGTTTTTGGTTTCCTCCCATTCCTTCTTTTTTTTTTTTTTTGTGGATAAAAATGTGACAATGAAAATGCGGAGGTGTTAAAGATGTGCTCTTTGCACCATGCCAACTTCTTCACAACACCATGATATAGAAGCCTCCTAAATATTTTAATTCCATTTACTACTCGAAATACTTACCTTTCTATAAAGTAAGTAAGTCTTTGACAGAAAGCGTCAGTGTTGAATCCAGGGACAAAGGAAGAGACAGAAGGGCCAGGTGAACGGGTTTCAACCTTAAGGTAAGATGGTGCCCAGGATCTCAGACATTATAAACACTTTTTTGAGATCTTCATCATTATGGTACCCTGAAGAGTCCTTAAATAACATGTAATTAATGCTGACATTATGATAACGGTCCCTGGGCACAGACAAAAGAGCTTGGTATTCTACAGATGTTTTACACTGTCTGTAAAGCACCAAAACGATTTCATTCAGATGAATTAGTGTCTAAAATGTCCTTTAAAATAATTTTTTTAACCATATCAGTTCTTTAGACACAGAGAAAGTGGGTCCTCTTTAACACTGCCTTTAATTGGACCTCTTGCTACTCCTATAGTGATCAGAGATCTAAATTGGCAGCTGCTAAAAAGTAGAGACCCAATACATATGACGGATTAGGCATTCTTTCAAGTGAAATATTATGGTTTAAAACATTCTTATGAAAGTCAGTTAAAAAAATTATTCAATCAACTTAAGGATATGATCTCTGGTTCTAGATACCATATTTTTAAAGAAGTCAATTTTGAAGTACAATGAGCAACGTGTCTTTGTGTCAGAAGGTGTATCAGAGAAACTGTCACATAAGAGATATGGTGTATGATACTTTTGTATATGTACCACTTATTTTGTGTTTGCTTGGACTGCTTCTATCTATATGTCTCTTGCTGTGTATGGAAATTCCAGTGTGTACTATGGAGGTGTATCGGTAGTGGTGTTTAGGAATGCGTGCAGGAGAGCTGCTGTATTGAAGCCAAACAGAAGAGTAGCATGCATGTTTAAAAACTGGCTACAGATGAAACAAGTAGTATCAGCATAATTATCCTGCATGGATTCAGAACACTGCACAATTGAGATGTATTATGCAAACAGTAATGAATTTGGAATAACTTCTAAGAGAGCAGGAGGACAAGAACATCTGTGGAATGTTAGAGGCTTCCACTTGCATAGATAAGTTGTAACGTTAGTATACTTGGGATATTTAGTACTTGTGTGTAGATCACATAACATTTTTATGCAGGACAGCACCAGTTCAATTTACAGATGGCAAATACAAATTATCGATTGGAAGTGTATAGTATTTGCTGCATTTTGCACTTCCATTAAACAAATTCAAAGTTTAGTTACCAGAGCTTCTCATCCCAGTTTGAACATAATTGAGGTAATTGTCCGTTCTTTGGTTTAAGATTGCTATTCAGACTGGAGGAGTAATTTCTCATCTTTAGAAATAATTTGGCATCTGTATTACTGCATTCTCTACCTAAAGGAAATAAAGTGAATGCAGGTACTTACCTTGTCTGTGACGTCGTGTCATAGACAAAGAGCATAATTATTGTTTGGCCACATTATATTCATAATACATTATAGTGTGAAATCTATTTGGCATTAATTACTTTTTACAATCAACACATTGTTGACAAAATGGGTGACCTGCATTCCATTCTGGTTTGTTAAATACGTCTCATGATACCTAGAGGTCAATTGTCACCTCAAAACTATTTGAATACAACAATACTTATTTTCTTTGTAATAAAACATATGTTTTAAAAAAGATCATAGAGACTGTTGGTTTTCTAACACTGTCTGACCCACGGTACATGTATAAAGAAAGCTGAAGGATCCTGTTACTAAATACTAAAGGTATTTCTTCTAACACAGAATCCATTATCTGTTATCTGGGGGGGACAGTATGAGAGTATGATCAATAAACCGACAGGCTAAAGTTTACTACTTAATTTCCAATAATATGTATTATTATTATTCTTTAAAACGGAGAGATACAATGTTAATTTTTCACTATTTGCGACAATTTTGTCATTTATACCACCTTTTTGCTATGCTTCCTATATAGACTAATTTCTTGCTGTCTGTAGAAAAAGAGTATACATGACAGCATCTGGGGTACATATTGCTACCAGCAAAGGTGCTTGCAGTCCATGTCTGCTCAGAACTAATAACACTGCTGCCAGTCTGCATCTTAAAGCAGAGGTGTGTGATTAGTTATCTCTGTCACGTCTACCCCCAATCACAGCTTCGCCACACACTGATTACCTCTGAGAATAGACACGGGCAACCATCCTTATCAGGAGATTTCACTTAGGTGCCAAAGTCAATTTACAGATGTCCTGACTAAGTTCTGGAGTACTGCCTCAGTGAACAGGGAGACATAGACATTGCAAAAGAAAATTAAATATGAGTCTGCACCCCAGGAAACCCACTGCAGCCGTGACTATGGTGGCAACGTGGATTAATGAAAATGATGTTAAATATTTCCATGTTTATTATTAAAGTTGGCTTTCAATGAAAGCACTAATATAAAATATTAGCACTATATACAAATTGTTAAATTAATAAAACTGTTTTTTATTGGGGTATAATTATTTAAACTTGTTTTTATCTATTCTTGGAGGTTTTTAAATATTTTTTTGTAATATTAGTTGTAATAATAGTTGAAAGCAAAATTATCCTTTTGTTGTACTGAATTTTCTGCAGTTACCTTTTAAATCAGAGAATAAATACATCATACACCATTATAGATAAAGTACATGTATCCATTTATTGATGATTAAAATGCAAATATGGTTGCATTTTACCTCGGCTATGAGCACATACAATTGTTCTCTATTTCTAAATTAAAGGGACACCCTGGGCACCATAACACCTTAATTGGAATGAAGTTGTCATGGGGAAGGATAGCTTGTTTGCTGAATTACTACAAGGGGTGCTCTTTCACTTCCATTCCAGTCCAAGGCTTCAGGAATCAAAGAATCATAAAGATGCTCTCAGGCTCTTAGTAGCTCCACATTAATAAAAAGGAGTGAAAAAAGTACAGTGGCACCAGGTCCGAGCCTTGAACTAGAAGTGAAGGGGCAGGGGCCCAGATTAAAGATTTTGGAGTTAAAATGTTCAATAACGCTTTAATCCCTTGAGGTAAGCCAACGCCCGTGACTTCCTGCACCATAAAAATGTAATTCCGATAAAGTTGTTCTGGTTCATGGGATAGTCCTTTAGGCAGTCCTGTCATCTGTAAATATTTTCATGACAAGTCCACTTTGAGACAGTTCTTTGCCCCTGGATGACTATCTTCTTCTAACTTCTCATTTTAAAAAAAAAATTGTACATAGCAAAGATCAGTTTATAGTTACATTTTACGTGATTGAGGAAGAATACACACTAATTACATTAAGTGCATGGTTTGTATGAATTTGCAGACTAATCATGAGAAAAAATGTTGGAAAAAAACATGACCTTTGTTCGAAATCTTCTCTTTACACCAATTTATTTAAGATTCTTCAAGGGATTAAACATTTTATGTGGAGGGGGGTACTGTACTCTGTGTTGGATTTAAATCTAAGGTTTCCAAAATGCCTTCCATCACAGGTTTAAATAACTTAAATTCCACTCCGAATGTTTCACATAACTCTAATAATAACAGAGAGTAATAAGAGGGAGTCCTTTAATTGGCTTACCTATTTTAAACCTTTCTTTTTGTGTTTGTTTTACTATTTATCTTTTATAGTGCACTATTTGATCCCATCATTCTAATAGGAGTATGAGCTTAGCATTTGAGTGAAAATTTATAATACATTATCAGCTATTATGACCTTTTTGTTAAACCTTTGCTTGTGAAAAAGAGAAAAATGTGAGGCTTATAATCTTAACTATTGTTTGAATTTATATCTGCACAGTAAAGTAGAATGTAGGATCATGTGTGGTCTTTACTTATGTTCGCTTTTCTTATAGAGGTCCAGCAAGCAACAAAATGTGATGGTCACCCCCAAAAGGGGATGTGCCCCAAATTGTTGCAGTTAGTGGAGCAGAGTTACACTGCTGTCATGGTACCTGTGGATTTTTTTCCTTCAATGCGTCACCATACAACTTGATGCTGTACCTTTCTGGCATGATGTCTAATGTGGACACAACACTCACAACACTTTTTATGCTTGCCTGACCTCCGGTCTGCTTTTCCCAATTTCTCTATATTCCTTGAACTTGGCTTGTTTATTGAACCTCTTTATTTGGCCTGTCCTGGAATTGTGTTAAATCCAGCTACCTCTATGAAATGACAATACACTACTTTCCTTTCTTTACCCTTTTTTTGTTAGGTTGGACTTACGTTCTGCATACTACAACCATACTCTATCTTGACAACTGTCAGAGATTAAAGCGAGACTGTCATGCTGAACTTACCTTTCTCCTATTGATTCCTCTCTCAGAATCTGTTCTTTTTTTTTCCCTTTCTGATCTAGTTTACTTTAAAACACAATACGACTACTTTGTTTTATGTATTTTTCCCACACTTGAACTTCTTTGAACAAAGGAGGAGCTTAAGTCTGCTCCATTTCCTGTGGTCAAAGGAATTTTCCCACAATATTCACCCTTTGCTTTCTTATTCTCACATTACTTTATTCGCTGTTCGAACATCCTGTCATAAAGAAAAGGCACCGTCAAAATAACCAAATTTCATCCTAACAGAATGAGTACAGTTTGTTCAGAATGAGTACTATTCCAATCCGGTCAGTGCAGCGACTGCATCTTGCAGCTGCTTAGTAGATAGCTCCCTAATTCCCACATTATTGGGGAGCTATCTACGTAAAGCTGAAAGACCAAAATTGGTCTTTGAGAAAACTTTACTAATACAAAGTAAAAATTACTGTAAGTAAATAGGGGAGATTGAAATCTCCCTCCTGCCCCTACTTGCGGCATTGCATGTTTAGTTTACTAAACAGTGAGCAGCCCATGGTGGGGAACATATTAAAATAATTAACGGTGGGGGAAATCATGTCCCCACACGAGTGGGGGCTATTAAACTAAACAGGATCACTCAATGTCAGTGATCCTGTTTATTGCTACTCACTGGAAGGCAACATTCAACCCAACCCAGGTATACTCCAAGCATTTTAATCACTGTGACTTTTTTTAGTGGCTTTTCAAGTCTTTAACACCAGGTTACACCCTAACACCCAAAGCTTAGTATGCGATGTTATATTATTGAGGTTTCACTGTTTTGCGTCCAGAATATTTCTCAGGCTAATGATATTTTTTTGTTGCCTAATTACGCTAAACCTTTTCACAAATGCTAAATTGACAGAGGGTATTGAATTGTTTAAAAAGGGTTTATGGGGATTTAGCTCTGCTAAATCATAGTTACCCTTACAAATGTTTTGGATGCATAACGTATAAGGTAAATATTCCTAATATGTCTTCCTGATCTTGACACCTAGGTGTGTTGGAATTTCCTTTGTTGTATATTTGTACAGGACAGGCAGAACCAGAATTTGAAGATATACTAGTGATGTGAACATGTTACACGTTACACTCACTGTGGCAAAAGTAACCTCGCCACAGGCTCTTGAAGGGGCCTGCTGGCCAGCCTCTTGCCTCAGGACTATGGCCCCAGGTTCAGGACTGTTAAAAGGCTCTGTTCGTGACTTTTAAATCACCAGGTTCGGTACATAAGATGCTATAGCTAAAGAAAGTTAATATAAACAAAGCTCCAGGGCCTGACTGTATTCATCCACGAGTACTTAAGGAACTAAGTGTAGAAATAAGTGAACCTCTGTTTTTAATCTTTCAAGATTTGTTTCTTTCAGGAAGTGTTCTGGAGGTTTGGAGGAAAGCAGATGTGGTTCCTATATTCAAAAAGGGTTCAAAATCCTTGCCTGGAAATTATAGACCTGTGAGCTTAACTTCTGTGGCTGGAAAAGTATTTGAAAGGTTATTAAAGGATAATATTCAAGAATTCATTGAGAAGAACAAGGTTATCAGCAAAATTCAGCATGGTTTTATGAAGCACAGGTCATATCAAACTAACTTGATTGCATTCTACGAAGCTGTAAGTAGAAGTATAGATCAGGGTGTTGAAGTGGATGTGATCTATTTGGATTTTGCAAAGGCATTTGTTCCACAAAATAGATTAGTGTTCAAACTCAAAGAAATCAGTCTAGATGAAAATTCTTGTACTTAGGTAGAACATTGGCTTAAAAATAGAGTACAAAGAGTTGTCATTAATGGTAAATTTTCAAGCTGGACAGTGGTGGCAAGTGGTGTCCCTCATGGTTCTGTTCTGGGACCCCTTCTATTTAACATGTTTATAAATGAGCTTGAAAAAAAGCATTGAAAGTCATCTTTCAGTGATTGCAGATGACACAAAACTCTGTAAAGTAATACAATGTGAGCAAGATATTACTTTGCTGCAGAGGGATTTAGATAGACTGGGGGACTGGGCACTCAAATGGCAGATGAAATTTAATGTTGAAAAGTTCAAATTTATGAACTTCAACACAACGTATATCCTTAATGGAAGCGAATTAGACAAAAGGACTTGGGAATTGTTACAGATAACAAACTATTCAACTATGCAACAATGTGCAATGTCAATCAGCAGTGGCTAAAGCCAGTAAGGTATTGTCCTGCATGAAAAAGGACATTTATTCTCGGGATGAGAATATCATTTTGCCTCTTTATAAATCACTGGTTAGACCACATATTGAATATGCTGTGCAATTTTGGGCACCTGTTCTAAAGAAGGACATTATGGCAATAGAAAAAGTGCAGAGGCGGGCTACAAACTTAATAAAAGGAATGGAACATATGAGCTATGAAGAAAGGTTAACAAATTAAGACCTCTTTAGTTTAGATAAACATCGCCTCAGATGGGATATGATAACATTATACAAATATATCCGGGGCCAATACAAACCATTGTGTGGAAATTTATTCACAAACCGGGCTTTACATAGGACAAAGGTCATGCGTTTAGACTGGAAGAAAGAAGATTAATTCTAAGGCAATGAAAAGGTTTTTTTTACTGTAGAACAATAAGGATGTGGAATTCTCTGCCTAAAGAAGTGGTTTTATCAGAGTCCATACAGATGTTCAAACAGCAACTAGATGCATACTTGCAACAACAGAATATTCAAGGATATAATTTTTCAATATAGGGTGTAATAGCTTCTTGATCCAAGGATTAATCTAATTTGTTGCAAAATTGGAAGTGCTTCAAACTGGTTTTCTTTTGCCTTTTTTTGAATCAACATCAAAAAACAAATGTGAGGAAGGCTGAACTTGATGGACGCAAGTCTCTTTTCAGCTATGTAACTATGTAACTGGTAAGTTGAGTGTGCAGCTTATTACCCCTATTAACACCTCTAAACTGCAACTTAATGGGTGATCGGCTGGGTGGTCGTCGTCATTATGTGCAAACACATGACAGCGGCCATCTACCGCTGTGTTTGGTTGTCGAGTGCATGGAACTATAATCGGACACTCGTCAGCGCGAACACCGCTGGGACTTCCATCTCTTTGTATGTTCGACTGGATTCACTTGAGAAGAGTGGCATTCGGTGGAAACATAATCCTGAACAAGAGACCCAGACTCAGTGTACATACGAACTGGTTGCATTCGTATTTCTGATGTATTGTGAACTACCGAAAGAGACCAACTGCACAGCTTGATTTCATTTAACTCTTTTGGGCAGGAGCTTCGTGTGCGGTCAGTCAAAATATGACCTCCATGGAAATCCCGAACCCCTGAACCGATCTCGGTGATTTTTGGATATGTTGGTCCCCCAGATCAGGGCTATGACTTTTGTAGGGTTTCAATGTGTTTTAGGGGTACTTTCAGGATGTTGTTAAATTGTATGTTTTCTGTGCCTGGAGATAATTGAGTTTAATACAGTGCCTGACTCAATTATCTCCAAGGGGCGGGGGGGGAGGGGACAGCTGTATCTACTGTAGGGATTGCTATATCACTAGACTCCCCTGGGTTATAATCACTTGCTCTTGTAAGAGCAACCTGCTCTTCTCTCTGGACTAGGAGAGGTCTACCCACTGGAAGCTGGATCCTGGTCTTGGGTTTTTTGTGTAAAAACAATAAATATAAAAACAAACCTAAACAATCATTTTTTTTATTGGTGTGCTGCTGTATTTACCAAGCATTATACATTATAAATATGTTGGTAAAACAATTAATTCTATTAATGAATTATAAACAAAGTTTACATATGAGAACACTCATCTACTTTTGATGACCAACACCTGTTTTGCAGAATTGGTTCATGTTTAATTTCCATTTGGAACTCTAATGTTCACCCTGTCTAATTATTTCATTGTATGCCAAACCTCCCAAGCATTCTCCTCCAGCCTTGAACTACCACTCATATTTTATCTGGGTCATATCAAAGCCTTGCCACAGCTCCATCAGGAGTTTTATACACCAGCAAACCTAGCAAACACACTGTTTCCATTTCCTCTGGGGGAGTAATGTCTCTCTGTGATTGAAAACATATGCTCACAAAGCATTTGGATTTTTAGTATTTTATTTACATACAAATTTTTTCATGTTCCAAGGAAGGAGGTCTTTGCAGAATGTCAAACTAAACTTTAATATGAACGTACATGATGCACAAATTGCTGATGGGGAAATGTTTGTAATTGATACCAAGATAGGGTTCATGCAGTGGGGTTTATGAATGAAAGTATTTTTTGTTCTAATAAAGGTTGAGCAATTGATGCAGTTAGTGTATGCACCAATTGAAAAAGTACAATTGTAGCAGTTGCTGCAGAATAGAACAGCAGGCTATTTATTGTTTAACCCCATAAGGACACATGACATGTGTGACATGTCATGATTCCCTTTTATTCCAGAAGTTTGGTCCTTAAGGGGTTAAAGGAAAACACTAATACTAAATATAATCTATAATCTTATCCTGTTACTTAGGTATTTTAGATTATGCACACCCTTTAAAAAATAAAAATGCGGGGGCGTGGCCTGGCAGCTCATGGACACAGACGTGTGAGCTGTTAGCTCCGACGAGGGTGCAACAAACCACAACGAATTGACGAGCGCAAACCGCCCAGACCGACTCATACACGGCTTATTTGACAAGCCCAAGCCATCATGTCCCACAGAGCACAAAAGAAAATGAAATTACGCCCTGCAGCCCTCCAAATATCGGCTCTCACACCGCCGCGTAGCAGAGCACAAGATGGCGCCGGAGGCCCTGACTCACCCACAGCATGCTCTGAAGGAAGTGACAGCACATCCATCTCCCATACCACCGCAGCTCCTGCCTCAGAAACGGCTCTGCACCGCATGCTCCAAGAGCTACAGCAAAATCTCCAAGCAGAATTCGCTAAATTGGCCCGGGACGTCCGCGCAGACATTAAAGAGATAGGCGCACGCACCGCCATTTTAGAAGATAAAACAGAGGAAATTATTGACGCGCATAACAACTTAGCCGCAACCTGGGAAACCCTGGAAAGCCGACTTACCTTCCTGGAGGCTAAGATAGCGGACCATGAAGATCGCGACAGACGCAACAATATTCGTCTGCGCGGCATACCAGAGGAAATCAAACCCTCTGAACTAAGGGACTATGCCATAGGCCTATTCAAGGCCCTCTGCCCACAGCTCAGTGATGCCGACCTGTGCCTTGACCGTATCCACCGCCTGCCGCGGCCTAAATTCTTAGCAGCAACTGCGCCCAGGGATGTAATTACACGCATCCACTATTTCACCTCCAAAGAAGCAGTACTGAGAGCAGCAAGAAACCCTGACAGCATCCCAGCTGAATTCCGAGGCGTGAAACTATTCGTGGACCTCTCTGCAGCAACCCTGGCTAAGCGCAAAGCACTGTCACCAATCACCCGGGCGCTCAGGGATGCAGATATCCTATATAAATGGGGTTATCCAACACGCATCATTGTGAGGCGAAATGGAGTGGAACACCAAATACAATCGGTAGATGAAGGAACCCGACTACTAGGCGACTGGAATTTACACATCAAACCTCCAGACGTGAAAGATTCAGCGGGCAGAACCACCAAGTCGCCCACAAAAATCTCTAAGGACTGGTCCGCTGGGACAAAACATAAGTGACATGAGAATAAGGTTAACACATCAGGCTGTGCAGCCCAGCCTAATGCATCTTCGTACCGACTAGATACGTGAGCATGCTACATGTCGGTATAATTGTTTGCAATGTTTTTTTGTTATATATGCTTAGTATGTGGTTAATAGAATACCTAGCATAACAGACACATAGCCCTCAGTCACAAACTAATGTGTAGATGATAGATGTTTACCAGTTTCCACTTCCACAGAGGCGGGCTATAGGGCATTCCAAGCTAATACCAATGCCAATATGGGCGGTTAATACCCACAAAGACACCCTCCCCCATTGTGGCTCCATAGGGCCGACAAAGACCTCGTTGTGGTCTGATATACAATATCTGACCAATCTTTTGTACATAGTTCCCCGGTGGGGAGTTATCCCTTTACACCCCTGACCCCCCTCCCATACCCCATTTGATACTAATAACTGTAGGTTGCCAACCTTAGATACTCGCTACCATGATATAGTCAACATTGGCGAGATCGCACTACATAAAGGCTTCCTCAAGGCCACCCAGAACAAGGCTCAGACTCGAAAGGCACGCCTTACTTTTCCCACACCACACTGCGGGCAGAAGAGGGTCCCCGCTACATCTCCATGGCGTTAGTAGTTCTCTCACTCAACGTAAAAGGCCTAAATACACCACACAAAAGGAGGCTAGCTCTCGAAGAAGCTAAAAGGATGAGGGCCGCCGTGGCTTTCTTCCAAGAAACCCATTTCCTAACCTCCAAACTACCCAAGTTCTCATCAAAAGACTACCCGATAGGTTATCACACTGGTTACTCAAAAAAGAAGAGAGGAGTCTCCATTCTCTTTAGCAAAGATGTGGCTTTTTCCTTGCACAAGAAAATTGGGGACAAAGAGGGACGCTTCCTTCTGCTTCAATGCCTTCTAAACAATGTTCCATACACCTTTATAAATGTATACGGCCAACACGATAACCAAAAAGCATATCTAAACAAAATCCTAACACTAGCAAACACATACCAATTTGGGACGACAATCATAGGGGGAGACACGAACTTTATTTTAGACGACCAATTGGATACCTCCTCTACCCTCCACGTTACGCAAAGAACGAAGACTAAACGTACCACATCCTCGACCACTGCCAAAACACAGTTGACCAACTTGGGATATGTGGATATATGGAGAATCCTACACCCTTCCGAAAAAGATTTCACCTTCCATTCCCAAGTACATAACTCTTACTCAAGAATAGATAGATTCCTCATACACAACACAACAATCCCAACAATACAATCCACCAACATAGCAACCATCACGTGGTCGGACCATGCACCGATTACCCTAACCATGTCAACTCGATTCCCCACCAAAGGGCGCGGTTCATGGCGCCTGAATGAATCTCTATTGCGCGATACCCAAATTATCATACAAATAAAGACAGAACTAGAAGCATATTTCAACACAAACACTACCGCAGATATTTCCATAGATACACTGTGGCGTGCACACAAAGCCGTGCTCAGGGGCTTGTTCATCAAACATGCTAGTTACGCCAAGAAGCAAAGATTACACACATATAATACCCTGATCCAACAAATAACAATCCTCACACACACAAACAAGACGAACCCATCGCCAGAACATTATAACAAGTTGAGAACTTTACAAGCACAACTGAATGAATTTGAACTAGACAAAACCAACTACATCCTCCAGAAGTATAAGCATAAATTCTTTGCACAAGGGAATAAATCGGGCAAACTTCTTGTGTCCAAGTTAAGGGCCCGCACGGCTAACACTAAAATAGCTTACATTATGACACAAGGGAACAAGAAACTCATGAACCCACAGGACATAGTAGAGGAATTCGCGCAATACTATAGCTCATTATACAATCTCAAAGATGATCCCACAACAACCACACCGACCAAAGCACAAGTACGAGAGTACTTAGATACAGTAACACTACCTACATTAACCCAGACAGAAATTGATACAATTACTAAACCAATCACAGAGGAAGAACATATCGAAATTACCCCCTCATAAGTCCCCAGGCCCTGATGGTTTTACCAATTTGTACTACCAAACTTTCTCAGAAACCCTCACCCCGCACCTCTCCAAGCTCCTAAACCACTACTACACCATAGGCGAAATGCCCCCTGAAATGCTACAGGCACACATATCAACACTCCCGAAGCCAGGCAAACCAGCGACGATCTGCCAGAATTTCCGACCCATCTCTCTACTCAATTGCGATACAAAAATGTACGCAAAAATTTTAGCTAACCGCCTTACAAACATACTAAATCGCATAGTTCATAACGATCAATCCGGCTTCACCAAAAACAGACAAGGGTCAGACAATACGAGGAAAATTCTCAATATCCTAGCCCACATGGAAACACGCAAAACAGAGGGCCTCCTGCTGGCATTAGACGCCGAAAAGGCCTTTGATAGGCTCAATTGGGAATACATGGAACAAGTACTTCTAAAATTTGGCTTCCCAAGCTCGTTTACTACGGGCATAATGGCACTATACTCCAAGCCATCCGCTAAAGTCACGAACACAGGCTTTATCTCGAACCCCTTCCACATCACCAACGGCACTCGCCAAGGATGTCCACTCTCACCTCTATTATTTATACTCTCCCTTGAACCTTTGGCCTACAAGATTAGAACCCACATAGACATAGAGGGAATCCCCGTGAAACAAGCAAACTACAACTACGAGACCAGAACATTCCCTACTGCACATTATGAGCACATTGGAAGAATACGGCAAAATTTCCTATTATAAACTGAATCAGGCCAAAACCCAAGCACTTCCCATACGTCTTCCTGTCACAACCATACAAGCACTGAAAAAACTATACTTGTTTGACTGGAGACAGACTCATGTAACATACCTAGGGGTGAAAATAGCCGCCACATATAGAGGAATTAACACACTAAACTACTCCACAATTCCACACATGTGCAAACAGATCCTGCACAAGTGGAAAGATGTCATGCTATCATGGCTAGGCAGGATTAATGCCATAAAAATGATTGTACTCCCGAAACTGCTTTATGTATTTAGGATGCTTCCAATACCTCTCTCCCCTACATTGAGCAAACAAATCCAAACGATAATGACAAATTATATATGGGAGAACAAGAAACCCAGAATACCATTGATTCTTCTACAAACACCCACTAAGGAAGGCGGACTAGGTTTCCCTAACATAGCAACTTACCACAAAGCAGCGATTCTCGAAAACGCGATAAAATTACACGCACCACCCCACACACTACAATGGGTGGATCTCGAAAACAATTATGACCCCGCGGGGTCAGCAGTAAATTATATGTGGACGCCTAAACAAATTCGGGACAAACACAAAGACATGTTACCACTTACCAAATACCTGATACAGACCTGGGACCACTTACACCGCACACGGACAACGGAGAGCAAATTTTCACCCTGGGCTCCCATCACAGCTCTCACCACTGTGTCACCCTGGCTGTCCCTAGACAAATGGAGAGAACTTGGAATAATCCGCATTATGGACATATGCCAACAAGGAGCTATACTACCCTTCCCGGAAATTCAAAAAACGCATAACCTACCAGCATCCTATATCTTCCCATATCTCCAACTTAAAAGCTTACTTGCTAATAAAGTAGCACCCCCAACATCGCAAGTAAGCCCCACAGACCACGACCTACTATTACTGTACCATAGGTGCCACAACTCACCGATTAAGCCGAAGATGCTCTCATTGAGCTACACAGCTTTAAGAAATCAAATTCCACCTCCAGAGTTCAAATACAGATTGCACTGGGAACAAGAATGCGCACTGTCATTCACAGACAAGCAATGGACAGCGTCGCTCCAAGCCCTAAAGGGTATCACCGCTTGTTATTCACATGTCGAGGCACATAAAAAACTACTCTACAGGTGGTACTACACACCTGACAAACTCCACAGGATCTACCCCCACACCTCGGCCAAGTGCTGGAGGTGTGGGATGGAACGAGGCACAATGACCCATATCTGGTGGAACTGTCCGAGCATTAAGCCCCTATGGAAGGAAGTCCATCAGACATGGCAAGAATTGGGGATCAAACAACTATCACTCACACCCCTGCTGACTCTCTTCCTCCAATACCCCAACTCAATACCTTACAAGGACAAACACCTGACAGCGATGATGATCCTAGCAACCCGCAATCTCATAGCGTGTCAATGGAAACAAACAGAATGTCCCACCACCACAATGTTACACCACAAAATTAGACAATACCTCCGATATGATCTGCTTACAGCCCACACTCACAAACAGACCTCCACCACACTCCTTAATTGGCGAAGATGGACAGAATGGGTAACTCTTAAGGGGAACGCAGACGAGGCCATAACTACTACTGCTAACAGAGATTAACTACTACTGCTACTAGAGATTGACACAATAGATTGAAGCCAACGACCATAAGCTGTTAACACCCTGAACACTCGAGGCCCGTAAACAGATAAACAGATTTGCACCACGATGCGAGGGCACAAAATAGGACATATTGTACCACTCACAACAAAACAAATACTCATAATAACAACACAGCATAAATTAGCGTAATAGTACTCAAGCGACAACAAGCTACAGTACTATATAACACACAAAAAGGTAACCAACTACACCCTTGTATTTCTGTACCTATGGAATTTGATACCCTAGATCAAATATGTATGCGTGCCGAGCCAAACTGTGTCTATATACATGTGTACTTAAGAAGATATAACAAGCAACCTGAAAGAAATTTGTATTTGAATGTCCTCCACCTCCCCCTCCCCTTTTCTTTTCTGTACCCCACCCTACCCCAGACTTTGTTCAATACAATAAAATACGAATTGAAAAAAAAATAAAAAATAAAAATGCAATTAAAACCACCAGTAATCCAACACCGGGCAGATATCTTTCAAAGTTGGCAAAGTGTAATTGTATGTGGGGGTTAGATAACTGTGACTGTGTTGAGTTGGCTGTGTGTGATTGTGTGTAGAGCTGACTGAGTGTGATTGTGTGTGTAGTAGTGTGCCTGTGTTTATTATTAGCCACCCTCCTGCTTGCCTTCATACAGGTAGAGAAGCTCAACCCCTGGTGGTCCACTGGGTACTGGCAGTATTCCTGTTAATTTATTAGTTGCTGGCCGAATCGCTGGTAGTCCATTGGAGAAGCGTGTGGTCTGCACATCCTGTAGGTGCAGACCACACACTCTTTTTGGTTGGCGTCTGTTCATTGAGCCAGAGTGTTACCATGGTAACATAGCATCAGCACTCTGACTCATTGAATGAAAGCTAGACAGGGCCAGATTAAGAGCCCAGTGGGACTGCTGACAATGATGATGGGCCTCATTACAAAATCTTATCGACCGAAAAAACTCAAACAGTCCTACCTACCAAGAGTCATGTATCTGATGGAGATGGTGCTGGAGGGAAACTCCTAGAATGTAGCTATGAGAAAACACATACCCTATGCTAATCTCACGCTTTCACCTTTCAAGTAAATTCAAATCCCCTAACAGCAGTGTCTTTACATTCTTACTAGCAGGCAGAAGCTTCTGGTATATAGTCTGGGACAGAGAAAAGGTGTATGTAGTGAGTGTATAAGAAAGAGAACATACCACAGTGTTAGAGAGACCAAATTCAGCATTACCTAAACTAAGTTCATTGTCAGCCAGTCCACACAAGTTTTGTTCCTATACATCCCTCTTAAGTTTCAAAAAGTATTTGAAAAGTAGTTAGGGTTGCTACCTTTCTTTAAAAAAAAAAAAAAAATACCTACTAATTTACTTTGTACTAATTTTCATAATACATTTTGTATGTGTGACATCACATGATGTAAAGCACAAGGACTGACTTAAGAGATCATTCTGTAAAATCACCAAAAAACAACTTACAATTTGATTCTACTGTATATATGGATTGTTCCCAGTGTCTCCCTTTCTTAGTCTTCCAGGTCTCCCAGTCTCTCAGTGTCCCCATGTCACCCAGTGTCCCCATGGCACCCAGTGTCCCCTAGTCTCCCAGTGCATGTTTCCCCAGGTCTCCAGTGTCCCCTATGTATCACGGTGTCTCCTGTGTATCACAGTGTCCCAGTGTCCCCTTGTGTCTCAAAGTCGCCCAGTGATCCCATGTCTCCCAGTGTCCCTTAGTGTCAGTGTCCCCATGTCGCCCAGTGTACTTAGTGTCTGTGTCCCCATGTCTCCAAGTGTCCCCATGTCACAGAGAGACACTGAGACACTTGAGGACACTGGAATACATGGGGACACTGGGTGACTTTGAGACACGAGGGGACACTGGGAGACATGGAGCACTGAGACAGTGTGATACATATGGAACACTGTGATACATAGGGGACACTGGAGACTTGAAAAAGATCTGGGTACAGGTCGAAACGTTGCGGTTTCCAATAAACCTGCATAAATCTATCACAGTGAGTGCCTGAGCTTTTTTACTTTTATATTATGGGACACTGGGAGACATGGGGACACTGAGACACTGGGAGATTAGGAAACACTAAGACACACCAGGGACACTGGGAGACATGGAAATACTAGGGACACTGGCTGTGAGACATGGAGACACTGGGAGTGCCCCATGTTTCCCAGGTCTTAAAGTCGACCAGTGTCCCCATGTCTCCCAGTGTCCCCATGTCTCTGTGTCCTCTAGTGTCTCAGTGTCTCCATGACACAGTTCTCTGTCGCCCAGTGTCCCCGAGTGCTTGTGTTCCCATATCTCCCAGTGTACCGATGTCACTTGGACACTAGGGGACACTGTGAGACATGGGAACACTGAGACACTTGGGGACACAGACACTTGGGGACACTGAGAGACTAGGGGACACTGGGAGACATGGGGACACTGAGACACTAGGGCCACTGGCTGGGAGACATGGGGACACTGAGAGACCAGGGGGCGTCCCCATGTCTTACAGTTTCCCCTATGTATCCCAGTGTCCCCTAGTGTCTGTGTCCCCATGTCTCACAGTGTCCCCATGTGTCTAACTGTCCCTATGTCTCCCAGTGTCCCTATGTCTCCCAGTTTCTGCTAGTATCTGTGTCCCCATGTCTCACAGTGTCCCCAAGTTTCCCAGTGTCCCCTAGTGTCTGTGTTCTCATGTCTCCCTGCAGCCTTTCCCCCCATCCCTCACTTACCTGAGCTGTAGGCTGTCTCTGCAGGCTCGGAGCTGCTGTCAGGACTCTCTGTGCAGAGCTGCTCCTCGTGGATCAGTGAGTAGAGAGAGGCACAGAGGGAGATGCTGTAACTTCCTATCCCTGTGTATAAAAAAAAATAAAAATAAAAAATTGTGGAACTATCAGGGTCATAACAGCTGGTATGTCGATCAGGCCAGAAATATTCCCTAAATTTTGGCTAATTGGCAAAAACTCATGGCTCCTTTAGTGTGGAAGAACAGGCCCAAATTAAATTGCTCCATCATGGAATATTATTTTCAAAGTAGACCCATTAATCTATTTCAGCTATGTATTTCTTTATTAATATGAATTTCATTAAGGCTGTATTTTAACCCCTATATTCATATTTACCCCCTGAGTACATCAATAAACCTAATATATCCCATAGCATAGACCAGGGGTAGGCAACCTACGGCACTAGTGCCATGCACGGCACTCCAGGCTGCTAGAGCCAAACAGGCTCTGGCCTATCAGGAGTCCCAGTAAAACTTCAGATATCTGCTAATACGAAGAGGTGGTGAAGGACAATCCTCAATTTAAGCATTGCAGTACATAGAGGAAGTGATCCCAGCACTTGTGAATGGGAATCCACACTGTAGTAGAGCAGCCTGCAGCTGCTGTTGCAGCTCCTGTCCTTGACCTGTATCTGGCCAGCCTGGTCCCCACTGGAACCCAGGGAAGCCACACACACTGCAAGATATACACAGAAATGCAGAATAACCCTCCCCTCATACAAATAATATGAACAGCCCACACACAAACATACACACAATCCGCACAAACGTAACCCGCTAACAACCCACATACATGCACACAACCCCATATGCAGCCTCTCACATGCAATACCCCAAACAGCCCCCACACACTACCAAACACACAATGTGACATATCCATCCACACACAATTCCACAAGCAGCCCTCATACACAGCCCACATTCATATGTATCATACACAATACCATAAACTACTAATGAACATATACAATATAATAGCTTATACACGCACAAATACAACGATACAAAGCAACTGCAATAAAAATAACACAAGCAGAATACGGCAGCATACACACCTCAATTTAAAAAAATAGGACCGGCACGCTACTGGACATCACCATCCTATATCGGCACAGTGCTGCTAAAAGGTTGCTTACCCCTGGCATAGACAGTCTAGATATCGGGATAAATTAGAGACTTGCTTTAATTATACACAGGCCTTTTACCACTGCTCCAGTGATGCTATCTTATGAAATGTCACCATACTGACTAGTATCAGACTTTGTCCTCAATTTCATCAGCTCTCCAAATTATTCAATATTGTTAGAAAAACATTTCAGATGTTTTTTTCACCAAAATGTCCCACAGACTGTAACAGCGACTCCTTTAGAAATATCCTTTGGAATGTTTTTCTAACAGTATTAAATGATTTGTCGAACAGTCTAAGAATGCAAGTATTTTTCTGCGTTTTCTACTCATGCTTCTAAAACTGCAACCATTTTAAGTGTTTAAATGGTTGAAATATTGTGTCAGTTATATCCTAGAACAATCTCTTCTTCATTTAAATTCTGCGTTTCCATTGTATTGATGTAATTGTAACTGCTGCAATGCATGTACGGTAATAGATCTGTCATTTCAGTATTCTATATAATACATTCAGTCCCCTCCACAATTTCTGTGATTTGCAGGCCGTACTGCAATTCTAGAAGTATTACTTGGAAAACAAGATTTGTTGCAATGAGGCATGGTGATAGCAGAATTAATGGCGCCGTGATCTTCTTTGGCAAGGCAACATCACTCTTTAATTCATGACAGAGAACTGTGTCATTGGTTTCCCACGGTGAGAATATGACACAAAGTAAACTATTTCAGCAGGCATTCTCCTATAATATTGATGTGAATGTACGGTCAAATTGGTTTACCCTGTAGGCATTCATATCTAGCCTGATTCTCTTTTTAATTTTTCATAAAACTGAAATTGCTTCCATTATATTCACTTGGACCCAGAGAAATAAGTTTGACCTTGAAATATGTCTGTGATTTTTGCTTTTCATGTAACCAGCGACCTTAACTATGACAACATGCCCTTTGAATTTACAGGTTTAAAAGGTAATTCTTACATTTTGAGGAACTTTTTTTTATGCTCGGATTCCTACGAGGAGGTAATGCTGCGTGCAGTAAATGCTGTAAAGAAAATTTATAAATGGTATACCATCAGATAAAAATGCAGCTCTCATAGTAGGATGCCATCCAGAATCACATAACGCTTACAAGTGAAGTCAGTTAACCTTATTAAATATTGACATGCAAGGCAAGGCGTCTTTGCTCCGTGAGTTTCAGAGGAGATCTAACCAAGGTTAATAATCATTGGCTGCATGTGCTCAAATGTTGCATAAACAACAAAGTGAACAAATGTTGTTTCTTGTAGACAGACAGTACTGGCACCAGACAGAAGGAACTGACATTATTAGAATTCACTTAATATCAAGGGAAAGCTAAATGATTAAAGTCCTCACTGACATGTATACGGTTGCTATAGCAATTTGCAAGAATGAATAAGAACATATATAAACATAGGCAAGCCTGTAAGTAAAGCTAACAAATTATCTCAAGGTGGAGAAGCACATTTAAAAAATAATATATTTCTCCCTATGTAATAATTTTGGAAGTTATTTAGCAGTACTGAGATATCTCGCCTCTTTAGAAAAATACCACACCAGAACATTACTGTGATTTTCTCAGATTAGAGCCATGACAATACTGAAAGCTGTAGAGCAAGTTGGTTCCCTGCATCATCTTTATCTGGTGTTATAAATAGTGATGTCCCAAATGGTTCACCACGGACGGCGAAAATATGCGCTGTTCGGTCCGCCCCCTATGTCATCATTGAGTAAACTTTGACCCTGTACCTCACAGTCAGCAGACACATTCCAGCCAATCAGCAGCAGACCCTCCCTCCCAGACCCTCCCACCTCCTGGACAGCTCACTAAGAATGCAGCTTCACAATGAATGTAAAATGGATGCTTTCCAGGAGGTGGGATGGTCTGGGAGGGAGGGTCTGCTGCTGATTGGCTGGAATGTGTCTGCTGACTGTGAGGTACAGGGTCAAAGTTTACTCAATGATGACGAATAGGGGGCGGACCGAACAGCGCATATGTTCGCCGTCCGTGGCGAACCGTTCGGGACATCACTAGTTATAAAGTTTAAGTATTCCACCCCTTGGGGCCATGCACATTTTGTAGAGTTATAAATGGGGGCTTTTAAATGTTGATATACTAAAGATACCTAACATTTTTGAAGGCCCAAAATATTTTGATTGTGACTTAAAAGTAAGTTTTCAGAATAGCAGAAAATTGTAACAAATATCCTGATCATTATTGCTTAATTGTGTGAATGTCTGGGTCCAGGTTTAAGAGATCATTTGCTGGTGTGTACTTGTTTGGGCAAGCTCTCTTTGAATTTTATGATGCATTTCCCAGGACAGATGGACAAAGAGACTAGATGCATTTGGGGACTGCTGTACACTGAATTTAGGCTTTCACTGCTGAGATTGGCGACCTCACTCATACCATGGGCTAGTTGACTGTAGTGATGTAGTTCTGGTAATAAACCTTGAAAATTCTCCCCAAGAACACATTTTCGTCTACTGGAGAACATACAGGTTATATTGCTTTAATACAATGATTAGTTTGACATGTAACACCATACCCTGACACCAACAGCCATTAATACAAGCATAGAATTTCTAGAATATGAGTGCTGCAATAGGTGCACACAGTCCAATTCAGCCAACTAGTAATGGTTATGACTGGTTTAATTACATTGTAATTCGGCAGACTTAAATTAGATTAACTACCAGAAGAGAGAGCTGTGCTCATCAGCATCAATAAGGCGGGGGAAGCAAACCTTTCTCTTTAAAGGACCACTATAGTACCAGGAAAACAAACTAGTTTTCCTGGCACTATAGGGTCTTTAGGTTCCTCCCACTCCCGCCAGGCTGATGGGGGAGGAAGGGGTTAATCACTTACCTTTCTCCAGCGCCGTGCTCCCTCGGCGCTGGAGAAATTGCCTCCCTCTTCCGACGTCAGCGCTGAATGCACATGCGTGGCAAGAGCCGCGCGGCGCATTCAGACAGTCCATAGGAAAGCATTACTCAATGCTTTCCTATGGACATCAGCGTCTTCTCACTATGATTTTCACCGTGAGAAGCGCCTCTAGTGGCTGTCAATGAGAGCCACTAGAGGCTGGATTAACCCATATGTAAACATAGCAGTTTCTTTGAAACTGCTATGTTTACAGCTGCAGGGTTAACCCTAGATGGAACTGGCACCCAGACCACTTCATTGAGCTGAAGTGGTCTGGGTACCTATAGTGGTCCTTTAAGAACTGTGAGTGGGGGCATGTAGTTAAAGCTCCATAAATGAATGCAATTATATAACACTATGTATAGGAGTACTGCTTTGCACCTTATCCTATGCAGAGCTTGTTAAGATACTGGTACTTATAGTTTTGGTCATGATATATTTTTCATGGAAGATTATGTATTTTGAAAGCTTTAGTAGAACAACAAATAAGTAATGGCACCAAGTGAGCTGAATACTTGTCTCCACACGTACAGATCTTCTGAAATTTGTGTGTTAGCTTCCATGTGCCATTTGCAACGTACTGTTTGGCAGTTGTGATGTAAAGTTTGAAATTCACTTTGGTCAGTCATGTCTAAAGTCCGGCCCACATTCAGGTTTAATACGGCCCCACAGTTAATTTGGAAATCTTTCTGTTGTGGCCCCCCAGTGAATCCCCGAGCGCCGCTCAGGACCCCTGGGATCTCTGGATTTTTTAACACCGTGGTCCTGAGCAGCGCTTGGGGATTCACTGGGGGCCAAGAGATCGCGAGAATGCAGACGGACGTGCAGTGACCTCAGTCTGCGTTCTCGCGATCTCTTGGACATCACGGGATTCGCGGGATTTGGTGCGCGAAATCGCAGGATTTGGTTCCTTCTCCCTGCTGGGACTGTAAGAGAGAATGGACAGAATAAAGAGAGAATGGACAGAATAAAGAGAGAAGGGACGGAATAAAGGGAGAAGGGACGGAATAAAGAGAGATGGGACGGAATAAAGAGAGATGGGACGGAATAAAGAGAGTAGGGACGGAATAAAGAGAGTAGGGACGGAATAAAGAGCGTAGGGACGGAATAGAGAGCGTAGGGACGGAATAGAGAGCGTAGGGACCGAATAGAGAGCGTAGGGACCGAATAGAGAGCGTAGGGACCGAATAAAGAGAGTAGGGACCGAATAAAGAGACGGGACGGAATATATAGAGACGGGACGGAGTAAAGAGAGAAGGGACGGAGTAAAGAGACAGAATAAAGGGACGGAATAAAGAGATGAAATGAAAAGTATGCAGTTTGCAATAAACTTTGTATAAAATAGTTAAATTGCATTAAATTTTAATGGTTCAAAGAATGTCAGGCAAAATGGTTGGCCCTCATGCATGTTCACTTCATCAAATCTGGCCCTCTTTGAAAAATGTTTGGACACCCCTGACTTTGGTGAATAACAATCAGACTGTTTTAATGCCCCCTTCCAATGAATCCATTGAAGGAAGAACCATCAGAAAGTTAAAGCTAACATTATACCATAACGGATCAAACAAATACAAATTACTCTCGGAATTTCTGGTACATACTGTATTTTTTATGTAGCATACTGCAGAGTTAATTTTCTTAAAGCAATATGGCTTTGTTGGTTCCAAGAATAGTTACATTTCTACAGTCCCACAATAATAAAATTAACCTCCCTGAGCTAGACTTGTAATGTTTCATTCATGGATACCCCTAAAGCAAAATTAATTTTCACTATCAATCCATCACTTAAGATACTTTATTGACATCTGGCATGTTGCCTGCTGTTTTGAAACCCCAGCATCTCATCTCTTTACATAATTATATATCCATACACACTTGTGAACTATGGCTATCACAGGGTAAAGCCAAGTTCCCAATGGACATGTGTGAGAGTTGTATTTACAGTCAAGTAAAAAGTGTGTGTTTGACAAAGTATACTGGAAAATGATTATGCATACAAAATAGGGTATTTGAGCTGCAATGTTGTACACTTCATTTAAAATATGCTTGAGACAAGCCACAGCTGTAATATAGCTTGCAATTAGATATATTGTATGTAGACAGAAAGTTTTATTCAATAAAAATGTGAGCTGTGGTGACCTGGCATCCACATTATAAAACTAACACCAAGTTGTGAAAAAAAATATGTGAACATGTGTGATGAATATTTTTGTGTTTGTTTTTATACCATAGCTTTCAAATACTTCTTACCAGTCTTTATGACTCACTGTTTAGTGTATTTTGGACAGTTTTCTGCATATTTATATGCCAGAATTTGCCTCAAATTCACAGAGCTGTAAGTGGAGACATTGTCACCATGTGGAATGGAGAAACCATCATCTTTCCACCAATCCTGATCATGGGGGCATGGTCTCCTGATTTTTGTCTGATTGCTTTCTTCCTAGCCCCATGACAAGTGAGAATGGAAGATCTTGGCAATTTGAATGTTTTCAGTGATTGGATGATAATGGTTTCATTGAGACTGCAGCCCTGACCTCCTATAGAAAGCTATAACTGAACCTTTGCAGCTTTGATCCTAGGAAGCCAGGAATTTATTATATAACAGCACCAAATAGTTTTCGTTCTAAACATTAGAATACAGGTAATTTTACTTACAAAATAAATAAATTTAAAAAATCAATTAGTTACTGATATTTGCTCATTCTATGGGCACTATGTGTACTTGGTTATTGGGAGCTGTTCCCATTTGTTTCCATTACCATAACATATTTAAACATTTAACGCAATATATGCATAACAGCTTTCCACATACTACTCCATATTGCAGCTTTTGCCTATGTCATCGCCTTAATTGTTCTCTAATTAAGCCACGCTCGTCATAATTATACGCTATTCATCACTGCATAATTGAATACGGAAAGTTTTAATTTGTTGTCCCAACTGAACCTCTTTTCATATAGATTTCCCAGGTTAATTATTATTCTGACTCAAGCAGATCTTTTATTTTGCCCAAGATCATTAGAAAAATATAGGGTTGGCTAAGGCTTCTCCTCTACACAAAAGTACTCCTTTCCCAACTCCCCGTCTGCTTCGTGAGCTAATTACTAGTTCTAAACAAATTCATTGAAAGCGGAGAGACTGCCTCAAGGGAAGAAAAAAACATTCTTTGAACATTTTTTAAGCATACAAAGAATATGGCAAAATAATACACATATATCCCTGATATAATGTAAACATGTAGAAAGCACGCATGTCTGTGTTTTGTTTTTTTAAATAAAGGGGATACTTTTCTTACAACTGTCTTCATGTTTGTCAAGAAACACTTTCAGGGCCAGTTCAATGAGCAAAAAAGCAAGGTTCACAAACATCTATAGTGCCAAGGTTAGCACTCACTTCTATAAAAGTGTATATTTTGTGTAAAGCTATATGTATAACGGCAGTCCATGCATAACGTATGCCTACGCCTGTCAGTACTTGAGAGCCTCTGTTCTCGTTGTAATTAACTATGACCTTGATTTAATGTTTTTTTTAATAAGATTTTCACCTGATTTAATATAATTGGATAAACTTTTACAATTATTTTTTTCAATATATTAACATATAAATATAAAAACATATATAAAAATATATCAACATGTAAAAAAAAACTAAATATTAACATTTTTAAAATATTACATCATTTTACAACTGTATCCATAAATATTGTCATTTGAAAAGCTTACCCAAAACTATTACATTGAGGTCTAAATCAATGAAAAAAACATGTATGGTGCTATACAGGAAAAATGTGGGGTATGTACAGTTAGGTCTTGGAATATTTGGACACTGACACAAGTTTTGTTATATCGGCTGTTTACCAAAATAAGTCCAAGTTACAGTTAAATGATGATTATGGGCTTAAATGGCTGTCTCTCAGCTTTAATTTGAGGGTATTCACATCCAAATTGAAGAAAGAATTTAGGAATTACAGCTCTTTAATATGCAGGCCAGTCTTTTTCAAGGAACCAAAAGTAATTGGACAATTGACTCAAAAGCTTATGGATAGGTGTGGGCTATTCCGGTGTTATTTCTTCATCAATTAGGGAAGTTAAAGGCCTGGAGTTGATTCCAGGCGTGGCATTCGCATTTGGAATCTGTTGCTGTCAACCCACAACATGTTGTCAAAGAAGCTCTCAATGCAGGTGAAACAGGCCATCCTTAGGCTGCAAGAAAAATGAAATCCATCAGAGAGATAGAAGGAACATTAGGAGTGGCCAAATCAACAGTTTGGTGCATTCTGAAGGGAAGAACACGCTGGTGAGCTCTGCAACACAAAAGGGCTTGGATGTCCATGTACAGTGGTGGATGATCCTAGGATCCTTTCCATGGTAAAGAAAAACCCCTTTACTACACCCTGCCAAGTGAAGAATGCATATCATTATCCAGGTCTGCCATAAAGAGAAGACTTAAAGGACCACTATAGGCACCCAGACCACTTCAGCTTAATGAAGTGGTCTGGGTGCCAGGTCCAGCTAGGATTAACCATTTCTGCTGTAAACATAGCAGTTTCAAACAAACTGCTATGTTTATATTAGGGTTAATCCAGCCTCTAGTGGCTGTCTCCCTGACAGCCGCTAGAGGCGCTTGCGTGCTTCTCACTGTGAAAATCACAGTGAGAAGACGCCAGCGTCCATAGGAAAGCATTGTGAATGCTTTCCTATGAGAATGGCTGAATGCGCGCGCGGCTCTTGCCGCGCATGCGCATTCAGCCGAGGCAGAGAGGAGGAGGAGAGCTCCCACCCCGGCGCTGGAGAAAAAGGTAAGTTTAACCCCTTCCACTCCCTAGAGCCCGGCGGGAGGGGGACCCTGAGGGTGGGGGCACCCTCAGGGCACTATAGTGCCAGGAAAACAAGTATGTTTTCCTGGCACTATAGTGGTCCTTTAATGAAAGCAAATACAGATGGTTCACAACAAGGTGCAAACCATTCATAAGCCTCAAGAATAGAAATTTGTTGTGGAACAGCGTTATGGGAAGAAATAAATATGGAGAAGGCTTGGAATGACTCATGATCCGAAGCATACCACATCACCTATAAAACATGGTGGAGGCAGTGGGATGGCCTGGGCATGCATGGCTTCCATTGGCACTGGGTCACTAGTATTTATTGATGATGTGACAGAAGCAGCCAGATGAATTCTGAAGTGTATAGGGATATATTGTCTGCTCAGATTCAGCCAAATTCAGTTGATTGGAAGGAGCTTTACTTTAGAGATATAAAGTGCATGTCAGTACATCTCCTGGCTGGACCATGCTCTGCTGGAGATGACATTTTTATGTCCTCTGTAATCACAAGCTTATTCAGTCCAAAACATTGTGTGAATTGATTTTGTTACGGTACACACCGTGAGGGGTTAATACCGCTAAGGACGTTCCCTTTCCGAAGAAAGAAGCAGCTAACAGCAATTCCAATTAGTCGAAACAGGAACCATACGAAATCCTTCACCAATCAAAAAGCCGAACAAGTAAATCATACGAATCCAATACCCCAAAGTACGAGACCAAGCTCCGTATTGAGGGTTAAGCAGAGATCTGGTTTATTGAAGGCTACCTGCCCGGTGTTTATGCAGGTTTCCCACCTGGTGGACACTCCCCTAGGGGACCAGATGGAAGACTGGGGGGACAATATGGATACAGTAGCCAGTCACAGTGGCACAAGCATAAACTCTCCCCTTTGGTGTAGATAAACCCTCCTCTCTATCCTGGAGATAATTGAGAAGTAATCCAACTATCTCCATGGATAGAGGCTAAACTCCATTTTGTACCTGAACATAAAAATACAATAAAATCAATAACTTTAAATTCCACAAACAGAATCCCTACATTCAACGTATCCCCAGATAGCTGGGATCTGAGTGCACATTATTACTGAATGCCGCTCAGATGCATACAGTTCAAATGCCATGGAGCCAAAGTCTTTCACATTGTCTTTCGGTATACAAACAGGTTCCATGGGATGGCTATCTGGGGTGCGTCTATTCATGCCGGAAAGTACCGACATTCGTGTGCTGGATGGCAGAGAAGGGAGGTCGGCGGCTTCAGTGGTGTTCGTGCAAAATAGTGTCCATTTTCAGTTCCATAGTTTGGGCGCCGAACACCGCTGGCCGTTCGGGACTTTAAAATGGCTGCCGCAATGTGGGAGTTACACAAACAGCGACCTCCCAACGTTCACCAATTAAGCTGCGGTTAACCGCAGCTTCTGGGAGGTCGATTGATGGCACACTCCATTTCCCAGGTGGTCGATCGTTCGGTAGTTTATTCAGTAGTTTGTGAAATAAGTTAACCGGGTGTACGGACAGGCAATTAACCGAAAGATAGACGAAGGCAACCGAATAGAAGCATAGTTCCAAGACAGAGGGGTCTGTCACAAATTTGATTTGCTGAAACTGTCTCACAGAGAGCGCGTTTGTGATGCCCATCGAGTGCACACTAGCTATTGTTTACCTAAATAGTCTTTGATCAGTTAAGCCGTGCCTACAGCCAAAGATGACTTGATGAAAACAGCTTGCATGGAGAGAATGTAAACTAGGAGATGCTTTAAATAAAGATATTGACGTTTATATTTATGCTCAACAAAATAAAAAACAATGTAATGCATGCAATAATGTCTCTTCTCTAATAGAAACGAATGATAGTTGTATTTATATCTACGTGTATAATTATTTGGGGGAGTGATGACTGCTAAGTCCTTTTGGCATATCATATTTTGTACGGAAAGCACTGCCTGCTTCTTTTTCCTTTTGGAGCTGTAGTTACGCTTGGTTTCCCCCACTTTTTTATACCACGCTAACAACAAAGATTGTTGTTTTAACGTTGCATGGCAACTTGTGAACGCAATGCATTGAGGAACCTAAAGAGAGCTTTTCATGGTAAATTAAGCCTACGCAGATTGAAGCAGACACTGAATTTAATGATGTCTTGTATTTAAGAGCACTGGCTTATCTCAGTCATGCAGAATGTATGAAATAAAATATGTCTGTTCCTTTGTATGAAATAACATCCGCCTTGTGAATTTCTGATCATGACCCGAACGCATCACCTGAACCTAGATTAATTTGTGGTTAAACTCATTGGGGGGTGGGGGGTAATAATACTGTATAACATCATTGATACTGAGGAGGCAAAAATCATTTCTAGAATGTACTTAGGTCTCAATTGAATTCTATTGGCAAAAAGTAGTCAATACATATTGACTGAATGTAATGCCAGCTGGAATTCAAACCACTGAACCTGATAAGCGGGACGACAGCTAGAAAACAAATGCTTCTATATGCATCAGAAGCACATTTATTGTCTTTTTTAACGGCCAGCCCTGTTAGTCATTAGAAAAAAGAAATTAATAAAAGCCTCCGCAGGTTGATATGACCTCCATATTAATATAAGGGAGGTTTTAAACCTCCCTTATGCCCACACTTGTCATGTGAGGGCATGCAGCTAGAGGCATGTCTACCAAACAGTGAGCAGCCAGAGATTTCCTGCCCAAGTTTCGAGATTAGTGATAATTTCCTGTCAGAGTGCTCTGACTGAGATTGCATAAAGTGGGGAAGCCCTAAGGGACATAAGGAATGTTCATATACTAATGTGGGGTTCACTGTAAAGCCCACAGGCTTTATTTCACTATTTTCCTTGCTGGCTGCTTGCTTTTTTTTTTTGGGGGGGGGGTTGAATTCTAAGAGTCCATTTATTCGACCCTAAGTGTCACTAACAAATATTTTCAATGTAAAATATAGATTTCGGTTTCAAGTTTTGAATCGATAAATGGTGGTAATGTAAACAATTCAAACTGTTAAAAGGTTTATTGGGACCCAAACACTGCAGATAAATGTGGGTGACTAATTACAAAAAAAGACAAATTGTTGACTTAACTGGGTGTTAAGCTAGAAGGGAAGCTGTCCCTTAATATGTGCAATTTATAGTCTTGTTCTTACATTGATGAAGAGAGAGAAAGAGATCATTTTTATCTGTAAATTACTTTATGCCAGCTGTAAACCCACATGAAAAGTACTCCTAAAAAAACCTTGTGTGTTAGAGTTGTCCATAACAAAAAAAAAAACAATCCAGAAAAACGCATGTCACAAAAGTTATAAATTGAATTGCATGTCATGAGTGAAATAAGTATTTGATCCCCTATCAATCAGGAAGATTTCTGGCTCCCAGGTGTCTTTTATACAGGTAACGAGCTAAGATTAGGAGCACTCTCTTACAGGGAGTGCTACTAATCTCAGCTCATTACCTGTATAAAAGATACCTGTCCACAGAAGCAATCAGATTCCAAACTCTCCACCATGGCCAAGACCAAAGAGCTGTCCAAGGATGTCAGGTACCAGATTGTAGATCTACACAAGGCTGGAATGGGCTACAAGACCATCGCCAAGCAGCTTGGTGAGAAGGTAACAACAGTTGGTGTGATTATTTGCAAATGGAAGACACACAAAATAACTGTCAGTCTCCCTCGGTCTGGTGCTCCATGCAATATCTCACCCCGTGGAGTTTCAATGATCATAAGAACGGTGAGGAATCAGCCCAGAACTACACGGGAGGAACTTGTTAATGATGTCAAGGCAGCTGGGACCATAGTCTCCAAGTAAACAATTGGTAACCCACTACGCCGTGAAGGACTGAATTCCTGCAGTTCCCGCAATGTCCCCAAGCTCAAGAAAGCATATGTACAGGCCCGTCAGAAGTTTGCCAATGAACATCTAAATAATTCAGAGGAGAACTGGGTGAAAGTGTTGTGCTTAGATGAGACCAAAATCGAGCTCTTTGGCATCAACTCAACTCGCCGTGTTTGGAGAAGGAGGAATGTCGCCTATGACCCCAGGAACACCATCCCCACCGTCAAACATGGAGGTAGAAACATTGTACTTTGGGGGTGTTTTTCTGCTAAGGGGACAGGAAAACTGCACCGCATCAAAGGGACAATGGACGGGCCATGTACCATCATATCTTGAGTGAGAACCTCCTTCCCTTAGCCAGGGCACTGAAAATAGGTTGTGGATGGATATTCCACCATGACAATGACCCACACACAGCCAAGGCAACAAAGGAGTGGCTCAAGAAGAAGCACATTAAGGTCATGGAGTGGCCTAGCCAGTCTCCAGATCTTAGTCCCATATAAAATCTGAGGAGGGAGCTGAAGGTTCGAGTTGCCAAACGTCAGCCTCAAAACTTTAATGACTTGGAGAGGATCTGCAAAGAGGAGTGGGACAAAATTCCTCCTGAGTTGTGAGCAAACCTGGTGGCCAACTACAAGAAACGTCTGACCTTTGTGATTACCAACAAGGGTTTTTCCACCAAGTACCAAGTCGAAGGAGTCAAATACTTATTTCACTCCTTGACATGCAAATCAATTTATAACTTTTTTGACATGCGTTTTTCTGGATTTCTTTTTTTTGTTGTTATTCTGTCTCTGTGTTAAAATATAACTACAATTAAAATTATAGACTGATCATTTCTTTGTCAGTGGTCAAACATTCAAAATCAGCAGGGGATCAAATACTTTCCCCCCCTCACTCTGTAAGAAGTTTGGAATCCTATTGCTGTGTGGTCTTATTGAATTGTCAAATTTGTAACTTAATATTTTCTGCTGAGCAATTATCGTCTACAGAGACCTGTATTTTGCATAACATATGCTGAATCTCAGCATTTTCTATTTTAAATGCACTCTGTGTGGGTGGCAGGTGCTATTATAGGTCAGATCTAGGTCTCCAAACATTGTAGTTCCTGATGCATGTTTTAAAGTGCTAGCACATACTCATGTCTGTAACTAGATAAAGTGTGGAGTAAAAATACAGCCCACAGACAACAAATGACCAGGTGTCTTCTGCTTATATCTGTATTTTACCATCAAGTACTTTACTTGGAATACCATCAGAAGCCAGTGGTTTTACCTTTTTTACACTTTCTTTCAGAAATAAATTAATTTGCAGCATGACTTAACCCCTTAAGGACACATGACATGTGTGACATGTGTAAAATCTGGTTGGAATCGATCGTCAACGTTAAATCTACTTAATTTCGTCTTCTTTTCAGTTGATTGATATACATACGTATTTTGTATATATAGTCTTGGGCCAAATTTGCTCGCAACATTAATATATGTCTATATTAATGAAAAGTACTAATACGCAATCTGACTTATGGTTTCTTCAGGTTTATTCTTAGTTACTGATACATAATAAAACAACAAAGGATGTTACAGGATAATAGTGTCAGGGGTGGCGGTACGGAAACCTGAGTGCCTGATGAGAAGTGGGAGTCTTCAGCGTGGTAATGGACTATCAGGGCCTGGTGCAGGGTAACCACACGTCCTCTGGCGTTGAGCACCAGCGTTTGCGCGGCCACATACCAGAACCCTGGTGCAGCTACAGCGGATCCCAGGAACTAGGAGCTTGATATGCAGACCTCCCAGGAACTGGATAGGGGGGCTCTGCAGCCGACATGTATCCAGTACAGAAACAAGGCAAGGCTAGAACAGGCACCAAACATGAAAACAAGACATAACTAGTAGAACCCAGAACCAGAGAAGGATAGGAAGCTAAACCCAGAACATGTACACAATACATAAGGGAACATTAACTAAACAGGGGCAGGACAGGACTGTACATGGACTGGGATTACAAAATAAACAAGACAATATATAATAGTCAAAACAAGAGGAGACATAACTAAGCACTGTATATGAAAAATATGGGGATTTAGTTACATTATATGATCATACATTGCATAAGCCTGCCACAACGCCAATGTATTCCATATTCGGCAGGACCTACACTGCCTAATGTTCGCTAAAAGAACCATACTAAACCACAATAGCACTTACCTGCAAGAAAGGGCAGAGACTTGAAACACTGCTGCAGGTCCAGAATGAAACAAAAAGGAAAATGGAAAACAAACGGGTGTGGCAACATAAAACAAACATTTAAAGGAAACCTGGACACTGGGAATTCCAGTTACGGATTACAGGAATGAACCCAGAAAAACCCCCAGACATAGAATAGAAAACCAAAAAAACAAGAAAAACTAAACAAGAATTGTAAAAAGAGTACTGGATGCCAGACATCTCCATAGAACATGGTATAATGTGACAAATAGATGTTCAACAACAGATGCTAATTGCTGGACTCCTGACGGGAGAGTTACATCCTTACATCTTTACATTGAGAGAGAACCAGAGAGAGCCAAGAGCCAAGAGAGCGAGAGATCTCGTGTTCAGTTACTATATAGAAGTGCCCATAATGACGTCAGACTATAAGGACAAGACCCCCAAATCCACATTCCAGAGCCTTGTGACTTATAAAGCCTTGTGACTTATACCATCTGTTACTTATGTCAATCCACACATCCATATATAATCAATAGAAACATAGAATATGCAATATTCTACATTCCCTCTGTTTATGGTTTGTTTTAAAACCATAACACAATGTCACTAACCTGTCCATTCATACATCACTCGTATCACGTTCATTGAGCACAGAACAAGATGTAGTCACAACTTTCTATTATATGAGAGTTCTTAGAAAGTCGAGTTTCTATCCCTCATACCGCTTACTTTACTTCAAAACTCCCTCTGTTTCAGCTATGTATTGATATCCATATCCATGTTACATCATAACTACTTGAACATAATATGTACATATATATAACAATAATAAATGAATAAAATAAATTACAAATGTTGATCCAATAAACAATGTAAAGCAATCAGAAAGATCTATCTGCTCTGGTACTGTCATGTCTTTGTAAATAACAAAATCAAGATCGTAACTTTCTAGATAATAACTGCGTATCACTATCATATTCTTACTAAAGACACATAACAGTATTTTCATTCTCAATACCTGATATTACTAAAGTACTAATACATATATTACTATAATATACGACCACTTATACTTCCATGAATCATGTTTTCTAGTAACTTAAAATCTTTAGGTCATTTGTATTCATGAATTACATCCCTATACCATTAATACCACCTAGTGCTGATTGTATCAGTACTTTACAATCATAGTATTTAATTTGTATATTCAGTAGGCTCTCACTACCTGAAATATATCAACACTACTTATAAGACTCATAATAATTTGCAAACCTTCAAATGTGTTATCAACCATGAAGTTTTATAATAATTCTTCAAATAATGTTCATGTTGTTGACAATACTTATTGTTCTAGATAATCTCCACCCAGAAATCTTTCTATCATAGATTTGTTTTTGTTTACATAATTATAATTTTCACTAAAATTCCACCTTGTAGTAACAAACTTTTCATTCAAGAGAAACATAGTTTACTTTAAAATAACTTGGAAAGAATAATATAAATTAATTATCATCACTCTCCTCATTAGACCTTAATTGTGATGACTTATTAATGTAATACATCTTAAAAGCAGGATTGTCCTAATGTTCTGACCAATCCGTATTCCTTAGTACACTTCAACTGACTAAAATTAAATAAAATAAACAAAACTTGGGGCCATACTGCCCAGAAACATGTATTCCTAGTCTGTGTCTAACAAACTCAGGGAAATCATAAAACAACTTATAACAACATATTCAATTCATTGGATACCGTCATATCCAGAAACCTATTCTTCCTAGTCCATACATTTTATAGACTTAGGTCAAATATAATCGTGTACTATACTGTTAACTAAACTCAATTCAATTCCTCTTGGATCTCTGAACTCTTATATCCAAGGCATTTTTAATGTATATAATTACTTAATATTAATCAATATAAATTATCCTTCCTTAGTTTTCTTCCTTATGTTACCATTGTTTGTTATACTTCACCTCGATATAAACAAATTACTTATTCTAGTGAATCTATGAAATACTATTGAACTCAATCTTTGTAGAATTAAGTATACATGATCCTTATTTTATCAACTTCATATTTTACCTACTTCTGATACTTCTCATTCTATGTATAGGTAATAATGTAATAGTTCTTTTCATAATACTATCCTTTCATAATTTTATTACATGTGTTACACATTTATAAGTACTCTCTTTTGGTATTAATACACTCATAACTGTTAAATAACTTTTCATTGTCTGTTTTCTTTTCCGTTAATATTTAAGAATTGATATTCATGTTAGTGCCAGTCTTTTATTTCTTTGTAAGTCTGTTACTCTTCTGTATCGAATGAACTCTGTAGAATCTTCCATCAAACTTTGCAGATCAGATGAAAAGTATCTTTCCAACAGTCGATGTCCAGTTGTCTAAAGGAATTCTTTCCTAACTTACTGCCACGAGGATCTGTCACGCTTTACCTACATTAAAACAAAAAACATGTGCAGCATCAATACAATGGTTTACAATGTTTATATCTCATTATTATTATACAGTATAACATTGAATTATATTGACTACACAAAACATTCTCATTTCTTCTCATAAGATCTACCATCTTGTGGTCATTAAATTTATGCCATGTGATGTATAATCTTAAAATTTCCTTTATATTAAAATCTTTCTGAACATTTTAAGTTATCAAAATTTGTATTAATCATACCCCCCTTTTAAACTGTTTAATAATCTGGAGGTATAACCTAATCACATATCAGAAGTTACAACAAAATATTGTTCTCCACTATACTTTAGCAATAGTAGCCATCTTGTCTTAACACTGGCACCATTTTGTCACATGAAACAAACTACAAAAACATATATTGTTTCCTACATCAAATATATCTGCAAATCTAGGTTTTATCCTATCAAAACTTTTGTTTTCTATATAATCAAAACATATGTATGTCCAGGCTTTGCAAAATATAGTAATCCATTATCAGTCATGACATTAAAATCTCATTCTCATGAATTAAATCAAAGATTTTAAATCAACCTCAGAAGCAACAAAGAATAAATCTATTGTTTTTTCCTTCTGTAAAATGATTGGGGTTACTCTATATTCGTATACACCCAATATAACATACATTGCATGTTCCTAACTGCTACATTAGTGTATTTCATTCTGCCATATTTGCAAACTTGATGTAAATTTTTATTTTAATTAATTAACCTAATACTTTATTATAACACACATAAAAACAATGAAAAAACAGTTCAGACTAACAATTCATTGAAAACAACAAACTAACATAGATCTCTTTTCTTGTGTGCTGTTCTTATTTCTGGAATCAGCCTGTGTACATCTGTTGGCACACATATCCATGCTCATTCCCTAAACTGATCAAATCTCTTGAAGTTATCTGATCCTTATAACTTTCTGTGTTACACTGCATTGCTTGTCTGTCTCCTAATTTCGATTTAGCTAAAATTGCTCTTATTTGTCTGATTATCAGTTTACAAGGAAAGGCTTTTATTGATTTATCTCCACATGTATTTTCTCTGTCAAAATTTTCAATCAACAAATTTAATTTCTCATTTGCTTTTGATTTGATATCGAGGATAAAATATCTGCAAGATCTTAAATAATGTTGTTTATTGCACCAAAAACAAATAACTTTAGGAGTTATATTCTGCCTTTGATTGTTAACTCTACAGTTTTTAGTAGAAAAAAATGGGAGGGGCTCAGTTGTCTGTATCACTCTTTCACACTGAGTCCACGAAGAAGGGGGAGGGGAATGAGGGGTGTCAGGTCTGAGTTTCTTTCTCTGCCTCATTTCACTAGTCTTTTTAACCCCTTCATTATTGGTTACCCTCCTTAAGTTATCCAAGAACAAAACAACTTCTGTCAAAGTAATTTTTTCTCTAGATATCACAATTGCAGTTGGATCTAGAGCTTGAGATTTTTTCACAAATTCATTAATTAACTGATCCTCAGGAAAATTAGCAACAAGTCTATATGCACTTTCAAATTTTACAAGAAAACTAAAAATATCCTCATCATTGTGTGGTTTTAGTTTTTCCAACATTTCAATGTCTGCAAAATCATTCCCTGTTGTTAATTTTATTAATTGTGTTAATCTGTCTCGGTATTTTCCATATATTATTTCATCATTGTCCTCACATTTTATAGGCGTGGTCAGCCTACATGCCATTAGAGTCGGCAGCCATGTTTTAAATAGTTTACTCCTTTGTTCGTCATTAAGGCTGTATTTTTCCAAATTTGACTCAAACATTCCAGCATTAATAAATGCATCCACTGACGTGTCATAAACTGGAATACATTTCACAATTTTCAGTAATTGTTCCTGGATTTTCAAATTACGTTTTGCAGCTCTGTCTTGAAATTTACATTTTTGCAAATCACTTTGTGAGGATACATTTTCAGTATCTATTGGTTCTCGGATTAGATTCTGTGCCTGTATTTTTCTTTCTTTACTTCATTAGTAAGCTGGCAAATAAGATCATTTCTTAATTCAACTCTATCCTCTAGTTCACAGACTGTTTCTGACAATCTTTCACAGTTACAGCATGTACTCTCTGTTACGTTGTTACACTGTTCATTTAAATCTGATTTGTCTTCTGTTAACCCATTCAAATCTACTTCTTTATCTGCTAATTCTAAATTGTCTTGACCTGCATTTCGTTCACAAATCAATGCATTGTAAGTACAGACTAGTTTCATAACATTTCTGATCTTTTGTTTTTTCTTATTAACAAACAATTTCTTGTCAATTTCACTATTGGCAATTTCACATTGTGTGTATAAAGATTGCCACAATACAGCATCTGAATAGCTGCTATTAAATGCACACTGCAATTTAGTTTTCTCTGCAATATCATTTATGAATTCCATGTTAGTCACCAGATCAGTTATTTCTGTTTATTTCGTTGCTTCGTCCACACAGCTGCGCAGTTCTGGGCTTGGATCTGGATGATTGCCAATCTCTGCCACGTGCTTGCTTCTACAATTCACGTTGTATCTTGTGCTTTTTGTCTCAGTTGTAGAAAATAGTCTTGTACAGTCTTTGTGATTTGAAATCTCTTTTTCTTACAAACACAGTTCTTTTGTGACAGTCTAGATTCTTTTTTTCTCTTCAAGTTTGTTTTCCCAGTTCCAAAACAGCTTTGTAACTCGATTCTTCTCTCTCCTCCCTTGAAGTGGGAACAAAACTTGAATAGAAGACTGGCTGGCTAGCCAATGTAAAATGTAACTAGAATTGATCGTCAACGTTAAATCTACTTAATTTCTTCTTCTCTTCAGTTGATTGATATATATACGTCTTTTGTATATATAGTCTTGGGCCAAATTTGCTCGCCACATTAATATATGTCTATATTAATGAAAAGTACTAATACGCAATCTGACTTACGGTTTCTTCAGGTTTATTCTTAGTTACTGATACATAATAAAACAACAAAGGATGTTACAGGATAATAGATGTTCAACAGCAGATGGTAATTGCTGGACTCAATATAATCAATAGAAACATAGAATATGCAATATTCTACAACATGTCATGATTCCCTTTTATTCCAGAAGTTTGGTTCTTAAGGGGTTAAAGGCAACAAAATGTGCATTAACTTTCATCCTTTGTCATCAGAGGGAATTTAATAGGGAATAAAGGCTGGCAACTTTTACGGTGTTGTGGTAACCATTTTGTAGTCACCATCTAACATGAAATGTTAATGCACATGATTGGTTCGTGGCCCATGATTGGTGTAGCCCCTTCGATATAGCAAAGGATCATGGGGTATATTTAATTCTATATCTTTGTATGCTCCCCATCCTACATACCTGTATATACATAAACAAGGAAGTCACTAGTTCTCTGGACTCTAGAATAAACTGGAGAGGATTGGGTTCAAGATATTGAATGCGGAAGACAGGTAAAACAAGGAAGGTGTAAAGAACAAGCATTATTGAATGAAGGCGGAAGAGATTAAAAAAAAAGACATTTTAAGTGTAGAGGGTGCAAAGGGAAAAAAATTTAAGTGTCAGGACTGGGGGGAGTAGGGGGTGAGGGAGAGCTTGCCTGCTGATCAGAAACTGACACGGATTGATACCCACTTTGCTGAGCAGATGACGGTGCACCCGGGGATACATTCTGTTCGAAACTTGAGGCCTACCTGAGCTTGAGCTGGGGTTAGACAGCCACTCTCCCAGTTCTCCGACCGGCGCTTTACTGGTGACCACCACTAATCGCAGTCGCCTTTCAGCACCTACTTTGACACAGATACTGGACGGGGCAGAATACCCCAAGATGACGGACGTGCTGCAGCCACGTGAACAGCAACCTGACATGAACGCACTATGAGCTAAAACTGCAGTGCCTGGATGAGACTTTCGACTAATTCTGGGCAAAGCTATCAGCCCACCTTGAGGCGCCAAGAGCTCCGGTTGAGGAGAGAAAGCAGAGAAAAAAAAAGTGTCAGGACTGAATTTAATCAGAAGAGAGACAGAATAGCAGTAGTTCACAAGGTAGGTAGACAGAAATGTAAGTGTTAAAAATGTTTATTGTTGCACAAAGATTGTGCTCAAAACAATGTGTGCTTTGCCTTGATCTGTCTTAATCTGATAGATTCTTCAATAAATTATTTATCTGGAAAAACATTAAACTTTAATAATTAAATTACACAAATTAATTATTAACCTACACATTTACTTGCACCATGTCTATAATACTGTTTGGCCTGTTTACACTCTTGTGAGGGACGTATTTGCTCCGTTCTGACATATCCTCCTGTTTAACTCTCTTCTTAGAGATCCCGTACCACCATGATGTTAAAGTACTCTCCTGTGACAGACACTAGTCATAAATCTCAAGGGGATTTGAGAGGTATGAAAAAGGGTCAAATTTGTCACGGGACTCATAAGAACATATAACATAAAGCATAATGTGGTAAGGTCAGAGGCCGTTCAGGAAAACAATTTGTGCTATTTGCTGAAATGTGAGATCTTGTGAATCCTCCATTCTTCCCTCTTGCACATATGGAAGTATTAATTGTATGCTTACTATATGGTATTGTCTAGAAACAGGTGGCTTTGCGAAATGTATTCTGTGTTTGTAAATCACAACTTGAGCTGACATTTTAACATGTGATCTTTTTCTATTGCAGCTGAGCAAATGTCACTCATTGTCGGCTTTTAAATATTTTTACGAGATCTTTTAAATTATGATCCTTTAAAAATTTTAAAAAAAAAATACAAATGTAAAACCTAATACACTGTGGTGACTGCACTGCAATATGCAGAAGAGATGTATGTATACACGTAAGCATGGGCGAGATGCATTTAATTCACAACACATACTTAATGTGGTTGGGGAATTTTCAATAATTGACACTGTTTGCTGTAACACTAACAAATTGTTTCCTAAAACACTGCATAAACAAATATTTAATAAGTATTTATTTCACCGTGATTAGTGCAATGCAAATAAAGTGAAATATACAGGGAGTGCAGAATTATTAGGCAAATTAGTATTTTGACCACATCATCCTCTTTATGCATGTTGTCTTACTCCAAGCTGTATAGGCTCGAAAGCCTACTACCAATTAAGCATATTAGGTGATGTGCATCTCTGTAATGAGAAGGGTGTGGTCTAATGACATCAACACCCTATATCAGGTGTGCATAATTATTAGGCAACTTCCTTTCCTTTGGCAAAATGGGTCAAAAGAAGGACTTGACAGGCTCAGAAAAGTCAAAAATAGTGAGATATCTTGCAGAGGGATGCAGCACTCTTAAAATTGCAAAGCTTCTGAAGCGTGATCATCGAACAATCAAGCGTTTCATTCAAAATAGTCAACAGGGTCGCAAGAAGCGTGTGGAAAAACCAAGGCGCAAAATAACTGCCCATGAACTGAGAAAAGTCAAGCGTGCAGCTGCCACGATGCCACTTGCCACCAGTTTGGCCATATTTCAGAGCTGCAACATCACTGGAGTGCCCAAAAGCACAAGGTGTGCAATACTCAGAGACATGGCCAAGGTAAGAAAGGCTGAAAGACGACCACCACTGAACAAGACACACAAGCTGAAACGTCAAGACTGGGCCAAGAAATATCTCAAGACTGATTTTTCTAAGGTTTTATGGACTGATGAAATGAGAGTGAGTCTTGATGGGCCAGATGGATGGGCCCGTGGCTGGATTGGTAAAGGGCAGAGAGCTCCAGTCTGACTCAGACGCCAGCAAGGTGGAGGTGGAGTACTGGTTTGGGCTGGTATCATCAAAGATGAGCTTGTGGGGCCTTTTCGGGTTGAGGATGGAGTCAAGCTCAACTCCCAGTCCTACTGCCAGTTCCTGGAAGACACCTTCTTCAAGCAGTGGTACAGGAAGAAGTCTGCATCCTTCAAGAAAAACATGATTTTCATGCAGGACAATGCTCCATCACACGCGTCCAAGTACTCCACAGCGTGGCTGGCAAGAAAGGGTATAAAAGAAGAAAATCTAATGACATGGCCTCCTTGTTCACCTGATCTGAACCCCATTGAGAACCTGTGGTCCATCATCAAATGTGAGATTTACAAGGAGGGAAAACAGTACACCTCTCTGAACAGTGTCTGGGAGGCTGTGGTTGCTGCTGCACGCAATGTTGATGGTGAACAGATCAAAACACTGACAGAATCCATGGATGGCAGGCTTTTGAGTGTCCTTGCAAAGAAAGGTGGCTATATTGGTCACTGATTTGTTTTTGTTTTGTTTTTGAATGCCAGAAATGTATATTTGTGAATGTTGAGATGTTATATTGGTTTCACTGGTAATAATAAATAATTGAAATGGGTATATATTTGTTTTTTGTTAAGTTGCCTAATAATTATGCACAGTAATAGTCACCTGCACACACAGATATCCCCCTAACATAGCTATAACTAAAAACAAACTAAAAACTACTTCCAAAAATATTCAGCTTTGATATTAATGAGTTTTTTGGGTTCATTGAGAACATGGTTGTTTTTCAATAATAAAATTAATCCTCAAAAATACAACTTGCCTAATAATTCTGCACTCCCTGTATAATCTGTGTGTGTGTGTGTGTGTGTGTGTGTGTATATATATATATATATATATATATATATATATATATATATATATATATGTTTTGCTTAATGGTAAATCTATTGCAATGTTTTCTGCCACTTTAATAAATATAATCATATTCTTTTATTTCCCATGTAGTTGGTAAGTTAATAGGGAAAGGATTATCAATAAAGATGTATGAATTAAAGTGGCTCTATGATTATTCATGAATTCTGATGCCTTTTTGAAATCCCCAGATCCATGTTAAAAAGCCATTGGTAAGCAAAGGGATTTTTATGCAATTATTTGCACTTCAGTTTCTATAAAATAGGTCAGAATTTCTCAAATGCTAGGTAAATAAGGCCTATTGCCAATCTTTTTTGTAATAAGTGTGAAATGTCAGACGTTTTCAGCGATAATTGCCAATTCATTTCGAGATTAGCAGGTTTATACTTATAAGGAACAATATAATATCCGGAATACAGCCATGTATTCCTAACATTATAGTGCTGGAATACATATTTAGTTGTCCGGACCCCCTCTTTGTGGAATAGAAAGGTATTAAATGTACCTTTTCTAAAACACTGTGTTTGCTCCGCCTACATTGCAGAGATCCTCAATCTTGAGGATCACAGCCAATACTTTCACATTGGGAGACTATTGCACATGCGCAGCATGTCTTCATAGAGATACACTGAATCAATGCATCTCTATGGGGAACGTTCAACATGGAGACGCTGAACGTAGGTACTGCACACTTTTCACCACTGAACTAAAAAGCATCTCTTGTAGCCGAAAAGGCAGCATGTACATGGAGAAGCCTGCAGAGACACGCTATAGACACCAGAATCATTACATTAACCTATAGTGGTTCTTATGATTAAAGTGTCCCTTTAAAACTAGCACAGGTTCCTTCCCATCCAAGATTCTTGTAGTTTTGTTTTGCATACTGTGCCTTCTTTATTTTGTATTTTTTTTTTTATGCAGATGAAAAAAGAAATCTTACATAACTTCTTTAGACACTCACTAAAGGCAAAAATCGCAATATCCTCTATCATTTCTGACCTTTAACAAAAATTGTAATCTTTCTTTTATTAACAAAAGCTTGCTTTTTTTTTTTTTTTGCACCACAAGGTCTTGCACCAGCTGCTTTGTGTCAGAGTTGCTCTGTATGATATTTCAGTGGCAACGTCGAAACACAAAAATAAATGGAATTATGATAAATATTTAGGTCTTGCAATGTTCATTTCATTTTCGAGGTTCTGTTTGTTCAAGGGGATACAGACTATGAGTTTTTTGTGAGTGAGTTTAACACCGACAACTGAAAAGTAAAGACACGTACACAAATACCATGCGCAAAGAAAGTCAAGCACCCAGCACACTGTTGCATGCCTACAAGTATAGAGTTTTGGTTTTCTGTGTAATCATGTAATTGTGGGTTTTAAAGTCATGTTTAACACATTATTTTCCAGTATATTTTCAAATTTCAAAATTCAACAAAGTTTGTTCTTCACAGTGCACTGAAAAATTAGTTTAAAAATACATATGCTCATTCAAGCAGGGTCCGTATTAACCTATTGTTCCTGTTACACTTTGTAATTGTCTCAGTTATTGTAGAATTTATTTCCCCTTTCTAATACTGTAAAGATCTGTGGAATAAATTGGTACTATATGAATGCCAATAATAATAATTTCTGGGAAAAGCAAGCCTTATGGTTTGACTGGAGTGTTCAGATTTGTATTTAACAATGTATTGACTATCTAATATTTGGATGTATAAAAATAAATAATGAAGCCCTAATTGACTGATCTTTGAAATTATTGAAAAAATATTTTAGTAGGTGGAAATATGGTTTTAACTCCGCAATTAATTAATTCTGAAATCAGGATAAAAAATTTAATCTGCTGGTGGGAGAGAACAGGGACAGTCTGGCAAACCAGTAATTGCCCTCCTGTGATCTCTGATACGTTCACTATAGGAGCATAGACGCACTTTGCTAATGGTATAATTGGAAACGTTTTTGTTAAATTTGTACTGTGTAACTTAAAACAATGCAAGAGCCTAGCAGCTGACCTGAACAGTCGCATTGCATCTGAGCTCCCGAAAAAATGGCCTAAATGAAGCACAAAACACGGCAAAACTTAACGAAAACCAACCCAAAGGGACCCCCAGCCATCCACATAAGGATGGGGCGAAAAACAAAAAAGCAGAAAGCTGAAAAACCAAACCTGGGCATGAACATTGGAGACTTATGGCGGCAGGCACATGGAGCCTCACAAGCCCAGATGGCGTCTTACCCTGACTTCCCAGACGACCACACCCTGGGGTCGTGAGACCTTCTCATGCTGGAACCTCAAAGACCAAAAGTAAACCCGGCACCACCCTCCACCCAAAAGGACACGTCTCCGGTAACCAAGGCAGACATGCAAGAGCTGCTGTCGGGCCTCCGACGGGATATACACGCGGACGTGGCCGCACTCCGTGCCGACCTCCAACGCCTGACAGGTCATATGGGAGCTCTGGAAATGGACTCCCACAACAACAAACAGCAAGTAACCTTCAATCAGAGATACGGTCCCTATGGAAACACCATGCCGCCCTGGAAAGAAAAGTTACATCCATGGAAGACGCAAGGCGGTCTAAGAATCTAAAGATAAGAGGGGTGGCAGAGATGGTGCCGGACACGGAATTACTGCATTTTATGAGACTCCTTCTGGGCTCAATCATGCCCCTGAAACAGGCAAAACTGATAACAATGGAAAAATTGTTCAGAATACCTAAACCCATTAAAGCCCCAACCGAGGCTCCCAGGGACCCGATCGTAAGCTTTCAGACAAGTCAGGACAAAGCAGCTGTGATGAATGCGTTACGGGGACACTCACCTTACATGTTTGAAAATTCGTCCCTGACTTTCTTCGCGGATCTATCTGGGGACACACTGAAATGGCGGAGAACCCTGCAGCCTCTCACAACGCTGCTCCGCTCACACACCATGACCTACCGGTGGAGGGCGGCCCAGACCCTGATGATCACCCACAGAGGTAACTCCTACCCGGTGCACAAGTTGGAAGAAGCGGCTGGGATCCTAGGGGACTTGGGTCTCCCTCCCGACTCCCTCTCCAAGGCCATGCACCAGCCAGCCACCGCACTGCACAACTGGGACCCAGCGAACGTCACTGCCTTCGTACCCCGGAGGCCCCAAGAGATCACCTAAGCAGCGGACACGACATAATGGCACAACACGGAGAAGAGTCTACAGTCTCCCCTTACAAAGGACAGGCTGCTCTCCATTTGCCACCCAGGCGCGGCCAGGACAGTCAGTACAAAGCCTAATGTTAACTGACAGAACTGTATTTAACGTTTAATGCTTACGAAGGTTGCAGATATGCCTAAACACTACTGCCTCTATGGTTAATTGGCTGCTGTTATTACCAACTCTTCGTTATCACTCTACTCTGCTAATTTTAATTTAATTTGACTAACCTTACTCTATCAATGTCGACCTTTAACGCTGCAAGATATGCAGGATATGCTAACACTTGGCTAGAAAGACCCGACCACTAGCGCCCTAATTAAACCACACGCACACCAGGTACCCCCACAGCCCACACCTCCCACACACACTCATTAACCACGAGACTATGAACAGACTGCAATCCCGGGACGACTCCTTATCTCCCTGGGGTACACACAAGCACACAACTACTTCTCTTTAAATGCTCCTCTAACACTTGCTCCTCTAACACTTGCAGCGACTCACACACCATTTAGCCAGCCAAAGACAAGGGTACACTGTGGCTGCTCACAGTTTAATAGACATGCCCCTACTCACGGTATACTAAGTCATTTTTACTTAGTATTAGTAAATTTGGCTGAAAGACCATTTTAGGTCTTTCAGCCTTTTGGTAGATAGCTCCCTAATATCGTGGGAATTAGAGAGTTATCTACTAAACGGCTGCAAGAGAACATCCTTAGTTCCGAATTTCGAAATGCCGAACCAAATTTTTTCCCCATGCACATCCCTCGTAATCTGTGAGTGGTTGGTAATTTTACAAACAGACTTTATTAACTGGAAGCAGCACTTGCAACTGAAGTCCTAAGTTCCAATAGAGCAATATGCAATACTTGGGGCATTGTACCGTCCAGGCGCAGTGATTCGGAGCTGATCTTGAGCTCCAGAAAAGTGCAAGTGCAATCTTTTTTATTTGCCATATTTGAGACCCTAAAGTCACCTGGGGGGTTGTAACATTTTTATTTAGGGCCCCCACCCACCGCTCAGGAGGGCAATAGGTCCCCCCCGCCATATTGGTATTTAAGGCCCCCACACGCCACTCAGGGGTGGGGGCCGGGGGGGAGGACAATAGGTCTAATTTCAGCACTTCGGAAATTCGGCATTCCGGCAATTCAGCTATTCGAACATTCGGAAGTATCTGAATGTCCGAATTGCCTGAAATTCGTTCAAATTGACATTCGGAACGAAACAAATTGCACATGTCCATAACAACCACACCTTACCCCTGAATGATGTGCACGTGGGTGATTAATGAGCTGAGAGAAAGAGGAACTTTAACTGTCAGAAAAGAGGCAGTTCACTTCAACACCCCATTATAAGCAAAGGATGACTCCTTCTCTGGCTTCAAATGTGTTATCTTTATGTTTTATTTTATGTTTTGTTATGTAGCTGGAGAGACTGCCTGTGAGTTGTGTGTTTGGAGAATTAACTGTTGTAATATCAGCCCTTACAGCAAACCATAGGTCTATAAATCGACTTTAGACACTCCCTATGTGGCAGCTGCATACATTATTTATGCAAAGGGTCACTGAACATTACCAGTAATATTTCATGATATCTGGCTTGGTTTATTATGACTGTACATAAACACAATAACAGTGAGTGTATTAATTTACTTCTTTGATGTTAAGGGCACTAAAGTTGCTTGCAAAAATCTGTAAAAGAGGGACATTGTATGGTATTTTTTAATGGTTAGAGATAAACAGTGTTTTAAACGGCCAATAATATTTCTCAACGAAATGGTCTTGGTACAGTGGCCATTTTGTTTTGAAGAAATTGCAATGTTTATGTCGCAGGTTAACACACCTCTAATGGCTATCTTACACTTTAACGTTTGTAATACATGTTTGTATTTCTAACACTATAGTATTCATTTAAGAAAATACTGGTTTTGGACAGAAAACCTTTACTATACCGGTCCTCCCCAAATGTGCAAGCTGGCATCAGTAGCCAAGTTTGCACAGAATTCACATTAGCCAACACACAGCCATAGGTTGTTACACCTCTGGCAGGTGTGGTGTTTCACAGTCAATGGCTTGCCTATTCCACATTTTCATTGATTAAAAAAACAACTTTCAGCTGGATCTCTCAAGGGGGAAAACTTCCATGGGTTGCAACTTGGGAGTCAAATATATTTGCTGCTTTTCATAGTTCAGCAACGCAAGTGATAAAGCACAGTACCAGTAAAAAAAACATAAGTCACCTAACTTACATAGTTGGTTTCAAAGGCTGAAAAGAGACATGTGTCCATCAAGTTCAGCCTTCCTCACACTTGTTTTTTGCTGTTGCTCCAAAAGATGGCAATAACCCAGTTTGAAGCACTTTCAATTTTGCAACAAACTAGGGGGGCTATTTAAATATCTGCACGGACTCTGATAAAACTACTTTTTCAGGCAGAGAATTCCATATCCTTATTGTTCTTAGTAAAAAAAACTTTCCTTTGCGTTAGACTAAATCTTCTTTCTTCCAGTCTAAATGCATGACCTTGTATCCTATGTAAAGTCCTGTTTGTGAATAGATTTCTACACAATGGTTTGTATTGGCCCCTGATATATTTTTATAATGTTAATTATTTTGTTCTTGCTATATAACTTATTCTTAGACCAACATTTTTTATTTTATTTTTTTTAAGTCCATTGCAACTCCACAATGGACTTGTTTGGCAAGTTAAAAATATTTGATCCCATGAAATCCCAACTGAAATGCCACTCAGAGATTATAGAATGATGGAAAATGAAATGGCCTCCTTTAATTGTGTGTGCCTGCTGCCCGATGATGCTGGAACACTTTAATCTTGAGGGAGCTTAGCTTTTCATTTAAGTGTGCCCAGGTAGCTTTGATTACTAATATTAAGATAAGAGGCTTACTCTCTTTTGTGTATTTATGTTGGTACAAGAGGAAAATTACACTCATTAAGTTTAGCTGTGTTCCATATTGTCTACGAAGAACAGGCAGTGAAAGATCTTCCTCAAATCACCTTGTCTAAGAACACTTCTCTGTTGTACTCAGCTCTCTACTGATTGCAAGTTTATTTTATCATGATTTATACGATTAGGGACGTCATTCCCTCTACTTCTGAAATCCCACATAAGAATATTTTTCAAATTATTTAAAATTTCATTTAAATAATTGTTTTATCCGGATCTTACTTATTGTCTAATTTAGTGACATGATACTTTTTTTTTTTTTAAATCATGCAGCACAAGAGGTTTCTCTGTGTTGTTTTGTTATGCTCATGAAAGAAGGAAATAGTACGTCTTCTAGGATTTCTTTCTGCGTAGGCTAAAGCTCTCAGTTGAATATTTCTCCTTTTCTGATATGGTTGCCTTTTGTGCTTTATTGATGATGTGCATTGTGTCTAATCGCGTGCTTTCATTCTGGCTCCAATGCCTATGCCTACAAAGAAAGATCCTGTACCACTTTTTATGTACTGGTGAAACTGACACTATATTTTTACTATAATTTCACATCATTGACATATATATATATCTCTATCCCACATACTGGATATACTCGAGTATAATTCGACCCGAATATAAGTCGAGACCTCTAATTTTACCCCAAAAAACTGGGAGAACTTATTGACTCAAGTATAAGACTAGGGTGGGAAATGCAGCAGCTACTGGTAAATTTCTAAATAAAATTAGATCCCCCAAAAAATTACATTAATTGAATATTTATTTTGTGTATATAATGAATGCAATCTGTGTGTGTATGAATGCAGTGTGTGTAGTGTGTGTGTGATGCAGAGTGTGTAACCTTGGTGGGGGGTGGGCATTTTTATTAATTTTTTTAAAATTATTATTTTAATATTAAATTTAGTTTTTTTCAATATTTTTATTTTATTTTAATATTATTACATTTTTTATTATATTATTATTTACATTTTTATTTACATTTTTTTGTCCCCCCTCCCTGCTTGATACATGGCCAGGGAGTGGGGCTCTCCTTCCCTGGTGGTCCAGTGGCATGGGCTGTGTAGGAGGGGGGCTGGCAGGAAGCTGTTCCTTCTCCTCCTTTCCGGTCAGCTCCCTTATCCTCCACTGTAAGTCTCGCAAGACTTACAGTGGAGGAGAAGGGAGCTGACCGGAACGGAGGTGAAGGGAGCTGACAGGAGCAGCAGGAAAGGTAAGTTACAGCTCGCTGCCGGCCCCCAAATGACCGCTGGGCTTGTAATGAGCCTGGCGGTCCATGTCTGTATTATGGCAATGTAAGTTGCAATAATACAGACACTGACTCGAGTAGAAGACGAGTGGGGGGTTTTCAGCACAAAAAAATGTGCCGAAAAACTTGTATTATACTCGAGTATATACGGTATATAGGAAGCAAAAACCAGAAAGGTTATAATGGGGAAATTTTTTTTTTCAAAACCCCTTCCACCTAGTATTTAGAGGGCTGATATTTGCCTATTATTATTATCATCCTAGTTCTATTTGAATTTAGGAAGCTCAAAATTTGGGCAGGACAGTCTGTGGGCCTCAATCTGTTATGTTAAAGCTTTAGGTTATAGAGAACTGACATTTGCCTCCTGTAACCGAAGTGAGGGTAGAAGCATCAATCTCTACTTTCTGGAGGTGCTAAGAATTCACACAGTGTTTTTCAAAAATAAATTTTGAATTATTACAAAACCAGGTGCTCCCTACGAACTCAGAGATCGTTTGGGAGCAGAGCTGAGCTATGGCAGGTGGACTGGGTTCTTGGCTTACAAGAAAGCTACTGACAGAGGCCAGGACCCATCATGTTTCCTGAGATGGCAGTAGTCATTTGTGCTGAAATTTATAATGTAAAAAGTACCTTGCAGGGTCTTCCACTTTCTATAGCAGCACAGTATTTACCAGGAAGGTAGACGGGTAGCTACTATATGCAGACCGCATGAGCAGGCAGCAGTCTTGTCAAGTACCTGCCCTTTCGTGGCAAGTAGTTCTGCATCCGCTACAAGTAACCAAACACGCTGCTATTTCACTTTGTGGCCTTGTAGCTCACAGGGATTCTGTGATTGCTATTGCTGTGTGATCATTTTTTGCTGATAGCCCTTCTGCAATTCCCTATGCACTTATTCACCCATGCCCACACAACCCATTATTATCTCTCAATAACTCACACCAAACTCCCCAATCAACCTATTATGCCTACCTGCCAACCAGGCCTCTTTATGCCTAACAAGTCATGTTCATGCCATCTTCTATGCTCATCTAGTCACACGTACCCAACTTGTCACATACCCCACCTCCAATCCTTTGCATAGAGAAGTGGTAACAATAACCCTCTTTGCTGACCCATGGGTGAGAATAATCTCACTGCAGACTTCTGTATTTTGTCTTGGGTAAAGCAAATAAAACAAAATATACTCCTTGCATGTTAAATTCATATATGAAGTCCATTAAATGTAAGTTAAATTAATACTTGTTATTGCCAAGTTAAATGAGTTTATGAGTTTTATAAAGCACGTTGTCACGTAATGATTTACTGAGAGCTATTTTACTCTCATAGAACATATATCTGAATCCCTGGTAGAAAATGTGATCATGATCAATGGATAATCGCAAGGAATGTAACGCTTTTCTGAGAAAACATAATTCTTTTTTTTAGGCTATAGTCAGTCACCTGTTGAGAAAATGGATGTTCACATTCTGGGGAAAGACAAATTTTCTTGCATTGACTGTAAACAAGGATACATTCAATGGCTTGCTTATCATTTCCCTGGATCATTGTTAGTGAATACAATTGTCGATAACTGTGTGGGTTCCAAGCCATCTGATTATTGCTGTTAGCACATTAGGGTGGGGCTAACTCTCAGCTTGTCACTATGTTTTGTTTCATGGTCTGTACAGTTTTAGTCTCTCTCTATCCTGTCCAAATTGACATTTCCTGTCACATATATATATTTTTTTTTCAGGAAAATAACAAAGGAAAAGCACATATCAGTTTTGGATTAGTATCAAATGTTTAATTTAGATTATTTCTGTCAGTTTATGTCAAAGTGGAATCACTGTTTGTCATGTTCTCTCAGCAAATTCAATGATGTCATTATTTTTCTGACAAGTATGAACTTGAGACTGAAATCAGTGCCACATGTACTAATACTCTCCTAAATGATGGTATTTATCAGCTTTTATTTAGATTTATCATTTTTTGCTTAGAATTCCATTTTGCAATGTGTACCTGATCTACTATTCCAGCTTAGATGTAATTTGTACATTTGTAAAATAAAAAACTACTTATAATTGAAATTCACCCGTTTTAAAATTTAACATAGAAAACCAGAAGTAATGATAGAAGCCAATGAATATCTCCAATGCACACCTGTTTTAAATTATTAATTTTATACCTATATAAACAAACACCAAGCACTTTAAAACCACACTTCTGATGAAACCCCAGGGTGAAACGCGTAAAGTGTGGATCTAGAACCCATGTGGATTGCTTTATAGAATATACTTTTATTTATTTATTTGTTTATACTACATAAAGTTAATCTTTTTAAATTGTATTTATTTTGAAAATATTTTTGGATTATACCCTGCATCTTTTCTTGGCTTCCTATCTACATATGTCCCAGGTAGGCATTATACCACCAAAGCATTACAACAGCAGAGCAGGCTCATGCTCTATCTCATGTGAGTAGGTTATTTATACCTTTTCTGCACAGTTATTTTACCGTACTGGCTGCACCATTGGATATTCTCCTGTTTGTCTTTTTATTCATGTGATGTGCTGGAAAGACCTACCACTAAGTCTGCTGACCATATATCCCAAGACAGGGATTGTACCATCAACACTTTATACAGCAGAGCTCTTAGAAGCTCTTGAAAGTGTGAGCGTGCCTTTGACGTAATATTACATCTCACTCTCCTGTTATTTGATATTTTGCACTATTATTCTTTTCTTTCTCTGTTTTCTTGAGAATCTCTAAAACTGTATAAATCCGAACAGAAGATTCTATCAACATATGTATGTATATGTAGCTGTTATGTGATTTCACAGAAGGGCTGTTATCATTTTAGGCGCGGTTATCTATACCTTGTTTGTCTTTTCTTATTTATTCACAAGGTTTTGGGGAATACTTGTAAAGATTGCCTACTGCCTGTTAATTTAAGTATATAGTGAGCACTAGTGATGTCCCGAACAGTTCGCCACGGACGGCGAACATATGCGCTGTTCGGTCGGCCCCTGTGTCATCATTGAGTAAACTTTGACCCTGTACCTCATAGTCAGCAGACACATTCCAGCCAATCAGCAGCACACCCTCCCTCCCAGACCCTCCCACCTCCTGGACAGCATCCATTTTACATTCATTGTGAAGCTGCATTCTTAGTGAGCTGTCCAGGAGGTGGTAGGGTCTGGGAGGGAGGGTCTGCTGCTGATTGGCTGGAATGTGTCTGCTGACTGTGAGGTACAGGGTAAAAGTTTACTCAATGATGACATAGGGGGCGGACCGAACAGCGCATATGTTCGCCGTCTGTGGCGAACCGTTCGGGACATCACTAGTGAGCACCTTTTCGCTGGTATTTAGTTTAAAACTGTGTCCAAAATATTTGAACCTATATAAAAAATACAAGTGTTGTGGTTGGCAGGTAGAAAAAATATATTAAATCTAATTAAAAAAAACAAAACCGAAAATAGAAAATGTTAATGTATAAATTGGAAATATCACTTTATTTTGTGGTCCTTGAGTAGGGCTCTTCAAGTCCCATCACGTGTAATAGAAATAAACTTTTATTTTGTGGCTTCTTCTAAGTCACAATAGGTAGGCCCAGAAACATTTCCACACGGCAAGGACTCTAATATCTGGGCCATCAGGCTGTGAGGCTATGATAAGAATGTATAATGTGTTTGCAAGTGACTGCGTGGTGAGATATGTGCTCATGACATTCATAACATGAACCAGTTGTCATTGGTGGCATCTTTAATGTCACACCTCACAACTCCCATATGATAAAGGAAACAGTAGGGATGGCACTCACCAATGTGTATTTATAGTTTGAATAATTGACAATATGCACAAATCTTCAATATCCTGAATTTGCAAATCATGTCCTGTATGTTGAGTATTGGGTATTTTTCACTGTAATAAAAACCAGGGATCTAGCAGTGTTAAGTGAAAGGATAACATTATGTAAGAATATTAGCACCAAAAAGCAAGCATGGGAAGATTGAATAACCTTTCAAAGAGTACAGTATGAATATATGTTATACAAATCAATGGAAGCCACACTCCCAATATGATAGCACTGTAGCTAGGCCATATAGCTGCAGCAAACCTCTCTATTTATGAATATAATGAAGGAATTCTGATACAGAGAGCTGTGTGCCCCAATAATTTAAACAAGGAGCATAAGTAAGTGTTTGTCATTTTTGGAGTCTACCTAAAATAAATGCAGTATACGCACATATATATATATATCTCAGGAATTTACATTATAAGGATGCACCCAAAACCGTGACCCAGGGAGATTTTGTTAAAACAATATTCTTCTAAACATATCCATTAATCAATATATGTTGGGCGGTGGATTTTTAATCATTGTGCCTAGTTCATTTAGTTCAGTTTATTTTATAATTTTCCATAAAAATAAGTATTAATGGAATCTTATTTAACTCTGTACCGAACACAATTTTGACAGGTAATATTAAAATCATAGAATTAAGTAATATTTTTGTAATTATTATACGATTAAAAGCTTGAAGGAGCTCAAGTTATTTAGGATTTCTCCTGTTAATTACTAAATTAGCCCCCTATAGGTGAAATCCAAGGCACTAAAAGTGATTAGAAAGCATTACAGGGCCCTATTACCTTGTCACAGAGGGATAAAAGGTACATTTTGGCAGATCTATCTGTCAGTCACTCTGGTGTGGCACCTTAGGGATTCCAAGGTGTCTTTTAAGATCATGGTGTTGACATATTTTAGAAAGTTGCTATACTTTTTAAAAGATATTAAATAAGCAGAACATATTAGACATTGAAATGTGAAATGTTAAACCCATATCTTGTTACTTAGTCAGTTGAGTAGACATTCAGACTTGTGGTCATTAACTCCCTTTCTAATGTGTGACTTATTTATTATGTTATGCATTCCTGTGTCTACCTTTGCTGAGTTCAGTCATATTTCCTGAAAGTAATTTATTATAGTAATTTAAGATATTTATAATGATGGTAACAATAAACAATATTTTCATTGCATGATTATTTTTTATTGAAATATGTTATTCATTTAAATTTCTGTAACATGTCACTTCATTTTCACACAACAAAACATTTATTTTATGATATTTAAATGCTCACACCTTGTATCTGTGGCGTTGAACTCTAATGTGCTACTATATTGTTTGTTTATTTTTTTAAGAATATATTAACTTTAGATTAGATCACAAGTTCTTATCACTTCTGATGGGGATTATATTATATATATAATGGAAATTATGTTGCTACTGTAAATTATTAGTAGTTATGTTAGTAGTAGGATCTTACTTTTTCCAGACATTTATATCACCTGATTTTTTTTCCAGCTGTATATCAGATGAGTAGAACAGATGTAGCATCACTGCCTTAAAACTGGGAAAGCCAGGTTTGAATCTTGGTCTGATCACCTCACCAATAAGTGTCCTTGGCCAAGATGCCCAACTATACATATATTCGCCTACCTCAAATTCTCTAGTAAGGACCTTCTTCACCTCTAAATATCCCCTTTCAATAATTGTTAAACACGGCAGAATATGTTGGTGCCATATTATTATTATTTTATTATTTATATAGCGCCAGCAAAATTCCGTAGCGCTGTACAATGGGATTAATGCTAGTCTTATCTATTGTGGGCACGTTTTAGCTTGCTTTCTTCACCCCTAAATATCAACCTTCCTATAAGGCACTATATAAATAATAATGATCTTATCCTGTGCAATTTTTAGTTAAAACCTCTATCATTAGGGTTTGTGTGCATTTTGCTTTATTAGCAGTTAATTGAAAATATTTTTCACAAGAGTATTGTGTCCTAAAATGTATTCTCTCTCCATTATATTTATTTATTTTTAGGGTCGAGAACCCATCAAGTTGAATGATCTGAAGTCTGAGGTTTCCCCTCGTATCTCCGCAGAGGATCTCATTGACCTGTGTGAATTAACAGTTTCCAGTCATCTCAAAGCATCTGCCAAGAAGAGCAAGTCTAGCAAACCCAAGCTGCTTGTGGTGGACATTCGAAACAGCGAGGAGTATCCTTTTTATAGACCTCAAATACGTATGTATCGCAATACTCCTATATGCACTCATCACATCTAACAGTCCATTTAGATAGCTTATGCATTAGTGTATTATGTTGCATGTCCACTCTATTATTGTTTTATGATAGCATTATAGAAGATCCCAGTAGATGTTAGCTCTTGATAAGTTCCCTTTGTGTGT
>OW240917.1:120845439-120914434 GCA_933207985.1 Pelobates cultripes | reverse complement strand
GAGCTATTGCAACATCGAGTAGATACATTTAACGAGATTAGAGAATTGGGTCTCCCTTTGAAAGAATTATTACAGGCTAATATCTCACCGATATTAAAATCTGATAAGGACCCAACTACTCTGGTTAATTACCGGCCTATATCTGTTATAAACTCAGATATTAAAATTTATTCTGCTGTCATTGCAAATAGACTAAAATCAATTATTCCATCTTTAATTCATCACAACTAAAAAGGTTTTGTTCAGAATAGAGATCCAAGTAACAACACTCGAAGATTGACTGCCCTGATTGATTATGTAACAAGGAGCAAGATCCCTATGCTGGCCCTGTCACTGGATGCTGAGAAGATGTTTGACAGGGTCAGCTGGAGTTTTATGAACCAGACTCTGGACAAATTTGGATTTGTTGGCTCAATTAAAACTGCAATAATGGCTCTTTATTCTAGTCCAATGGCTAAAACCGTGGGCCCTGGCATCTCCGCAGTTTGGTTTACAATTTCTAACGGGACCAGGCAGGGATGTCCCCTGGCCCCGCTTTTATATATTTTGACTCTTGAACCGCTCGCAGTGAGCATAAGAAACAACTATCAAATTAAGGGAGTTATTCTGAATCATTCTGAATTTAAGATCAGCCTATATGCTGATGACATAATATTAACATTGTCTGATCTGGATATATCACTAGGGGCCTTGTTTCGGGAGTTGTAAGACTATGGTAGAGTTTCAAACTATAAATTAAATATTGGTAAATCCCAAGTTATGACCATCAATTTAGATTTTACGACAATTAATAGATTATCAGTTAAATATCCCTTCACTTGGTCATCGCAAGGTTTTAAATATCTTGGGATTCATTTCTCTTATAGCTTAAAAGAAATGATCGATAAAAACGTGGATAATCTTATAAAGGATACCAGTGATAAATTACTCAAAGAGTGGAGAAACATAGGAATTTCCTGGTTGGTTAGAATAAATATCATCAAATACATGTAATGAAAAAGTCCAGAAAGGGTGGCCTGGCTGTCCGAAATCTTATCAAATATTACGAAGCCTCTAGGCTGTACCATCTGTGGAGATGGCATGGCCCAACCACAATAGAAGAGCCTTGGTATAAAATTGAATCCTTTCTGTGTAATTCAAAAGATCTTTCTAATATGTTATGGATTGACATTGGGGCTAGTGCAAAATTCATTTACAACATAGTAACTTCATACATAAAAAATATCTATGAAATTTGGGTAAAATACAGGAAAGAAATCACATTTTAAATAAAATTTCTAAGTATATTCAAATTAAGACAATGGAATATAATATTAATGACCTAAATTCAGGGAATTGGATCAAATTAGGTTTAACTAAAATAGATGATTTATTAGAATTGAATAAAATAAGGTCTTTTTCATATCTTCAGTTAAGTCTTGACCTTACTTCAAGAGAGTTATGCTCATACCTAAGAATCAAAAATTATTTGGATAACCATCTGCTTTATGACAACACTACGATAAATAAAAAATTAAATGATCTATTTAAAAATAATACTAATCATAAATCGATATCTAGTTGGTATGGAATATGGAGAGAGGAAGAAAAAAAGTCTAAACCAAAAGCCTGGAAAAACTGGGAACAAGAAAGTGGGTCTCCAATCGAGTTAGAGCAGTGGTATAGATCAATTCAAGAAGTTAAAAGATTGTTGCATTGTTTAAATATCATACAGCTCCATTATAAAATTCTTCATCAATGGCATAGGATACCAAAAATTCTAAATAGAATCAACCCTGATAATTCCAAACTTTGTTGGAGGTGTACTTGTGCTGAAGGTAGCTCTAAACATATCTGGTGGGGATGTAAGCTTTTAAGACCTATATGGAATAAAGCATTTAGAGTTATATCAGATTTAGTGGGAGAAGATTTGGAAGATAACTGAATGGTTGCTCTTTTTCATTTTAATTTAAGAAGATTCTCAACTCAAAATAGATATCTAATAATCAAACTTATGATGGCCATAAAAATATCAAGATATTGGCTACAGAAAAAGACTCCATCTTGGACCCAAGTGCTAACTCAGCTTAAATACCAACACGATATGGAAAGGGGAATATCTTTTCAATATGATAACCTCTTAAAATTTGATGAGAAATGGTTACCTTGGTTAGATAATCTGATATAACTATATACTTTGTTGCGTTCTCTGTTATGAATATCCTTACATATAAAGATCACTCTAGTTCTTCCCTATGGTACTGTATTCAGGAAAGTTATGAAGTAACCTAATTATTATAGTTTAGGCCCGCCTAATCCGCTCAGTCGTTTTAAATTGTGATATTTGTTTTTTTTTGTGTGAAGTTTACTCAACAGTTCATATATCCTTCTATTGTAAATTAAAGTCTATATGTCTAATTCTGAACTGTTTTTATCTGTGATGTTACATATGTAAAATTTGCAAAAAGAATAAAAAAAATATATAAATAAAAAAAATCAAATTTCACAGTCTGATCTCAGCTACAGCAAAGTAATTTTACGCAGGCACTGTAGGAGAATGTTTTCGAAAATGTGGCCTGCTGTCAATTTGTTATGTAGGACTGAGCACCAGGAGGAAATGGATAAGAACGATTTTATGAACGGGGAAATGTAGGGGAGGATAAAGGGAAATAAAAGATATAAACTTTCTAAATTAGCTGAATTTGTAAGTTATCTAAATGCTATTTACAAGACAGTCTTGCCTATTTGTCAGTAGTAGGTCAGTTAGGTTTTGGGCACAAATGTTAATCTAAAAATGAAGCTAGTACTTACCTGTAATCCAGCATTGAGATGGCATTGGGAGGCAGGGTGCATGCGCCATAGTGCTGCACTAGGCAACCAATGCTTCTCATAGAGAAGCCTCAAATACATTGTGAGAAAGCGCTCTAACTGTGTAAAGAAGAGTACATCCTGGGTGACAGCTTGGATAGTGCAAGAGCTTTTTATAACATTATTAAAGTAAGACTGAGGGTAGAGACTGTTCACCAGTAATTAACTTCACAAAAAAAACAAGCACTTTTGGCATTTCAAAGTATATCTGCAGTACACAAATTATTACTGTATACATTTGAATTGTAATTCTGTAAGCACAATGAACAGATATAATTTCCTTCCCCTATAAACTGTATCTTACATTTGTTTATAAATCAAAACAATTGTATGTCAATCCATAGAGGGCTAGCTTACACAGTGTAGTTGCTGTGAGTATTAAACTATCAAGCACATCTTGTGCTCTGATAGGATAGTAGAATTTAAGCATACAATGATAGATGTCACTCAGTTCTAATGTGATGAAACTGGGGTAAGCTTGGAAGGAACATTTATGTTATACCCATCAATGCTGCATTACAGCAGCGTGGAGAGCAAAAAAATTAAATGCAATCAATATAAAGCAATCAATATAAAGTTTATCATATATTCATTATTTAAAAAGCTGTAATCAGTTAAGATGAACCTGTCCTGAAAGTAAGGCTCAAGTCTTCTATAAAAAGGTACCAAGGGAGAAATGTAGATCTCACCATTACCCTTTAGACTAAGTTCTCACTATCTATCTTTACATTTTACGCTATGTTCACTATGTGCCATCATGTTTCTAACCCTAGAATACTGATCAGCACTGTGAAACATGTTGGCGATTTATAAATAAATAATAAAATATTTTAGCAATCTTATGGAGTGCACTGGTTTTAGAGATAAAGTAGGTCATTGATTGATGACTTGGTTTTAAGAATGATTTTTTTGCAAAATGTAAAATAATGCAGGGTGGCACTATGTGGATAATTAACAAAAAAATAATAAAGTCACCTGTGTCACAACCCCCCTAAACAACTATTTTAAATAACAGTTTCTTGAATCACTGTATAGCTGTGAAGTATCAAGTAAAACGTCTTAGGGAATCAGAATTTACTGACTTTATAGACCATGTCAAGCACCATAACCACAACAGTGTGATGTAGTGAGGTTTTGGTGTCAGAAGTGCCCTGTCGTCCCACCATTTAAAAAGACAAACTGTTTGAGAATGGTTTGACTTCATATTTGGTGTCTGCCCCTGCCTCCACTACTTCTGACAGAGAGCTCTCTAGAGTGAAGTCCTGCACTGTTGTGCTTAGCTCAGACAGAGTGTTTTTGTTCTCTGCTGAAAGTAGTGGAGGTGGGGAGCAGCACCCAGCAGACCCCACATTCCATTGGTTTCCAAGGTGCCAGCTCTCCAATGTGTTAGTGTGACACCAAAACAAAACGAATGCGGACATTAAAACATCATTAAGCATTACAGACTTATTTGTGTAGTTATCAATTACATGTATGTAACTTCAAGGCAGCATTCTATTTCTATTGTAATACATGATTTTGGAATAACTAAACATGTAGAACATGTAGCGGAAGATGTATAGCAAGAATAATTTGTGTTCCCTGCAATGCAGCCTGCAGCCACTGTGATACAACGTGAATAAATACACATCCACATGGGATAAACGTCTGTTATCCGCTGTGGTGACTCCAAACAACAGCCAGATCCTGGGGGATTATGTGATGCCCAACACTCGCAATCTAAGATAGACCAAGGCACATCTTTTTCTGCTCAGACGATTACTCAGCTCCCTTTTCTGCTCAGGGCTCCCCTAATAATGGTTTTCTTTCGGCTCTAAGAAGTTCATCTGTGATCGATCCTTACTGCAATCCCCTCCCTGGGTTCTAATCTCAGCCTTTCCATTTTTCCTTATTACAAATCTCAATGTAATAATGAATATGTTAAAAGAAAAAAAAATAGAGTCCCTTCTAATGACAAGACAAGGGAAATGTATCAAAGTTTGCATGGGCCTATCATCACAGAGAATGCAAACGGGACATATATAATCTGTTTAATATATAATCTATCATATAATGTAGCGAGCAAGGCACTTTTCACAAATATAATAAATGCTACGGGACCTGGGTATGGTCTGAAACCTACAACTATACATTGAGGTGGAATAAATACAGCTACAGCTCTCACAAAATTCTTCTGGGATAGAATAGTTTGTATAAATTTGGTAAATTTTTGTCTATGTAGTATAAAAACTGTGGGAGGAGTTAGGGTGGCAAATTTGGCTATAATAAGAATAATAATATATATGTGAGATAACAATAAGTGGTCTTGCTATGCAAGAACACTTAATAATAGCTCTCGGGCTTTGATACTCCAGCACTCTCACTATCACCTAAAGTTGGACTGGCAAAGAATATACACTGAGAGGTAAAATAGCTAAAGTGACACTATAGTCACCAAAACCACTACATCTTAATGTAGTGGTTCTGGAGTATTTAGCCTGTCCGGGCAGGTTGAGTAGTGTGGATGCGGTCTTCTCTAAGAAAAGACAATGTTTGCAATGCTCCATAATGCCACCTGTGGCGAAACCGGCCTCGCCACGTGTCCTTGGAGGGGGCTGCTTGCCCGCCTCTTGCCTTTGGACTATGGACCAGACCTTATGTGAATGTGTTATACCCCAGATAGGAATCCCATGGAGCCCATTCGTATGAAACTGACTGTAAAGACTTTGGTTCCATGGCGATTAAACTGTATTTGTGTGGTCCGAGCGCCATTCACTTAATAATCTGGGGATATGTGAAATGTCTGTGTGTTATGTGTAAAATGTGACTTTATGTATTTTAAAGTGTTTTGTGTCTTTTGCAACCATGTGCTTAATGGAGTCTTGTGTCTGTCCTGGGAGATAATTGAATTACTTATCTCCAGGATAGAAGACTCTGAAACTGGTTTGGGCTAGAAAGCCATGCTTCATTTAGTCACAAAGGACTTTTTACTAACTTTTGAACCCCTTGTCTGATTTGTGCCATTTTTGAATATGTTGTTCCCCTGAATGGATTGATTGTGAATATGTAATTTTATGTGAATGTGATGCATGGTTTTGGAGTTATGAAAGTTGGGTAGAAAGTATGTTTTAACTGTATGTATAATTGAGTTTCCTCTCAGGATAAGGGGAGGGAATATGTGGGATGTAACTGATATGTGATTGGTTGTTTTGTAACGCCCTGTGGGCTGTACTATGTTTGTGGATTGGGAATAAAAGAGATTGTATGTGACAGTACAGAGAGTTCCTGTTTTAACCCTCAAAGTGAAGTGTCGTCTCATTATTGGGGGAAGGATTTATTGTATGCTGTTCCAGTTTGACTGCTAGGAGAGTAAACCTATTCGTATGGTTCCTATTCAACTGTCTACAGCATTCATATGCTTTGGAGGATTCATATGCTTCTCCGGTTCGGTGGTTGTGGTGTCTGCTGCAGTGCTTGGAGTCCTCAGGAAGCGCTAGGAGCATCCTTTAACGGAGGTACCCAGTCAGGGTGCCAGGTGATCCGTTACATTGGTGGCAAGCAGTGGGATGGCGTCCTAGTGCGAGGTAAAGCAGCTCAGAGACACCGTTCGTTTGGATTTACAAATTGAAGGCGACGCTAGTGTTTATACAGCGTCCCTGTCTACATAAAGATTTGGGAAAACCAGCACTACTTCAGAGATGGAAGGCCGTGCAGTATCTCACTTTGACGCCAGGCTCCAGCAGCGACTACAGGATGTGATGCGCAGTATGGAGTATCCTATCCCAGAGGAAAGAGAGACAGAGTGGAGGGTGGCGCTTCGTACCGATCTCTGGAAGGAGGACATCGACGAAATTCGACCCTTACGGTGCGAGGAAATCCTGACCACTAACCAGCGCCAAGCAGAACAACTAGAGCTGCGGATGCCGTTATTGGGAAACCAGCCCTCAGAGGAATGGGTAAGCAAACTGGAGACGCTAGTTGAGACTGAGGTGTGGCTGGATGATTCCTATCGGGCCCTGCGGTGGCATGTTTACCACCTCTACCCATGGCTGATTGAGTACAAGTGTATTGAGGGGGAAGACTACGATGGCCCTGGTTTGTTGTTGGATACTATTGAAACTTGTCTCTGGTTCGGAGACACCGACATTGCTCGCTTCTGGTCCATTCGAGCTGAGCGGGCAGACAACTGGGACCTTACAGAGATTGATGCCATTCAGCCAGATCTATCTTTTCTTGCCAACCGAGAGTGGGAACTAGAACAGGATTATGTTTGCCTATTCCAACGTATAACGCCGCATGTCTCTGACATGATGGGGCTTATGGACTGTATACCACCGGAAGCATTGAGTTTAGTTCCTCCTCCCCAGCAACCAAGCCTGTTATCAGGAGACTTTGGTACTGTACCACATATGTCCCAACCAGCCCCAGAGATGGAAGACCTTATTGACTTGTCCTGGGAAGACACCCAGCTGGCAGGTGGGAATGGGACCGAGGTCTCTCTACAGGCCCTACAGGGATGCTGGGCAGTCAGCCCAGATCCCCAGCGGCAGTATGTATCCCAGGGAGCTGAAGGTGCTGTACTTCCTCCCCAGCGGCAGTGTGTCCCGCAGGAAGCGGAGACAGTCAGTCTCGCGCCCCAGCAGCAGGGCAATATATTAAAAGGGGAGACAGTTGGTCCCCCTCTCCAACAGCAGAGAGTGTTCCAGGGAGAGGAGCTTGTTATCCCCTCTCCCCAGCGGCTGAAAGTATGTATGGGAGAGGAGCTTGTTACCCCCCCTCCCCAGCGGCAGTGTGTACCCCAGGAAGCAGAGACCATCTGTCTCGCACCCCAGCCGCAGGACAAAATATTGAAAGGGGAGACAGTTGGTCCCCCTCTCCACCAGCAAAGAGAGTGTCAGGGAGAGGAGCAGGTTACCCCCTCTCCCCAGCGGCAGTCTACAGTTCAGAGAGAGGAGCTTGTTACACCCTCTCTCCAGCGGCAGCCTAACCCACCAAGGGGAGATGTTAAGCCCCACAACTATGCAGATGGGACCGTAGTCTCTGCACTTGCAGCACCAGGGGTAGGGACGGTCGGTCCTGTCCCCCAGCCACAGAGCAGTGTATCCAGAGGGGAGACAGTCGGTCTCCCCCTCCCCCAACCAGGCTCCAACCAGGCTACTTCAGTGGTAGCGCTGGCACCCGGGCAGAGTACCGCTGGTCTCTGCCCACTCAGCAACCCACCAAGGCAGTCTACCAGCCCCCCGCACAGCTGTGGTGAGGCACCTGGACATGGACAAGTTGCTATTTTATCCAGGTGTAGTAACCAGTTATTGTGGGTGGGCTGTATTGCTGTTTGTGCTTCGTGGGTGGGTTGCTGGACTAACCAGGGCACTGACCGGCAGGAGGTCAGATACCCTGTTAGTTTGGATGGTAAAGGGGAGAAATGTGGCGAAACCGGCCTCGCCACGTGTCCTTGGAGGGGGCTGCTTGCCCGCCTCTTGCCTTTGGACTATGGACCAGACCTTATGTGAATGTGTTATACCCCAGATAGGAATCCCATGGAGCCCATTCGTATGAAACTGACTGTAAAGACTTTGGTTCCATGGCGATTAAACTGTATTTGTGTGGTCCGAGCGCCATTCACTTAATAATGTGCGCTCAGACCTGAGCTATCTGGGGATATGTGAAATGTCTGTGTGTTATGTGTAAAATGTGACTTTATGTATTTTAAAGTGTTTTGTGTCTTTTGCAACCATGTGCTTAATGGAGTCTTGTGTCTGTCCTGGGAGATAATTGAATTACTTAGCTCTAGGATAGAAGACTCTGAAACTGGTTTGGGCCAGGACTTTTTACTAACTTTTGAACCCCTTGTCTGATTTGTGCCATTTTTGAATATGTTGTTCCCCTGAATGGATTGATTGTGAATATGTAATTTTATGTGAATGTGATGTATGGTTTTGGAGTTATGAAAGTTGGGTAGAAAGTATGTTTTAACTGTATGTATAATTGAGTTTCCTCTCAGGATAAGGGGAGGGAATATGTGGGATGTAACTGTGATGTGATTGGTTGTTTTGTAACGCCCTGTGGGCTGTACTATGTTTGTGGATTGGGAATAAAAGAGACTGTATGTGACAGTACAGGAGATTCTGCTTAACCCTCAAAACGAAGTGTCGTCTCGTTATTGGGGGAATTGGATTGTGTGCTGACTGCCAGGAGTGTAAGCCGTTTGTATTGCTTTTCCTGTTCGGCTGCTTCCAGGGTTCCTGTGTCTGCTGTTCGAGAGTTGGTGAATACGTGCAGTTTGGAGTTCAGGAGGTTGGTGATTGCAGTAGCTGCTGGTCTATGGGAAAGGGGATTATCGCCTAAACCGATTTTATCCCCTTGTGAGAGAAACGGTCCGTTACACCACCTCTATGGCAGGCCCTTTGACAGCCACTAAAAACACTTCCTGGTTTCAGCATGGACACTGAACGCTCTCCACAGGGAAGTACTGACTTAATGCATCTGTATGAGGAGATGTAGATTGGTGCAGCATGGTGAACATACACTAGCCTCCCAATGTATCCCTATGGGGAAGCACTGGACTGGCTGAGACCATCAAAACTAATGATCTCAGCTGGGAAGGTGTGGCAGTCGTGGCGAAAACAGCGCAGCGAGGGAGTAAAGGTAAGTAAAACTACCTTTTTAATTCAGGGGGAAGATCTAAATATAAATATTTAGGCTAACTCTATAGTGTTTGGTAAATGTGTTTGTATTTTAGCATTTGGAATGCATGTTTATGATTTCTTGAACATATTCATAACTATATTTTGTGGTGCTTTACTTGGGCCAAGAATTGCTTTATTGAATATGTATGATACAAATGTATGCACAGAAATAACTAAGCATTAATCTATGCATTTTAGTTAACAATATTCTCACAAATCACAGTCAATTTAATAATTTTAATATTGAGATACAAGCACACTGTTATTTATCTGGTATTAGAGGAATATACAAAAGCTAACCAATAAAATGGAATTTATTTAAATCAAATTGATAAATGAATGAATATCCTTTTCCCTTAAAAAATATGTAAATAAAACAATATTGAAATTAAAAAATTTTAATAATTATTTTTCTAAATAATTGTTTTTGGTCACACTGCAGCTACAAAGAAGTGGATTTGCAGATGCAAGGTATATTTACAGATCTGAGCTCTAGCCTGAAGAATACTTTCCATCTTCCGGTGTCTAACAGGTTAATAAATGCGCCAGTGTTTTTGCCATCAAGCAATCGTTTACTAAAGAAATAGCTTGGGTTGAAAACAAATGTCCTATATTCATGCTGCCAAGCCAAATAAGAGGAAAGAATAACTGTGATTTAATGCATACTGCTCTTCCTTTCAAGCGAAGGGGCAGGTCAGCGCTCAGTATTCAGGCTGCTCTCGGCTTTAACAGAATTCAGTATTCTGAGAGTTTTTACTGACCCTGAGCAAATGTAAGGTTGCCAGGGAACACGATCCTTCCTACGGCAAGATGCTGCGTTAGGGTGATGAAAGATTAATCAGGGTTTACCAATACAGGATTACTGCTCAAACATGAAAATCAGGTTTTGGCCCTGTTATCAGCCAGCTCATACTTTACTGTGATCAGACAGAGGCCATCCTGTCTGTAACGAACAGCATCTCTCTTGCATATTAGTGTTTTGTTTTACCCCGTAGCGACAATAGGCACCAAGCATCCACAGGTAAAATTGCTGTAACATATGTGCATTCACAGAATTCTAAGACTGTGATGATGCCCTTTGCCTCAGGACCAGAAACAAACTGTTAAAGTAAAGAATAATGTTTCACATCACACACACAATCAGAACACTCAGCTGCCACCACACTCCATGAAATGGTCTTATTTCCTGAATCAGACTAAAAATGTATATAAGAACTTTCCGTTTCAGTTTCACCCCTTTATGATAAAACGTTAGGCAAATCCCACTATATCATGACATACAGAGTATATTCTTCTTTAATAAGTGGTTAACCTGTGCATAGAAGAAGGCAGATGTTAAATTAAATAAGTATATGGTTAAAGAAACTCCAGCAACATGGTTTTCTTGAAATACAGAGTGATGTTTCAGTGTACAAACATTTTCAAAACTCTGAATGAACCCTTACAACACCTATAACTGCAATCACCTGACAGGGAGAGCTCCCTTTAACCATGGAATATGAGTAAAAAAGAAAAATGATAAAGATGACAATTTTATTTGGTAAGAATCATAAACTACTTAAAGCGGCTCTGACAAAATTTTGAGTATTTCATAACGATATAATCGATATGAAATACTCATAGTGACTCTGTTGGAATGTCCTTTTTTCAGTCAACCGTTATTTAGCTAGGTAATAGGAAAAAAAAAAAAAGTAGGAACATACTTAGATTATTTTTAGGTTATGTCCACTTTTCTAATGTCCCATCCTGTATCTCATATCTCTATAAAAATAAGATTAAAGTCAAAACTAGTTTTATTAGTTTTATTAGTTAACAAAATAATAAAATCAATAATATAAAATAAAACACTAACATGTTTCCCCCACTACTAGGCTTTCTCTCAGGCCCGCAAAGACACTTTGAGAAAGCCTATTAGTGGGCAAAACGCGTTAGTGTGTTATTGGTGTTTTACACTATATTATTGATTTTATTATTTTGTTTACTAATAAAAATAATTGTACGTTATTTAGCCCTTGATTTTATATTAGAAGATTTTACATGGAGGATTCCATATTTCAGTTTCATAGGAAGATACCTAATGAGCTTTTAATAATTGAGCAAAACTTCACTTTGCTCTCCTTTTGTGAGTATACCTTATCCACATAGAGAGAACGATTTTCTGTTTTTATATTTATCTGCTGGTGTACCTTTGCTGCTGAAATACAACACACTAAAAGAAAACATCCCCAACAAGGTTAAACTGTCCACCGCTGACAGGCCTGAAGATATCTCCTAACAGGAGGACTAGGACCTATACCCGCATATCCATAGACAGGAATCATATCATCCAAGCGAATACATCTGGAGCTGAACTCAATTTGATTTGAAGACATTACTGGAGGCGCTGCTTCCATATATCACCTTTTCACATTTATCTACAGCCAGAACGAAGAGACTCTGGTTTGGGAAGTCTGAGCAGCCATTGCACAAGCGCAAGAAATCCATTTTTTTTCTATCCATGGATTTAAAGTTGGGCTACTCATCCTATCCCATCTGTATACTCCTTGTCACTTACCTATATTTTTTATGTTGATTATCTTTTCTTCCTTGTGCACAGTCACAATATCTGTGCGCAGCCATTTTGTTCTCATCTACACATGTCATCTGCTATTTGCCTTTCTGTGGGGTTCCTTTTACTAATGGATTGTGGGTAAATTTGACTAGCAACTCAACCAGAATCTTGCTTAAAGAGAAACACCTGGCACCAATGCAACCTTAATGCATTTGATTTTGTTCTGGCCTTATTAAGATGCAATATTAGTCAATATGCACACAGTGCTGTGTACATACACTGATAAGGAAGAATTTCTGGCATGAGGGGCATAACCAAGGAGGAAGGCTTATGGTGCAACATATATGGTACAAAACAATGTTTCCTCTCTAGTCGGTCCTCTCACACTTCACCCCTTTGTCAGTCCTTACATTGGCTTCTTGTATTCTATAGGAGTCAATTCAAAATGCTAACCCATACCTATAAAGCATTGACCAATTCTAGCCCCTCTTAAATCTCATCACAGATCCATAGGTATGCTTCTTCACGGTCTCTCCGCTCTGCCCGTGACCTTCTCCTGTCCGCTGCTCGAACCCGTACGGCAAACTCACGCTTGCAGGACCTCTTGCGGGCGGCTCCCTTCCTATGGAACAGCCTGGCTGCCGCCATCAGATCCTCCCCTAGTCTTCAGTCGTTTAAGAAGTGCCTTAAAACCCATTTTTTTAGGAAAGCTTATGGCCTCCCAAACTAACTTCTACCTCACATATCTGTATCTTGCTCTCTCCTGAAGGGCAGCACTTTACTCTCTCCTCCAGCACTGCTTCACTCCCACCCTATTTGATTGCTATTCCCTGTCCTATTGCGTTTTACACCCCACCTCCTATAGACTGTAAGCTTGTTTGAGAAGGGTCCTCTTCAGCCTATCGTTCCTGTAAGTTTTCTGGTAACTGTCCTATTTATAGCAAAATCCCCCCTCTCAGAATATTGTAAAGCGCTACGGAATCTGTTGGGGCTATGTAAATGGCAATAATAATAATAATGTGTTTTTTTGTTTGTAAAATAATGAATAAGGCCTTAAATTCTTTAGAAGTGTTTTGCTGCCCATATATCGGTCCAGTGCCAAATTCTGTCAACTTGACTGCGATATATAAAGAAAAACTGTTCCTAATTTTCCTTAAGTATTTTAAGAAAACTCGAGTGCTCAGGTTTAAAAAAAAAAAAAAAAAGATTCTGATACAGAGAGCTATAAAGAAGCAAATAAAATCTAGTTTATTTTTGGTGACAGAGCCAATTTAAATTTGTGTTTTGTAGTGAGAGGTATTTAGCCAGGAAATCAAGTCTGTCCTTTATATACTACAATCATAACCTGAAAAGGAACATGATTATGCATATTCGGATAGCTTAAAGCAATCAGCATTACAATTGCCTATATCGTGCCATTTGATTGCATTCTCCTATTACTTGGTCTTGTCTAATCTTGTATATTATTGTATTGACAACAGGGAAATGGTCCGTGCAAGGACAGGAAAATGTGTAATTATGCCTACCTTTAAAAAGTGAAAACCAACAATATTTTCTGCTTAATGATTTGGCACTAATCCTCAAAATGGGCATGTCATCAGGATACATTATATACATTATAAACCGATCACTGTACTACACATTCAGCATGAAAGAACGATGGAAACTATGTAAGGAAAAAGAGGAAAAGAAAAAACACAACACAACACAGAAAATGTAAATTACTGCAGGGTCAGTAATGGTTTTGGATGCAGTACACATTCATGGCATCTTAGAGGGAGATTGCCACACACAGATCATACTTTGAGCAAATTATTACTATTAGTAGTAGTAATATTTATACAGCATCAACATATTCCACAGCACTTTTCAAATAGAGAAAGGGGTGAGGAAATCCTTGCTCAAAAGAGCTTACAATCTGTTGTAGGCGGAAATATATCATTAGGTGTCTTGCCTAATGACAGTTACAGATAAGGGGATCGGACCAGCATTTGATCAGATTTCCAGGTTCTAAGGCAGTGATGTTACCACTGTTCTAACCAGCCGATATAAATAGAACTCTGGCATACCTTAAAAGACACAGTACAGAAAGCACATAGTAAATGTATACAAAGTATTAAACAATAAATACAATAATAAATAATGTAACCCTACAACTTCCTATTCCTGTCTGCGTATGTCTATGTTTTGCCATCCATGTAAATGACATCATCTCTCCAATCGAGATGAAGGCTGGGTAAACATACCCTTTGTGCTGTGATACAGCATTGATCTGGTGGATTCCTTCTCTAGATGGAGGTACGCTGCTGATGGTGCAGCCATGACTTACTCCATGAGTAAGGTAATGTGCAATCTAAATCCAGAACTGGGGGTAGAATTAAAACAAACTCATGCTACAAACCTACAGACAATCAACACGCGAGTCACTGACGCAGTACACAAAGATACTGAAAAAGATAATGCTACACAAGCATTTTATGGACCTCTTCTTGTTTTAAGCTAAATTACATTAGAAATGTCTGCATTTGCTTCAAATCTACAGACTGTACAGCTTCTGCATGGAGCTTAAATCAAACCAGAATTGTCTCAGGAATACACAATTCTCATTTCAATTTCAACAAGATCTGCTGAATTTATGTTATAATTATTACTTTATGAGCACAGCAAGAGTGTTTGTCAACTCTAGTTCTGTTTTTAAAACGTTCTACTATAAAAAGCTTATCAGCTAAACTAAGTTTCCCAAAAACCCTGACATGAAGTTTATAAAAAAGTGTTAACATAATCTGTAGCACTGTGCAAGAAGAAAAACACACAGTCAATAATTTAAACCAGGTTTATACATACTGTAACCAAATAATTAAAGACAGTTATGTCCTATGACAATAAATTAATTACATTTTCACAGTAGCATGAAGACATGTAACCCCGACATTCAATTTTAAATTCCATTTAGACAACTGTAGCTGGGCTCTGCAGTAGTTTTACCAGAATATTAAATATAAAATACGTTATCGCTTTCATCAAAAAGACAAATATGCACCCACCCAATTTACATATTTTAACGGTCAAGAAGATTTTCCAAGCTGCAAATTATGAGCACTCCTCTCCCACCAGTGCTCTTAACTCCAATAAACTGGATTTACAATTGCCGCAGGTACTTACATCTGGAATAAAGCCAATCTCGTTGAGATGGTTGCTCAGTTCAGGGTCATGAAATGCAATCATCTGAGAGAACACGGTCAGATACTCTGAAATAACAGCAACATTGCAGACAGTTATGATCAAAGAGGAATAAACACTTTGGTTCTTCTGGCGTATTCTGGCAGTGTAAGCCGGCATTATGTATATAGTGGAAACTGCATTTAGGGCTTCATGAACATTTTATAATGGGAATCTATCATCACAATTCTATATAATCAGATCCCGATTTTAACATACCCCTGTGTGGCCTGTACCATTTGCATAACATTCAATGTTTTATACGGCTCTGTTCCTGGTTGCAAGTATGAATGAGCCTTCTATTTTATTTTTACAACTCTTAAATACACAACTCTGCAGGATTACTTTACAGCTCAGAAACACACTAACCATGTGCAAATTAGTTTACATGTTATGTTGAGAATAACATTTTATTCATGTATTCCATAATACAAAACTACACAAGGTAGAAAAATATAATAATCAAATGTAGGAAATTGCAACATTAATTAGCCATTTAGTAAATCGATACAATATAGTAAGAAGTGTGCATGATTATCAAAAGAAGGGTATCATGGAATCAATGGTTAGTCAGTGGGTAGAAAGGGGAGGGTGACAGGATGGTAGGGAACCCGAATAGAAAAAAAAAATGGTTGGTGTGGAGAGAGAGATGACACACGAGTCTGATCATCAGATGGTTACAGGGAGAGTAGGGGTATATCAGTTAGCACTGAAAGTGTTGAACTCAAAATGGGGAGTCTAGAAATCTAAGTTAGCAAAACCATAATTTGGTATACTGTAGGTAAAGTTAAAATTGCCCAATAAAAGCATACCATTTGTTAAAGTAGACATCACGGGATATGCCATATGGTATATTTTGAGACGTATACATTAATTTTAGCATTAATTTCATTCAAAGTTTATGGTATTTTATCTTTAAATTTTCATACATGCACATAAATTAGCAGTATATTTTGTAAACTTGATAATGATGCTACTGTAATAAAAATCACTAAATTGTGCTCAACTATATATCTCTGGACTACAGAATGACGTATACATTTATCAAGGTTTTGCTTTTTAAATTACAGAGCTGAATTTATAATCTGTCCATTGCAAGTTTTTTGGTTGTGATTTAAATGGCAAATTGAAGATGGGTTTATGGTGCATAAATTAATTCCATTTGCAAAAGTGGACACCATGGGCACTACCACAAGGTATATTTCTAGCTTTATTGAGGTGCCCTTTTTTCACATTTGTTTTCAAAGTTTGTGGTATTAATTTTTATTTTTACATTTTTACATACACATTGTATTTTTCTTTGCTTATTTTTATTTATTTTTTGTATCCCACTGTAATAAAATGTTAATCTTAACTATACCCAGCAACATCTTCTGAGTACAACGATACTCCACTTGTATACCTTTGCAAAGTAACAATCCTAATCCTAGTCTAAATCCTTAACCAAACTCTAATTCTAAATCAAATCCTAATCCCAAATTTACCCAATATCTACTCATAAACTTTACCCAAATCCTAACCCATAACCTAATCCTATACCTAACCCGAAGTATTACCTTAATCCTAACCATAGTAACAGGGTTAGAAGTATTCCCCCTGCTGATTTTATATATTTATTATTTTTATTGTGCATATTTGATTTTAACACATAAGCTTGTGGTGCCCCGAAAGCAGTCTTCAAGCGCATTACTTCATACAACATTAGGAGCATTGATAAAACGTGCACATTTTTTCTCTTAAGTGAGTGAGTAAATTCATGAGGCTTAAGTGTCATGATGTCTAAAGAAGAGTGGTCACATGTTTTACGTTAGCTCATAGTTGAGCAGTAACATGTCAGTGAGTTTGCACAAGCAATGTGTCAGAGGGTGATCGCAACATGTCAGAGTATTGTGCGTTTAACCCCTTAAGGACCAAACTTCTGGAATAAAAGGGAATCGTGACATGTCACACATGTCATGTGTCCTTAAGGGGTTTATACATAAATACAGGAAATTCAAATTGCAGGTAAACGTCGAATAGCAGACTTGCTACATACTTTATGCATGTATGTAATGCATTGTAGGTTCAATCTTGCATATTATAAACCCAAACATGTGTAGGAGCCTAAGCCTGTTTTAAGTTATAGAGTAATGTAGGAGTAGCAACTAGGTTAGATAGGTAAGTAGTGAGTATGCCTCTGGGGACCCGCAACACAGGGAGACAAAGGTTAATGCTAAAGGCACATCTACATAGTAGCTGATCTGGGTTACCCCTCTGCCCCCTCCCTCCATCGGCTTGGCTAAGCGTGATAGGTAAGGCGTCCCAGTATAATGGTAAACCCAGCTAGTTCGGCTCTGCCTGTCTCAGCACAAGTTCGTTTCTGGCATCCTCCGATCGAGCTCAATCTGGAGTCGGCATTAGAATCCGCAGGTGTGTCCATCCAGGTGTCTGGCAGTGATGTGAGGTTTAGGTGAGTGGTCGTTGGAGAGTCTGTGCTGGGATGCGGGTGTGTGATGCAGATAGTATGTCTTCAACTGTTGGTCTTTCTGCTCCTTGGAGCCCGTGAGTGAGGACAAAGGTCCTTCCACAGCCTCTTTAGGGATTCCTCTTGCAGGCTGCTCAGAGCTGGCTTTCTCGTGGTGGCATAGGTGGCGGCCATTTTAGCTTCAGGAGATTAAATTGTAGCGTTCCCTTTCCCGCTGCCGAGGGCCCTCCAGTGGGGACCGGGATAACCCCCACTGGTACATGGGGCGGGGGAACGGGACCAGGACTACATCAGAGAGCCGGTGTGTGATAGCCGGGGGAGAAAGCAGGATGGTGGCCGTTCACCCCGCCTCTTCCTCGATTAGGCCGCAGACACCAAAGTCTTTTTTCACCCTCCCGGGCTCCAAAAACTCCCGATCTCGGGGTCTGCTGCAGCACCAACAGCCAAGTAGTGTTTTTGTTGTTATTTTGGATTCAGTTAAGCTTAGTAGCCGCATTTGTTCAGCTTATGGGGCTGATTCCCTCAGGAGCTTCTCCAGCATGCGACCGGTCAGCATGGCGGTCCAGCCCCACCCCCCCCCTGCTGATTTTAGCAAAGGCATTCCCTTGCTGAGTTTAGCAGAGGGATTGCCTTGCTGACTCTAATCCTAATCTGAAACATAATCCTAATACCACAATTAATTCTAAACACAATCTCAAACATAAAAGTATTTTAAAACCTAACATGTATAATTCTAAACTGAATCGTAATCATTAATTCAATCTATATTTTAAATATTTCCATCTGCTTATTATCAGCACTGATATTAGTAAAGGGATTCTAAGATCAAACAGAGAGCGTTACGTTGTTGCCTTTCTACACTCATAGTGGAGTTAACCTGCCGCATATATAATTCATTGTACATGATGTGGAAATGCATACACCAGTCTATGTAAGATCTCACAGCTGTGAAAGCATATTATGAGGTAAAAGGAACAGCCTGCATAGGTTAGAGATAGGACTGTTTCAAGTTACAGAACAGGGGAAGGCTACAAAAAAAAAAAATATTCTGCATTACTGGTTCACAAGAGAACAGCAACCTCCACAATTCTTACATGGAAGAAGTTAGGACACTTCCAAGAGCTGGCCGTCTAGCTAAACTGAGCAATCGGGTGAGTAGAGCTATAATCAAACAGGTGACAAAGAACCTGAGGGTGACTCTAAGTGTGCTTCACATATCATGTGTGGAGATAAAAGAAACATGCGGAAAGACAACCATCACTGCAACATTCCAAGAATATGGCCTTTATGACAAACTGGAAGCCTCTCCTCACTGAATGACACATGAAAACCGGCTTGGGATTTGCAAAAAAGCACATAAAGAACTCTCAGACTGTGAAAAACAATAGTCCCTGGTCTTATGACACGAAGACTGAACTGTTTAGCCTTAATTCAAAGCGCCATGTCTGGAGGAAAACAGGCACTGCTCATCATCTGCACATTACCATTGTAGCATCATGCTTGGGGGTGTTTTTCAGCGAGTGAGACTGGTCAGAGTTAAAGGGGAAAAAAATACAGAGATATCTTTAATTAAAACCTGTTTCAGAGTGCTTAGGACATCAGACTGATCACGGATTCATTTTCCTACAGAACAATGCGCAACTCTAAGCGCACAGCCAAGACAACACATGGCCGTTCCAGTGCCAGACTTGAACCCAATCGAACATCTCTGGAGAAACCTAAAAATAGCTGTCCACTGACAGTCCCTATGCAAACTACCAGAGCTTGAGAGGATCTGTAGAGATGAAAGGCTGAAACTGCTCAAATCCAGGTGTGCAAAGCTTGTCACATCATATCCAAAAGGACCCGAGGCTGTTATTGCTACCAAAGGTGCTTCCACTCAGTACTGAGTTAATGGTCTGAATACTGATGTTGATGTGATATTTCCATTTTTTGTTTGCAATGGTGTAAAATAAAAATATATTTATTTTTGCTTTGCCATTATGGGGTTTATCAGTATAGATTGTAGTAAAATAAAATACTAACCATAACAATTGTATCATAAGGTTGCAACATTACATTTTATTTTTTTTTTTAAATACATTTCTGAATGCACTGTATATTTTCAGATATCCTAAAATCATTAAGGAGGAGGAGGGCACACTCACAGGACTAACGTTTCTATTATATAAAATATCCAGGCAAAAAGTCTAATTTATTATACTTAATCTTATTTCCATGCGTATATGCCATTTGCCTTACACATTGATACAGTTTGGCTGGAAGGCTGTACATGTAGATTCTAGAAGCGGAATATGTCTCAGTCTTTTCTTATTGTCTCATTCTTTGTAAAGAAAGCATTCTCCTCTTGCTTATTCTGTAAAAAGGAAATTGTTCTGCATTGTGTACTTATGAGACAATTAGCAGCCTGGGTCTGAAATAAATGATAGTTCTTAGCAACCTCTGTCAGAGGAGGACTATTAACGGGCACTTAGGACATGCTACGCTTTGGCAGTGCAGTAATAACAGTCTGCACATGGATTTACATTAGCCCAATGAACAGTGAAAAGTTATTGCTTAAACCCCAGGCTTAATTACTGCAATTAGAACTACCAGACTGGCCCTTTATATAAACCTCAAGATGGGTTCTTGAGGCTTATAGAAATGTACACAAGCAGAATCTAAGACACAACATAATTATGCTCTGTGTGCGTCTGTGTGCATTGCTTCTGTGTTATAAGCATGTTAAATGTGAAATCAATATGGCAGAAATTATTCACATATGACTTCACCGAATTTTCCAATCTAACCATGTTCTATAAGTATGTTAAAAGACAACAATCATCATATTTTTACTTATCATTTGTTTAAATAAGTTTATTGCATTTAATGAAACTTAATTACTTTTCTTTGATAAATGATTTACATTGATTTTTTGTGGGGGGGAGAAATGTCACTTGTTTAATCTTATTGAGCAGCCATGTTGAGTCAGATTATATTGTTATTTTAACAAACTGCTGCTGGATAAAGTCATACTGGCAGAGACATTTGATAAACACAACTAAATCGTAAGTGCTAGCCCTCTGGGAATGACTGTAAGCTCCTACCAAACAACAGTGGTTATCCAGGATACAGAAAATGAAGGCATATGAAGCATTGCTTGGTACTAATTCTGGCAATGAGGCAAAACACTCTGAGGTACCTATGGAACTCGTCTGAGAGGGTAGTGAATGCATGGAATAGCCTTCCAGCTGAAGTGGTGGAGGTTAACACAGTGAAGGAGTTTAAGCATGCGTGGGATAGGCATAAGGCTATCCTAACTATAAGATAAGGCCAGGGACTAATGAAAGTATTTAGAAAATTGGGCAGACTAGATGGGCCGAATAGTTCTTATCTGCCGTCACATTCTATGTTTCTATGTTAAATTCCAAACACAGAGGTGGTTAGTGGTGGAGGGTTATTTCTATGGGGGTATATTCAGACCAGGGGTGGATCTCATAAGCCTCCATTCTCTTGGGGGAGAATCTGGTGGACAGGAGAGAGGTGTAAGATGTAGTACATTACCGGTACTTTCTTTTCTCTCTAACACTCGCTTATTAGATGCATAGAGAGCTGATTGGCCTCATATCAGGGGGGAGCTAGATAGGCCCTAAGGGCACAGTGTGTATGAATATTCTCATAGCTTATTTCTCCCTACATGAAAATAGTCCAAGTACTGAGCAATACGGATGAGAGTTATGAGATAATGTCAGAGTGTTGAGATTTTGTATTTTATCTTACTCTCCTTCTTTTGGACACCTATTAGATTTTATAAGGCCTGGACTAGAATATTTGAGGACTGTGGATAATGTCTACCTGATAATCACATTTCTCTTAACTCGCTTTTTCATGTAATTATTTAGAATGTTTTTTCTGGCTTTTTTCTATGTCAAATGCAAAATCCTAAAAGAAACACTGTCAAAAAAAAGAACTTTAAAAGCAAGCAACTCATATAAATAAAGGACCACTAAAGGCACCCAGACATCACATTGCAATGAAATTTATCCAGATTGCACAATTTGAGAGAAAGTGCTGATTTAGAAAAGACAAATCACCATTACTTACTGTTTTGAGATTAGTCCCCCGAAGCATATTTCAAGAGTTAAAAATATATATTTACCTCGTGTCTGATGACTGATGAAACAAATGAAATGACCGTAAATAGGAACTGTCACATGTCATTCATTCATTTACATAATTTTGTTGTGTTTTATCAATTAGTCAATTAACAAGCGGGAAAAGGTGAAAATAAAATCAAATTATCTACTTGCTGACTAAACCGGTTGAACAGAACCCAATTTTCACTAATTAATGTTAACATGATTTCACTTGTTTTGCAATCAACTTATTTTCCAACAAATATTCCAAAATCCCCTTTGTTCCAATTGCATTTGTCAACACATGAGATAAGGACACAATGTGTCTTTCAAGCTTGATGCAACTTTGTTTTGTTTTGCGTATAATACTTAACATTTAACACAGGGGAATAAACATTCTCAGTGTTATTTCTGAACAGCTTATGTGACTGAGCAACCACAGCCGTAAAGTTGTTGCGTTTATTGACTCTCCCGATTATCCTTATGAAGCCCTCAGTATTGAATGGCCTTTCGTAGCAGAAGTGGTGGTGCTTGGCATATTCCAGAGATTTAAAGTTTGACTCAAACATACATTTAATGAGTGGGTATGTGAAGCAAAAAATTGAATTGAACATTGTGCTATAAATAAAATCATTGCTTCAGTTGAATAGATATTCTATAGTAACAAACAAGGCACCGTACCTTGTATAACGTGGGAATTGTCTTTCAGAAAGAAATTGTAGAGGTACTTGGGTATAAAAGCAGACATGCACGCATAGGCCAGGGCTGGGGGAAAGAAAAAAAGTATTAGCAAAGAAAACAATTCATTAAAATATCATCATGTATGCATACAAGGAATCCGGAGACAGCATTATTAACTGTGATGGAGACTGTATAGCAATCTGGTTGTCTCAATTGCCTCATCTTAGGTGGTTCACGAAGACTAATTAGTTAAAAAGCTTCAGTCAAAACTGAACTGGATGAACAACGTTTAATGCATCTCCCAATGCTGATCTTGCCAATGCATGATCAGCATTTTTCAGGTTTTATACAGGTCAATAGACACTAGTGTAGTGTCAACATTGCCGGTTTAGAGAATTGTCCTTAGTTTTATTATTATTTTAAAATGTCAATATATCCTGCAGCACTGTACAATAAGTGAGCTAACAAACAAGTAGTCGCATGAAGTCAGACGCACAGGAACTGATGATACTGCGGCCACGATCCAATGCACTTACAATATAAATGGAGTGGGGTATAAGTACTGGATTGGCTGAGATCATCATGATTGATAATCTCAGTCAATCCAATGCTTTCCTATAGAAAAGCAATGGGAGGCTATTGTGTATGCATAGTTAAACGCTGTGATAATCAGCATCTTCTCTTTGAATCAATGCATCTCTACTGGGAATGTACACCATTTCAATTCAGAGCATGTAGAGATGCAGAACAAAGGTGCTCACACTTTGCAGCATTGAGATAGAAAGCACCTCTAGTGGCCATCTCAATAACGGCACCTGGAGGTGTTAACAGGCAGCAATGTTTGCATTGCTGAGCATACAGGGACAGGCTATAGACACCAGAAGAACTACATTAAGATGTAGTGATTCTGGTGACTATAGTGCCCCTATAAGTGGATAATTACCCAACTCAGAAACATAATTGTATTAATCAATTACTTGAACAATTTGAATAATCAGTAGAGTACTAGCATCTGATACTGGTGAGTGATAGCAATCATTATGCTGAAAGCAGTCTGCCTTACTTACATTCGCCAGGCAACCTATAATTACAATAAATACGGTTGCAGACTAACACACATTTTCTAAACCAGCAATAAATTTGAGGGGTGTTCCTATTATAATTGAGCAACTCAGCAAGTAGCTCACAAGCACACCAGTAAAATAAACAGTTGACAAGCTGCATTTTGCTCGCCCTGGCCTAAAGTGTAAGAAAAAGCACAAAACAAAAAAAATTAAAAATAAAAACAGGGAGCATAATGGGATTTATTAAGTTACCAATGCATTACACAGAATGGAAAATTAAACTGCAAGATTAAGCCAACAAAAGTTATTTTGGAAAATTTCGGATTTTATAATCATATAATGTAATCATTGAATTTCAGTTTTGAATTCATCATTCGCTTTTTATGATTAAACTCCCTAAGGTTTTTTAGCTTGCAAACTAATAACATACGGACAGAAAGGATTTTGGTATCAAGTATCCATTGACAAGAACATACATTCAACATTGAAATAAAACATGTGATTTCAACCATCAAATTGTATTCAAAACACTTGCATGATGTTTAAAGAAGTGGAGGCGGCAATATTTGATGGTCATTTAAATCAATGCTTTGTTTTGATGGTCCTTTCCGTCGGATATCCTCCGTATATGAAACCAGTTGATTGAACAAGCAGGAAAATGGAAAATGTGCTGCGAAGTGTCGACATTCAGGAACTATTGATAATTAATACAGGAAATACATTGCAATGCTCACTTAACATATAAACTGCAATCGAAAAAATATAGCTAAATTGCAAAATCCACTTACCTTCATTATTAAAATTCAAATAAAGGAATGGTGCGCATAAAGAGTCCAAGCCTAGTGAAAAGAAACACATGGATGCATTATGCAAAACAAGAGGGCCTTTAAAATTAGTTTTACATCTTTCTGAAGACATTCAGCAGAATGACCTTTAAAAGTACTCCCTACAACAAATAAACAAGAAAACAGTCTATTACCCACTGGGTGAGGATATCACAACAGGGGTGGTCAGTACGAGTGGCACCCTGTAGCTAAAGGGAGAACTAGTCTCTATTGATCTGTTGAGGGGCTCAGATAATCTCTAGCAGAGGTAGCTGCAAATAGTATTTAGATATTACTCTTAGAACCATGTATAGCTAGGGGGAATTTACTATAACTGACATCCATGAAGATGTCTTAGGGCCCTAGAGTAAATCATTATTAGAGACTCTAGGCTCATTTGTAGAAGGTGTTCAATGCTACCGGCCATGTTTGAGCATATGACCTATAAGCAATGTTTGATGGATGTTTTTTCACTCTATAATGTACTAGTATCTTGATATTTATGATATAAACCACCCCATATAGACGCTTATACTAAGCAACTGCTTAGTCGATCTCTCCCCATTCCCTCTACAAATAACAAGGTGACGCCTGTGAAAGTTAAGGCATATTATTTGACACAATGTATCTATTTAGAGATTCATCTCTTTAGACCTTTTTGTATCCACTCTTCTGGAATTGAGAGTTTTTCTATCTGCCTCTGCTATTTCAGCTGGAACTTCTTATTTATATAGTTGGGGTAATTTTTGGCTAATACATTTTTGGCAATTATAATGCAACCTATTAGTTTATCCACTTCAATGGTATTCTGTGCCTTGACATACATGATAGATACTTTCCTCATTATGTTTTAACTATTGCTTCAGGGATTTCCTTGATAAGGATTTCATCACTTTGCTTTTATATTACTCCCTACAACATGTACATGGTATAGCCGTCTGTAGTGGTTATGGCACCTTGGGGTGCACTTGTGCAATCCAATGGTTTGACAACTTACCAGGGTCCTGGGCACTTGCTGTTCATTCTGTGATCTCCAGCAGTAGATTGTGTGGATTAGCAGAGTGTTTTTTCAGCTGATTATTGCGTTACTGCAGTGGCTTTGTTTTCCTCTAAACTGATAATCGACTTCTCCTGCTTAAGGAGACAGCATGCACTTACACACTCGTGCTTGACAAGCTGTCATAGCTTTGTGTCAATGAGCCTGTTCTGTGTTTGCCTGCCTATCTCTATGAGAAGTATTACATTGGACGAGATTGCAGAAGACATCAGCAAGCATGCTCACGTCTTTGTCAGCAGAGTGGGTGACTTCAGCGCAGGACACACAAAAGAAATGGAGTTGTGTGGAGTGAAAACATACCATTCAGTCCTAGAGCTAAGTACCCTAGGTACGCCTCTGAAAAACATCTTATTTTCTATGAGAAATAAAACAATCAAGAGTCTGGCTTGCATGAAACATAGCAATTCTGTGACTCCAACTGGTTCTACTACTACAGTATTAAAGTCTTAAATATCAATACTGTGATGCAAATTAGCATTCTACCCATAACAAAAGGCTGCTGTCAGAGTTACAATGATTTACATGAATGTTTAAAGGGACTTTATAGGTATGGTTAGCACTATGGCTTAATATAGTGGTTCTTGTGTCTAGAGCCTGTTCCTGCAGGGAAAGCAGTGTAATCACTGACATTTTACAGAAAATGAAGTGTTTACATTGCTGCCTTTACACCTTCTAGTGGCTGTCACTTAGAAAGCCACTAGAGAGGCTTCCTTTGTTTGGTCCTGCAAAGATTGCAGGACCAGCATTCAGCATCTACATGCTCGGCATAGAGATGCATGACTCATTCCATCTCATTGAGGCAATGCTCAATGGTGCAGCAGCACTGTGATTAGTGGTGCATACACACTGGCCTTACCTATGGGGAAGCATTGATTTGCTGAGATCATCAGCATTGATGATTGCAGTCAGGGACATGAGTCAATCACACAGAGAGCAGCATGGCAAGGCAGTAAAGGTAAGTAAATCTCATTCTGGGAGTGCTCAATAACCTAAGGTGTTAGCATAACAATATTCCGCTAGGAATACATGTGTGTTTACATAACACTACAGTGATCCTTTAACAGGGATTGGTCTTCCAGCCTTCACCCAGTCACACACATCTTTGCTCTGTGCATTCTATTGTGTCAGCAGGTAATGCAGCTTGCTGTAGGTGATCATACAATGATCATAAAGTACCTTGCCAGTAGACTAAGTTAGGGTGTGAGACCACCCAAGCTTTCAACACTCTTCGGAATTTTGAGTGCCCCTCTGGGGATGAGAGGAGTTCGTCATACTGATGGCAACGTGGGATATCAACTTCAATCTGGAAAAAAATTAAAAGGTAACACCAGCGGGGTAGGCAAACATAATAAGAAGCGATTCTTAATTTTTTTAAATTTCCTTTTTTGACACCATTAATTATTTATATATTATTCTACTTATTTCCTAAGATTAAGTTCATATTAAGTCTCTTTACTTGTTCACGTTTGTTACATTGTCTTTCTGTGGTGTGGTTATTTCTCACAGATCTGCCTACAAATAAATGCAATTTGCAGCTTTGAGCTTCAGATACTTTATAAATAATGAAATAAATAGTAATACAAAATATTACTTACCTGACGGTCTGTGGGTATTGGTGTGTCTTTGTCTGTTGAATCGTATTTTTCTTGGATGGCACCCTTGAAATTAATAATGCATCAGTTGAAAAATGGATTTTAGATCTGGTTTTGTACAGCTAGAGAAAAAAATGATTTCTTCAAACATGATCTGTACAAGGGGCTTTTTATTTTAAAAATCTTACTTACTGTGTAGCCTTACCTCAACACCCAAGAGTGCAGCCCACGTTAAGCCCCTCAAAAGTGGGGGAATGTCTACTCGAGCTTCTTTCCAAACTAGGTTTTTTTTGTATGGGTATGCCTATAATAAGAGCACATAAAAATAAATATGAGCATTTAAAAAGCAAAGAATTAACTAAACTTTACACAGATTTGCTGACATCCACCAATAGATGAAAAACCAATTAAAGGAACACTCTAGACACCCCAACCAGTGCTTATAGCACTGCCTAACACCACCTCTAGAGGATGTCACTCAGACATAGAGGGTTCAGTGTATAAATGCTCTGCTCATGCTTGAGTAAAGGTGTCTCTAGGATAAGATTGTGATTAGCACAGTGCAGCAATTGCACGAACACTTGCCTCCCAATGCTTCCCTATGGGGAAGCATTTTTTTTTGGCTGAAATCATGAGTATTGAGATTCTTAGCCAGTGAAGGAGTGGAGGCCAGATCAGCATGCCACGGAACAAGGTTAGATTAACTTTTATGGAGGTTGGTGTTACACTTCTGTAACACCCTAGTCTGGTCTGTTCATGGTCCACCTGGTCTATTCACCTACTTGCCCTGCTTGGAAACAATTTCTAAGCAGGGTTAACCTCCTCCATGATGCCGACATGGCTTTGTTCTATTCAGCTAACAGTGCTGGCTGTGAAGTTGCCGCGTGCTATGGTTGCTATGGTTGCAGAGCTCTCCTTTATCAATCAATTCCTCAGCATTGATTCTATGCTAAAGAATAGATGGACAAGTAAGAGAAAAACCTCTTTAATAAATAAATCCCATTGTACAGCTCTGTGGAACTTGTTGACACGTTACAAATAATGATAATAATAATAAATAGCTTTTTCTCCCAGTCTATAGATTGGTTAGAAAAACTGCTAGCACAATTTGTAGATTAAATGTGATGCTCTTGAATATCAAAAGTCGTTTTGCCCTTCAACAAATGTGATTTTCATGTTTTTTTGGATTTTTGACTCTTTGGTGGAAGTAGCTAACTCCTGGAAACTGCATAAGTAGGGTTTCAAACCAATAGGAATGTGTGGTCAGACAGTATTTTTAGAAAAGGCAAGGCAATGAAATGAGTTTTGCAAGGTAAGCTATTGTCTAAAGAATCACTCTGCTAAATAAAGACTTATTAAATTGAGACACTGATGAGACAATATATATATGCACAATCTAAGTTAAAGGACCGCTATAACTGGCAAACCAAAAACTCGTTTTCTTGGCACAGCCAGTATTTGAGGCTGCCTGGCTGGTGCCAATATTACAGTGATACTGGCAATACAAATGCTGGTATTTTTCTCAGTATAAACAAGAGATTACTATGCAATACCAGCACTGGCCAGTAGGGGTCGCTGTATGTGGCGACAGGCAGGGATAGGAAGTTCCAGCATATCCCTCCCTGCCTATCTATACTCACTGATCTGCAGGGGAGCAGCTACAGTGAGTCCAGACAGCAACTCCCACCCTGCAGAGACAGCCTACAGCTCAGTGAAGTAAGGGATGGGGGGAAAGGCTGCAAGGAGACATACACTGAGACACTAAGGGACATTGGGAGACATTATGGCAGACACTGAGACACTAAGGGACATTGGGAAACATTATGGCAGACAATGAGACACTAAGGGACATTGGGAGACAGTATGGCAGACACTGGGACACTAAGGGACATTGGGAGACATTATGGCAGACACTGAGACACTAAGGGACATTGGGAGACATTATGGCAGACACTGAGACACTAAGGGACACTGGGAGACATTATGGCAGACACTGAGACACTAAGGGACATTGGGAGACATTATGGCAGACACTGAGACACTAAGGGACACTGGGAGACATCATGGCAGACACTGAGACACTAAGGGACATTGGGAGACATTATGGCAGACACTGAGACACTAAGGGACATTGGGAGACATTATGGCAGACACTGAGACACTAAGGGACATTGGGAGACATCATGGCAGACACTGAGACACTAAGGGACATTGGGAGACATTATGGCAGACACTGAGACACTAAGGGACATTGGGAGACATTATGGCAGACACTGAGACACTAAGGGACACTGGGAGACATTGTGGCAGACACTGAGACACTAAGGGGCATTGGGAGACATTATCGCAGACACTGAGACACTAAGGGACATTGGGAGACATTATGGCAGACACTGAGACACTAAGGGACACTGGGAGACATTATGGCAGACACTGAGACACTAAGGGACACTGAGAGACATTATGGCAGACACAGACACTAAGGGACACTGGGAGACATTATGGCAGACACTGAGACACTAAGGGACACTGGGAGACATTATGGCAGACACTGAGACACTAAGGGACATTGGGAGACATTATGGCAGACACTGAGACACTAAGGGACATTGGGAGACATTATGGCAGACACTGAGACACTAAGGGACATTAGGAGACATTATGGCAGACACAGACGCTAAGGGACACTGGGAGACATCATGGCAGACACTGAGACACTAAGGGGCACTGGGAGACATTATGGCAGACACTGAGACACTAAGGGACATTGGGAGACATGATGGCAGACACTGAGACACTAAGGGACATTGGGAGACATTATGGCAGACACTGAGACACTAAGCGACATTGGGAGACATTATGGCAGACACAGACAATAAGGGACACTGGGAGACATTATGGCAGACACTGAGACACTAAGGGACACCGGGAGACATTATGGCAGACACTGAGACCCTAAGGGACATTGGGAGACATTATAGCAGACACTGAGACACTAAGGGACATTGGGAGACATTATGGCAGACACTGAGACACTAAGGGACACTGGGAGACATTATGGCAGACACTGAGACACTAAGGGACATTGGGAGACAGTATGGCAGACACTGAGACACTAAGGGACACTGGGAGACATTATGGCAGACACTGGGACACTAAGGGGCACTGGGAGACATGGCAGACACTGGGGCACTGGGAGACATTATGGCAGACACTGAGACACTAAGAAACATTGGGAGACATTATGGCAGACACTGAGACACTAAGGGACATTTGGAGACATTATGGCAGACACTGAGACACTAAGGGACATTGGGAGACATCATGGCAGACACTGAGACACTAAGGGACATTGGGAGACATTGTGGCAGACAGACACTAAGGGGCACTGGGAGAGATTATGGCAGACACTGAGACACTAAGGGACATTGGGAGACATGGCAGACACGGAGACACTAAGGGACATTGGGAGACATTATGACACAGACACATGGGAACACAGTGTCCCCATGTCTCCCAGCCAGTGTCCCTGGTGTCTCAGTGCTCCCTAGTCTCCCAGTGCCCCCTAGTCTCCCAGTGTCTCACTGTCCCCATGTCTCCTAGTGCCTCCATGTCTCCCAGTGCCTCAAGTGTCTCAATGTCCCCATGTCTCCAAGCTAGTGTCCCTAGTGTCTGTGGCCCTGGTGTCTCCTTGTCCCCATGTCTCCCAGTGCCCCCCCATGTCTCAATGTCCCCATGTCCCCCAGCCAGTGTCTCTAATGACTGTGTCCATGGTGTCTGTGTCCCCATGTCTTCAAGTGTCCCTTATTTTCCCAGTGTCCCCATGCGTCCCAGCCAGAGTCCCCTAGTCCCCCAGTGTCACTGGTGTCTCCGTGTCCCTAGGTCTTCCCGTCTTCTATGAGGAGATGCTGATTGGCCAGGGCTGTGTTTGATCATGCTGGCTCTACCCCTGATCTGTCTCTTTGTCATTCTCAGCCAATCCTATTGGGAAGCACTGTGATTTGATCAGGCTACCACTTCTGATCATGTCAGCAGACTGCTTATTTTTCTGAGTCTAACAGCATGCAGAGTTACAGCTTCAGGCTTGAATACAGTAAGATTTTGCTATATTTATGGAGGCATGGGGGGCCAAGGTGGGCTAGATGGTGGTGTTAACACTATAGGGTCATGAATTCATGTTTATGTTCCTGACCCTATAGTGATCTTTTAAGGTAATGCTGACTTTGGTGGCAAGTTCCCTTTCTTCTACACTCACTACGTACAGCTTTTCTCTGTCCCAGACTATATACCAGGAGCTTCTGCCTGCTAGTAAGAAGGTAAGCAGACAAGTGGACCAGCGAGTGCTAGGGGACAGTCCTTAGAAAGCGTTGAGCGAGCGCATCATTAGATGCATTTATGCCAAGCTCAGGGTGCTGTCTGCATAGTATGCCCTTAGTTGGCGAGCTGCATGATTGGCAGGCAGCCTGACATGCATTCATACCAGACTGGCCTTCTAATTCTTTGGGCAGACATATCCTCTTTTTGGGCATGTTCGCCCCTTTTGGCAGATTACGTGATTTGTGTCAGTGGCACACCCTTTTGCCGTTCCCATTGACTTCCTGCTTGACTGGACTCTGCTGTTAGGGGTTATGGATTTACTTGAAAGATGAAAACATAAATTAGTGAGAGATTAGCCTGGGGTATGTGTTTTCTTATAGCTGCGGTTTTCTTTCTCTCCAGCACCATCTCCATCAGATACATGATGCTTGGGAGTGTTTTACTGTTTTTGGTCGATATGATTCTGTAATTAGGCCCGTCATAATTGTCAGCACCAGGTCCACTAGGCTCTTAATCTGGCCCTGAGTGTTGGGTGCAGTTATCCATCAGTATATACAGAAATTGTGTTTAATCTTCTAAACCTAGGTCAGTATTATTACTATTATCATTCTAGAGCACCAACATATTCTGCAGTGCTTTACAATAATAGAAAAGCGATTTTAGAGGTGAAGACCCTGTTCAAACGAGCTTACAATCTATAAGGATTGGATGGGTTGCCCAATGCTAAGAAAGTGACATTACCACTGCTCTACCTAGCTTATATATATTAAATTATATATGTAAATGATTTATTGAGGACTAATAGTAGCAAACCTTTCAGAGTTTAGAAGTGACAATGTGAAGGAATACCCCATCACTTTCGGCTCCTTTTTGTTGTCTGGATTCGAGCCCAAGTTTTTTTCATTTATTTTGTTCGGTTCCTGAACTGAGACCACCCCAGAGACCCATTAGAATGTGAAACGTTAAATATCTTGCACGAAAACCACAACGTAACGAAGTAATTAAATGCTCCATTGGGTGGCCATTTTGTCATCCGAACGCAGGCAGCGGAACTTGGTCATCGAGTGCCTCGAACTCATTTCAGCCAGGCACTCCCGCGAACCCTGGTCATCATGGACCTGCTACCCGTTCCCGTTCACCTATACGAATGGCGTTCGGGAGATATATACTACCGAACACAGGGAGCATTCTCTACTGCTTTTATCTAACTTGTGTGGTTTTCGTACAAAACCCCATGAACGGAGACCGGCTCTTGCCACAATTTTCCTGGAACTATTTTGGGCTTTAACCTCATGGCAGGCCGGTCAGAACTTCCCAGCGATGGCGATCCAAAACTTTTGTGGGTTTCCATGTATTTTGCGGGTACTTCTGGATTGTTCAGAAATTGTTATACTTTTCTGTCCCTGGAGATAATTGAGTTTGTACAGTTCCTGACTCAATTATCTCTCAGGCACAGAGGAGGAGTTGACTGACTGTATAAATTTGATGCCTGTGCTTCCATTACAGTCTTCTTCCAGCATTAAGCCTTGGTTCATGTGTGGGGGGGTTATGCTACACCAGTTATATTTTACCTGTGGAATTATTTGCTTGTCTATATGGGAAAAAGGATATCCGTAGCGGTGACACCTTGTCAGACCGCCACAGATAACTCATCGTAGTGCAATGTGCAGCTAGTTGTATAAGCTTACCTTTAGAAGTCTATCAAATAAAACAATCCTGTTAAGTTGATATTCTGTGTCTCTCTCTCGAATAATCAGAGGAAGGGCTGAGGTAGATAGCTCATTGTTGCTGCCTGAATGGGGTACATTGGACTGGCTGAAAGGTAGTTATAAACAACACAATATGTCAGATGATATTTGTGCACCCAGTTACATTCACATCTTCCTGGTATTTCAGATTGGCACTTTGTCTCACTACCAAATTTTACTGAATGTTCACCCTCAGAGTTTGTTCCAATATAATAGTAGCTAATCTTACGGCCTGTCATTTCCTGAGACATTGCGATAGATGTGTGCAAACCACGGCCAAATTAAAGTGTGTATAAACAATGCAAATGGTGAAATTATTAACAACACATTGCAAACTTCACCCCAGTAAGAAAAAAAGATACATAAATTACTTCCTGCACAAACAGATATAAAATGCCTCCATTAAACCTTGCCGCAAATATGTTGGAACTGTAAACTAAGAACGTAGCAATCCTACATATAAGAAATATGCTATGGTGTTTGCTTTTTCAGATAAATAAACTTGCATTATTCATTGTTTCAGCTTCTAAAATAATCCAAAAATAAGACTTTAGATATATTAAAGCAGCATAAACATATATACTCACTCTTCTCCCAGTAGTGGATAAAACACTTCTCCTGGGACATCTTTTAATCTCTATAAAGTACAAACAAATGGGTAAAAAAATTAAAGAAACTATATAGATCAGATGTTGGTCATTGTTGCAAAGATTAAAAAAAAACCCCCCAAAATATACCATTTTGATCCGAAAAAAAAAAAAAAAAAAAAAAAAGTATTGCATGTGGGATCCCTGGGAAGTTTGCACCTATCTCAACACAACTGAAGGTACCTCATATACTAACACACTGATCAGTGTCCCTTTTTTGATGCCAAATGGAGACTTCTGCTCAGCTAGTTTACCTCTGGACTACTAATAGTCTCTGTCTGATATCTCCCGTCTTTCTCTTATTCCTTTTCCTCTCAGGAAACATTATCTACAATGTTTTCTGTTTATGCTGCTTTTGTACTGCATGCTCTTTTAGTACTTAGATCTCAATTTAATACGCTTTGGTAATGATTAAAAAAATTCAAGAGGCTATAATGGGTGACGTCTGTAGATAAATTACAAGGAGAGGTTTTTTTTTTTAACAGCATTGAACCATTGGAAAGCTTATTACATTGAAGCCTTAATTGGCTATTATTTTCAAAATAATACCAGGGTACACGTGTAAAACGCTATTTAAATCAGCAATAATGTGTCCAACTGATATTTGTATCTATTTACTATGAAACATAACAGCTGCACAAATGTGACATCATCCAATCTAGCTTGTAGAGCAAACAGGAGTGAAACTCAGAAAAAATAGCCAAGCAATATTCAGCAGATGGTTAGTTCATGATATCAATTAGAATAAGCTCATGAGAAGGTTTTTCATAAGGATTTGTGCACTCCATAACTTTGACACAGGACTCTAACCCAGTTTTCAAGTCTAAAGGGAAACTATAGTCACCAGAACAACTACAGCTTATTGAATTTGTTCTGGTGAGTAGAATCATTACCTTCAGGCTTTTTGCTGTAAACAATGTCTTTACAGAGAAAATGCAGTGTTTACATTACAGCCTAGTGATAACTTCACTGGCCACTCCTCAGATGGCTGTTAAGAGATCCTTCCTGGGTCATAGATGCCTAAAATACATCCAAACATTCAGTATCTCCTCTCTCTGCATGTAGACACTGAACTTTGCTCATAGAGATGCACTGATTCAATTCATCTCTATGAGGAGATGCTGTTTGGCCAGGGCTGTGTTTGAATTGTGCTGGCTCTGCCCCTGATCTGCCTCTTTGACAGTCTCAGCCAATCCTATGGGGAAGCATTGTGATTGGATCAGGCTACCACTTCTGCTGATGTCAGCAGGCAGTGGGCAGATCTAAAGGAAACAGTGACAAAGCATGCAGCTGCAGACTTGAATACAAGTAAGATTTTACTATTTTAGGGAGACATGAGAGGACCAAGGTGGCTAGATGGTGGTTTTAAACCTATAGGGTCAGGAATACATGTTTGTGTTCCTGTCCCTATAATGATCCATTAGGAAGTGGTTTTTTTTGCACCTTGCACCAGTGTGTCTTCTGCTTTTGTAATTTGTTTTGTGTTTTTAAAAGAAATCTTTCTTGGCTAATATCAAGAGTAGTACCAAGACATCTTCTGGTGCTGTAGAATGCTCTGAAACAACTTGCCTAGTCTTGTCACTGTGGGTGGGTGCTTTCATACACATGGTGTGGGTAACTGCACTCAAATACTTCTGTGTTGCACAAAGTACTTTTGAAACCCTCCACAGAACACTCCACTTACTCTGACTAGTGAGTAAACAAGTTTCATATCTGCACCGGGGTCAGTCATGACATTTATTTATGTTCTCATTTAATTTTATCTAGCATTGCACCATAAAGTGGGAGTATTGCTGTGCTGTTACTTGTTATGTCTGCTGTTTGTAAATATACACACACACAAAATGTCATATGTTACTGTATTTGGTAACCTGAACCTCAAAGTAAGGAGACCCAAAGACTGGACTAGGTCATCCATAGTGGCTTGTGCACTTCAGTGAACATAAGTAACAGAAAACTAGAAAAAAATTAGCAGTACAAATTCATGCACTTCAGACATTTAAATGTACAAAGCACTTGACGTCACATTCCTCTCACCATAATTTTGTGGTTGGTAAGATTCAAAAAAAAAAATTCAGAGCCACTACCAACTGCACTTATCATTATTTGGGTAGTGGTGGGGGGAGAAACATTTTTACTGGTGGCGTACATAACGGGGTCGCAGCTGCGACTGGGCCCGGCCCACCAGGGGGCCCGGCCGCCCTGCGACCCGGTATGTATGCCACTGTGGCCAGCCTCTTCTCCTGGGGGGCCCAGGAGCCGGCCACCTCAGGGCCCCCCCGAGGCTGGCCCTGGTGTCACCCGGCGGGCTGGCTCGCAGGCGTGCGAGGGAGCACTCTCCCCTGTGTGCTTCCTCTTCAGCTCCCTCGCGCACCACACTAATACCGGAGCCGGAAGATGACGTCATTTTCCAGCTTCGGCATCAGTACGCGGCGAGTTAGGGAGCTGAAGAGGGAGCGCACTCAGGGGAGAGTGCTCCGTAGCGCGCCCGCCAGCCTGCCTGCCGGGTGACACCAGTGGACCCCAGGGAGTCCCCTCAGCACTCCCACAGGTAAGGAGGCTGGGGGGATACATTTTTTTTTTTTTTAAACGTGAGTGTGTGTTAGAGTGTGTGTGTGTGTGTGTTAGTGTTCGAGTGTGTGTGTGTTAGAGTGTGTGTGTTAGTGTTAAAATGTGTGTGTGTGTTAAAGTGTGTGTGTTTGTTAGAGTGTGTGTGTTAGTGTTAGAGTGTGTGTGTGTTAGAGTGTGTGTGTTTGTTAGAGTGTGTGTGTGTTAGTGTTAAAATGTGTGTGTGTGTTAGAGTGTGTGTGTTAGTGTTCGAGTGTGTGTGTGTGTTAGAGTGTGTGTGTTAGTGTTAAAATGTATGTGTTAGAGTGTATGTGTTTGTTAGAGTGTGTGTGTTAGTGTTAGAGTGTGTGTGTGTTAGAGTGTGTGTGTTTGTTAGAGTGAGTGTGTGTTAGAGTGTGTGTGTGTGTGTGTTAGTGTTCGAGTGTGTGTGTGTTAGAGTGTGTGTGTTAGTGTTAAAATGTGTGTGTGTGTTAAAGTGTGTGTGTTTGTTAGAGTGTGTGTGTTAGTGTTAGAGTGTGTGTGTGTTAGAGTGTGTGTGTTTGTTAGAGTGTGTGTGTGTTAGTGTTAAAATGTGTGTGTGTGTTAGAGTGTGTGTGTTAGTGTTCGAGTGTGTGTGTGTGTTAGAGTGTGTGTGTTAGTGTTAAAATGTATGTGTTAGAGTGTATGTGTTTGTTAGAGTGTGTGTGTTAGTGTTAGAGTGTGTGTGTGTTAGAGTGTGTGTGTTTGTTAGAGTGTGTGTGTGTTAGAGTGTGTGTGTGTGTGTGTTAGTGTGTGTGTTAGAGTGTGTGTGTGTTAGTTAGTGTGTGTGTTAGAGTGTGTGTGTGTGTTAGAGTATGTGTGTGTCAGTGTGTGTTAGTGTTAGAGTGTGTGTGTGTGTTAGTGTGTGCGTTAGTGTTAGAGTGTGTCAGTGAGTGTGTTACTGTGTGTCTGTCACTGAGTGTGTTAGTTTGTGTGCGTCTGTTAGTGAGTGTGTGTTTTGTAAGTGAGTGAGTGTGTGTCTGTCTCAATGAGTGTGTATGTCAGTAAATGTGTGTGTCTGTTAGCTAGTGTGTATGCGTCTGTTCGCGAGAGTATGTGTGTCTTAAGCACTTACCTTTCTCCAGCGCCGGACTCCCTTGGTGCTGGGGATCTCTCCGTCCCGATCTGCCTCTCAGCTCCGAATGCGCATGCGTGGCAAGAGCCGCGCGCGCATTCAAACCACCCATAGGAAAGCATTACTCAATGCTTTCCTATGGACGTTCAGTGTCTTCTCACTGTGATTTTCACATTGAGAATCGTGGAAGCTCCTCTAGCGGCTGTCAATGAGACAGCCACTAGAGGCTGGATTAACCCTCAGTGAAACATAGTAGTTTATCTGAAACTGCTATGTTTTCAGCTGCAGGGTTAAAACTAGAGGGACCTGGCACCCAGACCACTTCATTGAGCTGATGTGATCTGGGTGTCTGTAGTGGTCCTTTATGTGTATGTGTATCTGCATGCACTGGCATACATACCGCGGTCGCAGGGGTCGCAGCCCTGCGGCCAGATGCCCGCCGTTAATGTGTTGCGGCCCCAGCCCGCGCAGAGTAAGCGCGCGAGAGGCGGGGGGAGGGAAAGGGGGCCACGGATCAGTTTTCGCACCGGGGCCCCATGGGTTGTGTGTACGCCACAGATTTTTACATTTGAAATTAATAGCATGCATACAACAGACCTGTGTTCGGTGAAACAGTCAACAATTTAGGTTTCTGTTTCCCCATACAGGGGACAACAGAGACAGATTGCCCAAACAGCACAATGTGACTGCATCTTTAGACATGCTCATGCTACACAAGTTGTAATTAGGGCTCCCAAGACATGAGCAGAGTACTTTAACATCTCTCTTTGCATGTGTACACATGTGTGGGACTGGCCAATGTGATGGCCAGTCAGTCTGGCAAGCTTTCATATCAGGCTTACATCCAAAAAGGTGCATCCCTTTCTTGGATGGGCTCACCCTCTTTGGACATTGTTAGTGATGCCAGCTATGTCACTAACACACCCCTTAAAGGTCAACTTCTGCCACAGTTGCCAATCTGCCAACGGTTAGGAGGTATGTAACACGACTGATCTGTTGTTGTGGTAAACTTTATTTTAGTTACAATTTTAAGTATACGAGTCAGATTCCCATCAAAACAGTTTTGTTATGATTCTGACATGATTTTATGATTTATTGCAAAATTAGTTGTTTTAGCAGTTTCATATAATTTTGAATGGCTTTTTATCAAATAATTTTCTATTTTTCATATGTAGCTTCTGTCAATGATTTATCATTTGACAATTTTAGGGCACTGTCTCCTTGATTACACTTTCTATTCTGTATTCATTTTAGTTGTCTATTTTAGTATGTAACACTACCCAATATCAAAGAGGCAGTCTTACATTTCTTAGCTGACAGAGAGATAAATTCACAGTGGTGTCATCCAAAAGGAAACTTCTGTCTCTTCCTTGGCCAAAACTTTCACCATCTTCAAGCAGAAAGCTTTAATGAAAAGACATAGTAATTATCAATATCTTTCAAAATGTATAATAATAACAAGTACCTAGCACCACAAATGTACAATTGCTATAAGGTTTTAGCACTATAAAAGAAATGACATTACAGAACAGCTGACATATAATACGGATTGTGTAACGCTTACACTTTCTTAGTGCTAACTGATGATAACAAAATATATATATGACATGTCGCTTGTGTAACAAAGTATATAACTGGTCACATTTTTTTGCTTACAACATAGAAGTACAGACATGGACAACGGCTCACTTACACTCAGGGACAGTTTTCTATCAGATTTCCCTACCCATGAAAATCCCCTACCCTCGTCACTTCCGGTGAGGGGAATCAGCTGTAGCCTGTGCTGCACATGCTTGGTAGCACTCCTGCTGGGGTAGGGAAATCTGATAGAAATCTAGACCTTAAGGCACCCTGTGTGAAAAATCTTGACAGCACCCCTCCCTCGTTTTTGTATCATTGGCCTCCCCGACTATAAAACACAGATTAATGTACATTTTGTATGATAGATCTCCACTGTAATAAATCTCATAATAATATGATGTAATGTGTGTGTTGTCTGTGTGTGGTAGGCATAATGGCTGTGTGTGATAATATTAATGGGTGTATTGACTGTGTGTGATACATGTGTTTATTGACTGTGTGTAATGGGTATTTAATTCAGACAAACATATGCGCGTGACCCATGTGCGAATGCAGGTGTGTGTTTTGTCAGAGTCACTTGCACACAGTCTCACAGTCAGATGCACACAATTATACACATACACTATCAAATACAGGCACAAGTGCACAGTCCAAAAGAAAAAAAGTCTACACGTGGTGGTTGTCAAAAGCAAGACTAATCCACACAACCTGTAGAAAGTAACACCTTATTAGACACTCCAGAAATATCATGGGGCTTAACCCCTATCCGTGAAACTGCAAAAAATACTCAAACTGCTGGATAGGAGATCCAGAAACAAGAGTATCAACTGGAAATCTAATTGAATTGAAAATAATAATACATCAAAGAAAGAAAAAGGTAAATAAATAAAGAAGTAATGGCAGTACATAAACGTGCTCCTAAACTAAAAAGTCAGAAACAGATGAAAAATCACTGAAGCCAAATGGCTAACCTCCAAAATCTCTGGTCTCTGGGAATATCTATGATCGTTCAGACTCCAGACTTTAATTCTAATTTACAGGGTCAATGTCTGAAAATAATCAATAATAAAAATGTATACACATAGACCTAGAGCCTGGTCGAGAACCAGTGCAATCTGTATACCCTCAGAAAGATAGGTAGCTTAAATCATATGTTTTAAAGAAAAGAGGAGCTATCTTGTTGATCTGTGGACACAGGCAAACCCATATGGCTAAATGGAAATATGAGCTTGTGTGAAAACTTAAATCAAAAGACCACATAAGACTAAATAATGTAGTTATTCCTACAATACAAAATTGACACAACATATATCTAAATTGCCATTCGTTCCAATAGGGGCTGAATTAGTGACAAATAGTTAGACTTTAAATTGTGAAGTCAGAGGATCTCTCAGAACTTAGAGTCAGTGTTACCATTACCCCTCCTAACCTTTGCAAAAGGCATTGAATATTCCACTCTTTAAAACATATGATTTAAGCTACCTATCTTTCTGAGGGTATACAGATTGCACTGGTTCTCGACCAGGCTCTAGGTCTATGTGTATACATTTTTATTATTGATTCTTTTCAGACATTGACCCTGTAAATTAGAATTAAAGTCTGGAGTCTGAACGATCATAAATATTCCCAGAGACCAGAGATTTTGGAGGTTAGCCATTTGGCTTCAGTGATTTTTCATCTGTTTCTGACTTTTTAGTTTAGGAGCACGTTTATGTACTGCCATTACTTCTTTATTTATTTACTTTTTTCTTTCTTTGATGTATTATTATTTTCAATTCAATTAGATTTCCAGTTGATACTCTTGTGTCTGGATCTCCTATCCAGCAGTTTTAGTATTCATTACATGTGCACAGTCTCAGGCACATAGTAACAAACACAGGTACAGGCAGACAATAAACACAATCACTATCCTAACCCCTCACACCTCTATTTCAGAGCAAAGCAATGTGTTCCTCTTACTTAGGTAGGGTGCAGATGGGTGGCTTTGAACGAATAATTCCTTTACTGATGAGCTCTTTTTCCAAGTCACCTCCAGCCAGACACCAGAGATAGTATACCTCTTCAATCGATCGTTCTGCGAGGAAATCACTGTCCAACTCTAACATAACAACAGTACACAAAAGCTACTATTACTTTTTACATAGTCCGTGACAATGAATCCTAAACTCTCTGTCATTCCTTGTTGACCTGTGGCCATCCTTTGAGGGGTCACCGTACCTTTACATAGGAGACTGATGTCTTCAGGCAGAATTAAATCAGCACACCTCAGCGCTGATGAAAAAAGACTGGCAGGTTTGCGGTAAGGCACATATAGTGGAGAAATTTCACTGAACACACTGTCATGGAGCAAGTCTGTAGCAGTGGGCCTAAACAAACACAACAAATAGCATTAACAGCACAAGTCCCTGGCAACGAGCAACAAGAGACATGAAGCAACTATCATTACATAAACGCTCTCTTTAGAAATATATGAAAGAACTGGCATTTGTAAAACACTAGTTTAATATAAAGACAAACTTGGAAAAACTACACTCCTCTAATTAACAATGCTATGCTTATGGTTTTCTCATTGAGGAACATTACATTAATTTATAGTAAGTCCTATTATTATTACTATTAATATTCCCATTTATATAGCGCCAAAAGATTCCGTAGCGCTTTACAATATTATAAGAGGGGATTTAATAATAAATAGGACAATTACAAGAAAACTTACAGGAACGATAGGTAAGAGGACCTTGCTCAAACAAGCTTACAGTCTATAGAAGGTGGGGTATAAACACATTAGGACAGGAAATAGCAATCAAATAAGGTGGGAGTGAAGCAGAGCTGGAGATGAGAGTAGAGTGCTGCCCTATAGGAGAGAGCAAGAGACAGGTATGTAAGGGAGAGGTTACTTTGGGAGGCCATAAGCTTTCATAAAGAAGGCACTTCTTAAATTATTGAAGACTAGGGGAGAGTCTGATGGTGGTAGGCAGGCTATTTTATAGGAAGGGAGCCGCCCGCGAGAAGTCCTGCAAGCGCGAGTTGGCCGTACTGGTGCGAGCAGTGGACAGGAGAAGGTCACGGGCAGAGCGGAGAGACCAAGAAGGAGCATACCTATGGATCTGTGATGAGATATAAGAGGGGCTCCAATGTTCAATGCTTTTTAGGTATGGGTTAGCACTTTGAATTGACTCCTATAGGATACAGGAAGCCAATGTAAGGACTGACAGAGGGGTGAGATGTGAGAGGACCAACTAGAGAGAAAAATAAGTATGGTGGTAGCATTCATTACAGTAGTGGGTCAATATGGCTTTTGGGAAGACCAATTAGGCGAGGGTTACAGTAATACATGTGGGAAATTACTAGAGCATGGACAAGCTCCTTGGTAGCATCTTGTTTAAGAAAGTGTTTTTAAGATGGAATCTACAGGATTTGGCGACATACTGGATGTGAGGCTCAAAGGTGAGGCCAGAATCAAGTCTTAGAACTAGTCTCTTGAAAACTACTGGTAATAACATCTACAAGTCCAGCTACTTAATACTATCTTGTGTATGAACCTCCCCTGCTGAGAGTTGAAGATAGCTTGTTGGCAGCATGGAGATGGAAGAACTGTAAGTATATCTCCCTCTCCTGTTCTTGCTCCCTTTTGGCAAGTAGTAGACATGTACCCAATGGGGAGAATATTTTTTTTATTGAGTGCAGAGAACTCGCAGGACACATGCTTGCTTAATGTACAGAAAAAGTATAAAACAAAAACATAACATATATATATATTTAGTGAAAAAAAGATCCTTTTTCATCTTCCGTTACTTCATTACCTTTTTGATGGATGGAATGTGAGACATTTCCGCAATAAGGTTAATCTAGATTCGGGGAGATCCTGTAAAGCACATACATGCATGTATTAAAACACAACTATATAAAACACATAAAATAACCTAATATTCTGGATCAACAAAAATAACCCCTGTCTAAAATGTAAATATTATTTGCTAATAGGGTACATTTAGGATGTATGTGTGTGATATTCACAGATAACGTGAATGAGCCATATATTTTATTTGTCTGTCCCAATCCACTCCCCATACAAATACTTAGCTTGACATTTTGGGATAAAAGTTTGGTCAATGGCCATCTCACATACTAAGAATATTAAAAAAAGAATATCACAACCAGTGGCGTACCTACCACGGTCACAGGGGTCACAGCTGTGACTGAGCCTGTTATTCCAGGGGGCCCGGCTGCAGCTGCAAATCCCTACGACAGTAGAGGCCACCACATCTTCAGGCCGTGCTCCGGCTTGGGTCCCACGTTTGCCGGTTGACCGCCAGGAGGGGAGTACTGTGCTGCTCCCTTCCTGCCGGTCTCTGTGTGTAGCATGGCTGAGCAAATCAGAGTCTCATGGAAAGAGAGAGCACTTCTTGTTAGACCGGTTACCGCTCGGCCTCGCTACACAAAGTCAGAATGGAATGGGCAGGGAGGGAGGGAGGAATGAGACAAATAGAGGGATTGGGAGGGTGAGAGATAAAGAATGAGGGGCTGGGGGAGAGGGAATGAGAGGAATGGAGGGGCTGGGTGGAGAGGGAATGAGAGGAATGGAGAGGCTGGGTGGAGAGGGAATGATACACATGGGGGGCCTGGGAATAAGACACAGAAGGGCTGGGAATGAGACACATAGAAGGGCTTGGGGGAATTGAGACACATGGAGGGACTGAGGAGGGAAATGAAATATGGGGAGGCAAATGAGACACAGGGAGGGCTTGGGGAGGGGGAAATAAGACAAATGGAAAGGAGGATGAATAAGACACATGGGGGAACTGGGGGGATGAGACACATGAAGGGGCTTGGGGGGAATGGGAAACCCGGAAGGGCTGGGGGCAGATCGGGAATGAAACAAATGGAGGGGCTTGGGGAGGAGGGAAAGAGAAATAGAGGGGCTGGAGCAATGAGACACATAGAGGGTGAAGGAATGTGATACAGAGGGCCCCAGTTTCCCCATGAGACACATGGGGAAACTGGGGGGATGAGACACATGAAGGGGCTTGGGGGAATGGGACACATGGAAGGGCTTGGGGGGGGACACCCAGAAGGGCTGGGGGCAAATCGGGAATGAAACAAATGGAGGGCCTTGGCGTGGGAGGGAATGAGAAATAGAGGGGCTGGAGGAATGAGACACATAGAGGGGCTGGGGTGGATGAGACACATGGAGGGTGAAGGAATGTGATACAGAGGGGCTGGGGGGAAAGAGACACATAGCGGGGCTGGGGAGGGAACTGAGACACATGGGGGTCTGGGGGTAGTGAGACACATGGAGGGACTGTTGGGGAAATGAGACACATGGGGGGTCCCCGGACAATTTTTCCACCAGGGTCCGGAGGTTTCTAGTTACGCCTCTGATCACAACCATGCAGTTTATTAATGATAATACATTAAAAAATAATCACAAAATGTATTAAAAGAAAAGAAACATTATGTCCACAACAAAGTGTCCAGAATCCAAAATTATTTTCAAAATTCAAATAATAAAATGTTAATAAGAGTTCCAGTAACAGTGTACATACCTTTATAATATCCATACAGCCATGCTCCTCACCAAGAGCAGTCACAATGTCATCAACACAGCCTGAGGGAGCAGAGATAACATCAAGGGAGTGAGCAGTATACATACAAAGACAACAACCACCATGTAACAACTATCTTCAACTGAAAGAAAAAACAAACAGAAACTGGTAGAAAAAGAGGTCTGGCTTTATATACATCTCAATAAGGAACCTGTAAAAAAAATTAAATGCCAACAAATTTCACCTACATCATACACAACTTGGAGAAATAGAACTATTAAAACTATTACAACAACAAACATTTTATTTAATATCTGGGCATGCACTGTCAGACTATTAGTTACATGACACTAGGCAACAAAGGGTGGGGACTGTCAGCTCTTATTTAGGGAGCTTGTTGCACACTTTAAATATATAATGACAGAGCTGAAAAAATTAGTCATTATAAGGCATTAAACGGAGAATAAATGTGTCTATTTACAATAAATAAATATACAAAGAAAAAAGGGATGATATATTTACACAAATGATGAGTTGTGGGCACTGGTCAAGTAACTAGACAGTATAGAGAACACTGATCAATAAGTTAGCATTCTTGAGACCCATGGTGCTTTTGATTCCCAAATGAATGTGTATGGAAATGCTGAACAATACTGGAGTAAATTCTACAAAAGCCGCCACACATGTCCATTCAAAATATAATCAGAGAAAAAATTCTACAGTAATGTAAACATTCATTTAAAATAAAACAAGATTTATATGCATTCAGCTTGATCCAAGGCGATTTAATAGTTTTGTAAGCCTATACTATATTGCTAAACCCTTATATATCTATTAGGATTGTTTGTTAACGGGGTAAGAGAGGTAAGGGAAAGTCTTCTACATAATAACATGCCCACCACATATGAAGGATCTACTAGAGGTTAAAAGGAACACTGTAGGGTCAAGACCCTATAACCTCTATCTAGCCTCCATGGCCCTCCCTTTGCCCCTAAATATAGTAAAATCTTACTTGCATTCAAGTCTGCATCTGCTGGCTCTACACCTGACCTTACAGCTGACATCATCAAAAGTGATTCTGTGAGCCAATCACAATGCTTTCATATAGGATTGGCTGAGACTGTCAAGGAGGCAGATACGGGGCAGAGCCAGCACAAGTCAATCACAGCCCTGGTCAATCAGCATCTCCTCAGAAAGATCAATTGAATCAATGCATCTCTGTGAGGAAAGTTTAATGTCTGCATGCAGAGGGTCGAGACACTGAATGGCAGTACTACACACTATACAGCACTTCCCCAGGAAGCATATCTAGCAGCCATCCAAGGAGTAGTCCATGGAGGTATCCCTAAGCTGTAATGTAAACACTGCATGTTCTCTGAAAAGACAGTGTTTACTGTAAAAAGCCTGAAGGGAATGATTCTACTCACCAGAACAAATACAATAAGCTGTAGTTGTTCTGGTGACTAGAGTGTCCCTTTAACATTTTTAAATGCTAATTATAGTTGACATTAGCAATACATGCTATCTTTGGTTGTTTTTGTGAGATTCCACTTTTTTCTTCATAGTCAATTTATAAATCACCTCTCATTATTCAAATCAACACTAGTTTGTTCAGGGTTTCTTCTTTAAGGAAACAAAAAATAAAACAAATTGGATTGTTACATACCTAATGTAAGTATTAGTTTTAATTTCTCATTAATTCCCAAATTCTGAAATAACTTCCTTCCCTGCCACAAGAAAAAAATAACAATAAACAAATCACTCACGCATAACATTTAGGTAAAAGAAGAGAATTCCATGTCATCTTGTATTTAGACTAAAATATTTACTAAAGTGATAATTATCATGAATTCAAAGTGAATTTTATATTTAAGGCCAAAGAAGCTGATCTAGAAGCAAAGGTGACTTTTTTTTTTCTAATTCAGCTATTTTGGCCTTAAGAATGAGAATTACTTTGAATTTCTCACAATTCTCACTTTAGTGAATAACCCTGATAGAATATGATTCATGTACACTGAACGTTTCATAAGAATCTAGTGTCAAGTGTAAAGAATAAAGAAAAAACACTGATCCACATTGCATTGCAAGAATGTAACAATAGCAGGAGCAAGATAAGATAAATAATGGTACACGGTTAAAATAATCTTACAAACTAAACCATCCTAGCCCAATAATTATTGCTGCCCAGTTGCTAATTTAAGAAAAGGGAACCTGGCACAGATCCACCATGTCCTAATGATCAGGCACCTTATAAAATAATTAACTTGGGGGACAATGGGAAGCCATTTAAACTAATGGGGTTCTCCTCCTAAATAAAATAAAGGTGGTACTGACGGTGCTCTCATTCCAAAAGCCAAGTCTTTTAAAATAAATAGACCTCATGTCAACCCCCACCAATTGACGGCAGGTAAAGGTTCTAAGTAACAAAGGGGACTACACCCACCCCCCACCTCGTTGGTGCGATTAAGGCTCCTAAATAATGAGATGGGGTAAATTTACTGTCCCCAAGCAGCTACCACCTATTGGCGGCAGGTGGGGGCCCAAAGTAATAAAGTTGGTTGTGGACCTATTGTTCCCTAATCCCCCACCCATTGGTGTTGGGTTAGGACCCTAAATAATAAGAAGGCTGGATCAATTGTCATTTTTCAGACAAATGGACAAATTGAATGAAAATTATGATGAAAAAGTCTTCATCAGAAATCGAGTGGGATATACAATATAATCTTGAGGAACCATGATGGTAAGCCTATAGTTGAAAGTGTGTAGCCTGTCCTTATAATTATTGTAAACATAGCTAACTTTACATGAGGTCTGAGCTACATTGTTTACAGTTGGGAACACCTATAAAGACTGGCAACATAGTTGTACAGTAGCAAATTACTTAGTAACTAAGTGATCCCTTGCAAGATTACATAACTTTTTAGGAGATCTTCATTAATGTAATATGTATTGTAATTGAATTAAATAAAAATGTTCATATTTTTTTTTTTTTTAAACGTTGTACCAGAAAATACAACCCCCAAATGATTTCTGAAGAACACCTCACTTAAAAAAAAAAATTTAAAAAAAACAATAGCTTAGTCTTCAAACTAAAAGAAATTGGTCTAGATGATTATTCTTGTTCTTGGGTAGAACATTGGCTTAAGGATAGAGTATAACGAGTTGTCATTAACGTTAAATTTTCAGGCTGGACAAAGGTGGTAAGTGGTGTCCCTCACTGTTCTGTTTTGGGACCGCTTCTATTTAACATATTTATAAATGGTCTTGAAATAGGCATTGAAAGCCATGTTTCAGTGTTTGCGGATGACACAAAACTTTGTAAAGTAATAAAATGTGAGAAGGATATTGCTTTGCTGCAGAGGGATTTGGATAGATTTGGGGACTGGCAACTAAAATGGCAGATGAAATTTAATGTAGAAAAATGCAAAGTTATGCACTTTGGGGTCAAGAATGCACAAGCAATTTACACCCTAAATGGTAGTGAATTAGGGATAACCACAGGGATAACCACACACGAGAAGGATTTGGGAATTGTTATAGACAACAAATTAGGCAGCAATATGCAATGTCTATCTGCAGTTGCTAAGGCCAATGAGGTTTTGTCATGCATAAATAGGGGCATAAATTCTCTGGATGAAAATATAATTTTGCCTCTTTATAATTCGCTGGTAAGACCACGCCTTGAATATGCTGTGCAATTTTGGGCACCTGTTCTAAAGAAGAGTATTATGGCACTGGAAAAAGTGCAGAGACGAGCTACAAAATTGATAAAAGGAACATACAGGGATATCATTTCTAATTAGTGGGGTAATAGCTGCTTGATCCAAGGAGACATCTGACTGCTATTTTGGGGTCAAGAATAATTTCTTTCTAGTTTGTTGCAAAATTGGAAGAGCCTCAGACTAGGTTTTTTGCTTTCTTTTGGATCAACAGCAAAAACATAATTATGTAACTCACAATTGACTAAGGCATTCCACAGGAGTAGAGAGTGGAGCAATTTACCATTGTTTGGGACTCCCAAAATATTCCCATGCATGACACCCCCACTACCTTATTACAGTAACTGGTAAATAAATCTAAGTTGGTTACAATGCATATTACCTGTTTATGTACATACCACACAAAGCTCAAACATTATCACACCCAATGACCAAATATCGGATTTAGGACCAGAAGGCAGAGGTCTCTCATGTTGAGTGGGGTCAGTTGGCTTCAAAATTCCTTTGGCAATCACCTCTGGTGCAAGGTATGAGGGGTAGCTACAACAGTAAAAATATGGTAATACAGTAACAGAGTCTGGAGTTTTGTGATTGGCAGAAGTTATTTATGACCCAGAACTCTTCAAAGCTTGTTCCTAATTGAGTGACCATAAAGCTTCATAACATTGTGCAAACATTTTTTTGTGCAGTAATGTATAGGGTCTTTGGGATGGAGAACAGTGAGTATGCACTCAAATGAACCATTACAAGTTCTCCTATATTTTGATTTCAATTAATTTGTTTCTGTTTTTATTTACTTTTAGTTAATAAGCATTTATATTACAATGTTTCATACAGAATAGGTAAATTCATTAATAATAAAGACAACACATTGTAAAAGCATAGATAATAAATCTAGCTGGTAAACATAAATAATAGCTAAAATGGTAATTAAAATGCCAACAGGAAGGGTGTGGGATTACAGATTTACATAGATAAAATGATGCTTGGGTTGAGGGGATAAATACCCTAAGAAGAAGAAAAAAACCAAGAAGATTTCTTATAGTATGCTGAGAAATGACAGGGTAGGATGGGAAAATGAAATGGTGTAGAATGGAGGAGATTAAAGTATGTGTGTTTGGAAGTATCTGTAAGCTTTAACCACACAGAACAGACTCAAGCTGTGTGCATATCTTGCTGTGTGTAACTGTATATGTTTGGCAATATGGATCTGTGTATGTAGAAATGTATAAACTGGGTGTATGCCTTGCAGATTGTATCTGTGTGTACCCATGTATTAGCATTGTATACATGTGTGTCTCTGTGAGTACGTGTGAACACATTTTTAAGAGTGTATGTTGGGCAAGGAGGCAGCCATTTGTTGTTTCTGATGGCACTCCCTTGAATATCCATTTAGTTATGTAACAGAAGAAGACTCAGCCGCCCAGCCCAATATATCAGCAAATAACAGAAAAGTATGGTCCTGTGAGGCCTACCATGGCTGGGATCAACCTATACTATGATAAAATCTGACTGAGCCAGGTTGATAACAAGTTTGCACACTCCAGAGGTTTTTTGTGCATCAATGAGTCTCTCAAGATATTTAACAAGGTTCTATAGTTGGAATGTTCTATGTGGCTGATTGAAAGAAACTACCTTTGAATATAGGGAAGCCATTTCCCCTTGTAAGGATGCATGATGCTTGTGCCAACATTGCTAGCCTTGCTCTGAAGAAGTCCATTGCAAGACACATTGGTGTTTACATCCTGTTGTGTCCCAGGGGCAAAACTTTTTTTTCCACAACAGTAGCTCTCTAAGCTAGTTAGGTGAATGCCCACTCACCATCAAGGACACTCACCAACCAAGAACCTAATGACTGAAACATCACTTTATATTGATGCCAGTTTAACAGCGATGTCTGCAGGATAAATTGTGCATATCACTTGGAACATTTCTTACAGGGATGGGAGAGTCTGCATCTATCGCTTTTTATCTTGGAGATTTAGCATTATCTACTCAGGTTCCTCTCACGTATTTTCCAGTTTGGCTTTTATACACACTGGGCATAGTGCCTTGGTTAGCTGACAGTGCTTACTCTTCAACTCTTGATATTCTGTCCAGATGTTATTATTGTGTTTTCTACTCCCCACACATTTACCCTTTTTTTTAGCTGTGATTTTATTTATTCATCAAGATTTTATGTACATTTTTAGGCAACCTTTTTTAAAGTTTGGTTTCAATCAATAAATGTTTTATTAGCATTTTCATACTTTGTGCGGTGGTTCCATTTGTGTCATATCACATTTTATTTTTTGTCAACTTAGTTTTGTTCTCTCTCAAAAACAAAATGTATTCTTGATTGATTTTTTATTTATTTTTTTTATAAATTTTCAGTGAAAGAGGCATATACAATTAAGAATTGCTAAGAAGTTACAAATATTAGAAATTGATAACACTGCAAGAAAACCAAAATATTATTACAAAGGCAGAGAAAAAGAGAAATGAACAAGAAAAAGCGCAAAGAGAACAGAGAAAAAGGATGGAGTTGGAGGCAAAGGGCAGGCAATAATAGAATGAAGGCCTAATATTTCTAAGGTGCAATCCAGCACTGGTGTCCAGAGTTTTATAGAAGGAGGCAGACGTGTGATGAATAATAGCATGTTTTTAGTGAAATAATTAGCTACTTTTTGCCAGATATATTCAATCAAATCATTATCATGTAATAAAGTAGAGTTAAGCCTCCATGTTCATGGATGGGTATAGTGTTCTAAGAGTAACTCAATAGCAAGGTCAGTGTGGTCTGATCAAATAATGGATTCGATGCATGATTGAAATACATCAGAAAATCTATTGCCTTTCAAAATTTGATGAAAGGATTATTATTTAAAAAATAATTTTAAGGTGACAGTTGTCCTTAAAGCTAAATTAAATAAAACAAATCAAATGATTTGTGGACCCAGGACATACTTGAAAACGAGAGAAATCTCAATGTATCTTTCCTGGTAAAATATTTTATAAATAAATAAATGAGGGAACACATTAGGGGGCAAGTAGGTGAGCAAGAAAAAAAAAAAAACATTTTGCCCTATCCATATTGAACAGCATAAGAACACACACAAAAAGTGTAATGTAACTATATACATGAATAGGCCATACAGGGGCTATCCAGTGTTGCCTTGAAGAAGTTTATTCTTAAAAGTCTCTAATTAAAATAAAGATGCAGTTGCCCTAGATATCTCTAGAACACACTAAACCAGTTTATGACAACTGAAACAAGTAGATTCTGATGCCTTAGGCCATTCTTTTTCCCAGTAGGTATAAAAATTTAAGCTGGGATTGAATACTATAAATCCTATTAGACCTTATTAGACATTTAATATATTAGTGGGTTTGTTGCCAAGAAAGTTTCCTCAATTCCAATAATATTTCAAATGAATGTTAAAGTGATCCCCATATATTTATAGTGTCAATACAGATCATTTTTTTTTTCCCAATAAGAACATCAGAAGTGATAAATATATGTAGCTGTGTTTTGTAATTTATTACATATCTGCAGTGTCTTCTAGTTGAGTAGTGGGCTAACTGTGCCACCTACAGGTCAGTCGTGATAGTACATGGAGGAAACAGAAACATTCCTTACCCGATAGGGAAATCAACATCTGCTCCGTGATCTGTTATATGATAAAGTCCAAATTTAGCAAGTTTCACGTGACCCTGAAATAATCACATGCCTGAATTAGTGAAGGTAAAAAGATGTGACATTGAAGCAAATCAGGCTCTCCTGAAACCTGGCATTATTCGGTCATGACAAACAAATTTAATTTAGAAAGTACATTTTGAAAGGCTTAGATATAAAATATAATACAAAACAGACATAGATAGACAGGCAGACAGACAGACAGATAGATACATACATACATAGATAAATAGATGTTTATCTCAAGCTGGACTTTGGAAAGTCCATCTTAGGGTGTTTGGTCTCACAACACAGAGAGAGTGCGTACGTTTTCCTTGGTTTGTAGATATCTATGCAGGAGGCATTAAAATAATTGTTTTGAATAACATTTTTAAAAAATTAAAAAGAATCTTACATTTTATTGGTCAGTACTGTCACTGGAATCTTTACAGATTTTTTTACCTGAAGATTCTGGCAAATGATCTAGAGCAGGGGTAGCAAACCTTTGGCACTCCAGATGTTGTGGACTACATCCCCCATAATGCTCTTACACCCATAATGCTGGCAAACCATCATGGGAAGTGTAGTCCAAAACATCTGGAGTGCCGCAGGTTGCCTATACCTGATCTATAGTATTAGGGGTAACCCTGAACAAAAAGTGGTTGGAAGACACTGGGTAAAAGACAGGAGCACTTAACCAATTGATAGAATAATGGTGTTAGATGGTATATCTGGCTGCATTAGGGTGTAGGTAAAAAGCTGTTACACTCGGATAAAGTAATGTCTAACCATCAACATGAAAAGTATAGAGCTTTCTTGTTTAAAGAGACACTAACAACCAAAGTACATTCAGCTCAATTAAGTAGTTTTGGTGTAATGATCATATCCCTGCAGTCTCATTGCTCAATTCTCTGCCATTTAGGAGGTAAATCACATTGTTTATGCAGGTCTAGTCATGTCTACTGTGGCTGAGACTAACACATAATCTCTCTACACTGTTCCTGGAAAAAGAAAAGGTCTACATTTTTAGCTTCCCTTAGTGCATATTGTGTTTAATTTAGAATTTTGTATCTTCTGCTCTACTAATAGACTGCCAGAGTCTACAGGAGGGTATTAAAGTTCAATTAACAAAGCAGATACCATAAATAGAAAGGAGGTCCAGGCAGTCCAACAGCTTCAGGTGAATTTATTAGAACAAAAAGTACACAGCAACGTTTCGGCCCACAGATGGATCTTTGTCTATCTGTAAATTTTTTGAAGCTGTTGGAGTGCCTTGGCCTCCTTTCTATTACTGGTATCTACATCTCATGGCACAGTGCTCGCCCATAGTCAAGTTCAGCACCCTTGGCTTTTATGTGGATTGAGTGCAGCTCCTATGAACATATAACAATTAACAAAGCAGGGCATAAGAACCACACACAGCAAGTGAATCCCAACTAAGGCTGCATAAACTGAAACAAAAGTGATTTAATGGCAAACAATTTAGCAGTGAGAATAAATAGGCATAATCTATACATGAAAGATGCTGCATTAATATAAGGTTGTTTGATGCTTAGAGTATCCCTTTAACAATGATAGTTTGGGCTATTAGTTTTATTATATTCAAGTTTATAATTACATATATCTTTGTTTGGTAAACACTTACCTCTCCATCTAAAAGAATGTTGTGAGGAGCCAGAGCTCTATGGACCATTCTGTGACAATTCATATATTCTAGGCCTTGTAAAACTTCAAAAGCAAGGTGCATGGTCTTTGAAGGGCTGGAAATACAGACATTGTTGTATGAGTTCATACTCTTTACTTGCAACACGTTTTTATTCCTAAAACTAAAAACATAGGTTTAATACAACAGGTATACACAAATGTACCATATAAGCCTTAGATAAATGACAGAAACCATCTGAAACACATACAGCTGTATTTACTAAATTCCACATTTTGGCAATTATTTAGTTATTCAGTAAAGTTAGAATTCAAAGTAATTTCAAATTTGAGGTCAAAATAGTCAAATTGAAAAAAGTCAGCTCATTGAAGTAGTCTGGGTGCAGCGTCCCAGTCCTGAAATTTAAATCATTGCAGTTTTTGAGACTACTTTGCAGGACTAAGACAGCCACTAGAGGCAGTTCCTGGTGTCTAGGGAACTTTAGGTCGCCTAACTGACGCTTTACATTCTCACACTCTGCATGAGGACATTCAGTGTCAAGTTAAATCCCCATAGGAAAGCATTGATTCAAGGAGATGTTCTATAAGGGACAAATATATGAATGTGGGCTGCAAAGGGGGGTATGTATCTGAAAGGAGGACCTGCTCAGTTCATAGCCCGGTGCTTACATCCTGATTCACAGATCTCAACAGTGATTCCACAGAGGCTTTTGTCCTACAGCTACACAGACACTTTAGTGACAAACAACTTTGGGGGGGGGGCCTGATCTAACCTTATGGCAACTTCCCATCGGTGACAATTCTTTTACCTTAAAGGAAAACTATAGTGCTGAAATGGCTGTATAGGTGTCCGATCCCCTACAGATTGTATTGCTTAACGCCAGTCTTCAAACGGCTGGCCCCACCTCCACGGCTGGGATCATTAACCTTTTCCACAGGAAAGCATTGGGGGCCTAGCGCACATGTGCGGCAAAACACTGCATCAATCAGCATCACCTGTTAGAGATCCATCAATTCAATGAATCTCTATGGGAAATGTTCAGTGTTTGAATGCAGAGAGTGGCAACAATGAAGATAGGAAGCACCTCTAGAGGCTGTCTGAGTGCATGCCACCAGAGGTGTTACTAAGCACCAATGGAAACACTGTCTTTTTTACAGAAAAGGAATCGTCTACATTGAAAAGCAAAACAAAAAAAACTTTTGAGAGTGCCCTATATTTTAACAATAAAAACAACAATTGCAATGCACACTATTATTAACACCTATTTCAAAAACATAGGGAAAAAAAGTGGGGACAAAAAAAAGATAAAGAAAAGGTGAAAGACCGAACTTCCGAAATCAAACACATGGTGGCAGCAGTTTACTATAAAACAGTTTTTACATCATGAAATTAAGTTCACAGTAAAAAAATGTCACAGGCACATTCAGTTCCTCACTACTTACAAATATATATATATTTTTTTGTTAATGACCAAACTTTGGTATTTTATGCTCAAATGTTCATTCATGCTCAAATTATTATTGGCAATATTGACAATTTACTTGTAACCACTAAACTGTCAGTAATACTGTGGTATAGAGCCCAGCATATTTGACATTCTATATAGAGCATTTATTCCTGAGCTGGATAATCCCCTTGCACAATCTTCATGCTTCATATACCACCACATCATGACGCATGGAACATTAAAGTGAGCATGTTCTAAAAGGTGTAATTATTCTAAATGCTTTTATTTTTCAAGTGGCGAAAATTTCTACATAGCTGTACAACGTAGATAAACAGGTGGAGATTGAAGACAGCACAATACGTACATAGTCAAAAAGTTATAAAGGGAAACAAGAGCCTTGCCTGTGAACCTAAAATTTGGAATAGCTAAAATAATGACATTTCTTGTGCTTGTATGATACAGGTATGGCAGCTTGCACTTCCCACACCAGAATCTCTTCTTTCTGGCTGTAAGTAGATACTGTATAGGAAGGGGGTGCAGGGAAGCAGCACTTTCATAGTGTCATCAAATCCATGTAGGAGTGAAGCAATATGAAACATAAGAGGGAGGACAAGAGGATAGAATATAGTGTAGTATTTTTGGTAACTAGTGACTTAGATAGGAATAATACAATTTTCTGGAACTTATCATCAGCTCCAGATATGGGCGTCTGGACCATACAATCACTGCCTATGGATATGTAGATGGTCTCGGTCCTTTGTTGGATTTGTATGGTAAGTGTTTGGGAGTGTTCTCCTGCAGAGTGCAGTGTTGTAGCAGTAAAAAATGACCGGTATATGGAATTTAGATAAAACAGAATATTGTGCTCTTTGTATAGCTGAAAAAAATAATAATAAAATAAGGTATTTCTACTGCTACAACACTGCACACTGATGGAGAACACTCCCAAATGCTTATCATCAAAAGCTACTTACTGGCCTGGAACATTATCCAACAAAGGACCAAGACCAAGACTATCAACAGATAGTTCCATGTATCTAGAGCTGAGTTATAAAAAAAAAAAAAAAAAACTACACTATATTCCGTCCTCTTTTCTTTCATATTGCTTCACATCTACACAGATTTGATGATACTCTGAAGGCGCTGCTTCCCCGCACCCCCTTCCTAAAAATTTTAATGTTTTACACTTTAATCTTCTTAAAGCAGGATTCAATGCTTCTCTGTGAGAAGCATCTATTAAGTGGAAGGTGGAGAAGCACTCAAAGATCAAAGATTGGGTGCTGTAGTGTGACCTGGACATTTTGTTTTAATTTTACAGTTGGGCCCAATAATATAATTGGTTACAAAATGTCTAATGTTATAAAAATATTTATTCATATACATTTTAAGTGTACCTTTAATAATGTGTGTGCTAATGTTTTTTTGAAATTGAGTAATGATTTCCATTTTATATTTAATTAAATTCTAAATGTGTGGTCTAAACGCTAGCTATCAACAGAGAACACCCAGTCTCTGCCAGCCATTTACTATGTTTTTGTCCAAAACAAAAGGTTTTAGGAAATTGTAGTTTATTAACAGATGGATATCTATATTAAACTACCCCACCCCAATATACATATCTCGGAAAAATACATTGATGGAAAATTCCCACAAATAGAAAACAGAATGAGCTATTTCCCAAGCTTACACATGGTTGCGGGAATGTCGGTGTTCTATGAAGCACAATAACTACACTAACCAAGCAGTAATTATTTAGAAATGAAAAGTGGGTGGAAAAAACAAATGTAAGCTTCTTGGAAGGTGAATTAAAAGTTCCAAGACTAGTCATCATAACATCCTGTACTTGCCTATTCCAAGGAGATCATACAGGACAATGGAGCATCAAACTAAATATTGGCGAGATTATGATAGGTGTGGGATGTCTGCCTCGAGTCCGATGATAGTTTAAAAGTTAAAATACTATCTATTTGTTACAGGAAAGTTAATTTGTAGATTTTTTTTTGATTTTTTTTTTAAAGAAAATTAGTCAGTCATGGTAAATGGATGTTTGGTTGGTATTTTGTTTTAAAAAGAAATAAAATATAAAAATTTTAACATGCAAGGGTTATTGTCAAGGAGAGCAAATATTTTTTCTGATGAAGGATGATCATGACAAGTGCGCAGTAAGGATCTCCTACACACAAAAGGAGGGGAGCGGACACCACGCAGTACTAGAATGTGGGTGTTCCATACGTTTTTAATAAACTGAATATGGAGATAAATAAAATGAACGGAAGAAAATGATTTCAGTAATTCCTCTTTAATATAGCATTAGTGGCTTCACTGTTACAATCACATCTGCCCTAACTTAGGGATTTCTATCTGCTAGTTTGATGAGGAGATGTAGACCACCATGTTCTAATAAAGTATATGTAGGAAGCCAAATCAATTCCTATTTTAAGAGCATCCAGGTGATGCTAACAGGGATCCAATCATGGGCCTGTCCAGTTTCATGGGACAAGTATTCAGCAGGTGGCCTTCAATAAAGATCTATCGCTAATGCATTCTGGGTAATGTATATGGAGTCAATATTAAACACATGTGCATTGTATTTGCTCAGATTAATGTTTATTTCACTGGAGTGTCAGTAATAGAGACAAATACACACACCGTAATATGTTAAATATGTCAAAGCATTTTCCTCTTAGCGAAAATACCACATAATAACAAACCGTGTTTTGTTCCAAGCATAACCCTTTGAATACCAGTGAGCAGTAAGAAACACTGGCGATTTTGAGGAAATAAAGGCTTAAAGGGACGCGCTTACAAGAGGCAGAATTAATGAGGATGAAGTCTCACCGGAGCCTGCAAGCAGTGGGTGATGGCCATAAGGTGGCCCTTCCACCTGACCTCTGATCAGAGTGACCAAGCCCCTGTCAGACCAACAGTGCTGGGAAGAAGTGGGTTCAGGTCACTTTCTCCCAGTTTACAGAGTGTGCTGCGCGGGTTTGGAATAGGCACACAGTGGAGGGGGTCTCAGCCGGGGAAGCCCCCCACCTGCACCAAAAAGTATGGAAACAGAAGGCTGGCTATAAATATAAAATGTATAACTATCTATGTACACATACCGTACACTGTGTAGAAACAAACACAGATATATACACAAACATATACGTGTGTGGGATAAAAAACAAATTTTCCCACCCTTCCTTGGTGGTATATTTATTTCTCATTCTCGGGTCCTCTACCAGAGGCTTGGAAGTCTAAGGGTTCTGCGCAGTATCTTAGCTGTTTCTAGAACTGCACTCTTCTGGACAACAATCTCAGATGTCATACCTGGAATCTGTTGAAGTCGTTTCCCCAACTAGGAAGTCACAGCCCCGAGTGCCCCTATCACAACTGGGACTACTACTGCCTTCACTTTCCACATCTTTACTAGCTCTTCTTTCAGTCCTTGGTATTTGTCCATCTTCTCATGTTCCATCTTCCTGAGGTTATAGTCACGTGGTATTGCCACATCCACCACCAATGCAAACAGCTATACTACATACAAATACACCCCTTCATTCAACCGCCAAAATGGCATACAAACACAGATTGCATTTAAACACCAAAATCACACACAAGTACGTACCTATATATACACACACACTTACTACATACACACATGCTTACATTCAAGCACACAGACACTACTCATAAATACAGCCCTGCAAGCTAGGGCAAGTGATAGATCCCCAGCTGGTAAAGCATCATGATACGACAATTAATGATCTACCCTTTGGCAACCCTACTCTTCAGAAAGGCCCTAAACATTTCTTGCACTAGAGCCCTCTCTGAATTAGTTCAGTCTCTACCATACCAACTACTGTGCAGTTTCTAATGCAAGCAGAAAGTGCTAGGCTACTATCCTGCTAGCACCATAACCAATACAAAGGCTGGAGTTCTTATGGTGCTTGGAGCACCTTTTATGATCAAACGCTTTTGAAATATCAGCAAACTTTCACAGCAAAAAGTTTTAAAAAAAGAGGAGTTTTGTGATATATCTTTGACTGAAGCACTAGACCGGTTGCACAAAACATCAACTTTTCAGTCCTGCTTAAGGACTTTTATAAAATAAAAAAACAAAAAAAGTTTTGTGCAACCATAATAAAGACGGGCAAACATATATTGCAAAAAGTCCTTTAAGTGCTCTCCTCTTTTTATTTTTATTTTGTACGTTTTGTTGTGTCTAAGAAGGTTTTATAGAACAGAAAAACTAGAAATAACATTTAAGAAATAAATAAGGAATTATATTAACAAGGGTCTGCAGGCTCTAATGTTTCAGGGCGTGTGTGTTTATGTACTTAAATCACGTAGAAGTAACTAGACGTAATTTAAAATTCTGCAAATCAATCAAGAAAGGATGGGTGGATGAGTTAATATTCAAATTAATGACTAATGACATCTGGACATGTCCAATTACTTGGGTACATTAAAGGGAAAATATAGTAATATACAGTTTTATGTAGTTGTTCTGGTGAGTATAGTAAGTCACGGCAGACATTTTAATGGGAACACTGCCTTTACATTGCTCCCTAGGAGCACCTCCAGAAGCAGTTACTCAGACGGTCACTAGAGGTGCTTCCACGCTCTGCATGGAGGCGCTGAACTTTCCTCATATAGATGCACTGATTCAATGTATCTTTATAAGGAGATGCAGATTGGCTAGCAAGGCATTTGGCTTTCCCCCCTGCTCCACCTCCTTGGCTGAGACAATCAGAATTGACAATCTCAGGCAATCCAATACTTTGCAATGGGAAAGCACTGGACTGGTTGAGATGATCAATTCTGATGATGTCAGGCAAGGAGGCAGGGCATTGGAATAAAGGTGAGTTTTTATCCTATTTAAAGGGGGCAAAGTGGGTTCAGCAACCTAAATAGTTTTTGTTTTGTTTTTTAACACTTTAGAGTCAGGGTGCACATTTGTATTCCTGAACCTATAGTGTTCCTTTAATGAGAGAGTGACATGTCTTCTCAAGTACTGTTTGGGTTATATACCAGAACAGGGGGGTAGACAACCTTCGGCACGCCAGATGTTAAACACTATATCTCCCATGACACTCCTACAGCCATAATGCTGACAAATAGGAGATGTACCAGATAAAATCTACTAGGAAATAGTAGAGATAACTAGCATGGTTGGTGATAAATAGACCATTGTTTAGTAGTGTATGTAAAGGCTTTTATTTCCTCACTCTTCATCTCAACACTCCCCCATTCACTAATCCCTTGCTATCACCATCTGACCATTGCGTGAATTGTGATAAGAATTGCAGATTGAGTGCATCTGCAGTGAACAGCAAAAGGCTAAATTATGGAGTTAATTGTATCTTATAATAAATTGAGCAGTTAGGAGGATTTGTTATATTACTCATTTAGACAACATTTTTTCTTAATTACTCCTTTTACCCTTTTCCATTCTAGATTCTCTCATATTCTCTCCTCCCCATAAAAGACCAAAATTAAATGCATAGATATGTTTTGTTTTATTATTTTGGACAAATCTCAAAAAAATCCATTTGATTTCAATTATATGGAGTATTATTTGTGCTTGCAGTAAAAGATATTAAAAAGAAACTGTTAGTGAACTCCACCGTTCTTTAGACTGGGTGCCAGACTCGTACTAATGCCTATTTTATTTCACGCTACATTTTGATCGGTAAGATTTTGTTTCTTGTTGACTTTTAACACTAGACATAAAATGAGGCACTTTTTAAAGATATTAACTATATTGCCAATAACTACAGCTGGTGTATGTTATATACTCTCCAATGTAATCCCTAACAATCAGGAAACCAATTGTTACAAGTTATAAGGTATGTTTGATACATTATTTGTGATTCCCAAGCAAATATGAAATTGTTCCATAAGAATGGATGGTGAGAAAAATGTCAGAATATCAAAGCTTGATAAAACCCTGTAACCTATTGATGTAACCCATGCACAAGTCTGAAATATATCCCCCTGGGCCTTTAAGGCTACAAAGATATGTTCATTTCAGAAGTTATCTCTTTGGTCAATTATTTAAAGGACCACTATAGGCACCCAGGCCACTTCAGCTTAATGAAGTGGTCTGGGTGCCTGGTCCATCTAGGGTTAACCCTTTTTTCTATAAACATAGCAGGTTCGGAGAAACTGCTATGTTTATATTAGGGTTAATCCAGCCTCTAGTGGCTGTCTCTTGACGACAGCGTCCATAGGAAAGCATTGTGAATGCTTTCCTATGAGACTGGCTGAATGCGCGCGCGGCTTCTGCCGCGCATGTGCATTCAGCCGAAGAGGAGGAGAGGAGGTGGAGAGCTCCCCGCCCGGCGCTGGAGAAAGAGGTAAGTTTAAGCCCTTCCTCCCCCCAGAGGCCGACGGGAGGGGGACCCTGAGGGTGGGAGCACTATAGTGCCCGGAAAACGAGTATGTTTTCCTGGCACTATAGTGGTCCTTTAATCACTAAGGAGGATAATGCACATCATTGGTGTTCCCTAGTGTTGTATATGTATACAGAGACTTTTTTTGTATCTGCAAAAACCTTGGTCGTTTCGGATAAATTAAAAGATATCTATAGTACTTATAATGTTAATTAACAGTTTATGTATGGCTCTCCCTTTGAAATGTCCATTATTTTCTACAATCTGCAACATGGTCTTCACAAATTTTTCAGCTGCATGTATATGCATTTATACTACATGGCTCCACATTCTTAGGTAATTTCATTAATGAAAAAACAAGAATTAAGTTACCCTGCATGCTAACAGAAGCAGAAGCAGTTTCCATAAAAAGTTTTATTGTGAATGTAGCTCCTGGTGAACATGCAGACATGTTTCTTTACAGACTCGTAAAAATCTAAGAGAGAGCTGGCATAATTCACTTGACATATTTGTACCCCATATAATATCTTGGACAGATTCTAGATTATGACCGGGACTGCAGTGTGGACCCAGACCAATAATTAAAGGTTGGTGGACAAAGAGGTTCCCAAGTGGTGATGCCCTATATGTTTTCACCCTCTCTTTTTTTTCTAAAATGTTTCCCTACTACATCAGCACCTTTTAGACTCATCTAGGTAACCTGCCAAGCTGATGTTATTGAGGTTCTGCTTCTACATGTTTCATGTACCTAGCTCGGCACCGGTGAAAATTGTATTGCTACACTGCGCAGCCTCAATCTTGTGGTAAAACTGGATGAGACTATTGCCTTGCTATGTCTGAGGTTTAATTTCTCAACATACAAACTAAGCATTCGTTCTGCTGAATGAAGACATCTAATCTTCAATTGTGGTAAAGGATCTTCTCTACTTCTGTACTTTTTACCGATCTTTGTATACTCTATTGTGCAAACCATTTATTAAAAATAAAATTCAAACTACAAATTGTAGGCAAAAATAGTCTGTGACTATAGCAGAGTTAAAGAATATTTCCATATCAGCTATTTTTGCTTTAATTTTGCCAGATGTGTTTGGCTTCAGTGGTTCAAAGTGTTCATTTTAGCACTTATCGAATAAGTGGTGGATCTCATCAATGAAGACTTGATGGTGGCTAATCCAGAAAAAAACAGGAGATGCACTGAAAATGTGTATTTATTTCTATGTATTCTTTATAAAACAATACCCTGATGGGTCATATAATAAATAATAGTTTATTTGCAATAATAAAAAATGACAGGTTTAACATACGACACCAACTGTCCACTGGAACATTAAAGGTAAAACACATTTTGAATACTCATTACTATGGAGATTTTTACATTATTGTAGGAAACATTTTACTATCCCAAACCTCCAAGAACATTATTAAGGAATATATTAGAGGAGACAGTTAAAAGTATTTTAAAGCATTGATGTGGTTTATACAAAGACAAGATTAGAATAACAGACAGATGCAAAACCCTGCAGTACCTAGGAGAAAATGTGGCCACATGAGGGTTAAAAAGCCATTGCTGGGTGGGAATATATATCTCATACCTAATAAAATCTCATGTGAGTCATTTTAAAATAAAGTCATTTAGGAAAGTCGCACAGCATAGTAATGATAAGACACTACAACATTCTGCCAGTGGAAACAAATAAAGCCCACACACCATATGTATGCTATGTTGAGATGAAGGCATTCACATTTAGAAATGTTACTAAAGATCACATGGATCTGGGTGGATTACAGAACAAATGACTAACTTCCATTACTAGTGAGATGTAAAATCAATCATTAGTGGGGCATGCCCAGAGCCAGGCCGGTAAAAAGGCTAAGCAGATGCAAGGTATCTGCAGTCAATCGTCTTTGAGCTTTTTAAGTATGAAGCTGAAATCTACTTTTATGTAGTTAAGAATTGTACTTTCAAAATATTGAACTTCTCTTTCCAAATGGGACTGATAGACAGACATATTTAAAAGTCCATTGTCAATTCCTAATAATCCCGATTAAACAAATAACCTTTAAAACCGTGAATAGTTGCAAACTTTAGGGAAAAATAACAATCTAACATTGGTAAGCTATTGAGAATATTTGAAGTTCTGTTTTGATACTTTCTGACTTTTGGACAGTGCAGCACATGAGTTTTTAACCCAATCACAGTCCAAAAATGTCATAACCTTTTTCATCTACTAACACAACCGAAGTTTCAAATGATTATCAACCTTAAAACTGGGCTTAATTTCAGTTGTCATTGCTGTGTGGTTCAATAAATCACACAAACTCCAGATCTGCACTTGGGGATTGCTAGGTTAATGACAAACAAAATAGATCCATCTTGAAAAGATCTGGCCTGCCCATTTGATTACTTTTTAAGAGCAGCTGTAAAGATAATAGAGGACATGTGTGTCATTAACCTATTGTTTTCCCATTGACAGATATGCATGTTTCTTTCAGCATGTTCAAATCGGAAATTTGGTGTATAGACTTCATGTGTACTTATGAAGTTAGCAATTTCACCTTGTAAGTTTGTTACAGTGCTAAATTTTCTTTATTTGCTTTGATTAAAGGAACACTTTAGTGTCAGGTATACAAAACGGTATTCCTAACAATAAAGTGTTCTCCGACCCCACCTCCACCACCAGCAAAAAAAGGTTTTACATTCATGTTATTCCAGCGCCGAGGTCCCTCAGTGCTTGCTCCGTCTCCTTCTCCTCCGATAAAAGTATCAAGAGGGAACCTACCGTTACACTTGTCTATAAATTGATCTTGTCTATAAGTCGAGTGCAGTTTTTGACCATCAATTGTGACTTGTGGCTAAGTCGAGGGTACACGTTCCCTTTTTTGTACCTTGTTTCGTCTGATATCCCCCTGCATTCTAATGGAATTTTTACTCTTTGGTTCAGTTACAGAACAGACTCGGTGTGGTGCCCCTTGTTAACACCTCATAATCACCGACCACCCCTGGCTGTTAACCACAAACAAGCATTCCCTGGGTGGCCACCATTCGTATATACAAGCGCACGTGTTCAAACAAACGTGGCCCCCAAACGCAGGCAGCGGTACATGGTCGTTGATGGTATGAATCTCTGAGTCGGCTACGCAAGCCAGCTTACCCTGTTGAAACTTGTACCCCTGCCCGTTTGACTTCCGGACAAGCTAGGAGAGCAGCGTTCGGGAGTCGACAGGTACAAAATTCTCTCGAAACTAGCACTGACCCGTGGATAAGTCGACTTTGCGCTTTAAAAAGCCGACTTAAAATTTCTCGACTTATACAGGAATATATACAGTAATGGGCATTAGCGGCGAGCACAGCACGCACATTAGGCCTTCTCCATAGGAAAACACTGATTTAATAATTCCTATGGGGATTTGAAGATGCTGAATGTCCTCATGTTTAGTTTCACATAGTCAAACTCTGTAAAAACAACAGAAAGCGCCGCTGGTGGCCGTCTGGTAGACAGCCACTAGAGGCAGTCTTAACCCTGCAATGGGTTAAGACTGCTTCTAGTGACTTTTTTCCCCTGAAACTGATATATTGTGGATGGTAGGGTTAAGGGGAAAGGGACAGTGCAGCCAGATCACTTCAATGAGATGAAAAGATCAGGGTGCCTATAGTGTCGCTTTAACGAGGAGTTTTCAGTAAAAAGTTTGTTGAAGTTGGTTGCAAATGTCATCATCTCAAGGAGGAGCTTTTAGTTTTATTTATGCACAACTTTATGACTTTTTCTGGGGTATAGTTGTTAGAAAAAAAGTATTCTTTACACAATCTATACATTGTGCTAGTGAAATTGCTAGCCAATGTAGATTTTGCTAAAAATCACCCCTCCTCTGAGTCACACTGTCGGCATAAACTTTATGGCAATTACTGCCTGCAAGAGAACACTTTTTCAGACATGGCTTCATTCAGGCTGTGCGCAGTGCTGGGAGGTGTTACCGTGCTTCCCAAAGAGGAGGTTGACACCCACAAAGATGAGCTGATGGCGGTGCTCGAGCAGTTGAACAGGAGGCGAGTATGGCGAATATTTTATTTGGAAGCTAGGAAGGGAACTAAACAGGATTAGCTAATGTTAAAATATGCATTAAATATTAACTTTAAAGAAAGTCAGTATTTTATTTTTTACATTTGTTCATGTAATCTTTATACCAACTCATTAATTATTTTTCTATACACATTTATTGAAATATTTTAAGAAATCCCTTGCCTACCTATCCCACTCACTCTTGCTGACTGACACCTTTTTGCATCCTTATGTGAGACTATCACTTATCCCATCCAATCTTCACTATTTTGATTGTAAAAATAACGGGCCTGCTGTGCCTACAGCATTTTCTGTCAGGAGATTTTGAAAGGCAACAGACGGTTGCAAAATAATGAGCATTGGATGGGATAATTGAGAGTCTGACCCCAGGTGGCAGTCAAGTGATAGCTTAAAAATTTTTTTTACTATACATGAATTAAAAACATAATGAGATGGTATATTATAACAACATTTATATTAAGATATTGAATATTTTTTGTGGAAGAGTGGTATTGTACGCTCTTCTAGATTGAGGGCCCTCTTGACCTCTTGTGACTGTCAATTATTTGCTGCTATATTACCATACAAATATTAAGCGTCATAAAATGTGCTGGTGCTATATAAATTATGCTAATAACTTTGGAAAGCTTGGCCATTTCCTAATGGCTTATTGGCAGCTGTTAACATTTCAATAATTATCAAATGTTAGATTGGAATGTGCCCCTATGTTCTCTGAAGGAGAGCTTTTTTTCTTTTTGATAATATATGCTCAGTTGACTTTTTGATGCAATTATGGCTTTGATTTAATATTTTTGGATACGTTTTTCAAATGATTTAATGTTTTTGGACACATTTAAAAAAACATTTTTTTCAAAATATTAAAATCTCAAAAATATATATCATATATCAAAAACAACATTTTTTTTTTCAAAATATTAAATCATTTGAAAGGTTTATCCAAAAATGTTAAATCATTTAAAAAGGTAAGCCAAAAAAAATAAATTAAGGGCCAATGTTTGTACAAACAGTGAGAGTAACCTGCTCGAAAAATCATGCTGATAAAAAGAAAATAATTTGTCCAGTCTATTGTCAAGTGATAAAGTTTTTAAAACTCCAGCATATTAAATAGATTTCAAAAAATATATTGTATTATAAACCTGCAAAACATCCATATTGGGGACGGAAGTTCGTGTTTAGGATCCAAATCCACCTGCCATACTTTTCCATCCCAGTGTCCTTTTTTTCTATCAGCTCAAACATTTTGATGTGCATATGGGTTTAAGAGAATTTTCAGGTAACAAATTGTATATTCATAAAATAGTGAATGCGTATGGAAATTATTTTATGTAAATGCAATAATTTTCTATTTTCTAAACAACATATAGAATACATAAATAGATATAGGAAGATTATCAAGTCATATGAAGAGTAACCATCCCCCAAAACAAATTTCTCTCTTTGGCTATATGACATTTTGGGTGGCTTACCTCTCAAACCAACTAGCCCATTACTTTTAGCCCACCATCCATCCACAGTAAGATGAGCTCACTAATGCAGCAGAAGATAGAAGCTGTTGCTGACAGGAGAGCACTGATATTTGTCAAACAACTCAAATGCAAACACAAACGAACAGACACAAACTCGAACACAAAATATTCTGAAAATAAGTACTAGTTGTGTGTGGATGCTATTGAGCAAATTAGTCTGTTTTAAAGGAATTCAAGTGAAAGCAAGCAATGGTTTCTGTTAAATGACACACTTAAATGTTATGATAAAAATTACAGCAATTCTTCACCGAATTTGACTGGCTACTTGGCAACCTATGGCTGATATATTTCTTTGAAAAAGTTAACTCATGTACCATTTAGTCAGGCCGGACATTCCATGCTGGGTTAACACTGACACATTACAGGTGCAGAAGGTGTTTTTTTGATCTTCTCTAGGTTCTGGCGGCTCTTGAGAAGACTAATCTACACAGCAGATGCTCAAACAGTGAATGGATTTAACATTTTGAAAAAAAAGAACATATCCCTAGAAAGCTCCCTGCCAGCTCACAACGTAGTTAGTCTGAAAGCAGAGATATTATTGCAGAGCACAAATAAGCAATACAATGCATTGTTAACAAAATTGGAGAAATAAAAAAAAAAAAAAATATATATATGTTGCCTACTTTTACAGTTGAGAGGTTCTCCACAAAGCACTGTTCTCACATTTCTTAAAATGAAACCTGTTTAGTTTCCTCTAAAAAAACACATGTGCATATCTAGCCACTCTCAAAACAGGAAAAAGAATGCTACACTGACATCCTTCAATTAGTAACAGGTAAAATAAGGTTTAATCAAACCTCCATTTTGGGGTTAATACTTTAGATTGTTGTTCTGAAGATAGAGAGGTGGTGCTTTTAATAAGGCTAACACTTTGAAAGCTATTCACTAAAGTTTATATTTTGGGGAATTCAAAGTAAAAACTTTAAGTCACTGTAGTCAAACTAAAATGAAGGCGGACTCAGAGACTTTTGCCAGTTTAGCTATTTTGGCCTACAATTTAAAATTCCCTTTACATTCAGTTTGGATTCCTGACAATTCACACATTAGTAAATTAAAGGAACACTATAGGGTCAGGAACACAAACATGTATTCCTAACCCTATAGTGTTCAAACCACCATCTAGCCCTCCTGAATATATAGTACAATCTTACTTGTATTCAAGTCTGCAGATGATTCCTCTGATCTGCCTGCTTAGCTAACATCATCACAAGTGATTCTCTGAGCCAATCACAATACTTTCCCACAGGATTGACTGAGCTTGTCAAGGAGGAAGATCAGGGGCAGAGCAAGTACAAGTCAAACACAGCCCAGGCCAATCAGCATCTCCTCATAGAGATGCATTAAATTAATGCATCTCTATGAGGAAAGTTCAGTGTCTGCATGCAGAGGGTGTAGACACTGAAGCCCCAGGAAGCACCTCTAGCAGCCAGATGAGGAGTGACCAGTGGAGTTATCACTAGGCTGTAATGCAAACACTGCATTTTCTCTGAAAAGAAAGTGTTAACTGCAAAAAGCCTGAAGGTAATAATTCTACTCACCAGAACAAATACAATAAGCTGTAATTGTTCTAGTGACTATAGTGTCCCTTTAAACTGTCAAAAAAAACAGGATGGAAGAGACGTAGAATTGATGTATAAAAAGGGGGGCAGAATACTTAGAAGTTTATAAAAAATCAAAAGGCTACATTTAACTATATTACAGATAAAAAAAATTTAAAAAAAAGTCTTCAAGCAAAACAAATTATAATTTGCATGCATTTGACAGGGCTGTGAGTTGTTAGAGCTTCACCTTTTAGACACATGAGAAAGAACCATTCCAGCCTAAGACTGCCCTGTCCTGAATAGGGTAACAAACAATAACTAATTTATCCTGGATAGGATTTACCAGTCCTTGCATAAGTGCAGTAATAATACTATATATTTTCTAAATATAATTTTAAAATCA
>OW240917.1:120774568-120843190 GCA_933207985.1 Pelobates cultripes | reverse complement strand
CATACATACACTGCTCAAAAAATAAAGGGAACACAAAAAGAACACCTAAATCCTAGATCTGAATGAATTAAATATTCTTCTGAAATACTTTGTTCTTTACATAGTTGAATGTGCTGACAATAAAATCACACAAAAATAAAAAAATGGAAATCAAATTTTTCAACCCATGGAGGTCTGGATTTGGAGTGACACTCAAAATTAAAGTGGAAAAACACACTACAGGCTGATCCAACTTTGATGTAATGTCCTTAAAACAAGTCAAAATGAGGCTCAGTAGTGTGTGTGGCCTCCACGTGCCTATATGACCACCTTACAACGCCTGTGCATGCTCCTGATGAGGTGGCGGATGGTCTCCTGAGGGATCTCCTCCAGGACCTGGACTAAAGCATCTGCCAACTCCTGGACAGTCTTTGGTGCAACGTGACGTTGGTGGATGGAGCGAGACATGATGTCCCAGATGTGCTCAATTGGATTCAGGTCTGGGGAACGGGCGGGCCAGTCCATAGCTTCAATCCCTTCGTCTTGCAGGAACTGCTGACACACTCCAGCCACATGAGGTCTAGCATTGTCTTGCATTAGGAGGAACCCAGGGCCAACAGCACCAGCACATGTTCTCACAAGGGGTCTGAGGATCTCATCTCGGTACCTAATGGCAGTCAGGCTACCTCTGGCAATCACATGGAGGGCTGTGCGGCCCCCCAAAGAAATGCCACCCCACACCATTACTGACCCACTACCAAACTGGTCATGCTGGAGTATGTTGCAGGCAGCAGAATGTTCTCCACGGCGTCTCCAGACTATCACATCTGTCACATGTGCTCAGTGTGAACCTGCTTTCATCTGTGAAGAGCACAGGGCGCCAGTGGCAAATTTGCCAATCTTGGTGTTCTCTGGCAAATGTCAAACGTCCTAAACAGTGTTGGGATGTAAGCACAACCCCCACCTGTGGACGTTGTGCCCTCATACCACCCTCATGGAGTCTGTTTCTGACCGTTTGAGCAGACACATGCACATTTGTGGCCTGCTGGAGATCATTTTGCAGGGCTCTGGCAGTGCCCCTGTTCCTCCTTGCACAAAAGCAGAGGTAGCGGTCCTGCTGCTGGGTTGTTGCCCTCCTACGGCCTCATCCACGTCTCCTGATGTACTGGCCTGTCTCCTGGTAGTGCCTCCATGCTCTGGACACTACGCTGACAGACACAGCAAACCTTCTTTCCACAGCTCGCATTGATGTGCCATCCTGGATGAGCTGCACTACCTGACCCACTTGTGTGGGTTGTAGACTCCGTCTCATGCAACCACTAGAGTGAAAGCACAGCCAGCATTTAAAAGTGACCAAAACATTAGCCAGGAAGCATAGGAACTGAGAAGTGGTCTGTGGTCACCACCTGCAGAACCACTCCTTTATTGGGGGTGTTTTGCTAATTGCCTATAATTTCCACCTGTTGTCTATCCCATTTGCACAACAGCATGCGAAATTGAATGTCACTCAGTGTTGCTACCTAAGTGGACAGTTTGATTTCACAGAAGTGTGATTGACTTGGAGTTACATTGTGTTGTTTAAGTGTTCCCTTTATTTTTTTGAGCAGTGTATATATTAGAGTGCAGCCGTATTAGTCCAGTGATGCAGATGTAAAAAAGCAGATAAAAATTTGTATCTTGTAACATTATTGGACTAACAAGATTTTTAATGACAAGTCTAAAGCATTTCTGAGCAAGACAACATATATAATTCAACTTTGAATTCTATATGTTGTCTTGCTCAGAAATGCTTTAGACTTGAGAAAGGGCAGTTCTTCCGAAAGCTTGTCATTAAAAATAATCTGTTAGTCCAATAAAAAAGGTATTACAAGATATGAATTGTATCTTTTTTTACGGGGGGGAACCTACTTTTTGATGTATATCAAAAAGGTACCTATGTCCTTGCACTCAGACTAACCCAGTTACTTAAAAGCCAGGTGCACTTTAAGCCATACAGGTAGAGAACGGATCAGCGCTGTGTGATGTGATCAAGTAGAAAGCTGCAAACTATAGGTATGAGGTTCCCTCTGAAGTCCTCAAAGGAGAAATGACAAAAACAGGAATAATAGGTTGCGCTACATAAATATCAAATGAAAAGGGATAAATATGTCAAAACACTTTAAAACGTAAATGAGGAGGAATATGTAAAAAGGAGGGATTTAATAAATATAAAAAAAATTTTTTTTATATATATAAAAAGAAAGTCCAAATTTTTGATATCCTTTTGATAAGTTCAAATAAGTGAATGATAGTAACAGTACTTGGTATATTTCTCTTTCAGGTTCCGGTAAGTATTTGGAGGTAGAAAGTCCAATAAGAGACTGGATCTTCTAGTCTTTAGAGGAGTCTTGATTCAGAGGTGAACATGGAAAATATAAGCAACAAAGACGATCCAATAGTGTAGACTGTCTGTGGTAAATAATAATAATAGGTAGGTAATACACTCACCTATCTTAGAGCATAAACTCGCTCTAGTATGTTGGGCGTTCAGTGGCGTTTATCCCCCACTGGTAGGATATAGATGAAGGTAATTCCTCGGTAATAGAAAGGAGATAAAAGCAGAATATAGTGCTCACTGGATAAAAATGAAATAAAATAAAAGAATAAAAATACTCACATTCGAATGAGCAGGATAAACTGCTCAGTATATTCGCATAGGTGGTACAATCCCCACCGAGGATTCTTGGTCGTGAGTAGATTCCAAGTTGGTGAATGACCAGGTGACAGGAAATATTTAAAATAAGTTATTAAAAATAAAATAAAAAGGTATATGGCAAAATTGTTGTAAAGAAGCCACTATTCCTTTATTAGTACAATAAAAAATATATAAAATAGCCAAAACGCGTTTCGCCACACAGGGCTTTATCAACTGGCAATAGTAAAAATCAGCCTGGTACATAGATACTTATATAAACTATGATAAAACATGCTTATTCAAATTTTGGCGCCAAAATGACGTCATCCATACAGTGTGTGAAAAGCAAAATGATTAAAAACATAAAAATACATAAAAAATACAGAATGCATAGTATTCATAATATAAAATATAAAATAATGCATAATATTTGATAATAAAACGAGTGTTATTGGTTAAAATAATAAATTGAATCAAAAATCATGTGATCGCAATCTAATGCGATCACATGGTGAGCACTGAGGCAATATGGGAAATGTAGTAACAGGGGAGGGAGCGAAAATAGATGGTCACGTGATCACGGACCTTCGTGATCACGTGACTAATTGCACATATCGGTGTAGGATGTGACCGCTCAGACGGAGGTCGGCATCCTGTGGCACGCCTCCGTCTGACGTCAATGGTGGGGGCGGTGTATACCGCAAGGGCTCGTGGGGTATGCAATGTTCAGACGGGGGCCGGCAACAAGGGGCACGCCTCCGTCTGACATCAACAAAAAGGGGCGGCGCCTAATGCCAATCATGATCAACCTTTATACACAACGAAAATAAGTGGCATAACAGCCAATGATAAAACAAATATAAATAAAACGAATATAAATATATAAATATATAAAACAAATATGAATATGTAAAAGAATAGGAAAAAGAATAATAGAACAAAAAAAAAGTAAAAAGTGTATTTAGGAGCTAAATAGCTAGGTATATATTATTAACCTTATGGTAACAAATAGCCCCTATACATTTGGGCTAGAGAAAAAAAAAAAAGGGAAGATAAATAAATAAAGGGTAGAATGTGTGATATATTATAAAAAAATTAAAAAAAAAAAAAATTATAAAAAATTAAAAAGGTCAAATTCAGCGTTCAAGCCCTCAGGAAAAAGAGTCTTAAGTGTATAGACCCAGTACATTTCCCTTTTGCCTAAAGTTTTTATCATATCTCCACCTCTCCATGGGAGAGTAACTTGTTCTATACCAGTTACTTTTAAAAGTGTCGGGTCTTTATTATGTATTAAAAAATGCTTGGAAACTGAATGATTCTCATAACCTCTCCTAATGTTACGGCAATGTTCTGCTAATCTCACTTTAAGGCATCTCTTAGTCATGCCCACATATTGGAGCCCGCATGGGCATTCCAATAAGTATATCACATTTTTGGTATTACAGCCTATATATTCTTTAATTGTGTAGGAGGTTTTAGTAATATTAGAGGCAAAATGGATAGTTTTAGAATTTGTAATTCCTTTAGTGGTTCTACACACAATACATTTGTTACACTTAAAACAACCTTTAGGTCTAGATAGAAAAGTTTTATTTTGTTGTACATTCTCTCTTGTATAGTTTTTTGTGAGGATGGTTCTGAAATTGGGGGCCCCTCTAAACACAACATTAGGTCTCTCTGGGATGTGGTCTTTCAAAAGGTCGTCTTGTTTAAGGATATGCCAATGTTTATTTAGAATTTTCTTTAAAGTTTTATTTTTATTGTTAAAATCCAAGATAATGGGTAATTGAGGGGGGTCTACTTTTTTCACTTTATATTCGAGAAGCTCCTTTCTTTGTTTCGTTTTAACTGTCTCTAAGGCTGTATTTAACTTATCTGCCTCATAATTTTTGTCTAAAAACATATTTTTCAATGAGGTAGATTGGGCATTAAAATCAGCTGTTAGGGAACAATTTCGATGAAGACGGAGGAATTGGCTTTTTGGGATACCATCCAACCACGGTCTATGATGACAACTAGTTTGGTCGATAATCGTATTAGTGCAAACTTCTTTAAAGAAGGTCTTAGTTTGGATACGTCCATCTTGAATAAAAATATTTAAATCTAAAAAATTAACTGACGTTTTGCTAAAATCTGAAGATAAAACTATGCCTCTATCATTGACATTTAAAAAGTCTAAAAACAGTTTAAGAGAAGTTTCCGAGCCTTGCCAAATAAAAAATAAATCGTCTATATAACGAAAATAAGAAACCAGGTTTGCCCGCCAGCCATGATCCCCCCAGACCGCCGTGGATTCCCAATCGGCCATGAAGAGATTGGCATAGCTGGGGGCAAACCTGGTTCCCATAGCTGTACCTTTCTTTTGAATATAAAATGAATCTAAAAACCAAAAGTAATTGTTGGTAAGGATAATTTCTATACCTTGTATGATAAAATCTATTTGGGAATCTGGAATGGAACTGTTTTGTTTTAAAATCCTTTCTACTGATTGGCAACCAATATCATGAGGAATTATAGTGTACAATGATTGCACATCGCATGTTACCAATATATAGTCATGGTGCCAGTTAAAATCACTTAAAAAAGATAGAAGAGTCATAGAATCTTTCAAATATGATCTAGTTTGTTTTACCAAAGGTTGTAATAAAATATCGATATATTCAGAAAGATTAGATAGGACAGAATTAATACCCGATACGATAGGTCTCCCTGGAGGATTTTCTGCATTCTTGTGGATTTTCGGAAGAAAGTAAATCACTGGGATTTTGGGATAGGGAATCGTGAGGTAGTCGAATTCATGTTTGTTTAAAATTCCCATATCTGATCCTTTTCTTAAAAATACATTTAAAATTTCTTTGACCTTAGAGGTAGGGTCATACAGTAATTTGTCATATACCTCAGGGTCATTGAGTTGGCGATTAGCTTCATTTCTATACATCGATTGGGACTGGATGTATAGAAATGAAGCTAATCGCCAGGGAGACCTATCGTATCGGGTATTAATTCTGTCCTATCTAATCTTTCTGAATATATCGATATTTTATTACAACCTTTGGTAAAACAAACTAGATCATATTTGAAAGATTCTATGACTCTTCTATCTTTTTTAAGTGATTTTAACTGGCACCATGACTATATATTGGTAACATGCGATGTGCAATCATTGTACACTATATTTCCTCATGATATTGGTTGCCAATCAGTAGAAAGGATTTTAAAACAAAACAGTTCCATTCCAGATTCCCAAATAGATTTTATCATACAAGGTATAGAAATTATCCTTACCAACAATTACTTTTGGTTTTTAGATTCATTTTATATTCAAAAGAAAGGTACAGCTATGGGAACCAGGTTTGCCCCCAGCTATGCCAATCTCTTCATGGCCGATTGGGAATCCACGGCGGTCTGGGGGGATCATGGCTGGCGGGCAAACCTGGTTTCTTATTTTCGTTATATAGACGATTTATTTTTTATTTGGCAAGGCTCGGAAACTTCTCTTAAACTGTTTTTAGACTTTTTAAATGTCAATGATAGAGGCATAGTTTTATCTTCAGATTTTAGCAAAACGTCAGTTAATTTTTTAGATTTAAATATTTTTATTCAAGATGGACGTATCCAAACTAAGACCTTCTTTAAAGAAGTTTGCACTAATACGATTATCGACCAAACTAGTTGTCATCATAGACCGTGGTTGGATGGTATCCCAAAAAGCCAATTCCTCCGTCTTCATCGAAATTGTTCCCTAACAGCTGATTTTAATGCCCAATCTACCTCACTGAAAAATATGTTTTTAGACAAAAATTATGAGGCAGATAAGTTAAATACAGCCTTAGAGACAGTTAAAACGAAACAAAGAAAGGAGCTTCTCGAATATAAAGTGAAAAAAGTAGACCCCCCTCAATTACCCATTATCTTGGATTTTAACAATAAAAATAAAACTTTAAAGAAAATTCTAAATAAACATTGGCATATCCTTAAACAAGACGACCTTTTGAAAGACCACATCCCAGAGAGACCTAATGTTGTGTTTAGAGGGGCCCCCAATTTCAGAACCATCCTCACAAAAAACTATACAAGAGAGAATGTACAACAAAATAAAACTTTTCTATCTAGACCTAAAGGTTGTTTTAAGTGTAACAAATGTATTGTGTGTAGAACCACTAAAGGAATTACAAATTCTAAAACTATCCATTTTGCCTCTAATATTACTAAAACCTCCTACACAATTAAAGAATATATAGGCTGTAATACCAAAAATGTGATATACTTATTGGAATGCCCATGCGGGCTCCAATATGTGGGCATGACTAAGAGATGCCTTAAAGTGAGATTAGCAGAACATTGCCGTAACATTAGGAGAGGTTATGAGAATCATTCAGTTTCCAAGCATTTTTTAATACATAATAAAGACCCGACACTTTTAAAAGTAACTGGTATAGAACAAGTTACTCTCCCATGGAGAGGTGGAGATATGATAAAAACTTTAGGCAAAAGGGAAATGTACTGGGTCTATACACTTAAGACTCTTTTTCCTGAGGGCTTGAACGCTGAATTTGACCTTTTTAATTTTTTATAATTTTTTTTTTTTTTAATTTTTTTATAATATATCACACATTCTACCCTTTATTTATTTATCTTCCCTTTTTTTTTTTTCTCTAGCCCAAATGTATAGGGGCTATTTGTTACCATAAGGTTAATAATATATACCTAGCTATTTAGCTCCTAAATACACTTTTTACATTTTTTAGTTCTATTATTCTTTTTCCTATTCTTTTACATATTCATATTTGTTTTATATATTTATATATTTATATTCGTTTTATTTATATTTGTTTTATCATTGGCTGTTATGCCACTTATTTTCGTTGTGTATAAAGGTTGATCATGATCGGCATTAGGCGCCGCCCCTTTTTGTTGATGTCAGACGGAGGCGTGCCCCTTGTTGCCGGCCCCCGTCTGAACATTGCATACCCCACGAGCCCTTGCGGTATACACCGCCCCCACCATTGACGTCAGACGGAGGCGTGCCACAGGATGCCGACCTCCGTCTGAGCGGTCACATCCTACACCGATATGTGCAATTAGTCACGTGATCACGAAGGTCCGTGATCACGTGACCATCTATTTTCGCTCCCTCCCCTGTTACTACATTTCCCATATTGCCTCAGTGCTCACCATGTGATCGCATTAGATTGCGATCACATGATTTTTGATTCAATTTATTATTTTAACCAATAACACTCGTTTTATTATCAAATATTATGCATTATTTTATATTTTATATTATGAATACTATGCATTCTGTATTTTTATGTTTTTAATCATTTTGCTTTTCACACACTGTATGGATGACGTCATTTTGGCGCCAAAATTTGAATAAGCATGTTTTATCATAGTTTATATAAGTATCTATGTACCAGGCTGATTTTTACTATTGCCAGTTGATAAAGCCCTGTGTGGCGAAACGCGTTTTGGCTATTTTATATATTTTTTATTGTACTAATAAAGGAATAGTGGCTTCTTTACAACAATTTTGCCATATACCTTTTTATTTTATTTTTAATAACTTATTTTAAATATTTCCTGTCACCTGGTCATTCACCAACTTGGAATCTACTCACGACCAAGAATCCTCGGTGGGGATTGTACCACCTATGCGAATATACTGAGCAGTTTATCCTGCTCATTCGAATGTGAGTATTTTTATTCTTTTATTTTATTTCATTTTTATCCAGTGAGCACTATATTCTGCTTTTATCTCCTTTCTATTACCGAGGAATTACCTTCATCTATATCCTACCAGTGGGGGATAAACGCCACTGAACGCCCAACATACTAGAGCGAGTTTATGCTCTAAGATAGGTGAGTGTATTACCTACCTATTATTATTATTTACCACAGACAGTCTGCACTTTAAGCCATAGCCAACAAAAAATAAAGTAATGAAAAAAGGCTTGCACTCACGGTCTTATAATGTTTAAATCGGGTTTTCTTTATTTGATGTTATTCCATAAAAACATCAACGTTTCAGCCCTTGTTCGGGGCTTTCTTTAGGATAAACTAACATATACATATACATATATATATATATATATATCAGTATGTATGCATCTTTGTAAGTTCATCTGTGTAAGTGCATGTGCATCTGTGTGTACATATATGTCAGTGTGTGTCTGTGCGTCAGGGTGTGTAAATGTGTCAGTGTGCGTGTGTGTGTGTGTCTAAATGCATGTATCTGTGTGTCACAATTGAATCTCTGTGTGGTTGTACATGTTAGTGTGCATCTTTTGGTCAGGGTATGTGCATGTGTATTTCTGTGTGTTAATGTGTCTGTAGCCCTACCTGCTTACCCTTGCCTTGGGGGGGTAACATTTCCCGCAATTCCGGATGGTCCGGTGGGGAAGCTCTGGTGGTCCCAGTGGTGAGAGTGAACTCTAGAAGCCTCAGGAGATGGTAACCGTGGCAATGTTCCGAGCTCGCGCGAGGTTAGAGCTCCCCCAGGTACTCTCTCCCTCCCCTGACGGCTGCCTCATTACACTGCTAGTGGGCCAGAGAGGGAGATCTCTGATCTCCCCTCCAGTCCTGCAGAGCCGGCAGAGGAGAGGGAGGCACAAAAATATTTTGCAGCTCCCCTGTGTGCACACAATTTGAGAACCTCTGATCTATACTAATAAAAATTAAGTTTTATTTTACTCTTGGGGTATATTTAGGTCTTGGTAGTCTTTCAGAGGTGGATAATCTTTACGTATACACTCATTTTCCACACCCTCATTGTTCTTTTCTTTTAGTTACTATATAGGGGTTATGCCCCATTTTGAGGGTGCTGGTATACACGGCTCCAATCCCTATTGAATTGTTGGTACTAAAATAAGGGGTTGGGGCCGGGGAGGACAGTAGGTCCCCACCCCTCATTCTTATTTAGGGCCCCAACCCGCCGCGCAGGGGTGTGGGGAAACAGTAGGTCCCCCCCCCCTCAATCTTATTGTGGGGGCTGGGGGGGGGGAGGACAGTAGGTCCCCTCGTCATTGTTATGTAGGGCCCCCACCTGCTGGGGGTGGGGGCAGGAGGGGAGGACAGTAGCAAGCAGAACCAGGAAAGATAGAGTTACATTTTAATATCTACTAGAAAAACAACATGTGTACCCACGTATTCAATAGTGAAATTGTGAAATCAAGAGTCAACAGAACCACTGAAGCTTATGGAATAGTTCTGGGGCACAGAGCCTGTCCCTGCAGGTTAGCAGTGTAAAAGGCAGCAATTACACTGCTACCTAAGTTCACCTCTGGTTACAGCCACTATAGCGCCTTCATGGTCTTTGCAGGACCTACGTTCAGCATCTCCACACTCTGCATGGAGATGCTGAACACTTCCCATAGAGATGCATGGATTTAGAGGGACACTATAGTCACATGAACAACTACAGTTTATTGAATTTGTTCTGGTAAGTATAATCATTCCCTTCAGGCTTTTTGCAGTAAACATGGTCTTTTCAGAGAAAATTCAGTGTTTGCATTACAGCCTAGGAATACCTCCATTAGCCTCTCCTCAGATGGCTACTAGAGGTGCTTCCAGTGTCTCTACACTCTGAATGGAGACACTGAACTTTCCTCATAGAGATGCACTGATTTAATGTATCTCCATAAAGAGATGCTGATTGGCCAGGGCTGTGTTTGGCTTGTGCTGGATCTGGTCCTGATCTACTTCCTTGACAAGCTCAGCCAATCCAATGTGAAAGCGTTGTGATTGCCTCAGAACACAACTTCTGATGATGTCAGCCAAGGGTCAGGAATGCATGTTTGTGTTCCTGACCTTATAGTGTTCCTTTAATGTGTCTATATGAGGAGATGCTGTCTGGTACAGTGCATCAATTTGCACTATGGTGGTGGGGCAAAAAGTCAACATTAATATAGAAAATAATAATTTCAACCTTAATATATAAAATTAAAACTATTGTATGTGTCATTGCCCTGAGCAACAACAGATCAGAGTCACTGATCCACACAAGTGGTATCTTGGGAGAATTGGCGGTGGCTGAACATGTTGGACACCCACATCTAAATTGCTATGATGTTCCTCTGATCTCCTACTGGTAACTGTCAAAGCTCAACCTCTTACTTATTAACAATGACCTATTTGGTTTTATAACTCTTATTTGGTTTTGTTCTGTTTATGTTGAGAAAACCACAAAATAGTGAATGTAACTGACCGAATAACAGTTTTAAAGCAGTTTTGATGGTTGGAAAATGCTAATTTCACTGGTGCCATATTCTTGTATCATGCATTCACAATAAAAATTGGTTTTTTGGGAAAAAAGTGGCAGAATTAATTTAACCATAGAAACCACAGTAACTGTAAGTTCATCAAACATTTTGGGGGGATATGCAGTATCAAAATTTCCACTTACTCTTTCATGTGTGAAAATGAAATCCTGGTAATTAAATCTGGATGGGGATGATTAAGATAACGGTTTTATAAATCCTAGTAAACTAACCTGGATGTGGAAGATTAAAATAACGTTTGATAAACTCTGGTAAACTGATCTAGATAAGGAATATTAAGATAACTGTTTGATAAATACTGGTAAACTAACCTGGATGGGGAGGCTAAGATAATGGTCTAATGAACCCTGGTAAACTGACCTGAATGTTGAGGACAAGATAACGGTTTGATAAACCATGGTAAACTTGACCGGGATGGGGAGAATAATATAAAATTTTGATAAACCCTGGTAAACTGACTTGGATGGGAGGATATGATAACAGTTTGATAAACCGTGGTAAACTGTTCTGGATGGGGAGGATTAAGATAATGAAGTAAAGCTGATATTCCATCAACATGCACTACACTGGTAACTGATTAAGCAAAAGTCCCTGCAGCCACCACGCATAAATGAGGGGAAGGAATGGTTTTAAATATTACCAGAAGGAAATGGGTGGAAGTAACATGGAGAATGGGTGGGTAAGTGACGCAGGGAGGGCAAAGGGTGCAATAACATTCAAAAACACTATGGCTCTCCATAAAAATAGATCACTACACTCACATTGCATCTTATAGACACATTAGCACTCTACCCTGATACATCCCTACATGTATTCGCATTGACAATGCACAATGCAGACACACCATGAATAAAAACACAATTCTGTTTACTCCAGTTAATTATAAACCTGTTAAATAGCTTATCTATTAAAATTTGAAAAACTGAGATAATCTTAATTAACAGAGACGGTGCATCACTATACTGGTATTGCCTTACCATGTTTGCCACGTGATATATCCACATACTGACAAAGTCTTGGATGGACAATGGTCTTGAGGATTTGAAATCTTCCCAGAATTTTAATGGAGTTTGGGGTGAGAGGAAGTCCATTGCTTCCACACACATCATGAGGGAGTGCAGAAGCAAAGAAGGTGAAAGCTCCGAGCTGTGCATCTTTCAAAGGAGACATGTTTTGTGGTACAGCCAGCTGAGACCTGCAGAAAGGAAGATGTAATTATAACGTTATTGGTTGACTACATGGGCAGGGAATATATATCAGAACAAGTTAACAGTACAATTATTTTCATATTTATTGACATTCATTTCAATAATTCCCACAAGTCAATGTTAAACTGAGCAAAAAAATCCAATAGATATTCTTACTATTAGCTCAAACATGCAGATTTTTCAAAGTGTTTTTTGAGCTGCATCAACAAATCGGTAATTTCTGACTTTACTTTGTATAGCCTAGTTAAAAAAAAAAAAAGTGGGTATTGCATGTAATTCATTATTATGAAACTACAATCTTCAATAAAATAATGGATGTATTTTGTGCCCTAATGTACTGATTTTACCCTAACACCTCTCCATATCCAATGAGGTACATGGCATTGCCCTGATTTGTGCTTTGACACAGAGTAAAAACCTGGTTTCAGTTCCCAAGAGACGGCAAATTTATTAAATAAACAAGATATTGACTTTGTAAAGAATAAAGGCTAATTAATTTCATTATACAAATGATCTCCAAAGTCAGAGTGGATTCACTTGTATTGAAATAAGGGAGCACACATCAGAAATACTTGTATGCCAGAGAGCTACCTACAGAGCTGTGACTACTATACAAAAAAACTAAAACTTATGGCATTGGCATCAAACTAATTTGATTTGTGCAGTAATGAGGCAGGTGTGCAGAAAGTGTTTTAGGGCTGTTTCCTCTATTATATATAATTGGCACTACCTATTTAATTACATATCATTATACTTCCAAAAGCTAACCATGCACTCAAACTGCACATATAAATCTTTGAATGATGGTATAAGCTGACGGTAAATACATTATTGCCATTCTAGGTATTACATGAATAGTATGTTAATTAGCCAGCATCCCTGCTATAGCCAGCAATGCTCAGTGTACATCATTAACACATTATAATGCTTTAATAACACCATGCTCGTGGTGATGCCTGTGTGCAGGGGCTCCTGTCTCCCCCCACCATGGTAGGCTCACCCCTGGATCGGGCTGCTTGATTGAATCTCACTTTCCCCGGCAGCTTCCCTAAACTAGACGCTATTCCAGCACTGGGCATGCGTGAGATTCTCCATTGACAGGAGCTCGGTCACATGAGTATGACGTCATTGTGCTGCGCCATGCACAGGGCATGGTCCAGGATTGGGGTGCTGGGAGGACTGTGTGAGTTCCCCCCCCCCTGTTTTCTGGTTCTGGAATGTGATGAGAGGAGACACCAGCTGATACCACAATAGCCCTTTTATGGCAGCTCTCTGAAAACAAGAGGAACTTGTTAAATATCTGCTGCATCGGATGGTGAATTCATTAAAGGACCACTATAGGCACCCAGACCACTTCAGCTCAATGAAGTGTTCTGGGTGCCAGGTCCATCTAGTTTTAACCCTTTCTGCTGTAAACATAGCAGTTTCAGAGAAACTGCTATGTTTACCTATGGGTTAATCCAGCCTCTAGTGGCTGTCTCATTGACAGCCGCTAGAGGTGCTTCTCACTGTGATTTTCACAGTGAGAAGACGCTAGTGTCCATAGGAAAGCATTGAGAATGCTTTCCTATGAGACTGGCTGAATGCGCGCTCAGCTCTTGCTGCGCATGCAGCTGATGATGGGGAAAGGAGGAGGAGAGTCTCCAGCACCGAGGGGGCCCGGTGCTGGAGAAAGGTAAGTGTTTAACCCCTTCCTCTCCATCCAGCCCGGCGGAAGTGGGACCCTGAGGGCAACTGTAACCTCAAATCTATTTTATTTTTAAATATCCTTTCATCAAGTTTTGAAAGAAAATAGATTTTTTTTAGTTATCTGTATATAGATATATATATATATATATATATATATACACACCGTATATACTCGATTATAAGGCGAGTTTTTCAGCACATTTTTTGTGCTGAAAAACCCCCACTCATCTTATACTCAAGTCAATGTCTGTATTATGGCAACTTACATTGCCATAATACAGACCAGGACCGCCGGGCTCATTATAAGCCGGCGGTTCTGTTGGGGGCTGGCAGAGAGCTGTAACTTACCTTTCCTGCAGCTCCTGTCAGCTCCCTTCTCCTCCGGTCCGGTCAGCTCCCTTCTCCTCCACTGTAAGTGTTGCGAGAGCCATGGCATCAGAGCGTTGCCCCGGGTTACCACGGCAACGCTCCGCGCGGCACTTAGACCGCGAGACTTACAGTGGAGGAGAAGTGAGCAGACAGGAGCTGCAGGAAAGGTAAGTTACAGCTCGCTGCCAGCCCCCCAACTACACAGCCCATGCCACTAGACCACCAGGGAATAATATAGCTCCCCTCCCTGGCCATGTATCAAGCAGGGAGAGGGGGGACAAAAAAAATATAAATAAAAATTGAAATAATAAAACAAAAAAATTAATAATATTAAACATAAAAATAATAATATTAAAAAAAACTAAATTTAATATTAAAATAATAATAATTTAAAAAAAATAATAATAAAAATGCCCAACCCCCACCAAGGTTACACACTCTGCATCACACACTCAAACACACTCTGCATCACACACACAAACACACTGCATCACACACACACACTCTGCATTCATTATATACACAAAAACTGTAATTTTACTCACCATAAATTCCTTTTTCCTTAATATGGTGGCAGTACAATAGGGATGTACTCTTCCCTCGGGACAAGCATCTGAAATAAATAATTAACATAAAAAGTATCTCCCCTTACCAGGTATAAGAGACCCAACCAGCCCAGGGACCTCAGTACGTACCAAGAACACCTCAGTGAATCCATAGAATACCCAAATATAATATATATACATAAAGGGAGGGAGTGATGTACTGCCACCATATTAAGGAAAAAGGAATTAACGGTGAGTGAAATTACAGTTTTTCCTGACATGGTGAGTGGTGACAGTACAATAGGGATATATTGAGATCCCATACTAAGGGCGGGAAGTTAGGCAATAACAGCTTGTAACACCTTGTGCCCAAAATCAGCGTCAGAGGCAGAGAATACGTCTAGCCTGTAATGCTTGACAAAAGTGTTGCAAGAAGACCAGGTAGCCGCCTTGCATACATCTTCTGGACAGGCACACGCTTTTTCGGCCCAAGAGGCAGCCATGGCTCTAGTATAATGTGCTTTCAAGGAGGCAGGCAGAGGTAGATTCGAGGAAGAATAAGTCAATTTGATAGTATCCACCAGCCATCTAGCTAAAGTGGCCTTGGAGGCAACTTGGCCTTTAAATTTTCCAAAGAAATTCATGAATAGATGATCAGTCATCCTATACGTAGAGGAGCAGTCCAAGTACATTTTCAGAGACCTACCCAAATCTACATGGCTCCAATCAAATTTGCAATCTGGCATATATGGACCATTAAAGGAAGGAAGAAAAATAGGTTGGTTTATAACCTTGGAGGAGATGACTTTCGGAAGAAAGGAAGGCTTAGGGTACATAACCACTTTATCCGGAAGAAGTTTTGTAAAGGCAGGAGAGGAAGAAAAGGCCTGGAGTTCCCCTATCTGCCTAGTTAATGGCCACCAAAAACACGGTTTTCAGGGACAGATTCTTCAATGAAGCTTCTTCCAAAGGTTCAAAAGGCTCAGTACACAGAGATTTCAAAACTAAAGATGAATCTCAAGAGGGAAAACAGATTTTCTTAGGAGGCTTTATGAGTCTAACAGCTTTAAAAAAATCTCGTAATGAGAGGATCAGAAGCCCAATTTTTTACAAATAAATGACTGAGAGCGGAAACTTGGACTTTGAGGGTAGACAGACTAAAACCTTGAGCAAGACCATCTTGCAAAAAATGAAGGATAGTATCAGTAGAAGGAGAGGATCCTATGCAACGATGAGATATGCAAGAAATCTCCACCAAATTTTTAAGTAGATGGAAGAAGTAGAGCTTCTGGTAGAATTTAACAGTAACTGAACCTCTCTTCTTTAATGCCCCTATTATGCAGATTTAGCCATGCAGCAGCCAAGCCGTCAACCTGAACATGTTCAATACTTCTACTGGAATTCCCTTGTTTTCCAGAAGATCCGGTGTTACCGGGAGAATCCAGTACTTTAAAGCCATCTACTTTAAAACCGAAAACCAGCTGCGGTTTGGCCAGTACGGTATTATTGCCAGAATACGAGCTTGATCTGATGTTACCTTTTGCAGAATCCTTGGGACAAGGCTCACTGGGGAGAAAATGTAAGCAAGGGGAAACTCCCACCGGATCGAAAGACCATCCATTACCAGCGGCTTGTCTACCTTAAAGAGGGAGGCAAACAAACTTACTTTTCCATTTGATCTTCTTGCCATAAGGTCTATGACTGGCAGACCGAATCTCTTCACCAGATGAGTGAATATTTCTGGATTGAGAGACCACTCGTTCTAGGACAATTTTGATCTGCTTAAATCGTCCGCTACCACGTTGTCTACTCCTCGAATGTGAATGGCGGAAATGTCGTCTAGATGACTTTGAGCCCAGGACATAATTCGTGAGCAAAGGAAATACAATCTTTTGATTCTTGTACCGCCTTGTTTGTTTAGGTAGGAGACTGTAGTCTGATTGTCCGACTGGATCTTTACAGCTTTTCCTATAATGAAATCCTTGAACTGCTGAAGAGTATAGAGAACTGCCAACAACTCCCTGAAATTTGAAGATTCCTTTGTTTCCTTTTTCGACCAAACACCTTGTCTTAAGTGATACAGGAGGTGAGCTCCCCAACCTCTATTTGAAGCGTCTGTAGAAATCACGTTCCAAGATTTTTGACGAAAAGACAGGCCTTCTGTAATGAATTTTTCCTCTAGCCACCAAGAGATCTTTTCTTTTGTATGATCTGATATACTCATTAAAGCATCCAAGTCTTCTTCCTTCTTTGACCATTGGACAAGAATTTCCCACTGTAAGGGCCTTGATTCCGCTCTGGCCCATTTTACTGCCGGAATTGTAGAGGTCAGATGACCTAAAACCTGCATGGCTTTCCTCACCGAACAGTCTGACATCCGAAGAAGGTTTTTTATTAAAATCTTCATCTTTTTTTCTCTTGTCAGATGAACTGACAGAGACTCTGACTTGATCAAAAACCCTAGAAACAGGATAGACCTCGTAGGGGTAAGGTGTAATTTTTCTAGGTTGATAATCCAACCATGTTCTTCCAGGATTTCTAGCGCATAGGCCACATCCGACTCTAGAGCACCTCTTCAACTGCCTTTATTAACCAGTCGTCCAAGTAAGGTACTACTGTGATTCCTTGCATCCTTAAAAAAGCTGTGACAGGTGTGAGGACCTTTGTAAAAATCCTGGGTGCTGAAGCTAGCCCGAATGGAAGGGCTTTGAATTGGAAATGATGGACCTTTTTCCCTTTCCTTATAGCAAACATCCGGTATTTTCTTGATTTCAGATCCATAGGAATATGCAGGTAGGCATCCTTTAGATCCAAAGTTGCCATGAAATCTCCTTTTCGAAGGATATGGGTGACAGACGCTATAGTCTCCATTCTGAAATGTTGGTAAGGAATGAGTTTGTTCAGGTTTTTTAGATACAAGATTGGACGAAAAGACATGTCCGGTTTTGGGACTAGGAACAACCTGGAGTATACCCCTTGATATACTTGGGAAGTTGGAATCCTTTCTACCACACCTTTTCTTAATAGGGAGACCGTGGCAGAAAAAAGGGCTTTTTTTTTTTTAACTTCGACCGGTAGGAGGAGACAAGGAAACTCGGTCTTGGGACATCTAAGAATTTTATTTGGTATCCATTTTGCACCAGATTCAGAATCCATGGATTTTGTAGTGGTCTCCCTCCATCTGTGAACAAAACCTTGCAACCTTTCGCCCACTCTGATGGCGTCAGAAACATTTGTTTCTGTCAGACTTAGGGTCTTTTTGTGTGTCAAATCTTGGATTTTTTCTTTGTTGACGAAAAAAACTGTGTTTTTCTTGAAAACCCCTATGGTTTTTGAACTTGAAATTTCTATACCTGGGTTTCCAGGCATATTTCCTGTCTTGAGGCAGGGCCTTGTTGGTTTCCGACATTTGTCGGATTAACTCTTCTAAAGGAGAACCAAACAACTTTTTCTTCTCCAAAGGCAGTTCACATAATGCAGATTTTGATGCAGTGTCTGCTGTCCAGGCTTTAAGCCACAGTGTCCTTCGGGCCACAGATGTCAAACCCATGACATGAGCTGAAAGCTTTATCACCTCCGTGACAATATCCATAAGGTACTTATTAGACAACCTTAAATTCTGGAACAGGAGGGAAAGACCTTTGTCTTGGTTATCACCCAGACCATCTTCCAAAGTGTTAAGCCAAAGATTCTGAGCTCTCACCACTGAAGCCCTGGCTAATGCTGCTTTAGCCTGAAACCTGCAGCCTTATAAGCCCTTCTGCTGGAAGTTTCAGCCCTCTTATCCATAGGATCTTTCAGACCAGAAACTTCACCAATAGGTATGGTAGTTTTTTTAGACAATTGAGCTCTCACCACTGAAGCCCTGGCTAATGCTGCTTTAGCCTGAAACCTGCAGCCTGAAAAGCCCTTCTGCTGGAAGTTTCAGCCCTCTTATCCATAGGATCTTTAAGACCAGAAACGTCACCAATAGGTATGGTAGTTTTTTTAGACAATTGAGCCACTTGTACATCAACCACCGGCAATTCTTCCCATTTATCTTCCTCCTCTATTTTAACAATACTTTTAAAATGTCTGGAGACAAAAGCCCTTTTCTCAGGGTTCTTCCATTCTCTGAATATTAAATCCAGCATTTTTTTTTTTTTCAAATTCGTATTTTATTGCGTTTTCAAAGCAACCATGTGGGGTACAGAAAGGAAGAAGGGGGGGGGGAATCCACAAGTATTAGATAGTTACAATGTAGTAATTACAAATAATTAGCTGCAGAAATAGCACCTTGAGCATTCGTTAACACCTACAAATATGTATCCATTCTGTTGTAGGTCGTGCGTCGTACATCATGTTTGTGTTTAAGGCCGTCTCGGCATGTATAATGGCCTATGTGTTTATGATAAGTTACCCTGGGATCTGACTGTCGGTTGTGTAGTTGCTCCAACGTTGCCAGTTATTATGTGTGATATTTCTACGACTAGGTGTCGATGTAATCAGCATCTCATGTCTCAGATACTGTTGTGTTTTGTGGAGTAGTTGCTGTGGAGTCGGGCAAATCTGTTGTTTCCAGTGGCATGCAATGAGATTGCGCGCTGCCATTATTAGTATAATCAGTAATTGTTTGTCCTGTGCAGAAATTTGAGCAGGCAACAATAGGAACAGACCAATAGTAGGTGTTAGAATTCCCTTCATTATTCCTAAAGAATTGCCCAGTCGTTGGACTTCAGTCCACATTGGGGAGATATTTGGGCAGTCCCACCAGATATGCCTCATCGTTCCTATGTCGTTAGTGCATCGCCAACATGTGTTTGTGGTGGCTGGGTAAATTTTTTGTAGCTTGTGAGGTGTGAGGTACCACCAATACATAAGTTTCTTATGTGCCTCTATATGGGTGTAGCATGAGGTAACGCCTTTGAGTGCCCCAAGTGATCTTAGCCATTGAACATTAGTGAGCTGTGGAAGTCCTTCTTTATGCCATTGGAGTGCAAAAGTGAAATTTGTCAGTGGGGGATGTTGCCCTAAGGCGGCGTACCCAAGGGATAAAGCCTTAGCTTTTATTGGTGTTTTTTGGCACCTATTATATATAGCGATAAGATCAAGGTTTGGGGCGGTAGCATGTTGGGTCGGGGTTTGTACCTTTTCTTTAATTATGCTTTTGAGTTGAAGGTATGGGAATATGTAGTTGGGCGGTAGAGTGTACTTGAGTTGGATATCAGGGAAGGGTAAAATGGTCCCTTGTTGACATATATCTGTGATGTGAGTGATGCCCTTGTCTTTCCATTTATGTAAAGATAACCACGGAGAGATGGAATGTAGCGTTGTTATCGGAGCCCATGAAGAAAATTTTGTAGTGCTCGTATGTCGTTTATGGAGGTAATCCCACATTTGGAGTGTGAGTCTAGTGGTAGGGAGCATTGGGGTGTTCTTATCCCTGAGGTGTCTGGGCGTCCACAGTCAGCGTCAGAGGCAGAGAATACGTCTAGCCTGTAATGCTTGACAAAAGTGTTGCAAGAAGACCAGGTAGCCGCCTTGCATACATCTTCTGGACAAGCACACGCTTTTTCGGCCCAAGAGGCAGCCATGGCTCTAGTAGAATGTGCTTTCAAGGAGGCAGGCAGAGGTAGATTCGAGGAAGAATAAGTCAATTTGATAGTATCCACCAGCCATCTAGCTAAAGTGGCCTTGGAGGCAACTTGGCCTTTAAATTTTCCAAAGAAATTCATGAATAGATGATCAGTCATCCTATACGTAGAGGAGCAGTCCAAGTACATTTTCAGAGACCTACCCAAATCTACATGGCTCCAATCAAATTTGCAATCTGGCATATATGGACCATTAAAGGAAGGAAGAAAAATAGGTTGGTTTATAACCTTGGAGGAGATGACTTTCGGAAGAAAGGAAGGCTTAGGGTACATAACCACTTTATCCGGAAGAAGTTTTGTAAAGGCAGGAGAGGAAGAAAAGGCCTGGAGTTCCCCTATCTGCCTAGTTAATGGCCACCAAAAACACGGTTTTCAGGGACAGATTCTTCAATGAAGCTTCTTCCAAAGGTTCAAAAGGCTCAGTACACAGAGATTTCAAAACTAAAGATGAATCTCAAGAGGGAAAACAGATTTTCTTAGGAGGCTTTATGAGTCTAACAGCTTTAAAAAAATCTCGTAATGAGAGGATCAGAAGCCCAATTTTTTACAAATAAATGACTGAGAGCGGAAACTTGGACTTTGAGGGTAGACAGACTAAAACCTTGAGCAAGACCATCTTGCAAAAAATGAAGGATAGTATCAGTAGAAGGAGAGGATCCTATGCAACGATGAGATATGCAAGAAATCTCCACCAAATTTTTAAGTAGATGGAAGAAGTAGAGCTTCTGGTAGAATTTAACAGTAACTGAACCTCTCTTCTTTAATGCCCCTATTATGCAGAATTAGCCATGCAGCAGCCAAGCCGTCAACCTGAACATGTTCAATACTTCTACTGGAATTCCCTTGTTTTCCAGAAGATCCGGTGTTACCGGGAGAATCCAGTACTTTAAAGCCATCTACTTTAAAACCGAAAACCAGCTGCGGTTTGGCCAGTACGGTATTATTGCCAGAATACGAGCTTGATCTGATGTTACCTTTTGCAGAATCCTTGGGACAAGGCTCACTGGGGAGAAAATGTAAGCAAGGGGAAACTCCCACCGGATCGAAAGACCATCCATTACCAGCGGCTTGTCTACCTTAAAGAGGGAGGCAAACAAACTTACTTTTCCATTTGATCTTCTTGCCATAAGGTCTATGACTGGCAGACCGAATCTCTTCACCAGATGAGTGAATATTTCTGGATTGAGAGACCACTCGTTCTAGGACAATTTTGATCTGCTTAAATCGTCCGCTACCACGTTGTCTACTCCTCGAATGTGAATGGCGGAAATGTCGTCTAGATGACTTTGAGCCCAGGACATAATTCGTGAGCAAAGGAAATACAATCTTTTGATTCTTGTACCGCCTTGTTTGTTTAGGTAGGAGACTGTAGTCTGATTGTCCGACTGGATCTTTACAGCTTTTCCTATAATGAAATCCTTGAACTGCTGAAGAGTATAGAGAACTGCCAACAACTCCCTGAAATTTGAAGATTCCTTTGTTTCCTTTTTCGACCAAACACCTTGTCTTAAGTGATACAGGAGGTGAGCTCCCCAACCTCTATTTGAAGCGTCTGTAGAAATCACGTTCCCAGGGCCGGTGCTAGGATTTTTGACTACACAGGCGAAGATGCATTTTGACGCCCGCCCCCCAAAAAAATAAAATACAATGCATCTTCACCTCTGTGTCTCGTAGCCCCCTTTTGAATTTCTTACCCCCATTAGTGTTGCATATCCACTCTCTTGAATGTCTTATCCCTTTGGCCCCTTTGTGCCTTACACCCCCCTTTAGTGTGTCTCCTACAACACCTCTTATGTATTTCTTACTTCCCCGCCAGCCCCTATCTATGTCTCTTTTTCTTCCACATAGACATAGATACAGGCAAAAATACATACATGCACAAATACACAAACATACAGACACACAACCATACAAGCACACAGACATAATTTTTCAGGCACACAGTCACAAAGATATACAGACACACAGTCATAAAAGGCACACAAACAAACACAGTTATACAATCTACACATACAGGTACATTGTCATACAAACACAGACATACATTCATACAGACACAGGCCCTCACAGAAATACAGACAGACATAAAGAAACATAGAGATAGGCATACAGAGACATACATACACAGACAAACAAAGAACCCTGCACACTGATACCGTGTAAATGCTCCGGCCATCAACAGTGGTGGATGCTCCGTGTCAGGCGGACATCGCTGGATCCACCAGTAAAGTCTTCAAAAGGAATAAACGCAGGCAACACTCCAATAGTAAGGATGGTATATTTATTAGTAGGTGAACCACCCCATAGAAAGTGTGATGTTTCAGCTCATACAATAAGGCTCTGCTGAGCCGAAACGACGCACTTTCTTTGGGGTGGTTCACCTATCAATAAATATACCAGCCGTACTATTGGAGTGTTGCCTGCGTTTATTCCTTTTGAATACATACACACAGTCATACAGAGACATACATACTGTATGTCTCTGTATGACGGTCTGTGTATGTACACAGGATGGCTAAAAGATAGATCCCCATCTGTCGGGCAACTTCAACAATGCTTTGAAAGCTGGGGCTCTACCGATTCCCCATGCTTGCAGTATTGTATTTAGCATGGAGCAGTATTTGTGTGTTTGACTGTAAGCATGTGTTTGTATGGAGTATGTTTGTATGATTGTAGCGGTGTGTTTGTATGTAGTGTTTGTATTTGAATGCAAGCATGCATTTATGTGTAGTGTTGGTTTTTGAACGTAGGTGTGTGTTTATATATAATTTTGGTGTCTGATACAGAGGTGTGTTTGTATGTAATGTTGACATTTGAATGCAGGTGTGTGTTTGTATGTAGTGTTGTTGTTTGCATGCAGGTGTTTATTTGTGTGTAGTGTTGGTGTTTGAATGCTGAGATATATGCACATATACACATACACTGCCACACACGCACACACTGTGATACACATACACAACGATACACACACTGACGCACATGCAGATAAACAAATACACAAACTGATACACATTCAGATAGACAGACACACATATACAGATACACACAAACACTGACAGACATACAGATAAACATACACTGACATACAGACACGCTGACATACAGATACACACATACACAATGATAGACATACACAAACACACAAAGACACACAGACATACACACACTGACAGACATTTAGATACACACAGACACACGGACAGAGACATTTACATACACACACACACTGACAGACATAGATACACACACACTGACAGATATATACAAACACACTGACAAACATACAGATACACACATACACAATGATAGACATACACAAAGACACACTAACAGACAGACATACACACACACTGACAGACATTTAGATACACACAAACACACGGACAGAGACATATACATACACACACACGGACAGAGACATATACATACACACACACTGACAGACATAGATACACACACACTGACAGACATATACAAACACACTGACAAACATACAGATACACACATACACAATGATAGACACACACAAAGACACACTAACAGACAGACATACACACACACTGACAGACATTTAGATACACACAAACACACGGACAGAGACATATACATACACACACACGACAGGACATATACATACACACACACTGGACAGACATAGATACACACACACCGACAGACATATACAAACACACTGACAAACATACAGAGTACACACACAATGATAGACATACACAAAGACACACTAACAGACAGACACATACACACACACTCCTGACAGACATTTAGATACACACAAACACACGACAGAGACATATACACACACACACACTGACAGACATAGGATACACACAACACTGACAGACATATACAAACACACTGACAAACATACAGATACACACATACACAATGATAGACACACAAAGACACACTAACAGACAGACATACACACACACTGACAAACATTTAGATACACACAAACACACGGACAGAGACATATACATACACACACACTGACAGACATAGATACACACACACTGACAGATATATACAAACACACTGACAAACATACAGATACACACATACACAATGATAGACATACACAAAGACACACTAACAGACAGACATACACACACACTGACAAACATTTAGATACACACAAACACACGGACAGAGACATATACATACACACACACTGACAGACATAGATACACACACACTGACAGACATATACAAACACACTGACAGACATATACAAACACACTGACAAACATACAGATACACACATACACAATGATAGACATACACAAAGACACACTAACAGACAGACATACACACACACTGATAGACATTTAGATACACACAAACACACGGACAGAGACATATACATACACACACTGACAGACATAGATACACACACACTGACAGACATATACAAACACACTGACAAACATATACAAACACACTGACAAACATACAGATACACACATACACAATGATAGACATACACAAAGACACACTAACAGACAGACATACACACACACTGACAGACATTTAGATACACACAAACACACGGACAGAGACATATACATACACAAACACTGACAGACATGGATACACACACACACTGACAGACATGGATACACACACACACTGACAGACATGGATACACACACACACACTGACAGACATGGATACACACACACACTGACAGACATGGATACACACACACACTGACAGACATGGATACACACACACACACACACTGACAGACATGGATACACACAGACACACTGACCAACAGGTTCAGGAGGGGGGGCTTACCTGGGATCCAAAGTGCTGCCTGAGGTAGTTGGGAGTTGGAGGAGCTGGTCCTGCCCAGCCCCCCTCCTCTCTGCCTTCTGCTGCTCTAGTCTTCTTGGGAGGACTTCCTCCCATGCTGATTAGAAAGGGGCCAGTGGTAGCTCCGCCCCTGCTGGGCGCCAGCCGCGCTGTGTGCTACAGTGGGAGCAGGGATATGACGTTCATATCCCCGCCCCCTCCACACAGTCCGCGGCACTGCAGGGTGGCGCTCGGCCACACTACAAGAAGTGACCGGCAGGAGAGGGGAGCTGTGCGCTTCCCTCCTGCCGGTCACCCGGACATTTGCGCCCCCGGGCCGGTGCGCCCTAAGGCGGCCGCCTGTGCCGCCTTATGGACGCGCCGGCCCTGCACGTTCCAAGATTTTTGACGAAAAGACAGGCCTTCTGTAATGAATTTTTCCTCTAGCCACCAAGAGGTCTTTTCTTTTGTATGATCTGATATACTCATTAAAGCATCCAAGTCTTCTTCCTTCTTTGACCATTGGACAAGAATTTCCCACTGTAAGGGCCTTGATTCCGCTCTGGCCCATTTTACTGCCGGAATTGTAGAGGTCAGATGACCTAAAACCTGCATGGCTTTCCTCACCGAACAGTCTGACATCCGAAGAAGGTTTTTTATTAAAATCTTCATCTTTTTTTCTCTTGTCAGATGAACTGACAGAGACTCTGACTTGATCAAAAACCCTAGAAACAGGATAGACCTCGTAGGGGTAAGGTGTAATTTTTCTAGGTTGATAATCCAACCATGTTCTTCCAGGATTTCTAGCGCATAGGCCACATCCGACTCTAGAGCACCTCTTCAACTGCCTTTATTAACCAGTCGTCCAAGTAAGGTACTACTGTGATTCCTTGCATCCTTAAAAAAGCTGTGACAGGTGTGAGGACCTTTGTAAAAATCCTGGGTGCTGAAGCTAGCCCGAATGGAAGGGCTTTGAATTGGAAATGATGGACCTTTTTCCCTTTCCTTATAGCAAACATCCGGTATTTTCTTGATTTCAGATCCATAGGAATATGCAGGTAGGCATCCTTTAGATCCAAAGTTGCCATGAAATCTCCTTTTCGAAGGATATGGGTGACAGACGCTATAGTCTCCATTCTGAAATGTTGGTAAGGAATGAGTTTGTTCAGGTTTTTTAGATACAAGATTGGACGAAAAGACATGTCCGGTTTTGGGACTAGGAACAACCTGGAGTATACCCCTTGATATACTTGGGAAGTTGGAATCCTTTCTACCACACCTTTTCTTAATAGGGAGACCGTGGCAGAAAAAAGGGCTTTTTTTTTTTTAACTTCGACCGGTAGGAGGAGACAAGGAAACTCGGTCTTGGGACATCTAAGAATTTTATTTGGTATCCATTTTGCACCAGATTCAGAATCCATGGATTTTGTAGTGGTCTCCCTCCATCTGTGAACAAAACCTTGCAACCTTTCGCCCACTCTGATGGCGTCAGAAACATTTGTTTCTGTCAGACTTAGGGTCTTTTTGTGTGTCAAATCTTGGATTTTTTCTTTGTTGACGAAAAAAACTGTGTTTTTCTTGAAAACCCCTATGGTTTTTGAACTTGAAATTTCTATACCTGGGTTTCCAGGCATATTTCCTGTCTTGAGGCAGGGCCTTGTTGGTTTCCGACATTTGTCGGATTAACTCTTCTAAAGGAGAACCAAACAACGTTTTTTTCTCCAAAGGCAGTTCACATAATGCAGATTTTGATGCAGTGTCTGCTGTCCAGGCTTTAAGCCACAGTGTCCTTCGGGCCACAGATGTCAAACCCATGACATGAGCTGAAAGCTTTATCACCTCCGTGACAATATCCATAAGGTACTTATTAGACAACCTTAAATTCTGGAACAGGAGGGAAAGACCTTTGTCTTGGTTATCACCCAGACCATCTTCCAAAGTGTTAAGCCAAAGATTCTGAGCTCTCACCACTGAAGCCCTGGCTAATGCTGCTTTAGCCTGAAACCTGCAGCCTTGTAAGCCCTTCTGCTGGAAGTTTCAGCCCTCTTATCCATAGGATCTTTCAGACCAGAAACTTCACCAATAGGTATGGTAGTTTTTTTAGACAATTGAGCTCTCACCACTGAAGCCCTGGCTAATGCTGCTTTAGCCTGAAACCTGCAGCCTGATAAGCCCTTCTGCTGGAAGTTTCAGCCCTCTTATCCATAGGATCTTTCAGACCAGAAACGTCACCAATAGGTATGGTAGTTTTTTTAGACAATTGAGCCACTTGTACATCAACCACCGGCAATTCTTCCCATTTATCTTCCTCCTCTATTTTAACAATACTTTTAAAATGTCTGGAGACAAAAGCCCTTTTCTCAGGGTTCTTCCATTCTCTGAATATTAAATCCAGCATTTTTTTTTTTTCAAATTCGTATTTTATTGCGTTTTCAAAGCAACCATGTGGGGTACAGAAAGGAAGAAGGGGGGGTATCCACAAGTATTAGATAGTTACAATGTAGTAATTACAAATAATTAGCTGCAGAAATAGCACCTTGAGCATTCGTTAACACCTACAAATATGTATCCATTCTGTTGTAGGTCGTGCGTCGTACATCATGTTTGTGTTTAAGGCCGTCTCGGCATGTATAATGGCCTATGTGTTTATGATAAGTTACCCTGGGATCTGACTGTCGGTTGTGTAGTTGCTCCAACGTTGCCAGTTATTATGTGTGATATTTCTACGACTAGGTGTCGATGTAATCAGCATCTCATGTCTCAGATACTGTTGTGTTTTGTGGAGTAGTTGCTGTGGAGTCGGGCAAATCTGTTGTTTCCAGTGGCATGCAATGAGATTGCGCGCTGCCATTATTAGTATAATCAGTAATTGTTTGTCCTGTGCAGAAATTTGAGCAGGCAACAATAGGAACAGACCAATAGTAGGTGTTAGAATTCCCTTCATTATTCCTAAAGAATTGCCCAGTCGTTGGACTTCAGTCCACATTGGGGAGATATTTGGGCAGTCCCACCAGATATGCCTCATCGTTCCTATGTCGTTAGTGCATCGCCAACATGTGTTTGTGGTGGCTGGGTAAATTTTTTGTAGCTTGTGAGGTGTGAGGTACCACCAATACATAAGTTTCTTATGTGCCTCTATATGGGTGTAGCATGAGGTAACGCCTTTGAGTGCCCCAAGTGATCTTAGCCATTGAACATTAGTGAGCTGTGGAAGTCCTTCTTTATGCCATTGGAGTGCAAAAGTGAAATTTGTCAGTGGGGGATGTTGCCCTAAGGCGGCGTACCCAAGGGATAAAGCCTTAGCTTTTATTGGTGTTTTTTGGCACCTATTATATATAGCGATAAGATCAAGGTTTGGGGCGGTAGCATGTTGGGTCGGGGTTTGTACCTTTTCTTTAATTATGCTTTTGAGTTGAAGGTATGGGAATATGTAGTTGGGCGGTAGAGTGTACTTGAGTTGGATATCAGGGAAGGGTAAAATGGTCCCTTGTTGACATATATCTGTGATGTGAGTGATGCCCTTGTCTTTCCATTTATGTAAAGATAACCACGGAGAGATGGAATGTAGCGTTGTTATCGGAGCCCATGAAGAAAATTTTGTAGTGCTCGTATGTCGTTTATGGAGGTAATCCCACATTTGGAGTGTGAGTCTAGTGGTAGGGAGCATTGGGGTGTTCTTATCCCTGAGGTGTCTGGGCGTCCACAGTCAGCGTCAGAGGCAGAGAATACGTCTAGCCTGTAATGCTTGACAAAAGTGTTGCAAGAAGACCAGGTAGCCGCCTTGCATACATCTTCTGGACAAGCACACGCTTTTTCGGCCCAAGAGGCAGCCATGGCTCTAGTAGAATTTGCTTTCAAGGAGGCAGGCAGAGGTAGATTCGAGGAAGAATAAGTCAATTTGATAGTATCCACCAGCCATCTAGCTAAAGTGGCCTTGGAGGCAACTTGGCCTTTAAATTTTCCAAAGAAATTCATGAATAGATGATCAGTCATCCTATACGTAGAGGAGCAGTCCAAGTACATTTTCAGAGACCTACCCAAATCTACATGGCTCCAATCAAATTTGCAATCTGGCATATATGGACCATTAAAGGAAGGAAGAAAAATAGGTTGGTTTATAACCTTGGAGGAGATGACTTTCGGAAGAAAGGAAGGCTTAGGGTACATAACCACTTTATCCGGAAGAAGTTTTGTAAAGGCAGGAGAGGAAGAAAAGGCCTGGAGTTCCCCTATCTGCCTAGTTAATGGCCACCAAAAACACGGTTTTCAGGGACAGATTCTTCAATGAAGCTTCTTCCAAAGGTTCAAAAGGCTCAGTACACAGAGATTTCAAAACTAAAGATGAATCTCAAGAGGGAAAACAGATTTTCTTAGGAGGCTTTATGAGTCTAACAGCTTTAAAAAAATCTCGTAATGAGAGGATCAGAAGCCCAATTTTTTACAAATAAATGACTGAGAGCGGAAACTTGGACTTTGAGGGTAGACAGACTAAAACCTTGAGCAAGACCATCTTGCAAAAAATGAAGGATAGTATCAGTAGAAGGAGAGGATCCTATGCAACGATGAGATATGCAAGAAATCTCCACCAAATTTTTAAGTAGATGGAAGAAGTAGAGCTTCTGGTAGAATTTAACAGTAACTGAACCTCTCTTCTTTAATGCCCCTATTATGCAGAATTAGCCATGCAGCAGCCAAGCCGTCAACCTGAACATGTTCAATACTTCTACTGGAATTCCCTTGTTTTCCAGAAGATCCGGTGTTACCGGGAGAATCCAGTACTTTAAAGCCATCTACTTTAAAACCGAAAACCAGCTGCGGTTTGGCCAGTACGGTATTATTGCCAGAATACGAGCTTGATCTGATGTTACCTTTTGCAGAATCCTTGGGACAAGGCTCACTGGGGAGAAAATGTAAGCAAGGGGAAACTCCCACCGGATCGAAAGACCATCCATTACCAGCGGCTTGTCTACCTTAAAGAGGGAGGCAAACAAACTTACTTTTCCATTTGATCTTCTTGCCATAAGGTCTATGACTGGCAGACCGAATCTCTTCACCAGATGAGTGAATATTTCTGGATTGAGAGACCACTCGTTCTAGGACAATTTTGATCTGCTTAAATCGTCCGCTACCACGTTGTCTACTCCTCGAATGTGAATGGCGGAAATGTCGTCTAGATGACTTTGAGCCCAGGACATAATTCGTGAGCAAAGGAAATACAATCTTTTGATTCTTGTACCGCCTTGTTTGTTTAGGTAGGAGACTGTAGTCTGATTGTCCGACTGGATCTTTACAGCTTTTCCTATAATGAAATCCTTGAACTGCTGAAGAGTATAGAGAACTGCCAACAACTCCCTGAAATTTGAAGATTCCTTTGTTTCCTTTTTCGACCAAACACCTTGTCTTAAGTGATACAGGAGGTGAGCTCCCCAACCTCTATTTGAAGCGTCTGTAGAAATCACGTTCCAAGATTTTTGACGAAAAGACAGGCCTTCTGTAATGAATTTTTCCTCTAGCCACCAAGAGATCTTTTCTTTTGTATGATCTGATATACTCATTAAAGCATCCAAGTCTTCTTCCTTCTTTGACCATTGGACAAGAATTTCCCACTGTAAGGGCCTTGATTCCGCTCTGGCCCATTTTACTGCCGGAATTGTAGAGGTCAGATGACCTAAAACCTGCATGGCTTTCCTCACCGAACAGTCTGACATCCGAAGAAGGTTTTTTATTAAAATCTTCATCTTTTTTTCTCTTGTCAGATGAACTGACAGAGACTCTGACTTGATCAAAAACCCTAGAAACAGGATAGACCTCGTAGGGGTAAGGTGTAATTTTTCTAGGTTGATAATCCAACCATGTTCTTCCAGGATTTCTAGCGCATAGGCCACATCCGACTCTAGAGCACCTCTTCAACTGCCTTTATTAACCAGTCATCCAAGTAAGGTACTACTGTGATTCCTTGCATCCTTAAAAAAGCTGTGACAGGTGTGAGGACCTTTGTAAAAATCCTGGGTGCTGAAGCTAGCCCGAATGGAAGGGCTTTGAATTGGAAATGATGGACCTTTTTCCCTTTCCTTATAGCAAACATCCGGTATTTTCTTGATTTCAGATCCATAGGAATATGCAGGTAGGCATCCTTTAGATCCAAAGTTGCCATGAAATCTCCTTTTCGAAGGATATGGGTGACAGACGCTATAGTCTCCATTCTGAAATGTTGGTAAGGAATGAGTTTGTTCAGGTTTTTTAGATACAAGATTGGACGAAAAGACATGTCCGGTTTTGGGACTAGGAACAACCTGGAGTATACCCCTTGATATACTTGGGAAGTTGGAATCCTTTCTACCACACCTTTTCTTAATAGGGAGACCGTGGCAGAAAAAAGGGCTTTTTTTTTTTTAACTTCGACCGGTAGGAGGAGACAAGGAAACTCGGTCTTGGGACATCTAAGAATTTTATTTGGTATCCATTTTGCACCAGATTCAGAATCCATGGATTTTGTAGTGGTCTCCCTCCATCTGTGAACAAAACCTTGCAACCTTTCGCCCACTCTGATGGCGTCAGAAACATTTGTTTCTGTCAGACTTAGGGTCTTTTTGTGTGTCAAATCTTGGATTTTTTCTTTGTTGACGAAAAAAACTGTGTTTTTCTTGAAAACCCCTATGGTTTTTGAACTTGAAATTTCTATACCTGGGTTTCCAGGCATATTTCCTGTCTTGAGGCAGGGCCTTGTTGGTTTCCGACATTTGTCGGATTAACTCTTCTAAAGGAGAACCAAACAACTTTTTCTTCTCCAAAGGCAGTTCACATAATGCAGATTTTGATGCAGTGTCTGCTGTCCAGGCTTTAAGCCACAGTGTCCTTCGGGCCACAGATGTCAAACCCATGACATGAGCTGAAAGCTTTATCACCTCCGTGACAATATCCATAAGGTACTTATTAGACAACCTTAAATTCTGGAACAGGAGGGAAAGACCTTTGTCTTGGTTATCACCCAGACCATCTTCCAAAGTGTTAAGCCAAAGATTCTGAGCTCTCACCACTGAAGCCCTGGCTAATGCTGCTTTAGCCTGAAACCTGCAGCCTTATAAGCCCTTCTGCTGGAAGTTTCAGCCCTCTTATCCATAGGATCTTTCAGACCAGAAACTTCACCAATAGGTATGGTAGTTTTTTTAGACAATTGAGCTCTCACCACTGAAGCCCTGGCTAATGCTGCTTTAGCCTGAAACCTGCAGCCTGATAAGCCCTTTTGCTGGAAGTTTCAGCCCTCTTATCCATAGGATCTTTCAGACCAGAAACGTCACCAATAGGTATGGTAGTTTTTTTAGACAATTGAGCCACTTGTACATCAACCACCGGCAATTCTCCCCATTTATCTTCCTCCTCTATTTTAACAATACTTTTAAAATGTCTGGAGACAAAAGCCCTTTTCTCAGGGTTCTTCCATTCTCTGAATATTAAATCCAGCATTTTTTTTTTTTCAAATTCGTATTTTATTGCGTTTTCAAAGCAACCATGTGGGGTACAGAAAGGAAGAAGGGGGGGTATCCACAAGTATTAGATAGTTACAATGTAGTAATTACAAATAATTAGCTGCAGAAATAGCACCTTGAGCATTCGTTAACACCTACAAATATGTATCCATTCTGTTGTAGGTCGTGCGTCGTACATCATGTTTGTGTTTAAGGCCGTCTCGGCATGTATAATGGCCTATGTGTTTATGATAAGTTACCCTGGGATCTGACTGTCGGTTGTGTAGTTGCTCCAACGTTGCCAGTTATTATGTGTGATATTTCTACGACTAGGTGTCGATGTAATCAGCATCTCATGTCTCAGATACTGTTGTGTTTTGTGGAGTAGTTGCTGTGGAGTCGGGCAAATCTGTTGTTTCCAGTGGCATGCAATGAGATTGCGCGCTGCCATTATTAGTATAATCAGTAATTGTTTGTCCTGTGCAGAAATTTGAGCAGGCAACAATAGGAACAGACCAATAGTAGGTGTTAGAATTCCCTTCATTATTCCTAAAGAATTGCCCAGTCGTTGGACTTCAGTCCACATTGGGGAGATATTTGGGCAGTCCCACCAGATATGCCTCATCGTTCCTATGTCGTTAGTGCATCGCCAACATGTGTTTGTGGTGGCTGGGTAAATTTTTTGTAGCTTGTGAGGTGTGAGGTACCACCAATACATAAGTTTCTTATGTGCCTCTATATGGGTGTAGCATGAGGTAACGCCTTTGAGTGCCCCAAGTGATCTTAGCCATTGAACATTAGTGAGCTGTGGAAGTCCTTCTTTATGCCATTGGAGTGCAAAAGTGAAATTTGTCAGTGGGGGATGTTGCCCTAAGGCGGCGTACCCAAGGGATAAAGCCTTAGCTTTTATTGGTGTTTTTTGGCACCTATTATATATAGCGATAAGATCAAGGTTTGGGGCGGTAGCATGTTGGGTCGGGGTTTGTACCTTTTCTTTAATTATGCTTTTGAGTTGAAGGTATGGGAATATGTAGTTGGGCGGTAGAGTGTACTTGAGTTGGATATCAGGGAAGGGTAAAATGGTCCCTTGTTGACATATATCTGTGATGTGAGTGATGCCCTTGTCTTTCCATTTATGTAAAGATAACCACGGAGAGATGGAATGTAGCGTTGTTATCGGAGCCCATGAAGAAAATTTTGTAGTGCTCGTATGTCGTTTATGGAGGTAATCCCACATTTGGAGTGTGAGTCTAGTGGTAGGGAGCATTGGGGTGTTCTTATCCCTGAGGTGTCTGGGCGTCCACAGTACGTCTACCACTGATGAACGAGGAGAATAGTTATTCTCCATGTCCACCCATTGGAATGTATGTGAGGGGGCATGCAGTTTAATTGCTGCTTCTAGTAGTGCGGCTTTGTGGTAAAGTACAATATTAGGGAGACCTGTCCCTCCTCTGTTCACCGGGATTTGTAGCAGTATATTCGGGAGGCGTGGTCTCTTATATTCCCAAATATAATTGTTTATTAGCCGCTGTAGTTGTTTGCCTACTGTGGCGGACAAGGGGAGAGGAAGCATCCTAAATATATATAAAAGCTTGGGAAGAATCACCATTTTTACAGCATTAATTTTTCCAAGCCAGGATAACCACACATCTTTCCATTTGTGCAAAGATTGTTGGCATAGTTGTGGGAGCGAGGAAAAGTTGAGTGTGCTAATTCCTCTAAGTGTGGGTGCTATTTTCACTCCCAGATATGTTATGTGGGTGGTTCTCCAGTCAAATTTGTGCTTGTGTTTCAATGATTGTACCATCACCGTTTGTAACCTAATAGGTAGGGCTTGGGTCTTTAATTGATTAAGTTTATAATACGAGACCCTACTGTATTCCTCGAGAACGCCCAGGAGCCAGGACAGGGAGTCGTCCGGATCTGCCAGGGTTATGAAAATGTCATCAGCGAACATAGCCAATTTAAATTCATCGGTTCCCACCCGTACACCCCTAATATGATCGTGGTTTCTGATTATGTGTGCTAGGGGTTCGAGGGAGAGCACAAACAAAAGGGGTGAGAGTGGGCATCCCTGCCTTGTCCCATTCGTGATATTAAATGGGCTTGAGATAAAGCCTGCGTTTGTGACTCTAGCTGAAGGTTGTTTATACAACGCCATGACTCCATTGATAAAGGATGGTGGGAAACCATATTTAAGCAACACTTGTTCCATGTAAAGCCAATTTAGTCTGTCGAAGGCCTTCTCCGCGTCTAGCGTGAGGAGAAGACCTTCCATATGATGGGTTTCTATATGAGCTAAAATATTTAGTATTTTTCTAGTGTTGTCAGACCCTTGTCTCTGCTTAACAAAACCTGATTGGTCATTATGGACAATACGCGTCAGTATTTCTTTCAGTCTCTCTGCTATCAGTTTTGCATAAATCTTGGTATCACAGTTCAAGAGGGATATGGGTCTGAAATTTGGGCATATATTGGCAGGTTTGCCTGGCTTTGGCAATGTGGAAATATGCGCCTGAAGCATCTCTTTCGGCATACAACCATTGGTGTAGCAATGGTTTATAAGCTGTGTCATATGTGGGAGTAGTGCCTTTGTAAATGTTTGGTAGTACAGGTTCGTAAAACCGTCGGGACCCGGAGATTTATGTGTAGGCAATTTAGTTATCACTGCAGCCACCTCTGAGTCTGTGAATGTGTTTGTGATCTGTGCTATTTCCTCGTCTGTGAGAGTAGGTAGGTTGATTTTGGATAGAAAATCCTGAATCTGGGCGGGAGTGGGGACGTGTGTACCCACTGCCTCTTTGAGATTGTACAAAGTACTGTAGTACTTTGCAAATTCGTCTACAATATGTTGCGGGTGTAGGATTTTTTGTTTGTCAGCTGTCAGTAGGTAGGCTATTTTGGAGTTCGGTAGGCGCTCTCTAAGCTTAGCTGCAAGCACAGCGCCAGATTTGTTACCATGTGCAAAAAATTTATGTCGATGCTTGTGTAAAATGTAGTTAGTTTTCTCTGTCTCTATGTCCCTTAATTGCATTTGTAAAGTTGTAAGGGTATTGTAATGCATTTGAGAAGGGTTTAGTTTGTTCGCGTGGGTCAACTCCGTTATTTGTTTTATGAGGTCAGTAAATTTAGCAGTTCTTTGTTTATTTTTATAACTAGCATGTTTAATCAGGCTTCCTCGGATCACTGCCTTATGTGCTTGCCAGTTTGTATCGATAGAAGTCTCCCCCGTGTCGTTGAGGTCAAAGAAGGTGAAAATGTCTTCTTCGATGCTTTTAACTATGTGTGGGTCACGTAGTAATGTTTCGTTGATTCTCCATGTACCCTGGCCTTTATGTGGGAGATGTTCCTGTAGCGTGAGTAGTATAGGTGCATGGTCGGACCATGTCATCGTCCCTATCTGGGCACTGCAGACCTTACGGGTCATGGCAATGGGTAATAGGAACCTGTCTATTCTGGAATATGAGTTGTAGACCTGTGAGTGAAAGGTGAAATCTTTTTCAGATGGGTGGAATATCCTCCATATATCCAGAAGGCCTGCTCCCTGTATCGTCTGCCTTATTTGTTGTGTAATATGGGTGCGTTTTCGTGAGGTTGAGCGATTTACTGTATGTGTGGAAGTTGTGTCGGCTGCGCTATCAAGTATAAAATTGGTGTCACCCCCAATGATCAAGTTGTTACAAGGGAATTTGTGGGCCAAGGATATGATTTTGGATACAAAGTCTTTTTGGTTTTCATGTGGGCCATATACATTCAATAGTGTGAATGGGTCATCATTTATAGTGCAATGAAGTAGAAGGAACCTGCCTTCTTTGTCTCTAACTTTCTTGCAGAGTTTAAAGTTAACATCCTTATGTATTAAGATAGATACGCCTCTTTTTTTTTTTGTATATCCTGCATGGAACCCTAAGGGAAATTGTTTCGAAGTGAATTTGGGCATATTAGTGTTAAGGAAGTGGGTTTCTTGGAAAAAAGCAATATGGGCTTTAAGTTTAGTAGCTTCGGTTAGTGCGAGTCTCCTTTTGTGAGGGGAGTTAAGACCTTTAACATTTAGTGATAATATTTTAAGAGTCATCTTTGTTGTGCCTCACAGGGTGCTAGATACACTTTGGAACATTGTTGGAGAATGCGGAGCAATAACCTGATGGTGGCTTGTTTAAGCGGTGCCCAGGCAATCGTAGTTCTTTCATGTCTTATTAAATCGTAGAGATTCTCAAAATTAGATTCTATGTGAGTTTTTCCCTGTGGTACAGTAATGTGAATATGAGTATGTCGTGCATAAATCTTATGTGTTCGATATATTCGGTTATTGTATTCTGCTTGTGCGATAAGTCTACAAACGTGAACATCCAAAGTTACTGTGAGATACCTCAAGGGAATTGGGGAAGAAAAAGAAGGGTACAGGGTAATTAAGTGCCCGAGGGCAACTATGTACAATGTGACTTGCAGATTTGAGGTATCTGCCGTCTGGTAGAATTTCGTGGCCCTTTAGAGCCTGAATGGGGGGAGGGTAGTCATGTGCGTGTATATTTTACCCTTCTGATTCTGGACCGCCTTTTTCCTAAATCTGGATCATCTGTCCTAATAAACATTATAGCATCAACAACATATACGTTACCAAAACATACATAAATGAGACAGCTAAATAAAGTAACACGATTCTCATGCATATGGACTGCCTTCAAGCAGTGAGAAATGCTCACGTGTCGTCAGGCGATGTGTGCAAGAGTATAGTTCTGCTATGCTTAAATGGACAGGGAAATGTCCTTCACTTGTAGGTGGGTGCCGTAAGCCAATCTTTAGTCACCATCTTTGAAGATTGTCGGTGGGTCCCATCTTCGGCACGTCCGCCTTGTGTGGGTATAGGGAGATTCCATTCTTTAAGAAGACGTAGACCCTCAAGTTCTGTGTGAACTTGATGTTCCACTCCATTTCTCCTTATTATGAGGCGAGTGGGGTATCCCCATTTATATTGGAGCTCTGCGTTTCGTAGAGCTGTTGTGAAAGACGTGAATTCCTTGCGCTTCGCTAATGTAGCCGCTGATAGATCTGTGAAGAGCTGGATACCTGTGAATTTTTCCGGCATTTTGCTTGGGTTTCTAGCTGTTCTCATAATTTTTTCCTTGGCTGCAAAATAGTGAACCCGCGTCAACACATCTCGTGGAGCTGTGGGAGCAAGAAATTTAGGGCGCGGTAGTCGATGTATTCTATCTAGATGTAGTTCTTCAGCCTTTAGCTCAGGACATAAAGCTTTGAATAGCTCCGTGGTATAATCTTGAAGCTCAGCGGGTTTAACGTCCTCAGGAATACCGCGCAGGCGGATATTATTTCGCCTGTCGCGGTCCTCATGATCCGCCACTTTTGCTGCAAGTGCATTCAGTCTTGCGTCGAATGAATCATATCCTGAGGCAAGATTATTGTGTGCTGCTATTATTTCGTCCGTCTTTTCTTCCAGTTGTGCAGTGCGCTCACATATCGCTTTAATATCCGTGCGGACGTCTCTGGCAAGTTTGGAGAATTCAGCCTGCAAGTTATTTTGCAGTTCTTGCATCATTCTCTGCATTGCCGTCTCTGAGGCCGGTATGGTGGGCTCTATGGATATTGAAGTGCTGTCACTCCGTTCGGAGTAGGCAGTGGGTGAGTTAGGGCCTTCGGCGCCATTTTGAGGTTTCCCTCGCGGCGGTGTAAGTGCCGCTATTTGCAGCTCCGCTGGTCGGAGTTTTGCTTTTTTCGCTGTGCGTATGGACATAATTGGTGCAGGTCTCACCTGTGCTGGTGTGTGTGGGTTTTTTTGTCGGGTATGCTAGGATAATCGCTGCTATTTTGTACTACCCCCGTCGGAGCTGATCTCTCACGCGTCCATTCTCGTGAGTAGCCAGGCCACGCTAAAATCCAGCATTTTTTGTTGGACTGGCAGTGTTTTACCCTTGGATTTATCTACCGTTTCATCAGAAATGACAACATTAACCTCTTTAATAAATTTTTCTTAACTCATCATGAGGAAATCCAACCTCAGAAACAGAAGAGTCGCTAGAGGATTCTGAATAAGAAAAAGAACATTCACCCGAGGATAGTTCTGAACTAGATGGAGTTCTCTTCCTTTTAGACTTCTGTTTAGTAGCTTTTACAGGAGAAGTGTGAGCAGGATCTTTAAAAGACTCAAAAGTCTGGGCCAGATTTTCCTGAAACCAAGACAAAAAGGATTTCATCTCTTTTTGCTTGGATTTTTCTAGCGTCAACGAAGAGCAAACATTACAGACTTTCCTTTTAAAACCATCTGGTAAAGGAGTAGAGCATTCACTACAACAGAGATGTTTAGCTTTGGAACTGGCTAGTAGCAGGTGTAGGCACTTTGTCTTCATATTATCCATATTATCAGTAGAGACAGGACTAGACATAACTGTAATACATAAGCAATAAATCATTTTGTAGAAACAAAAAAAAAAAATAGAGAGAGTTTTAAAGATGAGAGTCTAAAGAATCATACCTCTAAAACCTCTGACCCGTGTGGGGGGGCTGGTAACATGGGAGACCTTCACTGCCGAGCATCCATGCTGACAGGAAGATCTGCACAGCATAAATAGGCAGATCCGCTTTAAATTTGGCGCCATTTCGGGGGGGTTCAGACCGTGCATGCGCAAAAGCGCGGTCGGAACTCCGGTGGAACGCAAAACCACCCTGGTGTGCGTTCCACCGCCGTGCGCATGCGTCTCCAACGGGCAGTGATTTGCTGCCACTAGAGACCGCCTCCCTGCTTTGCCGGTGACTGCACTCGGCATAAAAGCAGGCTTACATACCTGCTCCGTAATCTGCAGGATGTTTTCTGGCCATTCAGCTCTCCACCCGGGAGGCTATCAGACCGGATCCACCTGGCAGCAACCCATGTGCCTCACCATCCACATTCCAGATGCTGAGAACTGAGGTCCATGGGCTGATTGGGTCTCTTATACCTGGTAAGGGGAGGTACTTTTTATGTTAATTATTTATTTCAGATGCTTGTCCCGAGGGAAGAGTACATCCCTATTGTACTGTCACCATATGTCAGGAAAATAAATATTCAATTAATGTAATTTTTGGAGGATCTAATTGTATTTAGAAATTTACCAGTACCTGCTGATTTCCCACCCTAGTCTTATACTCGAGTCAATAAGTTTTCCCAGATTTTTGGGGTAAAATTAGGGGTCTCGACTTATATTCGGGTCGACTTATACCTGAGTATATACGGTATTGTTATGGTCAAATGCAAATATTACAAGTTTTAGAATGAAATGTTGTATTTCTTAAACTGTGTACTTTGTCTTTAAGAGATATTGCAAATTGACAAGGTGTTAGAAATGGAACATATTGTTTTTCATAGATGTTTCTTTAAGCAATAACCTCAGTGCATAATATGTTTGCGCCATTTTGTCCCAGACGAATTACAATAACAATAATGCATAAGCAAGCTTCAAGGCTATGCTACGACTCTTTCAGTACACAATATACTGTGGTAACCTTAAGTAAATAAGGATGTCCAGACTTTAAGATGCCATCTTGAACTAGGTCAGGAAAATTTCCATGACGTACACACCCTTTAGTTATAGCCTTGTATGTTTGCCAAATTAAGGGAGGTCCTAAAATGAATAACGTACAAGAAGTGTTACTTTTTCATATATGAACTACGGTAACCCTAAAATGGAGACACCTAAGGTATAAATAGGTGTACTTTTAAATGTTAAAACACCGAGGAGAGACTTGGAGACAGACGCTGCTCCATCTTAAAATGACAGAGAGGCTGACATGATGACATGTTCAGAAGGGTATGTTAACCTATTAATGATATTTGCAAGCATGTAATTTAATCTTATAAACTTTGCTATAATGGATTTTATATGTCTATATTTATATTTTTATATAATAAAAATCTAAAAGACAAAACTATTGCTTCCAAGACAATCCTTATTTTATATTGTATTCTCAATTATTTATATATGTTAAATAGAGGATCTCTTACTAACTATATGAAATTATGGCTAAGATATCTGTATGGTTAGCCCTACTAAGTTCTATGCTTTAAGACATTGTAGTGGTAAATAAGGGAACCAGCCACGGTTACAGTATATAAAACATTTTTTTTTTTTTTAAACGACCTCACCCCTACCTTTTCTATGTGACAGTGTCCTTCAGCATATACATTCATCTAGGGTCAGAAAGTTAGTCTCTATGGTCTTACCTGCTTCTGTGTGAGAGTGAAGCATGGAAGATCATGGATGACTGTCAGTTTTCGAACACTGTCTGACCCAAGGTGCATGTACATGGCTGAAGAATGTTGTCATATATGGAAGGAGGGTATGAGTTAGTTTTTCCTCATTTTGTTTATGTATACTTTATTTAAAAAAAAATATTTTCCAAACCTGATTAAAGTATTATTATATTCAAAAATAGTATGACAGTTGTCATTTAATTAGGTGTGACAATAAGGTACTCTCCCCACCCCTACATGCGTGTATTATATAGATATTACATTAAAACACCAGAAAAGTAAAGTTAATAAAACCTGTATGTTTATACATTTTGTTTAATGGAACTTTTAAGCACCAAAAGAGCTTTAGCACACTCCACTGTCTGAAAATAAAATTTAAAACATCAATTAAAACATACATGTATTTAATTATGCATTTTTTCATGCAAAAGCAGCAGATCTCTTTTCTGGTTCATGGATTGCAGGATAAAACTTACAAGGAAAGGTTAAAGGATCTTAACATGTATAGCTTGGAGGAAAGACAAGACAGGGGGGATATGATAGAAACATTTAAATACATGAAGGGAATCAACACAGTAAAGGAGGAGACTATATTTAAAAGAAGAAAATCTACCACAACAAGAGGGCATAGTCTTAAATTAGAGGCACAAAGGTTTAAAAAGAATATCAGGAAGTATTACTTTACTGAGAGGGTAGTGGATGCATGGAATAGCCTTCCAGCTGAAGTGGTAGATGTTAACACAGTAAAGGAGTTTAAGCATGCGTGGGATATGCATAAGGCTATCCTAACTATAAGATAAGGCCAGGGACTAATGAAAGTATTTAGAAAATTGGGCAGACCAGATGGGCCTAATGTTCTTATCTGCCGTCACATATGTTTGCATGCCCTTCTATTCTCCCTAGACCCAGACTGTTTGTGGCTATCCAATCACAAACTGCCCAGTACAGCTCAATAAGAAATATTTGCAAGGCAGATTTCTTTAATTTAGCCCCCTGAGCTAAACAACCCGGAAGTAACAGTTGTCAGATTAACAGTCAGTGTGGAACATGATTAACTTAAAGTGACAATTTCTATTGAAATCTGAATATTCTGTGTATCTTCAAGCATAATGAACCAGGTTTGGTGTATAGATAATACCCTTGCAGTTTTACTGTTCAGTTCTCTAACAAAGACGTACCTAGTACATCCACGGCAAATATGAGTGCTGGAAGCGATCTTGATCACTTCCAGACGCTCTAAGGGCGTTGCAGCGATGCCTCGATGTCGAGGCATCCTGCAATACCTTTCCTGGTATTGAGAAAGGGCTGCTGCCCGAAACGTTTGCTGCTTTAACTTTGTCCTCAAATAAATTGTGGTAGCACATGGGTGTGCACACCTATACTGGATGCACAGGACTCTTGTTTATTTTTTGGTGGTATATACACTGTTGGGACTTCAGTGTGGAGTATCTGCAGCACAGGTCTAATTTTCTTTGATTATACTTTGAATTTTGTAGGCATTGTTTGCCTCTAACTCACCCTATATATAGTGACCTCTTCTGACTGCAGAGTAGTAGCAGAGCAGAGCTTCCGATGCTCTGCCTGTATGCTTAGTGCCTTGAGGGGTCGAGGCACTCAGTGAAGACTTAAATAAAATCAATAAATTATGAAATAAAAAAAAAAACAATAAAATAAAAGATGCACAGTCTGTTTCAAGAGGGGGCAGAGAAAGGACACGGTCTTTTACTGTCCTGATCACCCTGGAAAGCCTGGACTCTGCATTAGGAACTGCTTCAAGCGAGATCACACACTTGTCCGTTTAAAAAAATTTTTTTTACATTTGCCGTTTAGTTTTTCTTTTTGGTTACGTTTACTGTTCCTGAGGTTGTTTGTTTTTACTTTTACTGCGCCAGACTATTTTTATGATCAAGTTCAACCTATGCATGGGGGCATGAGTGTTTCGCAATAATCAACAAAAGGCTTCCCCTAATTCACACACAAATGTGTGTGTAAAAATGAAAATTTGAATGGCGGGGCCTGACTGCCATGCCGGGTAGACGTGTCCTACCTGAGCTCTAGACTTTTATGCAATTAATAGCAGTTTTTGTCTAAAAACTCAACTAATATGCAACTCACCAAGACATTTAACTGTCTCTAGCTGCACCTGAGCTATATTAGAGCGACTGTAACTCGCCTTTGTGGACACAATCCTGGAGAGTAGATTAATCATACTGCAACCTGGTGTACCTTGACAAGTGGAGAGGCGGCCGATCTCCCGTCAGGACTACTCCGTAAGCTGCTGGAATCATCTCTTGGAGCCCGTTCCTCCCCCCCTTCTGGACCAGTGGGGGTCATCCCGGTCTAGGAGACATCCCTGCCGAAACGGGGCTTCACAGCACTGCGGCCTAATTGGGCAGAAGGCACACGGAGACAATACAAGGTGGAGGACGCATTGTGTGCATTGCAGCCCAGCACCCAGGACCCACATCTGTCCACGCTGGACAGGATCTTTGAGGACTTCTGGGCAAAGCTACAACACCGCCTCCAACAACTTCCCTTGCCAAAGCCACACCGTGGCCCACCTCATGAGCTCCCTCCCAGCACTCTACCCCCTCCAGTGACTCAAGTTCAAGGCCGAAAGCCTTCACACAGCCGCCCACCTGTCAAACATGGCCAGAGAGGTTCTGCTGGACCACAGGCACTTACTACCAAAGCCCACTCCAGCACACTCGGCATCCCTGCCTCGCAGCCACGGAAAGCAGCTAACAGACGCCGAGCACGTGACCGCACTGCTGTAGAATGCTCCCCCCTGTCATCTCGACATGACGATGGCACACTACTGCAGCAGAGAGCTTACTCTGAGGAGTCCGAAGCATGCAGTGTCCTAGATCTCTCCTATACTCTCTACTCCTGCCTTCAGAAGAGCCTTGCAATGTGGGACCGGTGGGTTGAATCCATCGATATAGCTGGACTACAGCATTCTAGTGGCAGTGCCTCCCCCTCCAAAGGCATAGGCTGAAGTTCCTACAGCCTGTCTTTCAAACAGCCTCTCTTACTGCAGATATGATTAACTTGATTATTGTTTATTTTATTTTATTACTAATCTGCTTAAATCAACTAGTAGCTGTAGATTGTTTATGTGACGAAGTGCCCTTCGCCACTTGTGCCTGGAGAGGACTGCTTGCCCGCCTCTTGCCCTGTGACTATGGCCCCTGGGATGTATTGCCCTTTAAAGACATGATTTGGGCATAATGGATTTGTGTTGTGCTGCTGCTGGCCCTTTAAGAACTATCTGGGGACATACTGTGGAGTTACTGGGTGGCCACCATTTCCTGTATCAGAGGCACATGGTGAGAACAATGGATGAAGCACATGGTGAGAACAATGGATGGCGTCCATTTTAACTCACAGACACTGTTTGGACTTTTCAACACGGTGCCATCTTGCCAGTATTTGGTGCACAGAGACATCGTGTAGTGGTTTTGGACTATACAGCAGGGGACACATTATAAAGTGATTGTTTTTCATTTATCCTGTATATGTTCTGCAGAATCTGCATTAAGCTGTATTTTCCAAAGTACTGAACGGATCTGGGTGAATTTTGGATATGTGGTTCACCCAGATCTCCCGGTTCCAAGGATATACTTTTTTTATGGGGTTATTGCATGTTTTGGGGTCCCTGTGTGTTTTATGAAACTGTATTATTTCTGGCCAGCAGATAATTCAGCTTTGTGTATTGTAGAAACTCAATTATCTAGCCTGGCCCAGAGGAGGAGTTTTGTGTTGCATAAATTGTGAGTTCTGTGTGCCAGTAAATCAGTCTTGTTCCAGCATTAAGCCTTGGCTCATGTTTGGGGGATTGGAGAAATACACTCTGGGGATTGCTATAATCACTATACTCCCCAGGGTATGATCGCTAAGTTCTGCTAAGAGCTTGTTCCTGTTCCTGCTCTCTGGGGAAAAGAGAGGTTCACCCACTGGAAGCTGGATCCTGGCCTTGGGTCCAGGGTGGGTGGAGGCAGCAGAGACCCTGGCGCAGTTGCATCGCTGTAAGTGGGGTCTGCAGTGCTGATGGTGTCGTTTGGAGTGCTTGGAGTCCTCAGCGAGCACTAGGAGCATCGATTGGCGGAGGTACTGGGTCGGAGTGCCAGCGTTCCGTCACAGTTTATATAGTGCCTGGTGGTATTTTCCTCTAGCTACTCATCCTCCTAGTGGTATTCCATGCAAGCTTACTAACTATGCATTAAACTAGCGTGCTTGTTTAAACCTATGCATACTATAGATTCTCCATGTCTGGAATTTCTCGTACGATAGCACATTTTGTATTTTACATGTATCTAGACATGTTTAACCAGCATCCCTCTTATTTTCTCTTTAAAAAGTGCAGCCGATCAGGACATTTTAAGCTTTCACTATAAGCATGTATTTCTTTTACTTATACTGCTTTGCGCTTAATGTCATTGCCAAGATGTTACTGTCTTAATGCACAACAAAAATAAAGAAAATTAAAAAATTACCACCACACATTTTCTCAATTTTTTTTGGCTAAAACGGTTATATCAATGGCTTCAAAACACTCCACATACAATATTTTGGGGTGTCTACTTTTCAAATATATGCACGTTCATGGCAAGAAAATAAATTCTGATATATAAAAAGGCCCCCAAAAAGTAGATACCGTATATACTCGAGTATAAGTCGAGTTTTTCAGCACATTTTTTGTGCTGAAAACCCCCCACTCGTCTTATACTCGAGTCAATGTCTGTATTATGGCAACTTACATTGCCATAATACAGACCAGGACCGCCGGGCTCATTACAAGCCCGGGGGTCCTGTTGGGGGCTGGCAGCGAGCTGTAACTTACCTCTCCTGCAGCTCCTGTCAGCTCCCTTCTCCTCCGGTCCGGTCAGCTCCCCTGCAAGTCTCGCGAGAGCCGCGGGGTAAAAGCGTTGCCACGGTAAGCTCCGCGCGGCAGTCACACCGCAAGACTTGCAGTGGAGCTGACCGGACCGGAGGAGAAGGGAGCTGACAGGAGCTGCAGGAAAGGTAAGTCACATTCTCTGCCAGCCCCCCTCCTACACAGCCCATCCACTGCACCACCAGGGAATGAGAGCCCCCTCCCTGGCCAGCTAACAAGCCGGGGAGGGGACAAATAAAAATAAATAAATATTTATATAATAATAAAATTAAAATAAAATATTAATAATATTAAAAAAATAATAAAATAAAAATAAAATAATAATAGCTTGTTGCAAAATTGTGCTTCAAACTGGGTTTTTTTGCCTTCTTTTGGATCAACAGCAAAAAACAAATGTGAGGTAGGCTGAACTTGATGGACGCAAGTCTCTTTTCAGCTATGTAACTATGTAACTATATAACAAAAAAATTATATTATAATAATAATTTAAAAATAATAATAAATATGCCCACCCCCCACCAAGGTTGTGCATCACATACACAAGCACGCTCTGCATCACACTCACACACTGCATTCATACACACACACACACACACACTGCATTCATACACACACACTGCATTCATACACACACACACCGCATTCATACAAACACACTGCATTATATATACACACGCACACACTGCATTCATTATATACACACACTGTAAATAAATATTCAATTAACATAATTTTTTTGTGATATAATTTTATTTAGAAATTTACCAGTAGCTGCTGCATTTCCCACCCTAGTCTTATACTCGAGTCAATAAGTTTTCCCAGTTTTTTGGGGTAAAATTAGGGGTCTCGACTTATACTCGAGTATATACAGTAGGTAAAGAATATATGTCAAATGTGAAAAACACATGTCAGAAGTTTGGCATTGCAACCCCCAAACAACCCAACAAACATATGCATAGGTGGTATCACTGTACTCAGGAGATGTTCCTGAACACATACTGGGGTGTTCTGGGGTGTACTGGGGTGTTCCCTTGGCAGCAACACATAACAGGAGCTGATTATCCATGCCTAAATTACAATGTGTGTGAAAAAGAACACAAACAAATGACTACCCAAAAGTTTGACAAAGACTGGTGGTAGAATTCGTGCATGGAAAGTGTGAAAATACCACCATTTGAAATACACCAGGGTGTCTACTTTTCAAAAAATATATGGTTTGATGGGGTAAATTACATTGGCCGGCTTCACAAATGTCCCAAATAGGACATGGGTGCATGATGACCAGATGTGAACATTCCATATTTGAAAACTAGAATGCGTACCCTCCAAATAAGGTATTTTAACCCACAGAGAACCCAGCACACCTGTACATGGTTGGTATCACTGTATTCAGGAGATGTTGCTGAACACTTTCCCGTTCTTTGGCAGTAACACATAACAGGAGCTGATAATCCATGCCTAAAGTATAATGTGTGTGAAAAATAACACAAAAAATTACTACCCAAAGGTTTGACAAAGACTGGTGGTAGAATCTGTGCAATCATTTGAAAAAAAAGGAAGGTACTAAGGTTGCTACCTGGACAGTATATAAGGCTGTGTGGCCAGTGCTGGTATTGCAGAAAAACAGGCAATGCAGAGGTTGGTATTTTTCTCTGATGTGAGAGTGGTGAGAGAATCATACCTTAAATAGACGTTCTGATCAGTGTTTAGCTCTGTCCCCTTCCCCCGTCACACTCATTTCACACTGAGGAGTGCTTTGCTGTCTGAGTGTACTGAGGTTGCCTGCACTGCCAGCACTAACTGGGTTAATACGTAGAGCAGCAGTTTACAGGTCTGCTTGTCACCCATCCCTCCACCCCACCAAGTGGACCATCTCCAAGAGATAAACTTAAAGGCTGCAACGTGAGCAGCCAGGACTTTCTCTGCTGGGAGGACTTATAGAGAGGAGAGCAGACCTAACTGCCAGTAAGTTATTCTCCTCCTCTGGCATGAAGATGTGTTAACACTTAGTACATAAAGATACAACTATGCACATACACTTAAATATGCAGTACTTATTTGCATATATGCCGTTTATTTCTAATATATATGTGTGTTATGTAGCAAATGTATTAATACTTTTCACTAGTGTTAATCTTTTGGTGAGAAGGGTTGAAAAGAAAGTTGTGACACAGTAAGAGGAATAGTAGTGACTATAGAGAAATAGTGGAAATAATTATTAGAATTGTGCATGGTCAAACACACGTATACAGTATACACACACACACACAAACACTCAGACACAGTATACACACACTGCTATATACACACAGACACGGTATACACACAATGACACACTACTATAAACACATACACACAAAGTATATGCACACAATCATTCAGACAGTATACACACAATGACACACATACAGTAAACACACAACACAAAATTACACACGCAATCAGACACAGTATACAAACATTGACACAATGCTACACAGTCAGACATAGCACCCACATTGTAAGTAGTTGTTTAAGGAATGTTTAGGATTTAAGGAATGTTTCCCTTTCAAATTTATTTTTCCTCTTATGTCACTCCCTGCGAAGTTATGTTACTTATGATGACATCATGTCCTATGAGGTCATGCCTATATATTTAATTATGCAAATTAGCATGGTTAGTATTTTTTTTCCCTAGAAAGCAAAGGAATATACTTCAAATAGAATTCCAGATTGACTAATAACAATTTGTTTCATTGTCAGCTGACACTCTCAGCCAATGAATGGCCAGCAGGATAGACTTCTGCAGCTCTCAGAGGCCAGATGTCATCACTGGCCACAGGAAGACCCTAGGTGCCCAATTTGTTGCAAAACAGTTTGCCCTATTACCAGGGGATGGGATCATAACTTCTACAGCGGGCTATAGTGGACATGGTGCTAGCAGGAACACTTTAATTAGGAGATTGTTTCCATATCACAAATAAGAGTGCTTCTCCTTTAAATCGACTCCACAGAAAGCACAAAAGAAAGAAAATAGAAATCAGTGGACTGTGGGATAATTTCACACGTATACTTGGAAAAAGAGGATTTCTTCTAAAATAGGTTAAAAAAAAAGCCAATAACATTTCTCCCAAATAAAAATGCTATAATGTGTCTCTGGTAAAGACCCTGGATTCTGTGGGTCATCTCCACGAACTTAACAGGAAAAGCTTTTTCATCTGGTCTCTCCACTTTCGATGACCCACTTCACCTCTTGTGTCTCTGTCTTATCCTATATGAGAAAGCTTTTCCTGTTTAGAGATTTAGGAGACATTCCGAAGAACCTATGGTATCCGGCATCTTTACTAGTGAAACATTGTAGCACTTTGTAAGAAACTGTTTGCTTGCTCACCTATTTTAGAAGTAAGATTTTTTTTCTTAGCATGTAATAAAGTGTATGTGTGGAATTAGGCAATGGTCTACCGCTTTCTGTTTTCTTAAAGGACCACTATAGGCACCCAGACCACTTCAGCTTAATGAGGTGGTCTGGGTGCCTGGTCCATCTAGGGATAACCCTTTTTTCTATAAACATAGCAGTTTCAGCCCGGCGCTGGAGAAAGAGGTAAGTTTAACCCCTTCCTCTCCATCCAGCCCGGCGGGAGGGGGACCCTGAGGGTGGGGGCACCCTCAGGGCACTATAGTGCCAGGAAAACGAGTATGGTTTCCTGGCACTATAGTGGTCCTTTAATTCTGCTTTCTATGGAGTGGATATAAAACAACAGGACTGTTATTTACTGCAAATAGAACTGCTTTGTTATATGTGGATTTGGTGAGACAGAGAAGAGACACTCTGTAGAGTGAGTTTCTATCATTATCAACCTATTCTCAGTATATTCAATAAAGATATATAACATTATGTTATTTTTTCACGTTTTAGAATCATCAAAGAAAATCTAAGAACGTTGAACACAAGCGTATTCCTTTTCTTTAAAAGGGTCAGTCCAAGTGATTGTAAGTATTTGTAGTTCCTGGAGTCTGTATGTGCAGTGTTGAGTATGAAATGCTGCACATGCAGAGTTTAACCCCTTGGCTGCTGGAGGTGTAACCCCACCACAGGCAGAGTCATAAGGGCGTTCTTAACCAGACCGGGCTGTCAAGTATGTGCAAATTTTCATATACCTGAGGCGCATCAGCTGCTCTGTAAGGAATCTCATGCCGGGTGGGACCCAGTAAGAGGGTAAACCCGTTTCTAAACTGTTTGCCCCATTACTGAGATCCAGACCAGGGTACTCCTGACATCACACTGTATGTCCAGTTGTCTGGTTACAATTACGTGTTACACGTCTGTTAGTTAGTCCACCCGTTGTACAGCGCTATGGAATCTGATGGCACTATATAAATAATAATAATAATCATAACCAGTATAGCCGGCTGTAGTAGTAATGACGCTTGGAGTAACAGTGTAAGAGCACACCTCACATAATTGGCATATTGGTCGTGGCCATCAAAATATTTAAATAAAAATATGAAAATACAAGAAAACAATTTAAAAAAAATTCACAACCAAGTGATAATTGTGCTAGAATTCGCCAAGTGCCAGTCCCCCTGGAAGTTAATAATATAATAGTTTATTATATCGTGCAGTGTAATAAGCGGTGTGTATGCCATGTGTTAACCCGTGTGATCCCTCCATACTGAGTCTCACGGGCTCAGCGTGCTATTGCTGAGAGTCGCTGGCAGACACAGGATCACGTGACCGGTGACGTCATCTCCGCTCGCCCAGCAGTCTAAGAAGCCCCAGGAAGCGGTAAGGCCCTGACCCTGGGTGACTGAGCATTGGGCACGAGGGGGTGGGGGCCCTGCAGTAGTGACAGGGGGCACTTACCTGCCATAACAGGTAAGGGCCAGTGGGCAGGGACCCCGAGCAGGACCATGACCGGTGTGTACCCAGCACTGCATGGGGTAACACTGTGTCCTGCTGTTACACTGTATCAGACAGCCAGCACTGCATGGGGTAACACTGTGTCCTGCTGTTACATTGTATCAGACAGCCAGCACTGCATGGGGTAACACTGTGTCCTGCTGTTACATTGTATCAGACAGCCAGCACTGCGTGGGGTAACACTGTGTCCTGCTGTTACACTGTATCAGACAGCACTGCATGGGGTAACACTGTGTCCTGCTGTTACACTGTATCAGGAATCCAGCACTGCATGGGGTAACACTGTGTCCTGCTGTTACACTGTATCAGGAAGCCAGCACTGCATGGGGTAACACTGTGTCCTGCTGTTACACTGTATCAGGAAGCCAGCACTGCATGGGGTAACACTGTGTCCTGCTGTTACACTGTATCAGGCAGCCAGCACTGCATGGGGTAACACTGTGTCCTGCTGTTACACTGTATCAGGAAGCCAGCACTGCATGGGGTAACACTGTGTCCTGCTGTTACACTGTATCAGACAGCCAGCACTGCATGGGGTAACACTGTGTCCTGCTGTTACACTGTATCAGGAAGCCAGCACTGCATGGGGTAACACTGTGTCCTGCTGTTACACTGTATCAGGAAGCCAGCACTGCATGGGGTAACACTGTGTCCTGCTGTTACACTGTATCAGGAAGCCAGCACTGCATGGGGTAACACTGTGTCCTGCTGTTACACTGTATCAGACAGCCAGCACTGCATGGGGTAACACTGTGTCCTGCTGTTACACTGTATCAGGAAGCCAGCACTGCATGGGGTAACACTGTGTCCTGCTGTTACATTGTATCAGGCAGCCAGCCAGCACTGCATGGGGTAACACTGTGTCCTGCTGTTACATTGTATCAGGCAGCCAGCACTGCGTGGGGTAACACTGTGTCCTGCTGTTACATTGTATCATGCAGCCAGCACTGCGCGGGGTATCACTGTGTCCTGCTGTTACATTGTATCAGGCAGCACTGCATGGGGTAACACTGTGTCCTGCTGTTACATTGTATCAGGCAGCCAGCACTGCGTGGGGTAACACTGTCCTGCTGTTACATTGTATACACTGCATGGGGTAATACTGTGTCCTGCTGAGGGGGTCTGTGTGCACTGCTATCTGCAACCAGGCTCCCTGTACAGTGACACGTGGGGAGCCACCTGGGGAATACCCAGGGTATTGTGTTAAAATGAGAAGGGTGTTTTATATCTCTTCAACTCCGTTATTTTAACATCCATTCTGGAGTTATCCTGTCACTTAACCAGAATTCACAAACTGTCCAAGTGACCTCTCTTAGATTTAGTATTGCATTCATGTAGGATTTGAGACAACTCCCTATTCTACTCTGCAAAACCAGACATACAATGGACAGCCATGTGTGGAAGACGAACGTTAGAAGTATACATTTCAATAAAATGATCATAGTGGCGGTTTTATGGCAGAAGGACGGTTTCATGTAAATGACAAATAGACAGGTTGGCATTCTATGCAACTGTTGGAAAGGCAGCTGCTGAGTGCTAAACCTTATATAACTCCCAGTGGGCAATTATCCATTGCAGTGCTGTTTTGTGGTTATATGTGAGCTGTTAAAGAACAGTTTTCACAAAATTTTAAAAATGAATTCTTGGGGTACACGTTCTTAGCTGCTTTGCCCCAAGTGCCAATATATAATAACCATTTTGAGTACCTTTGGGCTTTTGAAAAATACTTTAAATGTGTGCTTCCTGCTATGCACTAAGTTTTGGCATGTGTATCAATATAAAACACTGCACATATGCCTTGTGCATATGAGTTCCTAGGGCTTTGCATACTTTGCTTATGATGACATCTCTGCTTGGGGTGCATTGGCCCAGGGGTGCGGCAGAGGTGAGCTCTACTTACCCATTGCTTTACCCCACAGGCCCTGCCATCTTCAAGTTTCAGTTTCTGGCCCTTCATCTCATGTGCAAGGGTACAACACTGGTGTCTATGGAGAATAGCGCAGGAGTCTCCATATATAATGCCATGTTCCCACAGCCATTGCTAGGAGTTTAGGAGTGAATCACTGTGGTTTTAGCCTTCCTAAACACTTCCCAAAAATAGTGTAGATATTTTAAAATCTTGTGTTGCACAGTTTGTTTAATGTACAATTTATTATTTCATCCTCTGTTAATAGCCTCTTAGATCCTGCAGGGGCCTCCTGATTAAAATTCAGTTTACAAGGCAGGAGATAAAACTCCTAAAGCAAGTTAACCTCTGAGTGAAAAAATCAACAATTTTTTCATGCAGGCTGTGTGAGTCACAGTCAGGAGAGTTGTGGCTAGGGTTGCATAAACCGAACCGAGAGTTTAGCAGTGAGACTGTAGGGGCATGATATATACACCAAAACTAGCTAAAGTTGTTTTGGTGTCTCTGGTATAGCTTAAAGCTGTACTCTCTGTAGTGTACATAATCACAACTCTCTGTAGTGGTTATTTTGCATAAAGTCCACTGCCATCATTTCTTTGTTTAATAAAAATTAAACAATGCTTTATATTGCAGGACTAAATGGGACAGGGACATTGCACCCAGACCACTACAATGACATTAAGTGGTTCCCGCCCCCACAAGAAACAACAGTGCCTTGTTCTCCCCTGCCAGCCCTGCTGAGTGCCTTCAAGGACTGACTTGAGGGAGGACCCGGGAGCTCAGCCTGCAGCTCCTCCTCTCGCGAGCACAGAGCGTTGCTGCGGTTACCACGGCAACGCTCCAGTTCTTGCAAGAGTGAACTCTAGCCTGAGCTGCAGGCTAGAGTTCACTCTCACCACTAGGACCACCAGGAATTTTCCATTGGACCACCAGAGATTGCTGGAAATTATCCCCCCCCCTCACTCAGCAAAGGTAAGAAGGGGGGAGGGGGTATAAAAATTATTTATTTTAATAAAAAAACAAAAATAAAATTTCCCCCACACACATACACACACACACTGCCCTCAATACACACTGCCCCCCAATACACAGGCACCCTCTCTAAATACAGTCACACACACCCACACACTGCTCCCAATTTACACACACTGCACCCCTCACACACACTGTCCCCAAAACATACACCAACACACTGCACCCTCATACACACACACACTGCATTTCACACACACTACACCCCTCACACACACAACTGTCTCTATTCCCTGGGAGGGCGCCATGACACTCCTGGCACCATAACCACTACAGAGAGATGTAGTGGTTATTGTGCCTGTATTGTTTCTTTAAAAAATCTACCAGTGCCCCTCCCGAGATTATGTTCTAAATCTGCCCCTGGGGTACCTATAGTGTCCCTTTAAATAAAATGTTTTTTTCCCATGTACAATGGCTTATCCCTCATGGGGAAAGATGTCCATAGCGCGTATAATATGGTGAACTATTAGGGGTGCTGGATATATTATAAAAACCTCAAGACCGAAGGTTAAGTGGTTCATGATTGTTCTCAAAACACAAAACTTCTATGGTTTTGTTATTAAAGGACCACTATAGTGCCAGGAAAACAAACTCGTTTTCCTGGCACTATAGTGTTAATATGGCCCCCCTCCCGCCGGGCTCTCGGAGAAGGAAGGGGTTAAAAACTTACCTTTCTCCAGCTGGGGACTCTCCTCCCTCTTCCCCCTTCCACCGTATGCGCATTCAGTCAGTCCATAGGAAAGCATTCTCAAAGCTGATGTCTTCTCACTGTGAAAATCACAGTGAGAAGCGCGGAAGCGCCTCTAGCGGCTGTCAATGAGACAGCCACTAGAGGCTGGATTAACCCCAGTGTCAACATAGCAGTTTCTCTGAAACTGCTATGTTTACAGCAGGCAGGGTTAACCCTAGATGGACCTGGCACCCAGACCACTTCATTAAGGTGAAGTGGTCTGAGTACCTATAGTCGTCCTTTAAATTCACCAATTATGCATGTATTAGAAAAATAATTCCCCAAGATCTGTTGCAACAGAAATGTAATTCGTATCTTTTGCAATACTGTAAGTTAGGCAATAAAAGTAGAAAAGTGAATGGCGCTTACACAATAAAAGGAACACACAAGTAGTGGTGGAATAAAAAGTGTTCCCCAACACCTTAGGTACACAATGTAAGGTAAAAGATATATTGACACTCAATGTATAAATGCCAAAAAAAGATCCACACACCACTCTCTTAGTCCCAAACAGTGAGTGTATACAATACTTGTAAATAAAAAGGTGTACGCTGATGGTATTCCATGTACTGGAACCCTAGAATAACACAAAGCAGTACATAGCGTAGACTGTATATAATAATAATGATGCAAAGAATAAATGAATCCACTCACGAATTCCAGAGCCGTGCCAGGCTCTGTGTAAAGTGCACCAGGGTGCCTATACAGGCTAGATGTGGAATCTTCACAAAATCCCTCAGAGATAGCTGCTTCTCCTACCTCTGAGGGATTTTGTGAAGATTCCACATCTAGCCTGTATAGGCACCCTGGGGCACTTTACACAGAGCCTGGCACGGCTCTGGAATTCGTGAGTGGATTCATTTATTCTTTGCATCATTATTATTATTATTATTATTATTATATACAGTCTACGCTATGTACTGCTTTGTGTTATTCTAGGGTTCCAGTACATGGAATACCATCGGCGTACACCTTTTTATTTACAAGTATTGTATACACTCACTGTTTGGGACTAAGAGAGTGGTGTGTGGATCTTTTTTTGGCATTTATACATTGAGTGTCAATACTGTAAGTTAGTTTGTTTTTCATAGGGAAGGGTTTGGACATGTAAATAATTATTGTCTACTGCTTTACAGCTTCTCTGTGATTTACACTTAATCCCTCTAATTTTGCGAAAGAAGATAAAAGGCTGATTATGGGAAAGGTGATAGCTAATTGTGACAAGGGGGTATCTTGTATCTTGTAATCATGAGATGGCTGAGTAACATTTACATTTGGCTAGTAGCTTAGGGTTGACCTTCATAAATAAAATCCTATTGTGGTCATTGAAACCTCATAGGTCCAGAGGGAACCCCTTTATTTATGAAGAAAATAATACATGGGTAGGGTCAATATAACGGTGCCTTCATGCATACTGCCCCAGCCTATACTAGTTGTTACAATGTACATACAGGAGGTAACATGCTCAAGCCCCATCCATGGGCACAGGATGTGGGGGTATTAGTACAACAGGAGGGGTTAGATATGCAACTGTCGACCAGTCATTCACCCCCAATTGTCTAAGGGTCCCGCCCCCAAGCCTCTTGCCACCCCCTTCCCCATTAAATTGTTTCAATATACCCCCAATGCTGTACTTGCCTGTTAGGTTACCTGCTGGTCTAGTGTTTTCTCCTTGTGCTTCACATCGATATATGCTATTCTGGATCGTGACTTTTGAGTTGTCTTGCATACAATTTTATTGCCATGACATGCCTCTATCGTCCAGAATATGGTTCTGTTGCTATGCTCCTGACTCCTCTCATAACAGTTTTTGTGTCTCCGTTCTGCAGGGGTGAACTGTGCCTAGTATATTTATTTATTTGGTTGATTTTCCAGGTAGCATTGAATAACCAACTTCCCAATTACATTGCTGAATTTTTTTGCCGCCAATATTATAGAGAGCCTGAGAGTTTCATGTGGCTTATAAGTCCATAGTCGTCAGTTTTATTTATTTTTGTAGTTTTAGAATATAATAGATTCTGACAATTTGATTTATATTTTTTTACTTCTCAACTGTGATGAATTTTAATCATACAGGCTGTGCAATTTAAATATAAAGTCCCTTCAAAAATAGTATATTTGAATTAGCTGGTTTTCTTATTAGAAGGACGTGAAGGCATGGAAACTATAAACTATTTCATCTGCTTGTAGATCCCAGGCTTCTGCGAAAGACAAGTTGCAGTTGATACATGTAAGTGTACAGTATGACTTGTTAATTTATTAGGGATTGCGCAAACATATAGCTAGGTACCAAACACATTGTGGTGAGGCCTAAAATGTTACAACTCCCCACAGTGCAAATACAAACAATTACTGTTGGGCATATCTGAGGTTGGATTTTAAGGGATCCTTCTTGGGCCTAGGAACTTGAAAAATCACATTTCTGCAACTATCCCAGTTGGACATGCAAATGAGCACAGACAAGCATCTGTCATTTTTAAATAAATGAGCACAAACAGGCATTGCGTTTCAGACATGGTGACAACAGCGATTTGAAATGAAAAGAACACTCTAGGCACTAAAAGCACTACAGTTCGATTTGGTGTTTACAGTGTCAGAAGTGCCCTGGCACCAAGGCACTTCTGGCACTGTAAACACCACATCGAACTGGAGTGTTCTTTTCATTTCAATTTCTGTTGTCACCATGCCTGATGAGTTTGGTTTCAGATGTCTTTGGCCAGTGCACATGGCCATTTTGCTGACTGTTACAGTTCATTGGTTTTTAAGAAACATTATTTACTACTACAAACAACAAAGTGTAATTTGCAATTCTTTCTTTGACCATATTTCTATATATGTTAACTATAACACATAAAATGAATTCCAATTATGTATGTAGCAGTTGCCACCTGCCGTCTTCCACCTGCCAGCATTGCTCAATTTGGCTGTTCATAATGTCATCTAACACTTGACTGAGCTGGCAGACATTACTGTTGCAAATCTTATTGGCTATTTTTAGATTGTAGATACTCCTATTCTTTGTCTCAGAACTAACTATAGGGGCATACTAAACAACAGAACCATTACTGCCCAGCTTTTTCTTTGTTGCTAGTATTCTTATGCGTTATAAAATTCTATTCAGACCAATTTTCACGCCCTTAGTAGGTTGACAATACTGGAGTTGATTTAGCCCATCACTCTAATCCTATAACCAATGCTAAAATTTGTAAAAAAAAATTAGTTTTTTTGTGTGTGCATTTACATCAATTTGCACTCCACAAAGATTCAACCTTTGTATTCATTAATGGAATAGTAGAACACTGTAACCACTAGAGCCTGCTGTAGAGGTTATGATGCCAGTGGTGCCCTGGAGCGCACCCCTCCTCTATGGTAAAAAATAAACTAATTCGTCAGCGGTTTTACATGTTCGCCTGAGCTGAGCCCTGCAATGTGGGGTTTATGTCACTAGCTGAGAGCAATCATCTCACAATTCACCCAAAACAGTTTGTCTAGTCAAAATTGAGACGCCTCATGACATTTTCTAGCACCATACCTACTACTGTAAGTTGTTGTGCCTGTGATATTCTTATAACATTGGCTTTCCACACCAATACATTCCTGCATTCATGTACACTTGAGCCTCCACAAAAATACACTACAGTATTCATGTGCATACTGCTTGTCCAGAAAAATGCATTTCTGCATTCAAATACACTCCCCTCCATTCATGCATTCCGTAGCTCTTCGCACAGACAGTTCCATGAATTTTCACTTCTAACACACACACGCACACACTCAACTGCATTTGCTCATCACACACTCGCTCTCCTGTATTTGCGCGTGCACTGGAGTGTCACAGAGACAATCCCCTCCATTTGCACATGCATTGGCAAAAACAAAATGATAGATATATATATGTGTTGTTGTGATTGAGGACAGTATTTTAGCCTATAAGCTAAGTAAGGGCTTTGAATTAACGATATAGCGTTGGGAATAAAAGCATGTAATCCTAATGCTATGGTGACCTGTTCACTATTTTGGTTGCCGGCCCCTCTCTGAGTGCATGAAAAGGTGAGATTTACTTACCTTTTCTCCACTGTGTACTGGTCTGTCTGTGCCTTGCTCTGCCTCCTTAGCGGAGATCATTATTCTTGAAATTAGCTATTCTAATGCTTTCCTTTAGGTAACCATTGGGAGGCTAGTGCGAATGCGTGGCAAAACACAGCACTGTGCACATCAGCATCTCCTCATAGAGATGCAGTGGATTAATTGGGAGCTTTCAGTGTCTGCATATAGAGCGTGGAGACCAGTGGCGTACACACAATCCATGGGGCCCCGGTCTGAAACTGATCCATGGGCCCCCCACCCTGACAGACACACACATACAAATACAGATACACACACCGACACATACATACCAACAAAAACACACATATACATAATGTTTGTCATCCTCCGGTTTCCTACCTTTTTAGGTGCAGGTGGGTGACTTTCCCTGGGGTCCAGTGGTGGCTCAGGCTGGTGGGAGTTCCCACTCTGAGTCCCTCTCCTTCCTCCTGCGCGGGATCTCGTAAGCTGGGAGGAGTGACGGGTAGTCACTTCCTCCCAGCTGTGATGTCATCACAGGGGGCCCGGTTGTGCTATTAAAGCGCTGCAGCACTGATTGGTGGAAATTCATCTCTATTGGGTGGCCCTAACAGCATGTGACACCCTATGAGCCCCTTGAACGTGCGGGGGCCGCAACAAATGGTGGCGGGCACCCGGTCGCAGGGGTCCACAGGGCGGCCGGGCCCCCTGGAGTGACGGGCCCGGTCGCAGCTGCGACCCTTGCGACAGCGGTATGTACGCCACTGGTGGAGACGCTGAATGCAGGTCCTGCAAACATTGCTGGACCTAACCCAGGAAGTCCCTCTAGTGTTACAGCCACTAGAGGTTTTACTAGTCAGCAATGTAAACACTGCATTGTCTTTTAAAAGGATGTGTTTACAATGCTAAGTCTGCAGGACATATTAATGACACCAAAGCCACTACATTAAGCTGACTGTATTGTTCCTTTAAAATCTGAACTATATATATGTAATAAATACAGCAATTCCATCTGTACTGCATTTTAAATATCTCACTCCCCACCCAACTTAAACTGTTCATCCTTGGCTATGTACAGTCCTTAAGTGATCTAGCATTTCATCATGAAGTGCTGTTTATATGAACTGTGAACTTTGATTACACACCGCTTTTGCAGTATATGAATCAAATTTATCAATGCTGTGAAATCTGATCATTATCAGAACCATTAGGCTCAGTAGAATCTTGGGCAGTTGTGCACACAGTACAAATTCTGTTCCCCTCGTATCAAATACCACAGCTTCCTAGAAACCATGTTAGGCTTTGCTCTATCAATGTGTTTCTAGCACATCATTAATAGAATAATGATGTGCTAACTGCACTAGGGTAACATTTATTGCTGTCTTGTCAAAAATGCTCTTGAAATTTTGGCTGTCTTTTTTTTAAAAAGTAATAACCCAAAATGTCTGAACAGTTGTGTATGGAAAATAAAATTAAAAACACCATGCACATTTACTGCGGTTTTTAATTGAACGACATTCTATTCTGTTTCGTGTTACTTGTTTTTATGTTGTACATAGGATATATGGAATATGATCAGCTTCAGCAGGGAATTTCTATGTGTTTTCATAAAATATCTATCAAAGTGGCACTGTCACCGTCTGGGGCGCCGAGAGGGGGCAGGTAAAGGTGAGAATTACTTACCTGACCCTCTCCCGCACAGGTGCAGCTATCTAGTAACGGCGGGTCCTCTTCGCAGACTTCAAAGTTGCAGGATCATCTATAGACACAGGATCCTCGATTGGCAACCCTGAGTCTAAGAAAGTCAGGCGTGATAGAAATACAGAGACAAGGTAGTCTCTACATATCTCTTGGTTGGGTTGGAATTTCAGTGAAATCCCAGCACAGTCAAATTGAGTATCTCATAATATTTCAGATTGAGAGGTGACTATATCATTTTATGCTGTATATTGGTCTGAAATGCCTGTGCTTCTCCTTTTCAGTTGCTGAACAGTTACATACAAGTTCAAATTGTGCAGGTTAGGTTACAGTAATTTTTATATTGGATTAGTTGTTTTTTCTTTATTTTAGCTAATAAAATTAAGTCATTTTACTCAGTAAACTCATCATCCTGCACTTCCTTCTCAGTCACAACTTTCCTTTTATTATTTGGAGATGGTTCACGGCAAAGTTTTCTGGGAGTTGTAGTTCAGCAGTTATCTCCCTACAGTTGAATGTGACAAATGCAAACTCCCAGAAATCCCTGTTATGTTTGAGTGTATTGACTGGCTGCATTATATCCTTGTATGTTCAGAGTTTACTATAGAAGCTTCTAAGCCCAGACATTTAAATAAAATTTAAGAACTAGAAATTATTTTTGCCTCTATTATTTTACGTTTGCTTTGAAATGTTATTCTTTATTTGTATTTTAGTGGATGTGTATAAAATTAATCTGGTATTAGATCACTTTACTACATAATCTACATAATATTCACTGCTTAGACACGCAAACCCCCCACATTTGCAAAAATGAGAGATCTCTTTAAAGGGGCACTATAAGCACCCAAACTACTTCATGTAAATGTGGTATGGGTGGACTTATGAAGACAAAAATGTAAGATATAAAGAAAACATACCCACCCCCAGGAAAACTTTGAGAGACTGTAGTCAATCTAAGTAAACAGAATGCCTCCTCTTCTTGAGCTTTAAATTTCACCACACTAGCAGCTGGAGAGTCCTACACCACCTGTCCAATGTAATTTATTTAATTGTGTTCATTCCTGTGCCTTTCCTACACCCACCCCTCCCTGATGTCGTTTGAACCCATTAAGGGATGCAACTTTCCTTTTAATATCACAATACAGAAGACACAAGATGTTATCTTTTACATTTACTTGTTAATGTTAAAGGAATACTATAGGGTCAGGAACCCAAAGATGTATTCCTGACCCGGTTAAAACCACTATTTAGGTGCCCTTTATTCCCTCAAACTGTAATAAAAATTACCTTATTTCCAGCGCTGCACGGGTCCGCCAGCGTGGCAATCACAACTTGAACCCCATAGAACACCTGTGGGGTGAACTGAAGAGGAGAGTCCACCAGCATCAACCTTAAAACTTTTCTTAAAAAAGATTCTGTATGGATGAATGCCTTGGGTCCCTTGACATGTATTCTTCATTCTAATCAGGCATTATAGGAGAAGACTTAGAGCTGTTATCTTGGCAAAGCGAGGTGGCAGAAAGTATTGAATAAAAAAAAAAATATATATATATATATATGTGTGTGTGTGTGTGTGTATATATATATATATATATATATATATATATATATATATATATATATATTATATAAAACAATAAGATAGCTTGGCACTCTCCTTACCAAAATTCTAAGTATACCTGCCTGAGTGCGGTCCACAGTGCGTCCAATATGTTAACAGAGAAAAATCCAGGATGCACTCGCAGGACTTTGTGAAAAATATTGTGATTTTATTTACAGCAAACAAAACCCGACGTTTCACAAAGTCCTGCGAGTGCATCCTGGATTTTTCTCTGTGTGTGTGTGTATATGTGTGTATGTATGTATGTATGTATGTATGTATATATATATATATATATATATATATATATATATATATATATGTGTGTGTGTGTTGTATTTTCAATTGTTTGATATCCATGAGAGAAGAGTATTTTTGTGTATTTTTTGAACAAAGGATCAAAAAGATAAACAATATTTTTTTTCAATTTTTTTGCTCATATTTACTAAGAGTGCCAATATTAGTGGAAGACACTGTGCCACTTTGTCCAAAATAGCCACGATGTGTTGTGCTTATGGAATAGTTGGGTGTTTTTTATGTGGTAGTGTTTTGTGGAAGTGCCAGCCTCAAGTTATTTGAACCTTGGCAGCTTTTCCGACAAGCCGTTTGCTTTGTTATAACTTCATGGTTTATGTTGGGAACACCTGGCTTTGTTTACTTTGATTAGCGCTAAAATTGACTACACATTTTTATTTGCTTATCAAGTTTGGGAAGAAGTTGATTGAAAAGCCACAAATATTTCCTGAGGAAAAAAAAGATTTTTCCGTATGCATTCCAGGAAAGCATGATTAGTTAACTCACTATATGCTACGCGCCACTGACCAATCATTAACCATCACTAACCACAGCGGGTTTGTACTGGCATTGGAGTAGTTAAATCAGATCTGCCAAAGTGGTCTTCGATATCTGTTTACTCCAAATGTGGAACTGCTTAATATATAAACCAGCTCTGTTTATAGTCGGGTATTTGGTTGTATTGCTCACTTGAATTGCAAACCGCAAATAATTAATTTCATTTATTGTTGCTGTTAAAGTGAAACTGTTGTGGTTCTTTTATTTAAAGTGTCAAACGCCATTCTCTGTAAACACACAAATCTATACATTACGCCTGTCAGATTGAGTCTTTGTTATTTTGGCAAACTATTTTCAGTGACTGATATTATTCACTTTAGTTTTACACAGTTAACTCCTTAAATGGAAACTATAGTCCCGAAAACCTTTTTCTTTGGGATGCTTTAATTCCCTTTGATTACCTTAATCTCTATACACTCCATTTTGCTGGTGAAAAAGTTGAGTTTAAAAGGTTTACTTAGCTTGTTTTCAGAGTGGAGACACTGCCACTGTGGCCATCCACTCTACCTTACCTTCCTTATTCTTATATGATTATATAATTATAAAATCTGATCTCTTTATTTGAGTTGCCCTTAACATTGTAAGTTAGGGGAATTCTCTTTCTTCAAATCCTCAAATGAAAGTACAATATTTCCGATGACATGTAAAGTTTGCCGTACTCTAAGCACTAAAACAACTTATTGAAGCAGTTTTAGTGTACGTCCATGTAATCTCACTGTGCAACTCTGTCATTTAGGAGGTAAACAACTTTGTTTTCTGTTTTGCAGTTTTGTTTATGATTGACACAGCCAACATGAAACATGTTTTTTGTTTTCAATCCCAACAAACAGCATATTGTGTTTACTGTACAAGTTCTTATCTCCTACTCTGTAAATTCAGTTTTAATCACAAAGGAGGCTCTAGCAGGCTAATTACAGAGCAGATATGAAATTATAAATGAAACAAAATGTGCAATAAAGGAAGTTTGAATATTAGATATTTCTTTACAGGAAATATGTTGGGAGACTGTCACATGCAGGGCAGGCTTGGCTAGGGCTCTATAAACAAAGTGATTTAAGCTCTCAGTAGCAGAGAACTGCAAGGGTATGATCTATTCACCAAAATTACTTAATTAAACTAAAGTTGTTTTGATGTTTATAGTGTCCCTTTAAATTATTTTTCCCCCAGTTAAAATGAGTAGGTCTTACAAAAACATAATCAGTATTGCACATTATTAAAGCTTTACACATATATACGACAAATCAGTAAATCAGTGAATATTTTTGTGTGGCCGACAATACACCAAACACACTGGCTTAGTGCAAAATCTTAATCTTCACATAAATAAATCATATCAAATATTCCTTTATTCATCAAATTTAAATTACACAAGGCACAAACTCTGCAAAATTCCACAATACCTGAAATACTGTTGTGGCAATAAATTCTTCCCAAACATTTTTAAATTATCTTACTCCTGCATAAAGTGGGGGTATCCATTGAAGAAGGTAACAATTGCTTATTGATTTTATTTTTTGTGGGATGGGGGGTTCTTAGTCTGCACTCTACAGTACAGTATTAAAGTAATGTGTAAGATTTCTGAGTTTTTGCCCCTTATGATTTCAATTTGTTGAGTTCAGTTTATATGATATGATTCGATATTTGATGTGATATAATTTGTTTAGTAGATTTATATTTTGTACTGATATGAATATACCCACAAGTCTAAAATCCATGTGTTTGGAGTTAAAGATTAACAATGAAATGTTCTTCCCTAAATATTGCACCTAAAGCCTTCAACCCAAATAAAACCACTTGATTTTTTAATGTAAAACTTAAAATGTCCAATTTTGAAATATGATAAAGTAGGCATTTGTAAATCCACTATCATAATGAAGACAGACCCGGGTATACATTTCATACATATATATTGTAGGCTTTTTATACTATCAATTTTAAATTCAATGTTCATTAGTGCATTTATGATGTAAAATAGTAAATTAATTATTCCCATACCCAGTATTATATTACTGGGAAATCAATGATCAAAGCCACATTCTATCTGGTGAAGTGTGTAACTGGTAAAGAAATATTCAGTGGAATTAGTTTTTGCTTGGGTTGGAATGTGTACTGCAGACTTGCTCTGTTTTATAGATCAGCCTTAAATATATTGTTAAAATATGTAATAAAACTAAATATATAATCTTGGATCAGCCCCATCTGTTTGATACATTATCTGTATTTCCAGGCTGGCCTTGTCATTTCAGGACCGCATCCTGTTACTTCATGTTAGTTAGATGCTACCAGTCACAAGGCTGAGGTTTAATTGTACTCATTTTAGCTGTTTTACATGCTCCTATTTCCCCCCTACATGTTTGATTTCATGATAGGAGTCATTTAGCCTATTAAATAATTGCAATCACAGTTGTGAAGAGTCTTTGAGTATTGTTGGGGATTTTATAGAATTGTTACTTATGCGGTTATTCACTAAACTGAGAATTTGGGCGAATAGAGATGGAAAAATAGCTGATCTGGAATAGAAAGATGAAATGATAGATAGAAAGAAGAGGGTAAGCCATACTGTTAAAACCACCATCTAAAAAAAAAATATCAATTTTTTTTAATACTTTGCTCTGCTCTCTGAAAGTTGGCATACACATAGATTTCCAGGAAGTGGGAAAAGGCCAAGGTGTTTGGTTCAAGAATGGTTTTAAGAGGAGTCGAGTGTAATGCAGGGGATATTTTAGGTGTTTCTTGAGCTGGTGCTCTGGTATTTTTGTCTAAATTCTAAAATTCTGTTGCTACTCCACTTCATTACTTTTTGCCCTTGTAATGAGTAAACATTTTAGCCAACATGAGTAAACATTTTAGCCAACAATAAGATGGATGTTACCAAATTGTTAAAGATCCCTATACTAGCAAAGCTTTATTGGTGCACTGCTGTTCTAACAGCAGTGAACCTACCTTTTGGCCATGGTTGGTCAAAAAATAATTTCAAATACAGACTATGCTAATGCCAAATGTTTTATTATACTTGAGTGCATAGAGATTTTTTTTTTTTTAAAAGCAATCTGTTGGACCTAAAGAGTTACTCCAAGCACCATGATCACGTTATGGATTTAAAGTGGTCATGGTACTCGAAGTCTCTTTTTGCCGAGTTTTGCTATGAAACACTGCACATTCAGAGTTTAACCCAAGAGTTCCAGGCTGGCCATATCAATTCTGTCTTCTTTAGCATGCTGGTGACAGGCGCCCAATGCCAGCACATGAATTGACGTCAGGTGAGGAGGATTGTGCTCAGGGGAGGCACTAGAACAGAGGTAAGTTTCAATACCAAATGTAAAGTCAGTAATATTTTATAGTAGGTAATATTTATTAATAGTAACATTAGGGAGTGCTAAACTAGAAAAAAGGAGTTTACTAGTGGGACCATCCACTTGGTGATGTAAATATTCCATAATTTTATATAAACCAGTAAGCATTGTTGTCACTCTGTAGAGTAGGATAAGGCAGCATATGGCTAATGTTGGAAAGCACTCCAATTACATTACAGGAAAACTGGATATATATATATATATATATATATATATATATATATATATATATATATATATATATATATATATTTATTATTATTATTATTATTATTTAAATTGCCCTAAGAAAATTCACTGAAATGATGGAGAGCAAGCCACAAATGAAGCGGGAATCTAGGGAGATAGCAGATGATTTATAACAGATAACACCATTGCCCGGTGAACGCAAACCAGCATGGCAAGATTGTGACATGATTTAAAAAGATAGTTGAATGAAAGTATGTACGTTTTTAAGATTCTGAATAATAGGTGGACTGGAAATGTTTTTAAATTTTTCTTTGCAGGACCACTCCACACACATGAAACACTTAGGTGTGGTGAGTGTGTCTTTAAAAATAAATATATATATAATATATTTTAACAAAAAGTGCAGATTTCAATAGAAATTGGATTATTTTTTTTTTAAAGGCTGCAGAACATGGGCGTAGGAACCCCCCAAAAATCTGGGGAGGATAGCATTTTTACTCGCCGGGTATATTCTTATTCCGTAAACTAGGAGTTGTTTATCCCATTGAACAGCGCTACGGAATTTGCAGTCGCTATATAAATGATTAAATAATAAGTTTAAAGGGTCACTACAGGGAAGGGATTTTACTTACCTGGATACAGCGCCGGGATCCTCCTGATGCCGCGCCCCCTATTCCTTCAAAATGACTTAATAGGAGGGTGCGAGCAGGGAGCAATAAAACGCTTCTATTCAGAAGCGTCATTGCTCTCTGGTGCGCATGCGCAGCTTTGCCGCACATGAGCAGATACTTCATAGGGCGGCATTCATGTCTCGACTAGGAAGCACCTCTAGTTTTTACTTACCTGGATACAGCGCCGGGATCCTCCTGATGCCGCGCCCCCTATTCCTTCAAAATGACTTAATAGGAGGGTGCGAGCAGGGAGCAATAAAACGCTTCTATTCAGAAGCGTCATTGCTGTCTGGTGCGCATGCGCAGCATTGCCGCACATGAGCAGATACTTCATAGGGCGGCATTCATGTCTCGACTAGGAAGCACCTCTAGTGGCCATCTGTGTGTCCACTAGAGGTATTCCTCATCAGTAATGTAAATACTGCCTTTTTACGAAATGGCTGTGCTTACATTAAAAAGCCTGCAAAGACATGCTATAGACACCAGAACTACTACGTTTAGCAGTTGTGGTTCTGGTGACACTAGTGTCCCTTGAATATAGAGAGGAAAAAATAATCATCACAAATGTAAGAAATAAAATGTCTGTATCATTCTAAAAATTATTTTAAAAAAAATATGCACATTCCTAGCTTAATTTTTAGGACGACATATGACACAAACATTTTTTACTTTGCAGATTACTTTTTATATTTTTTTATACATATACAGATTGTGTAATACTGCCCCTGACCACATTTCCTAACTGCTATTCAGTAACACTGTCAGAAATGCATTCCATACATTTTACTACCCGTCTCTACCCCTTCCATTTATATTAGAACCTCACCTACCCCTTCCATGAATATTAGAACCACCCCTACCCCTTCCATGCACAAAAGAACCCCACCTACCCCTTCCACGCATATTAACCCCCTACCCCTTCCACGCATATTAACCCCCCTACCCCTTCCACGCATATTAGTACCCCCTAACCCCTTCCATGCATATAAGTACCCCCTAACCCCTTCCATGCATATTAGTACCCACTAACCCCTTCCATGCATATTAGAACCCACCCTACCCCTTCCATTCATATTAGTACTCCCCTAACCCCTTCCAATAATTTTTCTACCTCCCCCCTCCTCCCATCCATATTAGTAGCCCCCCTAAACCGTTCCAATTATTTTTCTACCTTTGTCCCCCCTTTTACCTGACATAGCAGGGGGACCTCTGGATGTCTGGCAGGCGCAGTGTCAGACTGAGCGCCGGGTAGTCACGTGACACTCGGCCAGGGCCGGTGCAAGGATTTTTGCCGACCTAGGCAAAAGTAAAGTTTGCTGCCCCCCCCCATGTGACATCACAATGCTCCACCCATATGATCTGCCATGTTAACTAACGCCAGTGCTGGAGTGCCGCCGTGTTTACATTAAAAGTCCTGCAGGGACAGGCTATACACACCAGAGCCACTACATTAAGCTGCAGTGGTTCTGGGGACTATCGTGTTTCTTTAATGTGAGGTAAATTAGAGATTAGTGCCACGAATAATATACTAGATTGCCTACTTATAACCAGATGAGGATGATGATGGGCCCTAGTTGCAGTCTGGCTCCACTGGTCTGGTGTAGAACAGGCTCTCTGGAGGCTGTTTGTAACTGTGGTCACAAAAATCAATGTTCTTGGAGAATGGGAAGCAGCTACATTTTTGGGGGGGCCCTTTACACAGCTCAAGGTCTGGGTCCCAGGGTCCACCTTCATGTTCCACCAATGAGTTTGTTCAGAGGGGGTGGAGTGTGTAGGGGATGTCCTGATAAGTGTGTAAGGAATGCATTGTGTGAATCTGTGTTTGTA